>CM053593.1:4906077-4940033 GCA_028646575.1 Pseudocheirus occidentalis | reverse complement strand
ATAAAAGGGAACAGATTGTGGGAGGGGCTTTATGGTGGGATCACTGTTTTGGGCTTGGAGGTAGGGGAAAGAAGGGGAGAAAATTTGTAACTCAAAACCTTGTAGAAATGAGTGATGTAATCAAGAAAATAAATTAAAATTTAAAAAAAAGAAAATGCATACCAAGCAAAGAAATGACCATAACTTGACTACATTTTTTAAAAATGTCTCATTAGATTCCTTTTGTTTATCACCTTTCTGTCAGGAGGTGGATCTCAGGGCTCATCATCAGGCCTCTAGACTCAGTGACCAACCTGTCATTATGCATTGTTTTAAAAATAAATTTATAATCTCTAAAAACAAAAGAAAACAAAAAAAACGTGCTGTGGTCATGAGCAAAACAGCATCAAAGAAAGAAAGACAAAGGAAATGTGAGCTTTGTGAACCCACCTCAATATACTGATGTATATTAAGTCACCTCCACTTCAATATACAGATGGATCACTTGGGCCTGATCTGTAGTACTGCCTTCCCAACTCCTATTGGGCTGATGAGCTAGAGTCCAGCACATTGTGCCCTGATTCCACAGTGACTTCGTTGGTCTTCTTCAAAAATGCAGGATGAACAACTATGATTCTGCCAGAGTAAGCTTCCCCTGACCTCTGTGTGACACTCAAAGGTTCTCAGAACCAATCTCCTTTTAGTTTTGTTATTACCCCACACCCTGGGGCTCTCTAATTTTCCTCTCTGTATTCCTGACACAAGATACTCCATTTTTGGACTTTCATATACCTGCTTCCCATAACTAGAATTCTCTCTCCCTCTATCTCTGCCCCCTGACTTTCTGGAACCAGCATCCCTCATTCCAGAGCCTTATTAACACCTTCACCTCTCTCCTACATCAGAGTGCCTCCTCCCCAGAAAAAAAATATCTGTCTCACACTGTACCTATGAGCTAAGTGACAAGTAGCTAGTTAAACTGATGAATGGATGCTAACACACTAATAGGTTATCATTAGGTATGTCTCCCACGTGGTATGTCTATGTATTGACAAATGCATTCAGGAAACAATGCCTTGAGTCTACAGTTACTCTGCAGTTAGCACACTGGGCAGGGCAATGAGTGCTCTGGTTGTTTAGTCATTTCAGTCATCTATGACTCTTCATGACCTCATGTCGAGTTTTCTTGGCAAAGATACTGGAATGGTTTGCCACTTTTTTTGGAGGGAAAAAGAAAAGGCAATTGGGGCTAAGTGACACTAGTCACAAAGCTAGTGTCAAGTGTCAGAGGCTGGATTTGAACTCAGGTCCTCCTGACTCCATGTCCAGTGCTCTCTTCACTGTGCCACTTAGCTGCCCCTGGTTTACCATTTCTTTTACAGGTCATTTTACAAATGAGGGAAACTGAGGCAAACAGGGTTAAGTGACTTGCCCATGGTCTCAAAAACATAGAAAGATATACCTATGTAGATGAATAGATATACATTGACAGTTAGATGGTGCAGTGGATAGAGTGCTGGGTTGGGAGTCACAAAGACTCATGTTTCTGAGTTCAAATGCAATCTCAGACACTTACTAGCTGGGTGACATCGACATATTCACATGCATGTCAATGTGTGTGCATTGTTTGTATATACTGGACTTCTGGCTTTGCTTTTTGTTTCTGTTTGGGCTTTTGCCCCCTTTTTATATCTCCATCACTTACCACAATGCCTGAAATATAGTAGGTATTTAACAAAAGTGTATTATTTTGTATATTAACTGACAGTGGGAATGGTTTTCTCCAGTTAAAGCCTTGATGTAGTGAATGAAAAGGGAGAAGAAGAAGAAGTAAAAGAAGAAGAGGAAGAAGAAGTAAAAGGAGAAGAGGAAGAAGAAGAAGAAGAAGAAGAAGAAGAAGAAGAAGAAGACGAAGAAGAAGAAGAAGAAGAAGAAGAAGAAGAAGGAGAAGGAGAAGGAAAAGAAGAAGAAGAAGAAGAAGAAGAAGGAGAAGAAGAAGAAGAAGAAGAAGAAGAAGAAGAAGAAGAAGAAGAAGAAGAAGGAGAAGAAGGAGGAGGAGGAACAGGAGGAACAGGAGGAACAGGAATATTTGTTTCTTCTGTAACCCTATGCATTTTATTTTATGTATTGAAGAAAAATACTATTCTACAAAGAGGTATATAAACTTCATCAGACTTTCAAAGGGATATATGACATAGGAAATGGTTCAGAATCTCTGACCTAGGGTATTTCGCCAAAGGATTTTCTTTTTTTTTCCTTCCAGCCAGGAGAAATATATATTTTTAAATAATTTCCCCAGAAATGCTTACAATACCAAGATGCACTCTTCACATGTGAGGAACAGAGCATAGCCCAGAGCCATAAGTAGGATTTTTTGAGCCCTGGGCAAGCACTGGAAATGCCTTAGGCAAGCTGAATGAAAGGCAATTTCAGTCAAGTGGTGGATAGGGAGAAGGCAGAGATTGCATACTAGGACTAAGGGCCCGATGGAGAGGCAGCAAAGGGGTGTGAGACAGCGGTGGAAATGGGAAAGGCGTGCAGAAAGGCTGCCAGTGTGATAAATGCCCTTTCAATCAAGCCCCCAACAGTCAAGCCTCAAGTAAAGTGAGTTACCCTTTCCTAGTCACAGACCACTGCATCCTCTTTTCAGAGAGAAAAAAAAAATCAAAAGCTTTTCCACTTTCTGCTTAGCAAAGAGGGGAAAGAACATGGGCTTCTAGGCAGAGGAGCTGACTTCAGATGCTGCCTCTTCTACTTATAATTAGTCCATCTTATACAAGCATTTACTAGATGCCTACTCTGCAAAGACACTTTGCTCAGTCCTGTTACTCATTAAAGCTTAGAGACCTCAGTTTCCCCTTCTCTTAAATGAGGGGTCTCTTTCTTAGATTTTTTTACTAGAGTCGGGGAATATTTTAAATATTTATATGTATAGATAGATAGATACATGATAGATTGATAGATAGATTGATTGATAGATAACACTCTGATAGAACTGTCTTCCATTGTAAACCTATATATTTTATTTTATATGTTTAAAAATTGTGTTTTGAGAAGGGAACCCATTAGCTTTACCACACTGCCAAAGCGATCTAGGCTACTTCTACGCTAGATCCCCTTGGAGCTTCCTTGCAGATGTTAACCATTGGTCTTAGGATCATATTTCTTTCCGGAGTCACTGGGCCATTTCAGGTTCTATAGCCCTGTACATACATGATTCAGTTAGGCAGTAAACACGTTTTTATTGAGTCATCCATATGCCACGCACTGTGCCAAGTACAGTGAAAGGTAATATAAGGAAAGGTAAAAACAAACAAACAAAAACAATCTCTGTTTCAAGGAGCTCATTGTCTAATGGGACACACACAGTACCATATGAAAGGCACTGAAATGTTCCCCTCTCCAGAATATGCACTCATTGCCCTGACCGGTATGCTACCCGCAGCGTAACTGTAGACTGAATGCATTCTTTCCTGAATGCACTTGTCAAAGCATAGACATACCATGTGGGAGATGTACCTAATCATAACCTATTATTGTGTTAGCATGCATTCATTAATTGAATTAGCTACCTGTCCCTTAGCTCATAGGTACAGTATGAGACAGATTTTGTTTTGTGGGGAGGAGGCACTCTGATGTAGGAGAGAAGTGAAGGTGGTAATAAGGCTCTGGGACCAGGGATGCTTCCAGGCAGGGCCAATAGGGATGAAGTTGCAGCTGTCAGTAGGCTTTGGCATTTGGAGGTCAATATAAAAGCCTTGAATGTTTGGAGAATGGGAAGATGAGAGAGGAACTGGGGGTCAAATGGTGGAGGCAGCCAGATATTGGTGGTGAGTTCCATTTTCCAGCTTTAACTTGGGTCAGGCTTAGATTTAATGTGAAAGAATATCCTTCCCTTACTGTTAGAGACCAGTATTCACTCTTGTCACTACCAGATCCATCAAAGACAGGTAGTAATGTAGAGACTGGGCTAGAGGAAGAAGATAAAGGAAAAATTGATGTGGGCACAGACGTGTAGAGGAAGCTTAGAAGCAGAAACCTAGCCTTATCCTGGTGGTTTGACAAATCATTCTTTTCAATATCATCCTGAAAGTGAATTCTATTACAATAGAAATACTTGCTTTGATTTGGATTCCTTCTTTGGGAGCAATTCAACCATTAAAATGATCACATTTGCTTAGAAGAGTCTCGGAGGATCCCGAGAGAGGACATCAGCCAGTACTACAATATCCTTTCCAAATTGTAACAGGTGGCTACAAGTCAAATTAGATAAAAAGTGGTCATTTATTTATAGCATAACAGGATGGGGGGAATCAGGAATGCAAAGGGCTTGCACATTTTGAAGTAAACCATTGACACTGCGAATGGTTTTGGAAAGTGTGTACTCTTCACAAGGCATACAACAAGAAAGGCTGACAGCTTCGCAAAGATGTCCACCTAGTCAGACACCTTCCCTGAAAAGCCTTCTGGAGAAGTGTCCAAGATTTCTCATTCAAAACTTCAAAAGACTGCAATCTCTTGTCCCTTCATCTTAGATCATACCTGGGGAAGTAAACTTGGAACTTTTGAAAGGAAATGGTGGAATATGGTGACCAAAATTTTATTGATAGGCAACCAAACATACGCATCTTTGCCAAACAAAACAAACAGAAACAATGGAGATAACCTAGGAAATCTCTCTTGTAAGAAGCATGAAATATATTATTAATATTGCCACCATCATCTCTCATCAAGCCAGTTTTCCAGTCCACTGAAAATTGAATAGTTCTATTCTTCACCTTCTGTATCAAATGATTTTATTTTAAAAGAGTCAAATGAATTAAGTGCTTTGGACCACATCAATGCTTATTCACTCCACCTTTCCTATTTTGTTTGTATATGTGCATATTTTAATGTATATACACATTTGGGCCCCAATTACTACAAATAATGAATCCTATGAAGATGCCCTGTGGATTTGAATTCATACGATTTGAAGTGTTAATTACATAAGATATGGAGATTGGTGCACTCCCAGTGGAAATATGCAGTGCAACTGGAACAATATGGGCATTTCATGGGATTCATGATTTACAATAAGAAGGGCCTGGCTACTTTGTGGGTATAAATATGCTAGCATGTGTGACCTTATGCACAACTAAATATACACATATAGTTAAAGACAGACAGAGGGAGCAAGAGAGTGAGGGCGAGAGAGAAAAAAGAGAGGGAGAGAGAGGCAAAGAGGAAGATAATGAGACAGTGGGAGAATGACAGTAGAGAGAAATAGAGCAAGAGAACAAGAGAATGAGAGTGAAAGGAACAGAGAGAGAATAAGAGAGAGAGGAGAAAGAGAGAGGCAGAGACAGTCAGAGTCAGAGATCCACAGAGAATGAGAGGAGAGACAGAGAGACATAAACAGAAGGAGACAGAGAGAGAGAGAGAGAGAGAGAGAGAGAGAGAGAGAGAGAGAGAGAGAGAGAGAGAGAGAGAGAGAGAGAGAGAGAGAGACCATTCTCACAAAATAACTAAAGCTGAAGATCATCTGAAGGGTAATGATGGAGTATGCAGTAGGCACAAATAGGAATACTACATTACTAACCCAGTTCCCCTATAAGGGAAGTTGTGTAAGGATATCATCATAAATATCATTGAATAGAAAATGAGAGGTTGTTTTTGTGTACTCATAAACAGGAGATAGCCAACAGATAGTCTTTATATCCTCTGTTCAGTTGATTGGTATCTAGGCTATATGGAACTAGAGAAAGATCTTCCCCTTTTTCCCACTCAAGACGGGGCCCAGATCTGGTGTGGTTGATGTCAAGAGCAAGAAACACACAAGATAAGGGACCATGGCTGGATTGCAATCTGCATTGAAAGAATTATATAGAAATGTCAAGGTAAGACTTCATAGGCTCTATTATTGACTGTCATTCATATTTTCCATTAATGTTTTTTCCCAACAGCCTTTGTTTTGGCTGGATGCCATTTCTCTGTTACTCTGGAATATTATACATCAGTTTTTTTTCTGGTGGCTTCTCACAGATGTTTCTTCCAGTCTTTAAGTCTCTAATAGAAATATCATCCAATTGGGCAATATCTTGTAGGATGTGACCTTCCTATTTTCAAGGCATAGGTGAAAGAGCCCTAGATTTAGAGCAGAGGGTCTGCAGTCAAAGGAAAGTTTTATTATTTCCCCCCTAGTTAACATTAAACAAATCAGTTCATCCTATTGGACCTCAGTGTCCTCGCTTGTGAAAAGGAGTTGAGCTAGATGAGCCCTGCCTGCCTTTTGGGAACAAGGTCAATAAAACCTTTCCTCTCTCCCCCATTGTTTTCTGTATCATATCATTTACTCATTAATTCCATCCCCATTATATCATTTTCCACTTTTTTTTCAATGAAGTTCTCTACCCCTCCTGAGAAGTTTTAATGTGGGCAGGTGGAATATAATTTAAAGCTCATCCTGCCCTGTTGCAATGACTGGAATGAAAGGTAATGAGGGACCAAACTGAAGCTGTGCTTGTATTGAGTGGAGAGAAGGGGCCATAGTCAAGAAATCTTGTAAAGCTGACCCAACAAGATTTGTCAATGGGTTAAATAGGTGAATTGAGTGTGAGGAAAGAGAAATTAATCTGAGGAATTAAACTGATCCTGGGTAACTATGAAGATGTCAGAGATTGACAATAATTGGGATGTTCAGAAAAAGAGAGGCTTGGGTGGTGAAGGAGGAACACAATAAGCTATTGTTTTTCCACACTGGGATCAAGATGTCTATTGGACATACATCTCTGGATGCTTAAGAAAGAGTTGGTGATGTGAGACTGGATTTCAGGGAGAGAGCAGGGCTAGATATCTCGATCTGGGATTCAAATGTGTAGAAATGATTATTCAGCCAATGGGAACTGTTGATATTAGAAAGCAAGATAACACTGAAAGAGAAAGAAAAAGAGTTTAGGCTAGAGGGTCAAGGGATAGTGGTGTTAGTGGGCCTGGATGGCAGAAGAGTCACCAAAGGAGACTGATGAGTGGCCAAACAGGGAAGAGCAGAATTAAGAGGGAACAATGGCATGGGGATCTAAATTGGAAAGAACATACAGGAAGTACAGGTGATTGACTGTATCAAAGACTACAAGGAGCTCAAGAAGAATGAAGATTGATTAAAAAGATATCATTAGATTTGACAAATGTGAGGTCATTGGTTTGGCATGAAATTCTCCAACTCTGATGCTCACCATCAACACTAAACTGGAATGAGCTCTGGATTTAGATGGAAGGACCTGGGTTCAAATCCTGACTTCTTTTTATTACCTGGGGCACCTTGACCAAATCATTTTCTTGGCCTGCAAATGTTTGGGTTGGGCTTACTAAATTCTAAGTCTCCCTCTAGCTCTACATGTATGAACATTTACATAACCATCAGCTTATGATATGAAGAGGGACTTCTCATAAGAGAATTGTTCTAGACCCTCCAAAGGTTTACTTTCTAGAGGAAACTCCCCAGAAGTCAAGGTGCATTGGGGCTACTCTGTTGTGTTGTCATTCTCCTTACACAATTTCTGGGATTGCCTCTTGCCATCCATTTTCTCCTCTTTCCTTTTGGTCCACTTCCTAATCAGCCTTGGATTGTGGCCCTGCTTGTACTATTTGCTTTGTGGCTTGAAAGGGATAATAATCCTGCCTCTGCTGAGATCAATATCCCTGCCACTCAGCGGTGATAGAAGAGCTGGCTTTATCTCTCCAGAAGCACGGCGCTTACAGCTCCACAGATGCCCAGGTTCCTCAGGCTGTCATCAGTCCAGGTTGAAAAATATCAACAGAAATGCTATCTTCAGAAAGGGCACGTGGACTGAAGAATTGGTGAGAGAAAGCTCCTGGATACTGATGCAGGGAGAGGCCATGGGATAATGAATCACAACAGCCTCGAGTTATCAAAACTACTGTCAAAAACTTAGGGGAAGGGCTTACTTAGTTGGGTCTTATTGCAGGATATTGCTGTTACCCAAAGTGTCTGCCAGGCTTTTTGTAAAATCCTGACTCTCAGGGGTTTGCTTTCACTGACAGGTAATCATGCAGTAATGGAGTATTTTTATACCCATTGAGAATTGGGAACAGGAGAGGTAAAGGAGGAGAAATCCACCTGCCCCTTGTCTGGCCATATCACTCATAAATCCGCTGTGATAGAAAAGTCGCTACACGACTTCTAGGGGGAGGTTTCCATCATGTCCTCATGGAGAATTCCAAATTATGGCCCCGTAGAGAGATCCAATGCCCACCAAAGCCTTGCCTCAGCCAGAGGTTGAAGCATCTGGGCACCTGGTCTTGTTCTCTCCCTGTGGCCCCATCAGTAGCTCTAAGGGAGAACTGGCTGTGAGCTAAGGCTCGATTTTGATTACCCATACTAGGTGAAGAAGAATTGAGCTGTATATTATCATCGGTAACTGCTGTGGCTTTACTCCCACATCCTTTCTTTTTTGGGGGTTTGCCTTGTTTTCAGTTTGCCCTCTTTCAATAACCTTCTGACTTTAATTGAACTGATAATATCTTTTATAAATTTAGTCAAATAATCTTGTTTTGAAAAATTGTCTATTAGACATGAAGTACTTTGCTGAGTCCTGGATTCATTGTGCACAGGTGCATCATGTTACAGCAGCTCTGTCTATGGCAGACACAATAGACATGGCAAGGCTAACAACAGAAATGCCATAATAATACTGCCTGTTGGCATTTATTTGCTTTACAATTTACACAGCACTCTACATATATTATCTCACTGGGACATTGCAACAGGAACTTGGCCCAGGCATGATGCATAGAGGGCCCTCTGTGGTGGCAGGAAGAACCATGCTGCATTCCAACACCTCTCAGTGCCTTTAGACTAGTCTGGAGATTATAAGGTACATTGAGTTGTTCAGATAGGGAGCTGGGTTGGGAGCCCTGAAGATCAAGGTCCAAATCCTACCATTGACAACTTATTAGCTGTGTGACCATAGCTCAGTCTCTCCATCCTTCTGAGCTGTAGATACTTCACTGATAAAATAAGGAAATTGGACTATTTCATCTCCCCTCCAGCTACAAATCCATAATCCTACGGCCTACATAAATGGGGGGACTCTCTACATTCTTCTCTATGCTGCTGCCATGACTCTCATTCCTGACTTTCTCTCCAATGCCCCAGAAAGCTCTTCACCCTGCAAACTCATCCAATCCCAGTCCTCATACAGAGGAATTGTCCACCTGGAGCCTCTCCTTCTGATTGACTCATTCCTCCCAGTACCTCTAACATAAGGAAGATGGCCACACCACCCATGGGTTTATTCCAGGTTGAACACCTAACTCTCCTGGGATGTTCCCATAATGCATGCCTGGATACCTTCCTCTCCCTGCCACTTTCCCATTCCATTCCATGTGCTATCTCCTCTCACTGCAATGGTAACTTCTTGGAGAGAAGGACTGTCTTCCTTTTTGCTTGTATTTCCGCTATTTATTTTGCTTATTTGCTTATATTTCCACCAGTGTAGGGCCTGGTACAGAGTGAGTACCACATGTATGACCTCTACATGAACATACAGACACATCTATGTAGCTAACCAACTAGTGAGAGAAATTTTGATAAAAGAAATCAACAAATAAGTGCCCCTTGAAGAAATTGTATCAGAGATGTCAGAAAAGAAACAAAATATACAAGTAAGCTTAATGATAAATTTATATATACATATATAGTATATGTATATATGTATACATATACATATGTACACATATACATAATAAAATATATACACATGTATATATGTACATACATACATATATATACAAATACTTATTGAACATTATTGTGAGAGACACTTTGTAGATGGTGGTAGGAATTACATACGTCTGGTTATTGCCTTCAAGAGGCTCCAAGTGAAGTCAGGGAAACAAGATAGAAGCCCAAGGAGCAATCTGCAATGGTGAAGGGCCAGCAATCCTCAAAGTGCTAAGTGTCATGGTGCAGATATTTAAAGCTCTAGATAAGCAGAGATGAGGGACAACAGAGTAGCCTTCCATAGTTATTTTTAGCCTAATTCTAATGGGTTTAATGAAAACATGATATTGAGTAAAATAATTATGAGCTAGTTACATGGGCACAAAAATAATAAATGTCACAAATGGGTAGTTGACCACAAAATGCCACCGTTTGGTTTGGCTATAGTGAATTGGCACTATTGTTATGAAGAGATGTTGGTGAGATTGAAAACACTTGTTATCAAGGACAGCCTCATGGACAAAAAAGGATTTGGACTAGCTCTCCAAGGTAAGATGTAGTTAAATGGCAAGGAAGGTAGACGGCTTTCTAGGTAGTGGGAACAATCTGAGGAAAGACAAGGGGGAGGAAGCAGAATCACAGAAGGTGAGACTTGGTAGGAATCTCACAGACCATTTATTCTAGTTCATCACTGAATAAATTTCCTGCCACAACATACCTATAAAAGTCTTATTCAGCCCCTTTGAAGATCTTCTGGATGGAGACAATGGAGAACCCATTTCCTTTCAGAAGCAGCCCATTCCACTTGAGGTTATTTCTGATGTAAGGAAGTTCCACCCTCCATCCACCACTTACATCAAGAATAGTTTTCCTACTTCTGATTCCAAGGGCTGCACAGAAAGAAAACTCGACTTTTTCTTCATACTAGTATGACATGCTAAAGTCTTCCCTAGTCTAATGATTTCTATTTCTTCCAAGTAGCTGGAATCTGGCATGTTCTGAAGGCTTTACCTCATTGTGCTGCACTTCTTAAGGAAGCCACTTAAGTCACTGTCTGGTGAAAAGCACTAGATTTGAAGTCAAGATCTGTGCTAAAATTCTGACTCAGTCATCTGCTAGCTGTTTGACCCTACAGAAATCACTCAGCTTCTCTCAGACCTTGTTTCTGCATCTGTAATGCCAAGCACAGAAGTAGTTCACACCTTGTTTGAGCTATTGAATTAACACCTTGTTTCAATTAAAGTTTCTTTTGAGCCTTGTATCAAATCTGTTAAGAAACAGAGTGTGTGGAGCCCACAAGTTGTGAACCCCACGACTCATGAACTCCTGCAACAGGAAGGGGAGGAGCTAATACCTATATAAGGAAGAGCACAAGCTGAGGAAGTCAGACTTGAGAAGAGGACTCTTGTGGTGGCAGAGTGAAGAAGTAGAAAACTTGTGATATCCTGGCATTCTGGTTTTGTCTGCTCTGTCTGTGTTGATGTTTGTTTGTGATAATGTGTACAGAAACCCTGAGACCTTACTGGAAGCCCTAAAAGAAGGTTTTCTGGTTGTATTTTCACAGAAGTCCTAGAGGTGGGTTTTAGAGGTCCTAGGATTTTACTGATGATTTGTGCTGACCTCTTGGACCTTGTTTGTGTGTCAGTGTTGATTTCTATGTTGATGATATGTGTTGAGTTCTCAGACCTTTTTGGTGGGTCTGAGTTTATTTCACAGGCAGATAGTGAACTGATGATGGTGCTAGCAATGTTCATGAATATGATTGTGGCTCTGTTAAGCTTTGTCTTCCCAGAAACAGGAACTGTGAAGGACTTGAGGTGGACTGTACCCTGTGAGTTTCAATATGGAATGTGAACTGGAAAAGAAACTGGACAAGGAACTGTGAACTGCCTGCCTTTGAACCCAGGTGACAGTTGGAGCTGGAGCCATGGAAGGGGAACCATGGAAGCTAAGAGCCAGCCTCAAGTCAAGCTGAAAGAAGACTTTACTTGGATACTGTTTTCTGACTGAGAAGATTATGATTTACTGTGACCTCGGGGTGGAGAACTTTGACTTTTGTACTTTGTGATTTAATTAAGGACTTTGTGATTGTCTAAATGAATGCCCTTTGTTTAAGACTATTTGACCACTTTGGTGAAAACTATGCATCTGTTTTAGTGATAAATTGTTGTGATTGTTGTATTTTGATTTTCTGTGATAAATTGTAACACTGTGAATGCTGTACCTTGATTTTTCTGTGAATGTTTTGCTCCTATTGTTGAATAAAGAGATTGTTCACTACACTATATAATCAGAACTTTGAAAAGCTGTTCACAACAGCATTCTTCAGGAAAGCTGTTCGTGCTTGACCTTACAAAAATAAGTTGCAAAGTTGTCAAGCATAACATCGATATTCTGATGAGGCCATTGGCACATCATTGAATCTCTAAGCCCCACTTTCCTCATCCATCAATATGTGTGCTGACCTCACAGGGAAGATAAAGTGAGATCTTATATAAACTGCTTTGTAAAATTGAGAATTTGCTTTGCTGTTGTCATTGTTCATTCATAAAAAGCAGGAGGAGGAGGAGAAGGAAGAGGAGGAGGAGGAGGAGGAGGAGGAGGAGAAGGAGGAGAGGAAGGAGAAGAGGAAGGAGGAGAAGAAGAAAGAAAGAAAGAAAGAAAGAAAGAAAGAAAGAAAGAAAGAAAGAAAGAAAGAAAGAAAGAAAGGGAAGGAGGGAGGGAGGGAGGGAAGAAGGAAGGAAGGAAGGGAGGGAGGGAGGGAGGAAGGAAGGAAGGAAGGAAGGAAGGAAGGAAGGAAGGAAGGAAAGAAGAAGAAGAGAATGACCAGCACAAGCACCACCATTCCAGGCCTGGGCCAGTTACCTGGCTGAATTTGATGTGGACCACTTTCTCATACTAATATGATGCTTGTACTGTCCTTTCACAGTTATAAAATACTCCCTTCTGAAACTTAGAGAAGAACTAAGAAACAGGTTTTCCTTCAGTTTTCAGATGAGAAGTATGAGATTCAGAAGTAATAAGTGGCTTGTCCATAGTAACATCTACAATTGATTTCAAGGTCAGGATTTATAGTCAGATTGCTCCTGAATTTAAGTCCAGCAAAATGGCCTGTGTTCCATGTTGTATCTCAAAAACCATGATCTATGGGGTACAAGTCTAGTTCAATTGGAGTGATGAGCTTGTACTGGAATATGCCAGATGTTGAGGTTGGGTCAGGGCCAGTGGCCTCCTCAGTATATCAGAATGCTAAACAAGGCAGGGGCTGAGAGAGAGGCAATCAGTATGGAGAATGATGTGTTAGGATGATAAGGACCTTGAAGAAAGCTAAGATTAGCACCTAGAACTGTGGACCAACACAGAAATAAAAAAAAGGAATTTAAATAAATGGGCCAAAGTTGACACTCACAGAGACAATGGAAACATAAAGGCACAGGCCAAAATAGCTGAGTATACTGGCCAGGCACAGCAGTTCCTGTCTAACCTGGTCCTGGAAAACCATTCAATCCAAGTGGACAGTGACAGTGGAACTGGGGTTTCAGGCAATTTTGGGAAGGGGAAGGGGAAACTTTAAAGAAAGAAGTAGTGCCTGGGCTCAGCATCTAGGCAGAGGCTGCCCCAGAGCGGCAGGACAATAGGGCAGAGGCCAGCTGGCCAGCCTGTGGCAGCTAAGAAGAGCCTGATGAAAGAGAGACTTGGCATTCTTCCCCTCTATTCAGTCAGCACGTATTCATTGAGGGTTTTCTATGTGCCAGGCCCTGTGCCAAGCACATGAGATACAAAGAAAGCAAATACAGACTCCCTGTCCTCAGGGGGCTCACATTCTAAAGAGGGAGACAATGTGTCCACCCCCTCCTTCAAATAAAACATATCCAAGGTAAACATAGAATAAAAAAGAAATTGTAAAAGAAAGCCACAAGTAGCAGAGAAGACCAGGAAAGCTGTTCTGCAGAAGGCAACATTTGAATGAAGTCTTTATGACGGCCAAGGAAGCCTGGAGGCCTAGAGGAAAAGGGAGCATTTCAGGGACCAGCTAGCCAGCATACAGTCTGGGAGTCCTGAGCCTGAGTTTCTGAATGGCAGGCTATGAAAAAGGGAGGAAAGGATGAGAAGACTAGAAAGTCGGCCAGGTAGGGATGGGTTACAAATAGCTGACCCTGGGAGTAGAGGGATGAGCTATTCAGGTAAGTAAAGGAATTGTCAGAGAAGGAAGAGGCCTGTGGCAGGAAGACCAACATGAAGGCCAGGCCATGGTCCATGGGTGAAGGGATTAGGATGGATGCCAAGGTGTAATTTTATGAGTGAATCTAAGTTGCAGTGGGCAGAGCCCCGGGCCTGCTGTCAGGAAGATCCTAATTCAAATCCAGCCTCAAACCCTCACAAGA
Organism: Pseudocheirus occidentalis; assembly: GCA_028646575.1. NCBI lineage: Eukaryota > Metazoa > Chordata > Mammalia > Diprotodontia > Pseudocheiridae > Pseudocheirus > Pseudocheirus occidentalis. The sequence continues at coordinate 4,925,945 of CM053593.1, read as the reverse complement.
TGTGTAAACCTGAGCAAATCACTTAACGTCTGCCTGCCTCAGTTTTCCCATCTGTGAAATGGAGATTCTAATAGCAAATACTTCTCAGGGTGGTTGTGAGGATCAGCTGAGATTGTAGATACAAAGCAATTACACTGCCTGGTATGCAGTGAAAACCACAGAGATGTTACCTCTCATTTCCATTATTAGGTAGAAATGACAAGGCCTGGCTACAGAAGCAGGAATTCAAGGACGACGCCAGAGCTCTGTATGATTCAGAAGGTGGACACTCCCTCCACGGTAATTGGAAAGATAGGAAGAGGGGATTGTTTGGGGGTTGGTCTGTTTCCCCATCCGCGGCACCAAGTGGGTGCCTAAATGCGTATTGACAGATTGACTGGCTGACTAGGAGAGATGATGGATGTATTCAAGTTGGAATGTCTGTAGGAGGTGAAAAAGAATTTCCTGGTGCCAGTGAAGGCCCAGTCGGAATGATGTGATAAATGCATTCATTCCTTCAGAGAACATTTCTAATGTACCTACTGTGCACAAAATGATATCTTAGATACTGAGAGACCACAAGGGCAAACAGGGAACTGTCTCTAACCTCCATGAAGAGCAGTGAAGGAACGTGACAGGGCTCAAAAGAATCAAGAATGGTGTTAATAACAAGCCAACTCCCTCGAAGAGGTGCTCACTCCCTTCTCTTTTCTCAGGGTCGAGGAATCCCATGGGATCCCAGGGTGGGAGCTGGACTTTGCTGCAAGCAGGCTTAAGGGGTTGGAGAAGTCAAACGTGGAGGCAAGGAGAGAGGCAGCTCCTGATCCTGCCATCAAGAGTGGGCATTACTCATTCTTGGGCAGAAATGAGGGAGTGAGTGAGTAGATGAATGAAAAAAAAAAAGCGATTACTATATGCCAGGAATCGTGCTAAATATAAGAGATGTAAAGGCAAAAAGAAACAAGAAGCAAGGCAATGTTGGGCCCTCGAGGAGCTCATGTCATAACAGGGGAATTCAATGGCTAGAGCAGACAGGGGCCAGAGAGGGAGGGCACAGGTATGGTAAGTGGCAATTGATTGATGTCTCCTTTAAAGCTATGCTAGTGGAGGTTTGATAATTCTATAGGGCTGGTGGGAAAAAAAGCAGGATGAAAAGGCAAGAAGGGGAGTACAAATGGCCCTGTAGGATGAAGAAGCCCGTGGAAAGGAGTGGTGGGTCTGGGTGACCACAGGGGAGGCGAACTCTCACCAGCAAAGGCTTGAGGCCAAAGTGTGGGGACCAGAGAGTTGGAGGTTATACAATGGGATAACTCTTTTTCTGTGATCAGTCTTTAACAAATACAAATAGGGAGAATAAAAACAATTCTGAATATGTTCAAAATGGTTAAGAATGTGTCAGGAAACTGTTTTATGAGAAACCAGCCCTGAGAATTGTGGGAAACAACTCAGCCACTGAGACATTAGACAATGTTTTAGAGAAGAAAAGGGAGAAAGGACAAAATTTGGTTAGAAACAAAATCTAATAAAAAGAATCCAAAGCAGTCAGTGTAATTTTCAAAATGGAAAATCTTTTCTGACAAAATGGGTAAATGGATGAGGAATTGAAGGAGATGGCTCTTGTGTTGGAGATGAGTCCGGAGAGTGAAAGTCATATTTCAGAACTCTGAGAGAATGATATTCGTAAAGAGAAGAAACACAGGACCCAGAGTCACAGGCTGAAGGGAAACCCAGCAAACAAACACCCCTTCCTTCTCCTATCACATGGAAAAGTTAACCACTGATGAGAGTTTTACGCTCGGGGCAGGCATAAGAAAGCTAAACCCTCTCCCACATGTCAGAACTTCCTGTTCCGGAAGATAGTTACCATGGCCTCCGCAGTCTGCTCTTCTCCACTTTAAACACCCCCAATTCCATCAATTCCATCAATCCTCTGAAAAATAAACTCAATGCCTGACACTATTGTGGTTGCCTTCACGGGGATGCACTCCAGATTATCAATGCTTTTCTTAAATTGTGGTGCCCAGAATTGAGCACAATAACCCAGATGAAACCTGGTCAAGACAGAGGACAGCAAGATCATTACCTCCCTATATGTGACTAGGATACATCTGTCCAAGATGCATGAGAATACAAAGACAATTAGAATTCAAAGTGTGTGTGTGTGGGGGGGGTGTGTGCATGCACATACATACACTATATCTATATGTATCTATATCTCTCCACCTCCATCCATCCATCATCCACCTATCTATCTATCTATCTATCTATCTATCTATCTATCTATCTATCTATCTATCTATCTTACAAACAGTGATGGTGGTAGTTTACTGATAAAATTCTCACAAATACCCTTTGCTTGCCTCAAGGTTTGTGAATAAAATATCCATGTCCACAATGCTGCCTATTACATGCAGAGCAGAGATTTATTGTACAGATATGTGGGTATTTATATCTTGCTACTTTCCTGATTTTCATTATGAAAGTTTATATTCAGGAAAACCCATTTTTCAGTGGATAGAGGCTGGGCCTGCTTCTTCTTCACGCAAACAGACTGGAAACATACAGTAATGCTGTTCTGATGAGATCCTTGGGAATAAAGGCAGTTGACGTGGAGAGAATGCTTTAAAGTTTTCAAAGAGCTTTACAAACATTTAGTCCTAGTGAAACCCCTATTTTATAGACTCTACACGTATTATCATCCCCATTTGACAGATGAAGAAACTGAGACTGAGGGAGTAAAATGATTGCTCAAAGACCTAAATCAAGGACAATGGGAAGTAAGATTAGAATCCAGCTCTTCTTCATCCCAAACTCCTCACCATATCTCTTATGGACTTTTGAGTATTAAATGTATGGGCTGCATCTATTTGAACCCAAGCCAACCCATGCAAGTAGAATTTCTGGAATAGTAATTGTGTCAGACACTGGGATGGGAGAAGAGACTAGAGTGATGGAATGAAAAAATGGTCTCTGCCTTCCCCAAACCTTGCTAGCAGAAGGCACAACCTACAAACAGAGGGAGAGATGTGATGCTTTGTGAAGGGACAGAGAGGTAACAGTTAGTGGAATCAGGGAAGGCCACCTGTAGGAGGTTAGTCACTAATCCATAAGCATTTATTAAGTCTCTGCCCTGTACCAGGCACCATGTTAAGGACCAAGAATACAAATAAAGGCAAAAGACAGTGGAATAAAAGTCAACAATGAACAGTCCCTGGAGCTCAGAGACTAATGGAGGAGATACCACAAACACATCTCAGTATAAAGAAGATTGGCAAGTTCACACTATCTGCAGGGAGGGGAGTGTCAAGAAGTGACCGCAGGAAAAGGGATGCTCAGGCAGAGAAACTGTAAGTAAGCCAATTGGACCAGAAAGTGGAGCATGGGACGGGTAGTCATTAAAAAATATCTAGCAAATGGGGTTGGAACCAAGTTCTTTAGAGCTTATATTATTTCCAAGAGGTAACAGTGACCAGCTGAAGACTCTGGAGGGAGGCAGTGACCTGGTCTGCTTTGTGTTCTAGAAAGTTTTTATTTGTCATTGAAGTGGCAGCTGGATTGGAGAGTCATACACAAATGTAACCAAGGGAACATGTGGAGATCTATCTGGGGCCCAGATGTGATAGAACAAGGGCGTTATCTCCAAATGGCTTAGAACACTCACTGATCCCAGTTGTTTGCAACTGTTATGAAATGACCACAGAAAGAACATTTTTAAAAAGTTATTTCAACAGTCTCAGAGAGCTACCTCACTTCAGCGTGATTTTACAGCTAATGAATCTCACCCATTCTCTCCCACAGAAATTCTATGTAGCTCTGCCCAGTGTAGGGAGAGGGAAAAAGGCCCCACCATAGTTCTGAGATCCTTGATTATCTGAAGGAAACGCCACAGAAAACAAAGGGGAGATTGGATTTCAAAGATAATGGTACTGGAGAGCCTCAATTGCTTTCTTTTCTCATTGGTACTTTGACGGGCTTAACAGAAAGACTAGAGGAGAAGATGGCGGAAAGGAAGCAGTAACCTTTCCACGATCCTCCAACAATACTGTCGCTAAAGGCTAAAAAGTGAACTTGAACAAATTTAAGAGTGACAGAACCCATTGTGGGACTGAGTGAGGCAAATTCCAAGCCCACAAAAGTGCCTAGTCAGGTCTGGGTAAGGAGAACGCTGAGCGCACAGGTCCCTCACCTGCGTAGAGCTGAGAGAAGAGTACAGCAGATCGAGAAGAAGCCCCAGCCAGCCAACATATTCACCCAGCCTGAGAGGTTTGCAGCCATCTCACCACAGGACAGAGGATCATTGAATCGGGTAGGAAAAAACTCGGGGCCAACAGCAGGGTCAGCAGGTTCTGCAGGGGCAATCTGGATGTTTAAACTTATACATCCATACTTCCAGAAGCCAAAAAGAAGGAATAAAGTCTAGTTGCTCTGATCCCCCCATACCTGACCCAGAAAAGTCTGGAATTACAAGCTCCACCCAGAGTAAAATCTTCAATTAGTGGAAACAGCCTCAGGCTTTGGTACAGCTGAGGAAAGGGGAAAGAAGACTGTATAGAGTCTAAGCCCAAGAGGGTAGAGCCAGCAAGCCCTACCAAGAAACGCCCAGGTGTTTAGCACCACCAGGCCAATCTGCAAACATCAGCTATGCCTCGGGCCTTCAGCTGTAGCCACTCTGAGCCTGCCTGAGCTGTAGCTCAAAGACATAGACTCTGAAACCTGAAGGAGCTAGACCACCAAACCCCCATAGGTTACTCTGTAAGCCTCAGGGTAACCCAGGGGAATCTTTGAGAGTCTTGGTCTTGGCCTCAGGTTACATACTCAGAGCTTACAGCTATCAAGCCCCTACCTCCCAGCCTGAGAAGCTCAATACTCCGGCACCCCAGAAGCAGAGATCCACTCCAAAAATCCAGGACATAGTCTGTCACAATGGGGAAGAAGGAAACTGTAAAGGCTAGGACCATCAAATCGTTTTATAGTGAGCAAGAACAAATTCAGAAGGCAACACGAACTCTATACTCACACTGGAGACCATAGAATGAAATGTGAATGAGTCTCAAGCCCAAAGAGCCTTCTTGGAGGATCTCAAAAGAGATTTTAAGAATGAAATTTAGAGAGGTAGGAGATAAATTCAAATCTACAGTGACCAAACTGGAAAAAAATCTCACTGAAGAAATCAAATCCTTAAAAAGTAAAATTAGAGAACTGGGACAGGAGGTTCAAAACCTAACTGGAGAAAATACCTCCCTAAAGATGAAAAATGAACATAGGGAAAAGGAACTCCAAAAGCTAATTGAGGAAAATAATTCACTAAAAATTAAAATCAGACAAATTGAAGATAAGGACTCTATGATGCAAAAAGAGTCAGTCAAACAAAACACAAAGAATGAAAAGTTAGAAGAAAGTGCAAAATATCTCACAAAAAAAAAACTGGCCTGGAAAACAGATCCAGGAGAGATAACCTAAGAATTATTTGCCTACCAGAAAGCCATGATGAAAAAATCAGCCTGGAAAACATCCTCCAAGAGATTGTCAAAGAAAACTGTCCTGAGGTCCTAGAATCAGAAGGATAAATTGTTATTAAAACAATTCACCAATCTCCTCCTGAAAGAGATACCAAATTGAAAACTCTAAGAAATATAGTAGCCGAATTCCAGAGCTACAAAGTCAAGGAGAAAATACTGACTTCAGCCAAAAAGAAATAATTCAAATATCGTGGAACTATAGTCAGGATTACACAGGATTTGGCAGCTGCTACATTAAAACATTGGAGGGAATGGAATGCGATATTTCATAAAGCAAAAGAGGTAGGACTGCAACCAAGGATCAACTACCTGGAAAGATTGAGCATATTCTTTCAGGCAAGGAGATGGTCATTTAATGAAATAAAGGACTTTCAGACTTTCCTTATGAAAAAGCTTGAGCTCAATGGAAAATCTGATCTTCACTTACAAGATCCAAGAAAGACATAAAAGGTAAACAAGGAAATCATACACTCACACATACACATAGACACACAGATGCTCACACATGCACATAACTTGGAACTCAATAAGAGCAAACTGTTTACATTCCTTTATGAGAAGCAGATGTCTGTCAATACTGAAATTTGCATAAGTATTGTGACACTTAAAAGGGATATATACAGAAAGAGGATGTGGGTAAAATTGGACAAATCTGAATATTTTTTAAAAATGTATTAAGGGGAAGAAAGGGATTGTAATGGGAGAAAAGGAAAAGTAGAGACAGAAGATGGTGATAGTCAATGGTACATTATGCCACAAGAAGAGACATAAAACATACTAAAGTGGAGGGGTGGGTAGGAAGGAGATGAGCATCATATGAGCAGTACTCTCAGTGGTTCTAATTGAAAGAGGGATCAGTACAAGTGGCTAAGTTTAGAGTCTAACATGAAAAGACATGAAAATTCATAACAATAGAGGAAAATGAGGATAGGACCAATATATGAAATATACTAGCATTGGTTTGGGTTCAACATACTCTGTTAAGAATAAAAATACGTTGTACCCTACAGGCAGTAGGAGGGATAAGGTGGGAGGGCTGTAGTAAGGGCTGTAAGAAGGGGAAGGTATTCAGTGGGGAGGGGAAGAGTAGCAAGGGGAAAAGGTAGTAAAGAGGGGGAAACACAGGGAAGGAATACTGAGGGAGGTGGTGGTCAAAAAGATAATTCTTAAGGAGGGAAAGGGAAAAGGAAGACATAAAGATATAAACAGGGGAGGGAATAAGATGGAGGCAAAGTCCCAGATAGTAATCATAACTGTGAATGTGAATGGGATGAACTCCCCCATAAAACAGAGGCGGATAGCAGAATGGATTAAAAACCACAATCCTACAATGTGTTGTCTACAAGAAACACATTTGAAACAAGGGGATATGCACAGGTTAAAGGTAAAAGGATAGAGTAGAATATATTATGCCCCAGCTAAAGTTAAAAAAAGCAGGGGTAGCAATCCTTATCTCAGATAAAGCAAAAGCTATAATGCATCAAATTAGAAGAGATAAGGAAGGAAACTACATCCTACTAAAAGGTACCATAGAGAATGAAGCAATATCATTACTTAACATATATGCACCAAGAGGTATAGCATCCAGATTTCTAGAGGAAAAGTCAAAGGAATTAGAGGAAGAAATAGATAGCAAAATGATACTAGTGGGGGACCTCAATCTCCCCCTCTCTGAACTTGATAAATCTAACCTCAAAATAAACAAGAAAGAAATTAAGGAGGCAAATAGAATTTTAGAGAGGCTAGACATGATAGATCTCTGGAGAAAACTGAATGGGGATAAAAAGGAATATACCTTGTTCTCAGCAGTACATGGCACATACACAAAAATAAACCATGTACTAGGGCATAAAGACCTCACAGTTCAGTGCAAAAGGGCAAAAATATTAAATACATCATTCTCTGATCATGATGCAATAAATAGTATATGCAATAAAGGGCCATGGAATAGTAGGCAAAAATAGATTGGGTACAAAAGACTCCGTAGTCAAAGACTATAGTAGCATACTATTTGATAAGCCCAAAGACCCCAGTTTCTGGGTTAAGAATTCACTATTTGACAAAAATTCTTGGAGAATTGGAATATAGTATGGCAGAAACTGAGCATAGACCATCATCTAATGCCATACACTAAAGTCAAGTCTAAACGGGTGCACAATCTAGGTATAAAGGCTGATACTGTAAATAATCTGGGGAAGCAATGACTAGTTTACCTGTCAGATTTATGGAGTAGGGAAGAGTTTATGACCAAAAAAAAGTTGGAGAGCATTATAAAATGCAAAAATGGATAATCTTGATTACATTAAATTGAAAAGTTTCTGTACAAACAAAGCCATTGTAACCAAGATTAAGAGGGAAGTTGGAAATTGGGAAAGAATATTTACAACAGTGTCTCTGATAAAGGCCTCATTTCTAAAATATACAGGGAATTAAGTAAAATTTATAAGAATACAAGTCATTATCCAATTGATAAATGGGTAAAGGACATGAACAGGCAATTTTCACAGTTAGAAATTAAAGATATCTTTAAATATATGGCAAAATGCTCTAAATCACTCTTGATTTAAGAAATGCAAATCAAAACTACTTTGAGGAACCACATCTCACCAGTCAGATTGGCTAAGCTGACAAAACAGGAAAATGACAAGTGCTGGAGAGGACACTGAAAAATTGGAACTCTAATGCATTGTTTGTGGAGCTGTGAACTGATACAACCATTCTGGAGGGCAATCTGTAACTATGCCAAAAGAGCTACAAATAATTGCATACCATTTGACTCAGTAATGCCACTTTTGGGGTTGTATCCCAAAGAGATCATAGAAGTGGGAAAAGGACCCAAATGTACAAAAATATTTATTGCTGCTCTCTTTGTGGTGGCAAAAAACTGGAAATTTAGGGGATGTCCATCAATTGGGAATGGCTGAACAAGTTATGGTATATGAAAGTAATGGAATACTATTGTGCTATAAGAAATGGGAAGGAGATGGACTTCATAATTACCTGGAGAGGCTTATACGAACTGATGCTAAGTGAGAAGAGCAGAACCAGGAAAAATTTGTACACAGTCACGGATACATCTTATGTGTGACAACCAATCTTGATAATCTGGACTCTTCTCAGCAACACACAGTTAAAAGACAGCTCTACAAGTCTCAGAATGGAAGGAGCTATCTACACTCAGAGAAAAATCTAGAAAGATCAGAGTTTAAATGGAGACTGAAGCAACACATGCTATTGGTCTTTTCCATATTTGGTCCTGTTTCTTTTCTTATTTTTTCCCCCATTATTCACACCATTGGTTATAATGCCTCGATGCAACCAGACTATTGTACAACATGAAAGTGTTTACAGATTCTATACATGATGGTATGCCACCATGGGGTGGAAGGGAGAAGGGAAGGGAGAAAATCTGAAACTCAAGTGATTCTGTAACTGAATCTTGTAAACTAAAAGTGAGTAAGTCAATAAAGTTTAAAAAAAGAAACTACTCCAGAGAAATATTGAATACCATATAGTTTAATGTATTTGTTCCAGAGAATTCCTATGAACACTTTATTTAAAATAGACTAACCTTTAAAAAAAAAGAAAGGTTAGAGGTGGAGAATGTGTGGATCAGCCCTGACTTGTTATTCTTCACAGGGAAGTGTTTCGTGCCTATTTGCTCACTTTTCTCTGTGGTGGATTAGAGATCGGTTTGGTGGAGGGTGTAGTGAACTGCACTTAGCCTTAGCATATTTAGAAAGCACTGAGTTTAAACATCGGCGTCAATGTTTATTAGTTGCTTGGTATTAATTATTTAATCTCACTGAGACATGGATTTCATATCTGTGAAATGGGTGCATTCATACCAGGAGCATCATATGAAGGTTAAATGAGGTACTAGATGCTAAGTGCTTTATAAACCAGGCCCAGAGGATCACATACACTTCAGTGAGCATTATTCTCTTCATAGAGCAGCAATAGGGCTTGGCTGCAGCCCAAAGATCTGAATTCAACTCTTACTTCTGATTCTTACTCACTTTTTGACCCTGGGCAACCCAATTTCCTATCACAAATGTTGATTTGGAAGAGATGCATATGCTTACTATCAGGCTTTCATTCTTTACTATTTAATGTTCTATAGATTATTGTACAGGTGAATAAAATGACTACCCTTGGGATTGAAGAAGAGTTTGGTGATATGAACTTATCATCTGTAGACTCATTAAAAATATATTCTGGATAAAACTGGGAATGAATAGGATGAGGTCCGGGAGAGGCAGCTCTGTCTGTTTCCAGTCAATGACAGTCTCTTCTACGTCTCAGTAGCTAGAAAGTGTTTCAGAAAGTGGAGCTCCAAGAGGATGAGAATTCTATGGGGGCCTTCTCCAAAAAACAGCATCATTACATTTTCATTGATGGATGTCATGTTTGGGTCTGGATGTCACCATCCTCATCTTGGTCTCAGTGTTTTTTAAGGATGAACAGGGAAATGGTCTTGTGACAAAGCCTGAAAATGACATTCTGTGGAAGGCTGTGCCCAGAGGTCTGGTCTGCAGGTGAATGAAATTGCTGCCTCTGTGGCCGAATATAAGCTTCTCACTAACAGTCCGCTCCTCCTCCTCCCTCTCCTTCTCCTTCTTCTCCCCCTCCTTCTACTCCTCCTCTTTCCCCCTTCCTCCTCCTCCTCCTCCTTCCCCTCTTCCTCTTCTTCCTCCTTCTTCTCCCCTCCTCCTCCTATTCTTCTTCCTCCTCCTCCTCTTCCTCCTCCTTCTCCTCTTCCTCTTCCCCCTTCTTCTCCTCTTCTTTCTCCTCCTCCTCTTCCTCTTCCTCCTCTTCCTCTTCTCCTCCTTCTCCTCTTTCTCCTCATCCTCTTCCTCTTCCACCTCCTTCTCCTCCTCTTTCACTTCCTCGTCTTCCTCTTCCTCCTCCTTCTCCTCCTTCTTCTCCTCCTCCTTCTCCTCCTCTTCCTTCTTTTCCCCTCCTCCTCCCTCTCCTCTTCCTCCTCCTCTTCTTCCTCCTCCCTCTCCTCCTCCTTCTTCTCCCCTCCTCCTCCTATTCTTCTTCCTCCTCCTTCTCCTCTTCCTCCTCCTCTTCCTCTTCCTCCTCCTCCTCCTCTTTCTCCTCCTCCTCTTTCTCTTCTGTCCCTCCTTTTCCTCCGCTTCACAGCTGTATCAGCAAGCACCCTACCATACCCAGGGCAGTTGCTAGCACAGCTTCTTAGATCTGCTTTTCTAAAGGAAAGCAATTCAAAATTGGTTAACAATCTTTCTTTAATTAAAGAAACATATCATTTACCTAGTTCAGGGGAAAAGGTCAGCACCATGAAGTCCAGAGAATACAAACCCAAGTTACAAGTACAAGTTACAAACAGACCAAGAATCACATCAGCAGACGGGCTTCCGACCATCTGACCATCACATCCATTACCTATTCAAGTTACCAGAGAGAGAAGCACCAAGATCTGGGATTTTCAAAGCCGGGGGGCTCAACGGCTTCCCAGTCTCATCTGGTCAAATCACCTAACTCTTCTCAAAGTGAGCCCCAAAGCAAAGCCTCACATCAGGGTGTATATTGAGGCTTCTCCTGGGGCAGCCCTCTTGACCCACTGTCCAATTATGAAGTAACAACATGTGGCCATTCCCCAAAACAAGCCTCTCGTCACGGGCTCCACGTGAGCACCAAATCAGGGAACGTTCTCGGAGCCACTTAACAAAGGCGCGAGGGGCAGGAAAGTGCTTCCGATCCCCATTACGACAGCTGATATTTCTAGAGCTCCTTAAGGTTTATGAAGCTCTTTGGCTACATTATCTCCTTTGATCATCAGAACAGCACAGAGAGGTAGGTGTCAATCACATTTCCACTTTACTGATGAGGACACTGAAGCAAATGGGTCAATGCTTACTGTCATGTATCAGGTCCGTGTCTAGGTAGAGTTCCAGTTTGGGTCTTGCTAACCCTAAGTTCATGAAGCTCTCTACTGCACTGAATCCCATTCATTAGGGTATGAGCTGTGAGGGCCAGGACTGGCTTTGGTCTTTCTTTGTATCCCCAGCATTTCCCCCAGTGGGTGGCACACTGTGGTTTTTTTTAGCTATATCCCAGTCTTCATGACCCTGGCAGGGTTGTCTTGGCAAAGATACTGGAGGGATTTGCTGTTCCCTTCTCCAAGTCATTTTAGAGACAAGGAAAGTTAGGCCCACGGGGAGAAATGACTTGTGCAGAGCCACACAGCTAGGATGGTCTGATGCTGGATTTGAACTCAGGTCTTTCTGTCCCAAGAACTCACTGAGTCACCCGTCCACATAACAGATGTTTACAAAAGGCTTTGTGACTAGAGCTCTAGCGGCTTTTGGTGATTGTGATTGTGGCTGTCATTATTATTGTTCATGGCAGTCACAGCAAGGAAGGGATGGAGAAGTGGGGAGGCCTATTTTACAGAAATCCATTTCTAGCTTTTTGTTACTAACATGTGAGATGCTCTTACGTGATATATCATGCAACATTTATTACTGCATGCTGTTATCAAGTGCCCCTATCCTGAGAGAGAGAGAGAGACAGAGAGACAGAGACAGAGAGAGAGACAGAGACAGAGAGAGAGACAGAGACAGAGAGACACAAAGAGACAGAGAGAGACAGAGAGAGAGGGGGGGGGAGAGAGGGAGAGAGAAAGAGAGAGAGAGAGAGAGAGAGAGAGAGAGAGAGAGAGAGAGTGAGAGTGAGAGACTTGTAGGATTTTCCAGGTTTACAAAGACAGAGAACTAGAACTTTTCTGGGTCTACTGTGGCTAATAGTCATGGCTACTAGGGGAATGTTTTTAATTGAAGTTAACATTTTGGTAATAAGTGATGGCAATAGAAAATAAAACCTGACTCCCTTCTCTCTGAGTAAAGGAGAGAATTGCCTTGTGGGGACCGGACCAATTTCATTAGAAAACTCAATATTTCCCTTCTCCACATAACTGGGTAGAGCCAAACTGGACTTGCCCCAAACAATCATTATAGCAATGTGCTTCTGAGAATTTGGCACTGACATATGGTTTTCATATATTGTATGTCCTTAGCAACATCCCTTTTTTGATAAATAATCATAAAAGTGTCAGCTTATAGCATGTTTTGAGGCCCTAGTTTTGAAGTTGTCCAGTAACAAAGAGACACGTAGAATGGCTTAGTGGAAGGTGTACAGTGGCTGGGGGTGGCACCTCTGCCACATACTGCCTGTCAGTCACTCAGGCACCTACTCTGTTCCAGGCACTAGCCTCAGCGTTGGGGATACATAGAAAGAGAAAAGCTGGTCCCTGCTCCTTAGGCACAGCTAGGGGGTAGAGTGGCTAGAGCATTGGGCTTGGGAACAGGAAAACCAAACTTCCTCATTTCAAATCTTGTCTCAAATTCTACGTGACCCTGGACGAATTATTTAACCATGTTTACCTCAGTTTCCTCATCTATAAAATAAGCTGGAGAAGGAAATGGTGAATTGTTCTAGTACTTTTGCCAAGAAAACCCCAAATGGGGCCATAAGGATCTGGACATGATTGAAATGACTCAACAGCAAGCTATGGAGAAGCACATGGTCTAAGGGCAGAGACAACATGAAAGCAACCTTGTATCATCACAATATATAGAAGACCAATTGGTGACGGTGACAATCAACAAAGGGACAACACTCACTTTAACATGGACTGGGAACACTTCCCTATAGAAAACTGAGCTTTGACTGAGCCTTGAAGGAAGCCTGGGACGCCAAGAACTTCAGAGGAGGAGGAGGGAGAATCTTGCAGGCACGGGGCAAAGCAGTTGGGATATGGAGGAGATTGTGTAGGAGGTAAGAGTCACTAGATCACAGGGCACATGGAGGAGAGTAAAGTGGGAAGATAGGAGGGCGCCATGTTTTTGTCTTTGAATGGTATATAGAAGATTTTATATTTGATCCTGGAGGTTATATAGGAAGCCACTGGGATATGGTAAATAAGAAGGTAACAGGATCGGACACATGCTTTAGGAAGATCACTTGGACAACTGAGTGATGCAGAAGGTGGGGAGAGATGAGTCAGAGAGGCTGATCACTAGGCTATTGAGATAGGCCAGCCATCAAGTGTGAAGGACTGGAGTTAGGGTTATTGCAGGTCCATAGAGAAAAGGAAGAATAATTCTAGAAGGGTTAAAAAGTTAAAATCCATAGGACTGGACAGAAGGAGGTGATTATAAGGGGGAGAGTGCAACCCTGGGGACTTACCACTTAAATTGTCAGTGCTCTTCTTTCCTAGACTAAATTTCAGAGAAGTTCTTGACCTTTGTCAAGATGAGGAGTTTCTGCATCAGTAGTTGCTTCCAACAATGAAATCCCAATTCCTATCCCTCTTCTAGTTGTAACAAATTTTAACAGGTCATGTCTGGAGCTATATGGAAACACATAATACTATTTACCATCCTCGTTAATTAAAGTGTTTTCATTTATTTATTTTAGATATCATTGGTAATCCATTGAATTTCAACATTGAATATGCACTTGGCATGACTCACATTTTGTATCAGGGATCCCGATTTGGTTGATATTTTCATATGATGAAATCTTTTCACATGATATTCTTTTACATGGAATTTTAAGTCCAAGAAATCAAATAAATCAGATTTTAAGAAATGATGAGCTCTTTAGTGTTTGTTGGTTGTCATTGCCCCCCAACTAGTTAGTAGGAATAGGCCTGTAGCTTGAGAACTACTTATTTGAGAAGAAAAGAACCTGATTTTTATATCTGTCACTTTCCAAAGATCTATCTCATTTGCATCACTGAAGAGGCCTGCTCTTGTGCTAGCAGATATAACTAACATCTATAACCCCTCTGTGTTAATGTGTGCAATTGAATCTTCCCTTTATGTTCATTTCACGTTGAAACACACAGCCGATCCATAGACTACACTGCATTAGGGCATTGATTTTATGGCTTTGGAGGTTGAATTGGGATTTAAAGGGCAGCTGAATCTTCATTTTAATACTTACTTTCTTTGAAAAGGCTCCTGCCCTTTGGAAAGGGGGGGTTGATAATGCTTTAGCTGAAAATGATGATGGATCTGTTCAGGCTCAAAGGGCAATAGGAAGCTCATCTTTTTATACCCCTTTTGTTTCCATGGACCTCTTTAACAGCACAAGAGTGCAGATGGCCAGTATTGAGTCAATGTTTGCTTAGTTAACACATACTGTTCAACTGTATGAGGCTTCCAGAAAAAACAACATCCACTACTACTACCACCACCACCACCACCATCACCACCACCACCAACACCACCACCAACACCACCACCACCACCACCACTACTACTACTACTACTACTACTACTACTACTACTACTACTACTATTACTGATATTGATATTTCCATCAGCAACAAGTATATAGTGCTTTAATCTTACAGAGCATTTTTGTGTCTTCAGAATTTCTGACACATTTGAGTACATTTTCTATCCTCAACTTCCCTTGGTCCAAATGCTTGCTTCTTTTTTACTCTCCCCTCCCACATTTTTATTAAAATTGCAAATGTCTCTTGCACAGATCTCCTGGAAATATAGCAGAGCTGGCTCAATACATTATTTATTCTACAGCTAGACATCACACTCACTCCTGAAGAGCCAAAGGCTTTACTGAACTTTTAAAGAGAATAAAAATAATATGTCGGTAGCACAGTGGAGGAAATAAGATAAGGAAGAAAAAGAGAGGGGCTTAGGGGAAAGGGGAGAAAATATGGGATTTAATAGAAGGACTTCATGAATACTGACTCCCACCAGATCTCACATTCTTGTTCCCATGAGCTGAGACCGTCAGTTTTGTGCCAGCAAATAATGATCAGTTTATTGGTGAGTGTGAGACAAATATTCGGTGACAAGTATGTGTTTATATCCTTTTGCTTATTTAAGAAAGGACTTGAATTGCATATTGTACAGAAAAGCTACAGATCAAACCAAGTCTGGTAGTGGGGGAAATCTGGGGCTGAAGAGAGCTTTAGTCTTGAAAATGTTCATCTCATAGTTTGTGTCTTACTACAAATTCTGGAAGGAAAGAAGAGAATGATAAATGAAGGTAGATAAAGGTTCAAATATTCCATCGGGCAGTTAATAGCAGTGTGGCCCTACTCAAGCCAATTAATTTATCTGAAGCTTAGTTTCCTAATCTGTAAAATGGGTGCATTTATAGTAGCATATACCCTTTTAAGGATTACTTGTGATACTTAGAGATAATCTCAATAAAGTCTTTGGAAACCTTAAGGCATTATTTATACGTTAGTTATTATTATTGTTCTTATTCCACTCATTATTGATTTGATGAAGTTTAGGTTCTAGGAAATAATGCTCCCCTATCTTCATCATCTTCCTCATCATCAACCTCATCATCATAGTTGTCATTCAATTCATTCTGTTTTTTTGGATGGGGTTCACATCGAAGCAAGTTAAGGATTAGTCCTGACTATTTTTATTGCCCAGATAAATAAAAATGATTTCATTTTGTAATTGTATAGCAACACTAGAATTTAAGGTTATCTCCTATAGATGCCCTAATGTATCTTTAGGAAAAGTTTTGTTTCAGGCAGGATTACAGTGATGCCATTCCTCTTGTCCTCTTCCCACCTGCTTGGAATTTCTTCCAATAGAAGCCCTGATTTTCAAAGTTTTGCTTTCTATGTAATTTGGAAAGTATAACTTCAGCATTGTGACAGATATTAAAACCAGTGCTTTTAACTTTTTATGGATTGCTGCAATGTCTGAGCAGTCATGGGCAATAATTTTGTCTGTAACGATGCTATAGCTTCAGAACAGGATTGTGTTTTGTTTTGCTGAATTCTCAAGGATATTCTGAGGTTTGTATTTGTAGCAGGATAATTTAGCTTCCAGCATGTAATTAAAGCTGAGTGGTCATGTCTTTTTAAAACCCCAGTGGATGATAAAATTTGGCAACATGCAGGGATAAATTACAGCATCCATCATTTCACTGCATAATATATATTGATCAATAAATTTAGGCTTTTCTGGAATCTCTAGCATCTTTGTTGTTATGTTGCTAGTTGAGGTCATATAGATATTGCCCATGGAGGGTCTTTAAGTCTCTTCTTGACTCAGCTATTTCATAGGCTCTGGTTAGAGATAAACCACTTTCAATTACATTCAAGGCATCTAGAGGTGCATATAATTTGTCCACTTTTTCTATGGTTTGGGGAAGTAAGGTCTGTTTATCCCAAAAGCATTTTCTTTTCTGAAATTTTAAAGTTTTTCCATGCTCGGAAATAATCTATAGATCTTCCTTTCGATTAAAAAGTATTGTTCTTTCTATGATCATATTCTCATAATGAGTCCTGTATTTTCTCACCATTGTATGGATTTTTATACTGATACATTCTAGATCTGTTCCTCATTCTAGCTTGGCAAAAGTATGTGGTCACTGTTTTGTAGAGTGTGATTGCTATAAATGCATTGTTCCCCTTAAGTACTGACTTCAAGATGCCAGTCAATCTCCTAACACCAGAATGTCTTTCACAAATTCAGATCTTGCCTCAAGAAAACCAAGGTATTTTTGTTTATCACCTTCACACAATTTCCCCCTAGGTGGATTCTCAAAGTCTTCAATCTCTATTCTTATTAATATACATTAAGAATTTTACAACCATCAATTCCAAATAACATTTTAATGGCACTGGAGAAAGTTTTCATGGAATGAAGTATCTGTTTAATATTCTTTTCAAGGGAATGATATAACTCAGTGCCTTACATGTATATCAAGTGATGTAGACACACATATCTACATATACATGTATATATGCATATGTATATCTACATATCTATATCCATATATGCATACTTATCCCACACATACACATGTGCATATACATGCATGCATGTGTGTGTGCATAGATACATAGGTGTGTGTTTTTCCCAAATGTGTTTATTCTGGAAATGTTCCATGGGATGTAGAGGAGAAATGCAGGTTAAGAGAGAGAAAACAATATTCAACCCTAAAAAAAGACTTCACAGATAACCTTGTCCAACCCACTCCTTTAATGGAGGAGGGAACTCAGTCCCCCAGTGATCAAATATTACACCTAAAGTCACACAGCTAGGAAAGAACTTGGGATGTTTGGGAGGGTCTCCAGCTCTAGTTCCAGCCTCAATTCTCTTCTTGCAGTATTTTTGCTGGGGTCTCAGAATAAGAGAGTGGATGCAACAAGAAACATACTACAGAGTAACAAGGGCCTGCTGCTTGTGGATATCAAGAACTGTTCTTGGCTGTCCAAGGAGAAGGGAAAGATGGCCTGAGCCTCCTTCTTCTGATGAACTGTAGGGTGGAGGAGGGGATCTCCTTTGAGTGGAGGCAAAGGAGACTACACAGAGCTCCAAGTACAGGCAGTGTCCATCAGGAAAGCAACATTACTGACTATGGCAGTGCTATGGTAACCTAGGTGCAGGAATGCAGCGGTCCTAGCAAGGCAGTTCCATGTGTGTTATGGGCCCGCTGCTCCCAGCTCTGCCCTGCCTCACCTGGCAGTCCTTTCTTAGTCTTCAGAAACAACTCTTGTGCAGCCTTATTGAAGATCCCCTTGCTGACTCTGACCTCTGCTGGGCCATATGTTTTACGGGAATCTGAAGATCTTCCCTGTCCCTAGACCCTTTGCTTAAGTGGCTTAAGTTGCTCTGAGAATCTTCCCTGATTTGAAAGTATACTCTGTCACCTAATAGGCTGAATGTGATCACATGGAGCCTATGGTGGGAGGCTTGTTTTTCTGGAATGCTCTAATGTGAGGTTTTGTTTTGAGGCTTACTTTGAGAAAAGTTGTGTGATTTGGCCAGATTAGACTCTGGGAAGCCATTGAGCCCCCTAGCTTTGGAAAACCCAGATATTGGTGATTCCCTCTATGGTAACTGAATAGTTATGGATGTAATGGTCAGATGGTTGGAAGCCTGTCTGTTGATCTGTTTCTTGGCCTACTTGTTACTTCTGCTTGTAACTTGTGCTTGTAACTTCTGTTTGTATTCTCTGAAGTTCAGGGTATTGACTTTTTCCTCTGAACTCGGTAAATGATACATGTTTGATTGATTAAAGTAAGATTGTTAACCTTCTTTGAGTTGTTTTCCTTTGGAAAAGCAGATCTAAGAACCTGTGCTAGCAGCCATCCTGGGCATACTTGCTGATACAATATGTCACCGAGATTGACATGTCACCTGTGAGAAGGAGGCAAAGTCATCTGTGCTAAGAAAGCAGATTCTGTTCCTAGGTAAAGTATAGGTGGTTGCAGTGAGGGCCCAGGGGGCCTCAATCTGCATCAGCTCTGACCTTGGCCCCAGGCTAATTCCCCATCTTCCTGAATGTTATGAAATAACCGTAACTCAGTAGAGAGATTAAAAATCATGGGCATAAAGATGATCATTGAACTCAATGGAACTGATCAGATTGCCAGGTGAGAAGGTAGAAGGAGAGACCTGAGGACCAAGTCCAAGTTAATATACACGGTGTAGATTATAAATGAACAAGAGACAGAAATAGAGCGGTTCAGATCCCTATTGGTGGAGGGAGCCACCACACTAATAAGCCCATGAAATTCTGAAATGTTAGAGCATTGACCCTTCAGATTGATATCTCTGTATTCAATTCAAAACAACTAACATTTATTTAGTGCCGAGTACATAGTAAACAGTGTGCTAGATGTTGGGAGTAAATAGCAAATGTGATGAAATCCTTGATCTCAATAAGCTCATATTCTAACCAGGGAGGAACATGAAATCCAGGTCCATACAGAAATACAGAGTAGATAGGAAGAAATCTGGAAGTGGAAGCCATTAGCAGAATGCGAGAGGAAAAAAATAATTCCTGAAGAAGGTAGGCTTTGAGTTGAATCTTCAAGGAAGCAAAGGAATGAAGAGGTAGAGGTAAGCAGCATGACATGACAGGAGTTGGCAACAACCAGTGCAAAGGTTTAGAGGTGGGAATTTGAAACTGCTTAATGTAGTTTAACTGACTTGTAAGAGGGTAGGAAGGAACATAAGGAATAAGAAGACTGGCAAGATAGAGGGATCCAACTACTGAAGGGTTTGAAGGGTCAGACTACTAGACTGAAAGCTGCTTGCAAACAGAGGTGATGTCTTAGGAAATCTTTCCATTTCTCTAGCCCCTGGTACAATGCTCTGCACATAGTTCAGGCTTAATGAAAAGCATGATGATTGAATTGAACTGAATCTGTTAGTTCCTTTCTAATGTACTCTGAGTACTCTTTGTAAACGAGGTGATGCATTTCAATTATAAAAAAGAAAGAAAGAAAAAGGAAGAAAGGAAGGTAGGGAGGGAGGAAAGAAGGAAGGAAGGAGGAAAGGAAGGAAGGAAGGAAGGAAGGAAGGAAGGAAGGAAGGAAGGAAGGAA
>CM053593.1:4878930-4905977 GCA_028646575.1 Pseudocheirus occidentalis | reverse complement strand
AGAGCATTTGCAGACAGCACCCAAAGTCCAATTTCAGCTCATGCAGTGTCCCTTAAATATCTCTCAATTACCCCCATTCAAATTATGATGTTGTACAAAGGATTCTTGGGTCAAGTCTTGTTGGTACTAGATCAATAATTCAAACCCAAATGTATTAAGTATCTGTTACGCATTAGGCACAGCAGTGAAGTAGTCTTTGCTCTTAACAGGTTTGTGTTACAATGAGGACAACATAAATAATTATGTCCATGCAGGAGTCCTCCTGGAACTAATTGCCCAAATCCACTTGGACCAAGTCCTCAAAGGGAAGACGGCTATTTGTTTTTCTCAGAGTCTGGGAGGGTAATCCTCAGGTGATACATTTCTGATACTGTTGCTCACAAGCCCCCATTAATGTACTCCTCTTTGACAACCAGTCAGTAGACTCAATTGGTTTTTAACAAAATGACATGTTATAGTAAGGTTAATCAATACAACAATACTACTCTGAAAAGTTTGATACATGTTCTCTCTTAAATTCAGGTCCATGGGAAGAATGGGCTTAATGAGTATGAGGTTAGTGAGGTACACATAAAACACACGCATTGTGACATGTATTTTATACAGCTCCATTCACAGCTGATGGTGTTTCATAGCCTCGAAATCCTTTCTTGAATCTGTAGCTGACATTCTTCTATGGAGAGGCAGAACAAAACAATTCCTTCTCATAGGTTTGACTCCATCAGAACTCTGAAATAAGAGTCCTCCACTTTAAGAATGGTCTGTCACTTATCTGACACACAACTTAACTGAAACCTATTTTTATACATAGGCCAAGAAGTAAATCTAATTCTTTCAGCTAAACAAAGAAAATGTTACCTAGATAGTACCTTCTGATTTTATCTAGGTTTCAGGGCACTACAACCTTTTTAAAAAAATATACACCTACTTTTCAAATGTAATTGATTCATTCAAATAAAGTATCTGACCATCTTGAATTACATTCATTTCTGAGGGGGCAGAACCCCAGCTTTTATACATACACAAAATGTGTAAAAGGATTATTTGGCTGAGACAGTTTGATGGATTAGGAAAGGTTAGAAGGTGGCACTTAAATGAAGTTTTCAAAGAAAACATAATATTCAACAAGGTGATGATGCTAAAATAACATATTCTAGGTATGGGGTCAGCCAGTGAACAGGTCTAGAGATGGGAGATGGAGTGCTGTTTATATAGAACAGAGTTTATAGCAGGATGGCTACATCATGTAAGGCTTAGATGGACAAATGGCTAAGAAGACTGCATAATGGAGCTGGCCTTTGGGGAATTAGTCAATGCTGACTTTTTATGGTTCTAAGGTTCCATAGAATTGGGGTATGTGTGTGTCCTATTAGCTTAGACAGATATTGCTATGGGATTGTAGACTCTGAGAAATCTCCATTGGCAGTTTATGACCAAAGACACCCTAGAGTGGTACACAGGGATGGAAAACTTAGTCCAGCTTCCAAATTCTCCTTAGAGCATCCTTAAAGAAGATGACATCAGAGGGAGGAAACATACTATGTGAGGAAGAGTAATGGGATGGAACTTGAAAGACCTCTTTCATTTACTAGCTCTGTGACCCTGGCCACATCACTTAGCCTTGGTTATCCTCAGAACCCTACTCTGTAAAATGAGACAAATGATTTCTGCATGGCCTGCTTCCCAGGGTTGCCATGAAGCTCCAATAAGCCAGAGCATTTAAGGGATAGAGAAAGGGGATGGACCTGTGATTTCACTGGAATAGGTACTTCCATTTTGAGGAAACTAACTCCAATGATTCCAGGTGAGATTCCCTTTGCAATTTTTACTTTCAGAGAGTTACTTGGGGAACTGAAAGAGTAAGGGAATTACCCAAGATCCTATAGCCATATCATTTCAGAGGTAGTACTGGGATCAGTCACTGATCAGTCATCAAGCATGTGTTCAGTGTTTATTCTATGGCATCCATTGTGCACAGTGCTAATCTTGTACCAAGGCCTGCCAGATACTAAGCCCACTCCTCAGGGATGTGACACAGACTCCCCAAAGTGATCAACATGGCCAAAATGATGTCTGGCAGGAGCCATGCATATCGAGAAGTCTCTGAGTAGATAGCCTGGAAAAGTATTTAGGTGACCATCAAAAATGCTCAATTCTTCTGGAACTGTATTTTCTTAAAAGCTGATTAGCCTTTCCTGGTAGTTCAGTTAGATGTCAACAGGCAGTTATGAAGCACCTACTACATGCCTGGCACTGTGGTAAGCACAGTGGCACAAAAAGACAAAATTGCAAGTCGTCTAGATCATGACTTCTATCAACAATGGCATATTTGACACTAGTAAATGCCTTGATTTTCTAAATTACAAAAGATATCTTTTTTCAAGCATTTTGATACTTAAAAACGGAGACTATTTTTTGAAATTAAAAACACATTCCAATAAAGATCATTTTCACTGACATTTTCTAAAGTCTGCCTTCAATGAATTGTGACTGTTTGAAGGGGATCCTAGGTTCCTGAAGGTGCCTCTCAGATCCTGCAAAGCACCTTTTTGGCAGCACCATGTATACTGGTCACTCCAAGAGTCAATTAGTTCACTAGTTTTCTCATCACCCAAGGCTTTGTTCACAGGTGATGTGTTTCTTCCAGGTCAAGGTCCCTTGGAAATCATCAAACTGGGTGCTAACTACATAGAATACAGCAATCTGCACCAGTGAGGAGCATCCTACCCAGAGAAAAACTCCGGTATTTGAAGTCAGGAAATATATTCCCACCGGCTATTTCCCTTCCTTTGTATCTAATACCTCTAGGGTCATGAAAACAAAGGCGAGCTCACTGGCTTTTCAATATGTAATTTACAGTTCAATACCAAGTCCCTAGGTACCTTCTACCTTTTTCTCCTCAGTGTGATCAGTGGCCCCACAAAGGCTGGTGATATTTTACCTAATGAGTCTGTGGAGCTAGGGCGGTAACAGGCAAATAGCACATGACAGAACTGCATCTCAGAGCTGAGAAACCCAAGGCTATTTTCTCGTCCCTTTCCTACCAAAGCAGAGATCCAGCCCTAGGATATCGCCTGCAAGTGGACATTAGCTTAGCACGCTGCCTGGTACATGGTGAGCACTTAATAAAGACTTTATTCTTTGGCTAGTCTTGGAAGACTCAGTGAGGCAGCTCATTCCACTTTTGGACAATTCTAAACATAGAAATCAACTTTTTCATTTATCTTTCTATCAAGCCATTCATTCATTTATTTGTCCGTTTATTCATTGCCATTTTATTTGTTTTTTTTATGTATTTGCTATTTTTACCTCTTACTTTTAGTTTGTTTCAAATAAATGCATTAGTCAATAAGTATTTAAATCACAATGCTGAGCAGTTTAGATAAAAAACAAAAGTGAAAGAGCGCTGGGCTCACCGGATCAACCGCTGATTAAATGAGTTGGGCAAGAGGGTGCCCATGGCCCTAGTGAAGCAGGCTTCGGGAAGCTGGAGAAAGCGAAGGTTTTGGAGATGACCGAACAATACTTGAGAGCCTTTGCACTCCGCTTACCCCGGGAAAGAGAGAAAGAACTTTGAGCAGAATCCGCCAACTACTTCTATTACGATTACCACGAGGACATAAAGAATGTGGTGCATTATCTGACCACATGGAGAGAATGGAGACCAAGGACACGAAGTACGCGGGAATCCTGGCTTTCTGGCACTCCAAAGCGCGGCTGGTCACCGATCCCGTCCGTGTTCCCTTCGCTAGGATTTCTCCCCAAGCCAGACTTTTCCTACCAGCTTCATCCTGCTTTCCCTGAGTACTCTGGACATAGCCCTAGTGAAGCCGCCGTCTTCCACCGGGGGACAGGTCACGGACACTGACTGTCCTGGCCCCATGGCCCTGCCCGCAGCCCAAGGCTCCCATACCTGCCCAACACCCCAGTGGCCCCTCCAACCCCACTCAATCGCATAATCCTTTCCTGGACCCCGTGCAGGGGCTGGATAGGAGTTACCTCAATTTGATCGACCCCTCTCACCCTAACACCTTGAACCTGCACACGCCTCAGCACACCCCAGTTCTATAACACACCTGAGGCCCAGACATCGGTTCCCCGACGAATTAGGAGAAATACTGTATATTGTACAGATGTAAATATATTGCACACAATCTGAAGCAGTGAAAGAATAGTCTGTGCTTTCAAGGTTTCCTCCCTCCCCTCTCTCCCTAATAAATAATTTCTGAGACAAAACAAAAGAGCCCTGCCCTCAAAGACCTCACATGGTGATAGGGGATACAACTGGTAAACAGCTTGTCCATGCCATACATTCAAAATATCACATCTCCCAGGATGACCCCCACCCCCCAGCTGCTCTCCCAGGGGAAGAATTCCTACAGAAGGTGGGCTTTGGATGGAGTTTGAAGGAAACTAGGAATTCTAAGAAGGGCTTGGGAGAATAAAATTCCAACCATGGAAGAACAGAGACTAAAAGGCAAGGAGAAGAGGAGCGTTGTATGTGAGGAATAGATGGACCCCCAGCTATCCCAGGGCAGAGAGGGATGGAGAGTGTAAGAATACTGATGTCAGTTGGAGTGAGGGTTGGCCAACTGGGAGAATTCCTTGCCAGTGAAATAATTGACAAGGCTCACATTTGAAAGGTGAGAACTCACATGACAATTGAGTCAGTCAATAAAAGGGTGAATTATCCATTGAGAAAGCCTGGGAATAACAGAGGAAGTATTTTACTTAGATAGGACATGTATTCTGTTTTGATTGGCTGAGGGATTTGTTTACTCTGCTATGGGACTTATGTGAAATGGCTGACCAGTTCAATACCTCAGAGATAAAAATGTCTGGTGGTAAAGGGGGGAAAAGAACAACCTCAGAGAAGGAATCCCTTAGGAAAGTTGAAGACATCTCAGTCTTGCCTATTCCACTCTTCATGAATTTCTCGGTGGTCTATTCCCTTTACAAGAAGACAACTATTCAAATACTTGTGGGGAGAGGAATGTCATGTTACCCATATGTCTTCTCTTCTTGCTGCTGGACTTGAAACTAAACCTTCCCAAATCCTTTACAACTAATAACCATGTGGCCTGAATTTGGGGCATTTCAGCATTTTATTCACTCTACTCTGAACAGTCTCTTGCCTATTAGTTCTCTTCCTAAAATGTATCTCCCAGAATGGAACCCCAAACTCCAGATATAATCAAACTGGGATACAGTAGAACTTAGTGTTGGAATGGAAGATGATATTGGTTTGGATGGGGAACAAATCCTAATGTTAACTCACATTGAACTTTTAGTGCACAAAATTCCTAGATATAGATATAGATATAGATATAGATATAGATATAGATATAGATATTCTTAGCATATTGTTCATCTTGTTCTGTACAATTTATTTTTGGAACTCTTGTCTGACTATATTAATCATTTTTAAGCTTTGTCTTACTAGAAGCAGCCCAACATTCTTTCTTTTTAACACCTTTTTGATGCATACACTGTCACCTAATATTGTAAGTCTCCCTCCCAAATCTACATCATCTGCAGAGCAGATAAGCCTTCTAGCTGTTCCTTCTTTGAAGATGGAAAAAAAAGGCAACACATAATATAGGCCAAGTTCAGATTCCAGTTGTTGTCATACCAGTAAAGATTCCTAACCAATGACTCAGTCCCTTTGAAACCTAGTTAATTTTCTAGCATCTAGCTCTCATTTATCTCAAACACAAGAACCGCCCAGGAGACATGGCAGAATCCCTGATGATGGGATTTCTCTGACTGACCACTCTAATCATCCAGACAAAATGAATCTTTGGTGGCTTTATTAGGATTCTCTAAGTAAAACAATGCTTGGACAGTGCCTGGCACAGAGTAGACAGCACACATTGGCTTGATCACATCAAATGCATTGTGAGCAGTGGTTAAATTCCTTCTGTGATTCAGGTGTTTTCCCTAATACACCAAAACACAGAAACAAACCACAAACCTGAAGCCTTTTTTTCTTGTGCATCTTCTTTTCCAGCTTCAGCTCATATGAAACTCTGGCATTCTTAGCATGATTTCAGAACAGCTTTGTGCCATGAGATTTCTCTAAAGGGGAGAACTTCCATCAATATCAGTAAAAGTGATTGCCTTTCAATTAAATCCTGGATAGCACCTGTCCAGTCAACTTTTCTCATGGAATTTTAGAGAGTTTAGAGACCTCAGAGATCATTTATTCCAGCTTAGACCCTCAGTAGGACTCCTCCTACAAAACCCAAGGCAGTGTCACTTAGTGACATCATCATTGACCTTGGAGTCAGGAAAATGTGGCTCCTTCCTCAAATTACTTACCATTTGTTTATCTTTGGGCATCTTGTGTCCATCACCCAAATACAACATAAGCTTCTAGGGGACAGGACTGAATTGTTTTAGTAATCTGCACATGGAGAATGCCTATCTCAATACCTTTCAAGTGTGAAATACCTAAGAAACGGTTATTTAATTGTATTATGGTATTTTGTCTTGTGGATAGCATTGAATAAATATCTACAGTAAAGTCTTGCTATGGCATGCTGATGACCCAGGGTTCTAGGTTGATACAAAACCAGTCTATGTCAGAAGAAAAGTTTTAAAAAAGCAAGTGTGAATCCATTGGCGGACACAATGCTACTCACAAGAATATTTGTCTAGCTATGCTTAAGGAGTTTGATTTTAAGGTGGACACAGGGTGAGGTAGTTATGGTGGAAGTCATGGAGTTCTCCTTTTTCTATGCCTCCATCTTGACTCTGCCCCTATTGGTGAGGAATGTTTTCAATCATAGCACCTTATAAAGACCTTTCATTAAGCAGGGGTTTCTAATCTGATTTGGTATAAGAAATACGTACATCGGTGGAATAATAGGTGGTTGTGATACTGAAGTATTCAAAGAAGATAATCTAACTCTTTAAACATAGCACAGGAGCAAGAGATGACCTTCTTGATGGGTAATAAAATAGGGGAAATTCAGGTCTCAATGCAAACCTCAAGCCTAGTAGCCTTTCTAAATGGGAAGGCATTGTCTGCAGGGATGGATAAGTGAAGAAAGAAAAGTTCATGTGTGGATGTAAACACATTGAGGTAGGTTTTTGTTAAAATGTTTTATATCATCTGGGTGAGAAGCAATCTGAAACTAATCACACAGATTTAACGTGATAAACCTTGCCCATAAACCTGGTTTTCCAGCTACAATAAACTCTCAGGAGCAAAAATAGAAATGTAACCAGAATACATCAAGACTTTGATTTTTCAACCCAGGGCACTGCTTTATTCTCAATAAAACTACATTCCAAAATGCCAGTTAAATCTTGTCCTTCCACTCAACTGGTTATCAGATCGTTCAAGACTTATAAATTCTCATCTTGGTTGCTATTTAGTCCCCACATTCCAACTCCTTTGGGCTTGAAACCAGGAAATCACCTTTCCTCTGGTGGTCGATTTCTAATATTGGCTGAGTGCTTGGATATTGCTGCATCTGAGCCCTTAAAATAAGACTATTTAGGTGTATAAATTTGATCATTATATAGATAAGTAAAGGACAAGAGAAAAGTAATAGAATGCCTAGGAAAACCACCTCAAAATGCAAGTCAGACATTTACCTTTTCATGAATTCAAAAATTCTTTGGGTATAAGGACCAAATACAGTTTTGGGCAGGGAAAGAAGACATTTTTAAAAGTCATTGCTGTTGACAAAAAGGCCAGCACATTCCTTGTGATTAGCGTTTTGTGGTGAGGATTCCAGAGCACACTATTGCCTAATAGTGAGTTCTGTCTTTCCTTCCCATTCAGTCCTTTCTTTTGGCCTGTGAAGGCAGCATGTATTAGTTTTACTTAGTGCAGGTGACTGTGCCTGACCTTTAAAATCTGCCATTCTCACTGTGCTACACCAGGCTGCCTTATCATCCTTTGAATAGATGTGCATGATGCCAGGGCCACTCTGGCACCTGCAGTGCATTATCATTCCCCCACTTTCTCTTTTCAAGGATAGCAATTATCATGTCTCTCCACAATACAAGGTGTGCCTCGAATAAACCTGCTGACTACTCAACTTTATTTTTCTCTTCTCTGAAGTTGATTATATTCACTTTTGTCTGTCCTAGTTGCTAATATTATATAAGGTTATATCTTATGAGGAACAGTGATTCTTTAATACTAAATGTATGCAGTTTTGGGGGGTAGTGCAGCATATGAAGATGAACTTTGTCTTAGTCATTCATATACTTGAGTTGAAATTCCCACCTCTGATACTTCTAATCTTCATGACCTTGGCCGAGTAATTGAAGACCTTTGGGTCTTAGTTTACACATCTGTAACAAGAGGGGTTTGGGCCAGATGGATTCTAATGTCCCTTTCCATTCTAGATCAAAGGATTATATATTAAGTGCTAGAAGGTGGATCAGAGGCTATGCAATCCAAGAAACTCATTTTATAGATATGGAAACTGAGGCTTAATGACTTTAAATGATTTGCCTTAGGTCATGTAGGTAATACATTTCAGAGACAGATGTGATCCTAAGTCCTTTGACTCTAGAGGCAGTGATCTTTCCATTGTATCACATCCATAATCCCATGACTTGTTTCTCTATGGCTGGGGACTAAACAGAGGCCAATGTGGTAACTCATGGAGAAGCCCAAGAGCTAGTGGAAAGTAATCCAAAGGCCTAAAATACAGGGCTGTCTTTTCAATTTCCCATCCTAATCTCCCACAATTCTCCCTTTCTTCTGATCCTTTCTCCTTGAGGAAAACCTCAACTTGAAGGTAGGTTCACTGAAGGCAGGAGTTGTGTTGTTTTGTTACTGTTATCCCTGAACATCAAAGAGATAAAATGGGAATCACCAGGGGCCAATGGAGAGGAACAGGAGGACTGTGAACAGTGTTCAATATATTTCAAATACTAAACTACAAGAAGTTTGATGTTCAGGGAGAAGGGGAGATTTGAGTCAAGACTTGAAGAATGGGTTCAATTTCAATAGACAGATTGAATAGTGACTAAAAAGGTATCAGGGATAAGCAATAGAGCCAGGATAACAAATTCACAAATAAAATAATATTTCTAAAATGCTTAGAACAGTACCTGGCATAAAGCAGTGCTTAATGAATACCCCCACCAACACCATTTCTTTCTTTATCATAGACAATGAGACAGTTAGGTGGTTTTGGAGCTGGTTAAAAGACTAATTTTAAAAAGATGAGTAATGAATGAGTTTGTCATTTTGGAGAAAGATTTCAGTAGAATTTCCCAAGTATCTGTTATTGTCCCCCTTGTGCCTACCATGTTACAAGTGTCTCAGCTGAGGGAATCTATGGATAGCTAGCAAATTTATGGCTGACACAACACGGGGAGATATGGATGGTGTATTTATGATGACAGAGGGCTCCAAAGGAACTCAAAAGACTGTAATCATGCCAATTTGAATAAGACTTAAATTTAAAGGATAGATGGAAATTCCTTGGCTTGGGGAATCAATATCAATGCAAAAATTGCAGGAAAAAGAAAATATGATGGACAGACAATAACTTATATGACAAGCATCAAGGAGTTTAGTAAAATGAAAGCCCAATTTGGTTTCACAGTATTTTGTGAGAACCCCAAAAGCTAGCATTTCATTAGACCATATTAATACAGGAACAGCGTCTGAGACTCAGGAGGGAACTACCCCACTGTACTCTATCGTGGTCTGGCTACATTTGCAGTTCTAATTGTAAGTGTCATTTGATAGTGAGTCAGACAATGAGCATTGATTAAACAGTTATGGTGCTAAGGACTAAGAAAACAAAGAAAAGCAAAAACATGGTTCCTACCCTCAAGAAGCTCCCAATCACATGGAGGGAATGACATAAAAATATTGATAATCCAATGAACATCTGGATAGGGGACAGCTAGGATACTGAAAGGTCTTGAGACAATCCCAAATTATCCAAAGATAATCAAGGATGTTTAACATGGAGATGGAAAAATCTATGGCAAGTTTGAGACCTTTCTTCAAGTACTTGAAAAATTATGTCTGAGTAGAATGATGTTTTTTGTTTTCTTTTTTGCAGTTAAAAAGAAATCTGCATTTGAGTGGGTAGAAGTAGGAGCAGTATATGGAAATTACTGAGAGATAGCTACTAACCATATGTAGGAAAAATGCTCCCAATGATTTTAGCTCTCTAAATGTGAAACGACTTTCCATGCAAGATAGGAAATTTCCCCTCACTGAAGTTTTTCCATGACAGGATCAAAGATCACTTATGGAGGATTTTGTAGAGATTCTCAGGATCAGCTAGTTTTATATCTGGAAAGGATCTCTGAGGACCTCTACTTTACCTTATACATGAATGTAGCCCCTAAAGAATTCAGTCCAACAGATTCTTTTGTTTTCAAGACCCCAAAGTCAGAGAACTCAGAGTTCTTTCAGGCTGCCCATTTCCCTATTTAAATAACTGCTCACTAGAAAGATTTTTCTTACATCAGATCTTAATTTGCCCTGAGATTATCATTCGATGAGAGATTGCATTGCTTCGTCTTAGAAGGTCTTCCTGATTTTCAGAAACTTTGATTCTGTGATTCATATTTTGTAATACCTTTAAATACATATTTGTTTACATGGTTAATTGGTGATACCTTATGAATGATATGAGGATCTCCATCGACTTTGGAAACCACTGGATTCAAATTCTGCCTCTGACAAATTCTGCCTGTATAATACACAACTGAGCAAATCATGAAATCTTTCAGTACCCCAGGCTACTGCAAGTTCCAGAAACAGCTGATTCCTTACTGGTGTAGCTCCTTATCCTGACAAAATTAGAGTGGGAGAGAAGAAGAAAAAAAAAACTTTGTACTGATGTGTATGTATACACATTGCTTCCCTAGGAGAAATCAAGCTTTGTGAAAGTTGACTTCAAAAAATATCATCTTGCAAAGAGCCTGAGATATACTAGGTGCTGGATAAATGCTTATCGATTGATGACTACCATTGGGTAAGTGTATGACTGCAAAAATCGATGAGCAGTCCCCTTAGCAAGGGAAAGGTATGAGTGAATTTCAGTTAGTATAGGTGTAGAATATCAGGACATCTAGAAAAATGGAGCTGGCATGATGGGTGCATTCCTTGTGTGGGATTTGGGGGAGGTTGTATACAAAGAATAGACAGAGTGAGAAGGTACAGATGGACTGCAGTCACAGATCTGGGGACATTTTCAAGTGTATGAGTCATATACCATCTATGTCCAACCCAAGCCCAGTATTTTTCACAAGACATTTTATGAAAATGACTCTTAAAAAGCATTGAACTTTGACTTATGATCTTGTAAAGCCAGGATTGTCTGCAAACAACGCCAAGAATATTGGTATGTTGATTATATCTTTCTTTGCATTAGCATTGCTGTTGCTGCTGTATTTTCTTGTCTTCAGCATACTGCTCCAAATTAAGGGAGAGTTTGAACCATAGTCTAGCTGATGGCCATAAATGATGCACACATTGCTATGGATATCTAAAGAAAGCACTTAGCATCTCTCTATGGCTTGCTGACATGACCTAGTGGACACTGTATTGATCTTGAGGTCAGGAGATATGAGTTCAAGTCCTAGCTTCAATAGCTACTTCAGACCCTGGGCACATCACTCAGCTTCCATTTATTTTCTTAGAATATTTTCCTTCTTTATAAAATAGCAATAACAGTATTTATTCTGCCCTCATCCTAGGGTGATTGGATCCAAAAAACCTCCAAAGGTCTTCTGCAAATGACTGCTGTGGCTAGTTAGAATTAGTATGTGAAGTTAACGCACCTTGAGATGAGGTACACTCCATCCATTCCATGACCAAGATTACTCTTTTAACCTGTAATTTTCTTGAAAACGTGGAATATTGGTTCCCACAAAGTCTAGGCCTAGAGTATCACTTCTCTGAACAAAGATATGGAGGGTTTAGGGGCTTCCAAACTCAATGGGAGTCAGCAGAATGCCAAGGTGGCCTCAAAAGCTGAGGGTATTTGAGCTCTCTTTCAAAGAATGTCAGTGTCCAGAACCAGGGATAGTATATTTGCACTGTCATCTATCTTTGTCAAACCATCTCTGCAACAGCAAGCTCGGTTCTAGTATCACATTTCAGGGTAGGCATTGACAAGTTGGAGAGTATCTGGAGGAAGGCAACTAGATTGATTATGGCCTTCAAATTTGTGAAATATATAATCATTGATTAAAGGTATTGAGAACAATTAGCCCAGAGAATGGAAGACTCAGGGTGAGGGGGTTGAAACTTAAGATTATGTCATCAAATATTAAAACAAATGAACAAACAAAAACCAACAACAACTGGTATTTGGAAGAGAGAAGAGGCTTATTCTGTTCAGTTCCATAAGACAGAAACAAAATCATTGGCTGGAAGCTGCCAAGAGTCAAAATGAGGCATAGTCTTCATCCTAAATGACACTGCTCTAATGCCTACTTTGTGGCAGATATTGTCCACAATACTTCAGAAAGAACTCATTTGATTCTCACAACAACCACCTAGCAGTAGGTATTGTTATCATGCACATTTTACAGATGAGTAAAGTGACATAAACATAGGTTAAATGACTTGCCCAGGGTCACACAGCTGATAAGTGCTTAAGATTGGATTTGAATTCAGGTCTTTTATTTTTGACTACAAGTCTTGTGTTCCTTCCATTGTGCCACCTGGATGCCTCTAACAGTAGGTTAACTTCCAAAGTATTGGAGCTGTCCCAAAAGGGATTTGGTGCTTTTTCTCAGGAAGTCTTTAAGCAACAACTGGACAGCCACTTATCAGAAATGTTAAGAGAGAACATTCTTGTTCTGGCATGGGTTGTCTATCTCCCATGCTGACACTGTGTGGTAAATCCAATTTGAGTGGGTGTGGATGTGGCTGTTAGGGTCCCTTCAGACTTGATGTGGCTAAATTGGACAAGGCAGAGTCTCAGACTCATATATTCTTTAATTTTACAATACCTTGTTCTACCTAAAATACATGAAATAACATGAAATTCATGTTTTCAGGCAGGGAAATAAGTGCCAATTAACTTTAACTACTCATTATCTAGATCCCTTAAGGAAGTACCATTTTAGAGAGGTGTCCCTCCTCCCTGCATTATTAAGCCTCCCTGGCATATACCTTCAAACATCACCAAGGAAGCCAATTTTCCTCAATTTATGTTCTCTTTTCTGCTGTTTCTGTCACAATACTCAACACAATGTCACCTTACTTGGAATTTTTTTCTTTTGTGAATTGCATATTAACATCTCTTCACAAACATTTCTGAATGGGAAGTGAACATTGCCCAAGTGAAACTTAGATTTTTGTTCCCCTGTGGTTCATGTCGGTTTGTTGTTGGAAACATTTCTACACTTCCTACTTTCTTACCAATAGCCTTCAAGATGGTCATTTAAAATGCAGTATTAGTTGTTTGAATTATGTAAAAATTTTATCTGATTTGAAGGGTCACTGGGGTTTTTATCTTTTTCCTGAAGAGAAAGGAAAGAGGGAATGTAAATGATTTCATTGCAATATGAACTTCCAATCATCAATTAGAGTGGAGTGGAGGAGGGAGACCATCCTCCTGAAGATTGCTTCCTCTTTTGTGGGGAGTGAAATACACCAGCTTTTTATCACATAAAGGAGCAATTGACTCAGTGACAAATATTCAGACCTTGACAAGAGCTATTTTGAAGCCAGACATCTAAATCTTTTACTACAAAAACCAATGAATTATTTCTTCTGTTAGATATTTACCAGAGGGTAGGGAGATTTCACGGACATGGAGCTCAGTCAATTGATTTCCTACTCTTCCCCTTCCAAAAAAAAATCCATCTTGGGATAGTATATGGGATTAATATTAAAGCATATTTTAATGATTGTAGATGTCAGTCAATTTCAGTTCTGTGTGAAAATAAGGATCTAGAGAAAGCATTACTTACAAATTTGTATATTACCAGTCTTGAAGAGACAAAAATAATGCTTTTCAATTTTTTAATTATAATATTAAGATTTTGCTATATTGTGTCTTTCAATTTTGAGTTTGACAATAAGCACACTAGAAGATGAAAGAAGGGCACACATTTTCCTTAGAAGATGCAAATATTGAAATTGTTGATTTGTTTATTTTTTTAAATGGATGAGACCTCAGAAGTCTGCAAATCAAACCTATACTCAAAAAAAAAAAAACCCTCAACCAGGGGTGAAGTACCTTCAGCCTTGAGGTCACAAGTGGTTCTCTAGGTCCTCAAGTGAGACCTTTGACTGAATCCAATCTTCACAGAACAAATCCCCTTAATAAAAGGATTTTCTCCCTAAAACTTGGATTCAGTCAAAAGGTCACACCAAGGACGTAGAAGACCATATGTGCCCTCAAGGTTGCATATTCTCAACCCCTTCCCAAGACAGCCTTTCAGCCAGTTGGTCTAAATGACACTTTTTTTGAACACGTCCATGAATGTTCCACCTCCACAGGAAGCCTACTCTACTTTTGCAAAGCTCTAATGATTAGGAAATTCTTTGATGAAATTATGGTTCAATTATGCTTTAGGCATTGTAACACATATGTATTGCTCCTGGTGCTACCACTTGGGACCAAATAAAAAAGTTCTCATTTTTTTTCCATCTGACAGTCTTTTAAATATGCAAAAAAAAGCTATTGGGGGCCCCAGAGTCTCTTCTCCCCCAGGCTAAATATTCCAATTTCTCGTATGGCATAAAATCAAGGTCCAAAGGCATTATTTAAGCAAGAAAACTTAATGTAGAGGATCCAACGTTGAGCCGCTCAAATTGAATAATTAGTGATAAGAATAAAAAGAAAAAAAAAGCTATTGGCTGCTTTAGGATGTCAGTAACCAGAGAGAGCATCCATGATTTCTTTAAAACACTGGTAATGTAACAGCTGATTGGTGAAGAGAATTCAGAGAAGATGATGCATATGGTATAGGAAAGAAGCGTGGGATCTTCAGACAGAGAAGGAGTGCTCAGATCTCCCATTTATCAGAGCATTAAATGAAAAGGGAAGACTCAGAGGGGAGATGCTTGATATCTTAAGGTATTAGAAGAAGTCATACATGGAAGAGGGATTATGCTTGGTAATCCTGACCCCAGTGGGAAGAACAAATGGCAAATGTGTAGAAAATCCAAACAGGCAAATTGAGGTTTGGTCCAAAGGGAAAATAAGCACAACACTATTTACTATCAGAGTTAGACAAAGTAGGATGAGATGTCTGTGGAGCTGAGCATTGCTTCCTCAATGAAAGTTAGAGAGGTGCATTTGGAAAAAAACATTGTGCCTATAGTAGATTGAGTGTTGGATTTGAGGCCAAGAAGACCCAGGTCCAAACCTTGATTCAAACACTTCTCATCTGTGTGACTTGGGACTAGTCAATTCACCATTCTATTCCTCAAATTCCTCATCTGTTAAATGAGGGGGTTGGACCTGAGAACCTCCAACAACTCTTCCAGCTTATGATACTATATGGTCTTCAGACAATGCCTAGATGAGTGATTTATATGTTATAGAAGCGATTTTTTCTCAGGTAACAATTGGACATTAGCTCCCCAGCTGATTTCAAATATTCAGATCCTACAGTTCTGAGATTCCAACACAATAGATTGGGTTCACTGAATATGCTTAGATTCCCATGTTTCAGCCGAGAGTACGTACTTACTCAATGTGTTATCTCTCTGGGTAGCTGGTAACAACACAATTCTTGGGGTACATAGCACTGGGCACAGAGTCACAAAGACCTGAGTTCCAATCTGGCCTCAGACACTTAGCTCTGTGGCAAGTCATGTAACTTGTTTTTCTTAGTTTTCTCACATGAAAAATTGGGATAGTATATATTTTAGGCTGATACATAAACAAACAGTGAAAGCAAGAAATAGTTTACCTGTTGGGTTTATGAAATTTATGATCAAACAAGAGTTAGAGAACATTATGAAATGTAAAATAGGCAATTTTTATTATACTAAATTGAAAAAAAAATTGCACAAACAAAGCCAATGGAACAAAGATAAGGAAAGAAGCAAAAAACTGAGAAAGATTTTTTCCAACCAATATCTCAGATAAAGGCCTCATTTCTCACTTACAGAGAGAACTGAGTCAAATGTATAAGAATACAAGTCATTCCCCAATTGTTAAATTGTCAAAGAACATGAACAATCAGTTTCCAGATGAGGAAATTTAAGCTTTCTATCATCATACGTAAAACATGCTGTAACTGGAATACTATTGTTCCATAAGAAATTATAAGAATGCAATCTTCAGAAAAACCTGGAAAGACCTATATGACATGATGCTGAGTGAAATGAGCAGAACCAGGTGAATATTTTTCATAGTAACAACCACATTGTGTGATGACTGGCCTTGACATACTTAGCTCTTCTTAGCAATGAGAGGATCTAAGACAACTCCAAAAGACTTATGATGGAAAATGCCATCCACATCCAGGAAAGAATTCTGGAGTCTGAATGCAGATGGAAACATACTATTTGCCCTTCTTTTGTTTCATTGTTTTGTTTTGTTTCTTTCCTTTTGGTTCCTTCTATTAGTTTTGATTCTTCTTTAAAACATGACTAATGAGAAAATACTCATTTTTAATATGAATATATAAGTAGATCCTATACCAGATTGAGCAGTGTCTTGGGGGGAGAGACTCAAGGGGAGAAAATCTGAAACTCAAAATCTTATGGAATTGAACATTGAAAACTAAAAATAAATAAATAAAATTTGAAAAGGGGGGTAATAATGGCCCATAATTCTAGGTTGCTTGTGAGGATCAATGAAATAATATTTGTAAAGTGCCTAGAACAGTGCCTGGCACATAATAGGCACTAAAGACATGCTTATTCCCTGTCTCTACATACTTGCATGCATGTATTGATAGAACCAAGTCACTAGCTGAGCATAGCTCACAAAGGTTAAAGAGCGTATTCCTGACTCTAAACGCTGTGAGGAGTAAAGTATCAAAGGGAGAAAGGAGCTTATTCTCCTTGATTCTTTTGTCTTTATTTTTGAGAAAAGGGTAGATAAATTATCTTTTTGGGTTGTTTAGAGCAAACTCAAGAGATAAGGAGAAAATCCAGCAGTGTTTTCTGACCCCATCAACACCCTTTTCTGCCCACACCTGGGGTACAAAACCAAACCAAACCCAGAACACTGGGAGTCTGGATGCTTGGGCTCCCTGGATTTGCTTGGTCATGTGCAAGAGTGTTTTCATTAGTTTTTCCTTTCTTAATCCCAAGGACAATGCATTTCCTGTCTTCTTTATTATTATTCCCAGGAAGGATGCCCTGGGACTATTTGGTTCTCACATGATGTTATAATTTAAAAGCTAAATCAAACAAATAGAATTTTCCTTTGGCATGAAAAATGGCCAGTGATTCTGAAGCCCGAATCTATGGAGGAATTGCATTCCATAAAAGATGGGAATATGCTTCTTAAGATTTACACAAGAGGAGCAGGGGGAAATCCATTTAGGGGCTGATCAAAGCAAATTATCTGAAGAATAAGGAATCAAAAGATCACAGAAGTAGAAAGAAGCCAAACTATGAAAAGTCATCTTCATCAATATAGTGACAAGAGCAGAGAAGTTCACTATTGTTTTATGGAAAACCAGCAGCTTTACTTTTTATATAACCTAAGAGATGAGCTTAATCTATCCCATCAACAGACTTTAGATAAATCCAAATCTAGTGGGGAAAGTGAGATTTCAGATAACAGTGTCCTACATAAAGCATGCCCAGGCAAAATGGAAATTGATGCTTAATTAGCAGCAGGTCTTGTATTTGTTCTCTTTCTTATACTTACCTTGGTCATCCTGAGTTCTAAAGCAGTTCTCTGCCCATTCCTCCAGGCTGTGTCTCCTATTATATACATTCATTATGCTATAAACATGACAGTAGAATTACAGATAGATATTATTTCACAATCATTCAATAAAATAGAAACAGGGAAGAGTCAGTGTGTTATACATAGAAGCAGAGACAATGCTCATTTAAATTTTTCCATATAATAGAATTTAAAAATAATAACTGGCATACGTCCTTCATTTTGCCACCATCTAAGAATTCAGATTTCTCAGTCTCTCTGCCTCTGTCTTTCTCCCTCCTCCCGTCTCTCTCTCTATCTCTCTGTCTCTCTCTCTGTCTCTGTCTCTCTGTGTCTCTGTCTCTGTCTCTGTCTGTCTGTCTCTCTCCCCCCCTCTCCTCTCTATCTCTCTTTCTGTCCCCTATATCTCCTATCTTTCATCTATCAATTACATAAATATCTCTGCTGAGTTATTTTATTTATTTTGTTATTTTGTTTGGCATTAGACAGCAGCACAATATTTTGTGGCTGACAATGGAAATGAAGTTCAAAGGCCTGACTCAGTTCTATCCTGGTTCTTCTATCTTCTTCTTGAAGGCTAATTACTTGAAAAGGCCTACGAGTTCATGTGTATCTTTATTCCTTCCAGCAATGCTGCTTAGAATCCTTTCTTTCCTCAGCAGGTGCATTCAGGCATTTTCTTGAGCTTCGTTAGCTGAAAAGATCATGACTAAGAGATCAATAGTTTCCGAAGACATAACTTCTAGGTTCATCTTCGGACAAAGGTCTCTATGGAGCCAATACTCTTCGCCTTCTCAGCTTTTCAGGCATAATGTTTTCATGTTCTTGTGACATGCTTTTTGAGAGCTTGACATCCACATTCCCCTGAGGAAATGGGTACAGCTTGAGAGGAAGAACAGCTGGGTTCTATGGTAACCCCACAGTTGAGGAGAAAGATGTTATTTTTGTGCTGGATTGTTGTTTGAATCCAGTATTTTACAATAAATATATTTGAGAGTCAGTGAAGATTATTGGATGCTCAGAAATCCAAATCTGTAGAAAACCTAGTTCAATCCTGCCATTGAAATTAATTAGAACTCATTGGGTGTCATGCCATATCTTTGAAACCATAGGTCCTCCCACAAGACTAGAAATTGGAGCAAACTCGCTAGTCCATCTTGGTGGAGGGAGTTTCCCCAGCAGATATGCAGATGACCACAGGGAACAGAGACTGCACCTACAATTTCAGTGGCATGGGGAACTTCTGTACAGGGAACCTAGTTTTGCCAATTTAGGTCAGAACCTTCTCTGCAAGGTAGAGTACTAGTGGCCCAATTAATGTGCTACTTTAGGAGCTTCAATGACTTGCTTAGGGTGACAGAGCCTGGATAGGTTAGAGGCAGATCTTCCAAGATCCAAGGCGAGCTCAGAACCTCTATGTTAGCTACTGCAAGGATAGCTCTAGACAGGAATAGAAGGCAAGGTGGCCATGCAGGCATAGACATGGAAATCAAGGTTGATGAAGACAAAAACAGGCCCAGAAGTTGATAGGTTTGCGCATGGAAATGATTTGGTTTGGTTCTAAGTTAAAAGTCTACAAGTTATTGGACAATATCCAAACAACATTATAACCTTGAATCTGTCCTTAAGTTTCAAGGATCACCTTTTCTCTGAGTGTCCCAGGCCCACCACATGAGGTTATCCTAGATTCCTCACTAGTGCTAACTTTACCATATCCAATGTGTTACCGAGTCTTGTTGATTCAAACTTTGCAACTTGTCTCAAATCTAAGCCTTTCTCCCTTCAGATGTGGCCATCACCATGCCACAACTGGATTATTACAGAGACCTGTTTGGGGGTGGGAGGAGCAAGTCTGACTCCCTCAAGGCTTTTCCCACTCAGCCTTCAAAATTTCCCTAACACACCACTGGCCATGCCACTGTCATTCAGTAAACACCAGTGATTCCTTGTCAGCTCCAGGATTAAATGCAAAATCCCATTTAGTACTTAAATCC
The DNA here is from genome assembly GCA_028646575.1 of Pseudocheirus occidentalis. Classification (NCBI taxonomy): domain Eukaryota; kingdom Metazoa; phylum Chordata; class Mammalia; order Diprotodontia; family Pseudocheiridae; genus Pseudocheirus; species Pseudocheirus occidentalis. The sequence goes on along the minus strand of CM053593.1, from coordinate 4,886,164 downwards.
TTTCAGCTAGAACCCTGGGAAGCTTTGTGGTGTCATAGTACTGGCCCCAGAGTCAGGAAGATTCATCTTCCTGAGGTCAAATATAGATTCAGACACTAGCTGTGAGACACTGAGCAAGTCACTTAATCCTGTTTGGCTCAGTTTCTTCATCTTTAAAATGAGCTGAAGATGGAAATGGCAAATCTCTAATGTCTTTGCTAAGAAAACCCAAAGCTGGGTCACAAAGAGTTGGACGTGACTGAAATGTCTGAACAACAATATTGAGAAACGTTTATAGCCTCACTGTCTCCTACCTTCTGAGTCTTCTAACCTCTCACATGCCTCCTCCCCTGCCAGGGACTCTTCAGTTTGGTGACAGTAGCCTCTTTGCAGTTTCCCAAACAGGATGTTCTATCTTTTGGCTCACCAGCTTACTCCATGCCTGGAATGCTCTCACTCCTCTCTGCCAACTGGATTTCCTGAATGCCTTCAAATCCAGAACAAAACCCTACTTTCTATAATGAGCGTTTCCCAACCCCTCTTAATTCTAGTGCCTTCCCTGTTTTATTTATTTCTCATTTATTCTGCAAAGAGCTTATATATGTATATGTATGTATATATGTATATATAAATTTGTATGTATGTATGTATGTGTCTTGGTTTGCTTGTCCCCACCATTGGTAAACTGCTTGAGGCCCAAGCCTGGACTTTGCTTTTCTTTTTATCCACAGAGCCTTTGCAAAGCACCTGACATATCAATAAGTACTTATTGGTTGACAGATTTTCTACAACTAGAAAAATAAGCATAATAACATTTAATTCACAAAATTTATTGGGGGAATTAAAAAAAATCCTATAATGCAACAAGTAATCTTGGTCTCAGGAAAAAAGAAGAGACAACCTCCCTTCTTCATTTCAGTAGAAGACTGGTAAACTCTGATTACTGAGTATTGCTGACAGGCTGAGATAAAATAGCTCCATTGGTTGGCTCACAGATTGTAGCATCAGCATTTGGGAGCTAGAAGAGAACAGAGGAGTCACTGAAGCCAGCCACCTGATATTACAGATGAGGAAACCGAGGCAGAGAGAAGCTCAGTGAATGCCCCAGATCACATCACTAACCAATCTGTCTGAGGCAGGATTTAAACTCAGGTCTTACTCACTTTAAGCTTAGTGATTAGAGTGCAGCCTAGCTCCCCTGAGGCTTTGCTTTAATTGGTTTTCTTTATTCAGTTTGTCAAGAGGAGAATTTTGTGGGTTCCTATACTGAAAATTGTTTCTGATACAAAGAAGCAGATAGAAGTTATTAATTGGAAAAAATAATAACATATAAAAACTTTCTTAATGATATTTATTATACACTGTATACTCTATCAATACTGAAAGTTTCTGCTGGGCCAGGAGTATCTCTTAACTTTCCTCTTGCTATCCTCACAGTCTGACATATTTCCTGGCAGATAGTGGGTGATTAATTACAGTTTTATGGATTATATTGAAGCATTGTTTTCATTATATCGATTTCTCAGACCAGGAGACCAGAGTATGCAAATTAACAGTCACCACATTTCATCCACAGTGGTGGAAGACAGAATGTGATTTTCCTTTCTCTTCTGGAGCCTGGCCCAAGCTTGTTCCATCTCTCAAATGAGAATATAACAATATAATATCTGATCCCAAACTGGCATTCTTGGTTGGGTTTTTGGTGCTGGCTTTTCTCATGACCTGCATTCCCTAAAATTATGAATGTCCACCAGGCTAAAGGAGTCCCATTGTCTCTTCTCACATTTTCCATTTTCTTCAATAGGCATTGAACTCTTTTCAGAAGGTCAGTTGCAGGCATTTCAAGATTTGTTATTTTAACTGTCAATTTCAAGCATATTTATGGAGTTCTTCAGTCTCACCTGAAAAGAACAAGAAAATCCCTTCTTATATTTTACTTGTTGGGATCATTTGAGCCCATTTAGAAATATGTTTGATTTGGGAAATAGATAATATGTCGTATTTAATTCCATATATCCTGGTTAAAGTTATGATATGGTATTCTGAAGAAATCTATTTTGATCAATACTATCAAATTACAGATTTTCCCATATCCTTGATAGAAACCTTAGACTGATTTTTATTGATAACTCTTTTTGTATTTGTTTATTGTTGATTTTCCTGTGCATTCAACCTATCACCTGCTTCTTGAACAGGGCCTTGAATCTCTCTATGTGTGAATGGTTCAATCCATAAAACCTTCCTTCCAATTCTTCAATTTAGACTAATGCCCAATTTGGGGAAGAAAAGACTGTGTCATTAGGCACTCGCAGAAACTGACTCAGGTCAGCACTGTTCTGATGGGAAGTTAAACGCCCCTGGTGGGAAGTAGAAACCTTGAAAAGAGGTGGGTGTCTTTCTGGGATCATAAACCAGGGATGATTCCTAACAGTTCATGGAATCAACATTGTAGACAGAGGCTTCATTAATGATTCTTTCCCTAATGCTCCCATTTATTCTGCTGAAATTACATCACACATACCTTACATAAGCCTCCACTAAAGTGCCCATGTGAGCTGGCCCTGTGCTCAGAGTAACTGGAGTGTCCACTCTGGTCAAGATGGGTGGGACTCCTTTTCCTGAACTCTTTAGCTTGTCCCAAGGACTTCCCCAGGAAAGCAAAACAGAAGATTGCCTTTGACTGATGCAATGTATGCAGCTAAGAAGACCAGAAGTGTAAATCTTGCCTCTAACATTTCCTAACTCTGACACTGAATGGGTCACTTCACCTTTGTCTCCTTTAGCATCTACTTTGCAGAGTTCTTGTGAAGACAAAAGGAGATAACAGATCTGAAGAAATTTTCAAACCTTACAGTTCTGTATGTTAGTTCCAGGGCTCCTGGAATTACAGTGGACAGAGTGTTGGGACTAGGAACAGAAAGACCTTAGTTCAAATCTTGCCTCCTTCAGGCTCTCATCAGCTGTGTAATACTAAGCAAGTCACTTAACCTCTGCGGTATTTTCTGGGATAATAACAACATTGACCTTGAAGGATTGTTGTATCAAACGAACAAATATTTGTAAAAAGCACTGGCACATAGTAGATGCTCTTTATCCTCCCTTGTCCTGGTACAACATGATAATGGTGATGACGTCATTTGTGCTCTCCCCAAAGGGAAGAAGGAAGTTATCCAGCTATGGAAGCATACTAATAAGACAAAATCTCCATTTTTTAACTTAACTGAAAAATATTAAGAAATAAATCTCTAGGCTAAGTGAACAAAGAACTCTTTTGAGATCTTTCCCTTTAGAAGAGTGGATTTAACAAAAACTAAACAACTTCTTAGGGAAATGCATTAAGGATGAAGATCAGACTTATGTCAAACCTAGAGAAGATTTTGCTTCATGCCTCACTGAGGTGAAGGCCTATTCTATTCTCTTGCCAAAGTCTTTCAGTATTGATCAATGGGAGAAGAAACTATTCAATCCTTAGGGAAGTAGTACAGGGAGGAACAGAACAGTGACTAATTTATTAAGAGACTATTGCAAAATGGCAACACCAGAATACATTTCAACACATTGTAACATTTTCCTCTTTTAAGTTTGTTACCTCTTGGAATACAGACATGTCAGAGGGCATGGAACAACAGAACTCGTTTCAACATCTTTCTAGCTAAGCTAGAAATAGTTTAAATAGTAGATCAATTTTGTATTAAATTAAATTGTATTGGGCATAGTTGTACCTAAAATATACAGTATCCAATTAATTTTATTTTACTTTGACACAATGTACATCATGAATCAGGTATGGAAAGCTACTTACTTTTTATGCATAAAAGCAATGCTGAAAACCTATCATGGTTACAATTCAACATTGATATAAAATCTGGTAAGTATGATTTGACAACACAACCACTGGTTCCCAATCTTGGGAGTTCACTATTTAAAACATCTGAAAATGTTATCCCAGATACAGGGTACAACTAAATCCTGTGGGGAGGGGGGGCTAAATTTCTGGTAGACAGTTCCTATCTTGCGGTGATTACATGAAAGTCCCTAGTACTCTACATCACAGATGAATGGAACTGGCATGGAGTCTGTCCAGACAAAGTTCAGAAAGAAGGGAGGAGGAGAAATAATCAGGAAACCCTCTTGACCAAGCTGATCCTTGGATTCAATGACTCTGCATGGACATGTCTTAACCTCCCACTCACGAACGTGAAGACCCTGCTTTTGTCCAGTTCCATGAAAGGAGACGTGAAGATGAAATGGTTGGCTCAACCAATGTCGGTGGCTGCACTGGGCTTGGGGGGAAAAAGGACTGAATCCTATCTGCTGCCTATCCTGTCTACCTAGATTTCTGGTGAACCAACTATAATAAGGCTGAGACAGCCTGCCCTCAGAGCATTGAGGATCTGTCTACCATCAAGGGAGTGTGGGAATGGGTTCAAAAAATCAGTGATGGTAAAAGAAACAAATGCCTGAAAACATTTTGTTAATGTCTTTTGCTTATATACTAATTATTTCAACAAGAATATATTATATTCCTGCTATTTGCCATGTGCTGGACTAGGTAATGGTGTTGTATTACGGTCCCTACACCTAGAGGTAGGCTTTTAATTATAAAAAAGAGAAACAGGCTTATAAATAACCAATATAAGAACAAGATCAAGTAATCCATATCATGTTCTTTTCCAGTAGAACCCAATCTTGTTGATGGTCCTTAAGATCAATATTGGTTATTATAATTGCCATCATGCAGGCCATGACATTATATGCAGCCTGGATTCTTTGATGGGCAGCCCATGGCCCTTAATGTAATCCTTCTTCATACTAACCCACATTCTAGCTACATTAAGAGGGTGAAATTATATGCCACTCAACCCAGTTATATCTGATTAGCCAGTCACTGATGTGGACATTACTCTAGGGATATATGGTTTCAGAAGGAGGTAAAGGAATCAGAGACTGGTTAACCACTTATCAAGGATAGCATTGGTGGTGGTGGCGGTGGGGATGGGGTGGGGGATGGATTCCTTTTCAAGTATGCTTTCTGCTTCCCTTTGAACTCTGTGATTCTGTAAAGCATAGTTTCAGGTCTAGAACCCAGTGAAGACTAAACCCATCAATCTTGCTTCTTACCTTCAGTCATTATGAGTTCTATAGTTCCAACTAGCATGAGACTCCATCTATGCAGAGACTGACTGGTCCTTAATTATAGGTGGTGTAGTAGACAGAACCATGGGCTTGAAATGAGGGGGATCAGAATTTCCATACTGCCTCCCACTTGTTCTAGCTAGGTGAGCCATTAACCTCTGCCTGTCTCAGTCTCTTCATCTATAAAATGGGGATAGATGATAATAGCTCCTACCCCCTGAGGTGTTGTAAAGATCAAGCGAGATGTCACTGTACTTGCAACGTCATTCACAAGCTTTCGGTCACTACATGGATTCCAGCTCTTATTGTAACCTTAGAGAACGGCCTGAGACTCTGGGAAGTTGTGACATATATGCTCACAAAGCTGGGACGTATCTGAAGTAGGACTTGAACCCAGGCCTTCTTAAGTCCCGGTCTAGCCATATCTCTCTGCAGGTCTTCCTTACAAACACGTAGGGAGTCTTGATTTATGTTGCTGCCCCTGTTGTTGTTGTCAGGTTTCTGGAAGCTCAGACACAAGCTTTATTTATTTACCACATTCACTGTCCATAAAAACTCGATGCTAAACCAGTTTCAAAGGCAAGTCAGATTGCACCAGCTGTGCAGAAAGAAGTTGCTCTGACTATTTGGAAACTAGACCCAATCATTTCCTTCCTTCCTTCTGTTTTACGTGACAAGTTGGCATATGTTCTCTAACATGTCAAGATAGTGGAGACAGTTTCTGAGAGGCGGCTGTTGAAAGCAGAGCAGGAGAGGGCCTTGGGAGAGGAAGGCACTTCCTGTTACATACAACAAGCAAAGGAGGACTGAGCATCCACATTCTATGGAGCTTTACAAGGCCAGATGGCAACTCCAGACTTGTTGCAGGCACCCAGGTCATTGAAATGGGAATTAAGAAAATAATTTCAGCATAGAGTGACCGGACAAGGAGAAGTAGAACATGCAGAGGATCAAAGACTGGGAACTAAAAGGTATGAGAGAAGCCAACTAGCCCAATCCATTCTTGCACCTTCTTTTTCACAGATAAGAAACTTGAGGAACTGAGGTCAGCTGAGGTCACATGGTGGGTGAGGGTCTGGCCCTTGACTATATTACTTAGTTAAAGAACTGAGATTGAAACCCATATCCTCTGATTTCAAATCCAATATTTTTTTTCCTCACTCAATCTAAAATACAATTTTTATTAATTTCATATGGGTTGCAAGAAAAAAAATAACAAAATTAAACACACACACACACACACACACACACACACACACACACACACGATAAAAGAAGATCTTTTTGGTTCGAGCCTTATCAGCCTGCCTGTCAGTCCATTAGCTCCATGTCTGTAAACAGAAGACTACATAGTCCTTACATGAGCAAACATCTTCCACAGTGCTGTCTCTCCAAACAATCTCTGCTGGCTTCCATGGGCTCCTGAGAATAAAATCTCAAACCTGTGTCACTGCTGGTTTCCTGCTCTGAGCACATCACACCCACTTTCCTTATTTCTGCAGTGGAGTGAACGCAAACAGAGCAGCCAGGGTTGGGCCTGGGAAGTGCCGCTCCATTCTGTGCCCTTCTTGCTGTCTTACACCAGCGCTTATTGTCTTGAAGACATTTTCATAGATAGAATAAGACTAGAATCCAGAAACCCTGGTTATCCTCCAGCCAACAGCAGCAGTATCCAGTAAGAGTGGCAGGAACCTGGAGCAGGGAACTAAGCCAAATACTGGACAACAAATTAACAAATAGTCTGCCCTTGGCCCCAGAACAATTTTTTCTTTTTCCAAGTTGGTGGAAAAAAGTAATAGTGATTTTTATGATTGTAACAACTCTCATTTCCACAGTATTTAACATGGACTAGTTATCTTCACAAAATAATCTATCAAAAAGGCAGTCAACAGTCATTTCATAGAAAACTGAGGATCAAACACTGTCACAGATTCCCATACCTTGTAACCAGCAGAGGTGGGGACCAACCGCAGTAAGGAGGGGATACTAAGAATGTAGTAGCAGTCTTTCTTGCCTTCCTTCCTTCCTTCCTTCCTTCTTTCTTCCCTCCCTCCCTCCCTCCCTCCTCCTTCCTTCCTTCCTTCCTTCCTTCTTTCCTTCTTTCCTTTTTTCCTTCCTT
>CM053593.1:4722239-4878430 GCA_028646575.1 Pseudocheirus occidentalis | reverse complement strand
CTTCCTTCCCTCCTTCCTTCCTTCTTTCCTTCCTTCTTCCCTTCTTTCCTTCTTTCCTTCCTTCCTTCCTTCCTTCCTTCCTTTCTTCTTTCTTTCTTTTTTGTAGTAGTTCTTTCAAGGACAGGAGGATCATGGGTATGTTCATGGCAGGAGAAGGGGTAGTATGAATTTTGCCTCTACGGGAGTTTAAGGTGCTATGCCACAAAAGAATGAAACCCTGGTACTGATGCTTTGGGGTAAAGAGGCTAGCCACTTTGGAGAGAAAGAATGCCTCCCTCCTTTTTTCTCATTACTAGCCATAACAGTGTAGTAACTTCAGTTCTTTGAACTCCCCATCTTGTGCTCTTTTCAACAGAGAAGGGGTGTAAATAGGCACAGTTTTTTTTGTAAGAATAGTACTTTTTAATTTAACCTTAGTATTAGGTTACCATAAAGTATATGTTTGAATCTTGCAGTAGAGTTTGAATGCTTCCCTGTTTAGCTCAAGAAAGGATCTCAGTGTCTGGTATCTTATCTTGCCATGTGATCTTCAGACTCTTCCTAAGGCCATTCAAATGGAAATGATTTTGTTTCCTGGCATGATTCTGGTAGACTGTCCAGGTTTCACAGGCATACAATAATCAGGTCAGCACAATTGTTCTGTAGACCTTTAGTCAGGTAGTCAGTCTAATGCCTCTTCTCTCTCACAATTACCTTTGGATCATGCCAAACACTGATCTGGGTTTGGCAATGCATGCATCAAACTCCCTTGTTTCAATGTGTACCTCCCTGGAAACCATATTTCCAAAGTAAATCATCTTAGCCACAGTATTCAAAGCTTTGTCATTTGCTATAACGGATGGTTCCATGTATGGATGTTGTTGTGCTGGCTGATGGAGCACCTGTGTTTTCTTGGTGTGAACTATTAGGCCAAAACTAGCACAAGCAGCAGAGAATCAGTCTCTCAGATGATCTGGGCACACTGTTCAAATGCCAAACATATGCTTGTCTAATAAACTATTTTGTGGAGAACTCACACAAGGCAGGCCCTCACAAGGTAGTCAGGAAAAGTGACACAAGGACATTCTTGAGATCTCTCTTAAGAATTTGAAAATTGTACTCCAGCAGGCACACAGATAAGGCTGAATCCCCAAAGGCTTTGTATTTATTGTGTGTTTGTGTGTGTGTGTGTGTGTGTAATTTGTTGTTTTATTTTTTTGTCCTTGTAACCCACATGAAATTAAGAAAAAAATGTAATTTAGATGGGATAAGTAAGGGGAAAATGCTGAATTTGAAATCAGAGGATCTGATTTTGAATCTCAGGGTTATAAAATTCAAGAATTTCCACAGAGTAAATGATCATATTGAAAAATCTAACAACCACCTTTCCTGGGCAGATCTGAGTAGGTTGGAAATCATCCCTGGGCCAACTTGTCCAAGATCCAAAGGGGAGCCACAATATTTTTTTGGAGGGGGGAAGGCAGGGCAATTGGGGTTAAATTACTTGTCCAAGGTCACATGGCTAGTAAGTGTTAAGTTTCTGAGGTCAAATATGAATTCAGGTCCTCCTGACTCCAGGGCTAGTACTCTATTCACTACACCAACTAGCCACTCCAGCAATTCTGATCTTATGTAAAGTAAAAATATATTTAATTAAAAGAGATAAGGAAGAAAACTACATCTTGCTAAAGGTATCACAGACAATGAAGCAATATCAATCCTAAATACATATATGACATACTATCAAATTCTTAAAGGAGAAACTAAGTGAGTTAAAGGAAGAAATAGTAAAACTGTATTGGTTGGGGACCTCAAATGTTCTCTCTTCTGACTTGACAAATCCAACCAAGAAATAAACAAAAAAAGAAATTGTTGATAAACAGAATTTTTAAAAAAGTTAGATATAACAAAACTTTGGAAAAGATGGAAAGAGAACAGAAAGGATTATACATTTCTTTTCCAGCAGTACATGACACATACACTGAAATTGATCACATAATATGTCAAAATCAAATGTATAAAGGCAGAAATATTAAATATATTGTTTTTAGAGAATAATGCAATAAAATTGCATTCAACAAAGAATAATGTAAAGAGATATCATAAATTAATTGGAAGTTAAATAACCTAATTTTAAAGAATAAAGTGTATAAATCCTATTCATTTATAATAGATACTCTTTGTAATATATTGTTGTAATATTTAGCTAGCATTTGATTTATGGTTTTCTCCTCCATATTTACTAACAAATTTGGTCTATGCTTTCTTTCTTTGTTTTTATTTTTTCCTGGTTTAGGCATCAGTATCATATTTGGTTCATAAAAGGAATTCGGTAGGACTCAAAATTGCCTATTACTCCAAATAAGTCATTCAATATAAGAATTAGGTTATCTTTAAATGTTTGATAAAATTCACTTGCAAATTTATCTGCTCCAGGTATTTTTTCCCATTAGGAGCCTTTTTTGTGGCCTGTTTAATTTCTTTTTCTAAAATAGGTCTATTTAGATATTCTAGTTCTTCTTTTGCTAATCTGCACAGTTTGCTTTTTTTGTGAATATTTTTCATTTCATTTAAGTTGTTAAGTTTATTGTCATATAATTGGGCAAAATAACTCTTCATAATTGCTTTGATTTCATCGTCTTTGGTGGCATATTCACCCTTTTCATTGTTGATAATAGTAATTTGATTTTCTTCTCTCCTTTAAAATATCATATTAAACCTTTTCTCAATTTTATTCATTTTTTGGTATTATCAACTCTATCTTATTTGTTAATGTTTTTTTCTCAAACTCATTTTCATTAATTTCATCTTTATTTATTTTTGGATTTCTAACTGGTGATAAATTGGGGATTTTAAAAATGTTTTCTTTTCCTATTTTTTTTTCTTTAACTCCATACCCAGTTCATTGGTATTGATATAATAATATCCCTTCTAAGAGTTTCTCCCTTATCTTTTTTTTTAACTAATGAGGTAATAAATAAATTTTGGAGCTAGTTTTATGAGGCAAAAACAAGATAGTTAATCCATTTGCTAATTTGATTAAAAAGAAAGAAGAAAACCAAATATCCAATATAAAAAAAATATAAAAGGATGAAATTACCACCAATGAAGAACAAATTAAAGTATTCATTAGGCCATATTTTTTTCAATATATGCCAATAAATCTGACAATCTGAGTGAGATTCATGAATATTTACAAAAACATAAATTACACAAATTAACAGCTCAGGAAATAGAATGTCTAAATAATCCCATCTTGGAAAAAGAAATTGAACAAGTTATTAATGAACTCTCTACAAAAAAAATTCCAACCCATTTTAAGATGGGTTCACAAGTGAATTCTATCAAATATTTAAAGTACAATTAATCCCAATATTATATAAGCTCTTTGGAAAAATAGACAAAGGAGCCCTATAAAAATTATTTTATTAGACAAATATGGTTCTAACCTAATTCACTTATTCAGTGCCATACCAATCAAAATACCAAAAAATATTTCATAGAGCTAGGAAACATGATGATATTCATCTGGAAGAACAAAAGGTCAAGAATATCAAGGGAATTATTTAATAAAATACAAAGGAAGTTGGCATAGCAATAACAGATCTCAAATCATATCATAAAGCAGTAATCATCATCTCATAGTGGTTAAGAAATAAAGTGGTGGCTCAATAGAATAGATTAGGTATACAAGATAAAGTTGTTGATGATCAGAGTAACGTAGTGTTTGATAAACCCCAAGGCCCTACCATTTGGCAAAAGCACTCATGATTTGACAAAAACTGTTGGGTAAACCAAAAAACCACAGGACACAAACTAGGTACACACCAACTTTCCACATTGTATACCAAGATAAGGTCAAAAGGGGTGCATTATTTAGACACAAAGATGACCCCAGAAGCAAACTACAAAAAAAAAATAGTCTATCTGCCAGATCCATGGAAAAGGGAGGAATTCATGAACCAACAATAGATAGAGAGAATTGCATAAGCAACTCTTGCTTTTCTCCTGTAATTGACCTGAAACCATTGTTCTCCCATACTCCCACACAGTTCTATAGTGAGTGTCCTGAAGATGTATTGCTCTTATAGATTGTCCAGAAGACATCTGATGAACAGGATGATGATGATGATGATGATGATGATGATGATGATGATGATGATGATGATGATGATGTAAGATGGGAATATGTCTTTGGAGCACTCCCCAGAAACAAGAAGGTCCAGATTGGTTTCATTTCAATCCCCCCCCTCCCTTTGCAAACATTATAACAAAGGTTTTTAGCAATTTCTATGAAAATAAGGTGCATAGAGAATAGAATACTTGATGGCGGGTGGCAGAGACATGCCAGCTGTTCTTAAGAATTTCAGGGGATGCTCTAGAAAAGAGGGATGAGATCTTCATTACTAGATTTCTGGAACATAAATGTGGAACATCACATAACTTATAGAGATCTAGAATGAATGTTCAAATAAGGAAAACAAAATACAATTATATTTCCCAACATGTAGAATTATTCTAAAGGGAAATGAGATGCCTGACTACAGGCACCCTAGAGGTTTTCAAGTAAAGGCTCAATGACCACTGTTGTATGCTGTAAAGTTGTAAAGGCATGTTGTAAAGTAGACTTTCTTTTATATAGATGTTGGACTTGAAGGTCTCTGAAGTCACTCTGAAAAGGTTAAGGATTCTGTAATTGTTTCTCTCAAGAAGCCAGGGAATCATGTAACTGCACACCTAATAGGTCTTTGTGCCCTAAGTGTCTGAAATTTGAACTCATGTCTTCCTGATTCCAGGTCCACAGTTCTATCCACTGTGCCTGCTCGCTGCCATTCTAAAATCAAAATTTCATAGAATTTCAAAAGTTTCATACAGTCTATATAGAAAGGCCATATTGAAATTCACAATAGCTTGCTCCAAGGAGTATAACTCATTCTATAATCATGACTTTTATTGTCTTTTAAAATGAGATTTCAAAGACAGATATAATGATCCATACCCACCAATTTCAAAATTGGGTTCTGGGGCGAATAAAAGTTTAATGATTCAGCCACAATTACACAGCTACAAAATATCTGAGACAGAATTTGAATTTAGTTCTTCCTGACATCAATGCCATCATTCCATTCTTTTCACCAAATTAAATCTCTATATAACTACTTGAGCATTGGTTTCTTTATTTCTAAAGGGAGAGGACTGGATTAGATGAGCTCCAAGGTCCCTTCCCAACTATGCATCCTATCACCATAGGAATGGGTTCCTGACCCTTTTTCAATACATCCTTGATGCCACTTCCAAGAACGCTTCCAAGTGTTCCACTATGGTAATGCCACTCCTCTACTAGAAAAGAGATTAGTTTTCATAAAAGCCCTCACTAATTGATGATCTGTTGTGGAATTAAGCATAATTTTATCTTTTCTCTGGCATTCAAGGGTCTCCACAACCTGTCTCCAACCTGTATATCTGCGTTTATCTCAGAGTCTTTCTCCTCACATAATTCCATGCTCCTGTCAACCTGTGCTCATCCATCCAACCATTCTCATTCTGTCTTTTCACTTCATTTTTATTTTGTATATGTCTACATAGGTACAAACAATAGAATACAAACTCTTTGAAGGTGGCGATTTTGCTTGTTTATTTACGGTGCTTAGGATAGTTCCTGAGACATAAGAGACTTAATAAATACTTGTCAATTGACTCATTTATCCATTTCTGTGCTTCTTCTCAGCTCATCTCTTATAATTAGAAAGGACTCCCCTTTCTCTTTATCTGTTAAAGTCCCTTTCTAACTTCAAAATTAATCTTGGATCACATCCACTGTCCAGGATTCCCTAGTGTTCCTGAATGGAAGTTAGGAGTTGCTCTCTCCACCATTTCCTCATATACCTTGCCTATCCTTTGCCATGATAGTATTTAAATATTCATGATTCATATTTATATAGAATTGTAAGATATGCACAATGTTTTCCCTAGTACCAACCTTAATGGACAGACAGCATAATTAGTTATTACTCAAATTTTACAGATTAAGAAACCGAAACTCTGAAAAGTTATTATTTGTCTACAGAAGACTCGATTCCATTTGTAAACTTCTCCCTCATTAGAATGTGAGACAGAAGCTACATATCACCAATGCCTTGCATCTAATAGGTGCAACCTAAGAAATATATGTGGATTTGAAATAAAATGTATAACAAAGCAAGTACATTTATTTACATAGAGATTTCATGGAAAATAAACTGATGTTCTAAGTATGATTTTCCATGAATGTGTGTGTTTCTATTTTGTTCATTCTAGGAAAAAATAACTACAGTTGTACTATGTCATGCAATTTCTTTATGATAATTCGAGTTGTTGAATTTTGAGCTACTTCTAGGGGAGATTCATTGTGACATTTTCACAGGAGGCAAAAGGATGATCTTTAGAAGGGGGATCAAACTTGTCAGCATTTGGGACAAACTCTAACAGGGCTCAGAGGTGAATCAATTGAAGCTGAAGGATTTTTATCAGAAAGTCTAACCTGCACACAAGTCTGGAGTCAAAATGGAAAAAAAATCAAATATCTAGCTATCTGTCATCTCTTGCTTACATCTCTACAATTTATCTCTCTTATTGTTATACAGGCATGACTGACTCTTCTAGACCCCATTTGGGATTTTCTTTGCAAAGATACTGGAATGATTTGCCATTTCCTTCTACAGCTCATTTTACAGATGAGGAACCTGAGTCAAAAAGGAGACTTGGCCAGAGTTGCACAGCCAGTAAATGCCTGAGACTATATTTGAACTCAGAAGGATGAGTCTCAGGCTCATAGCTCTATCCTCTATGCCACCATGTCTATCACATATCTATGATTGTCTATCCATGTCTGCCTCTCATATTAGGTATCTATATATCTATTCATACATCCTCTATTGGCTGTTTATCAGGTGCCTATTGTCTACCTATCACCTGTCTATCTATCATCTATCTGTCTGTCTGTCTACCTCTGTATCTATGTATCTATGCTTCTATGTAGCTATCTATTTATGTATCTATCTATTTATGTATGTATCTATCTGTCTGTCTGTCTATCTATCTATCTATCTATCTATCCATCTATCCATCTATCCATGCACCCTTCCATCCATCCATCTATCCTTCCATCCATCCATCCATCCATCCATCCTTCTATCTGTCTATCTATCTATCTATCTATCTATCTATCTATCTTCTCTTTTTTCTGAACATAATTTTGTTTTCAATATTGTGTTTTGTCAAATCTGTAATTTACCATGATGTACTCTCATTTTGGAGCCACAGGAATTGGGGTTAAATCTTGGCTCCATCATTGATCTTCCACAAAACTGGGGTAATTTACTTCATCTCAACAGGTTCTCAGTTGTTCTCTTCTCTCTACAATGAAAGAGTTTTAATAGATACCCTATAAAGCCCCTGCTACCAAAAATCCATTCTGGCCTGGAAGTGGTGCCTTTTATTTTGACTCCAGAGAGGTAATACAACTTTAACTGCATCTGATCAGCAATTGTAATGTTTTCAGATGAATTTTATTATTTTATTCTGACAATAATACTGGAGGAAAATTCTAGCATAATAACTAACTCTTGTCAATTCTTCTTTGGTTATATAATGTTTACTCCCTACATCACAGGAGGAAGGCGGACACTTTTCCTCAAATAGAATTACACCCTATTCTAAAATTCATTTTTTTCTTTCTTTCTACTTAAAAAAAACATTCTTTGGATGTCTAAGTAAATAGCTTAAATTCTTGTTCTGAGTGAGGAAAAGATTTTATAATAAAAGGATAGGTCAGAATTTCCATTCTTTTTGCTAACTAAACATAAACATTGCATTGTGTGTGTGTGTGAGTGTATGTGTATATGTGAGTGTATGTGTGTGTGAGAGTGTATATGTGTATGTGTGTGTATGTGTGTGAGTGTGTGGGTGTGTAATGGGAGAGCAAAACATGGATACTAGAAAAATATAAGCTTTTGTGCAACAAAGGTCTAATTTGATATTTTCCAATGGCCAAAGGAACACACTGATATTCAAGAAGGAGGGCACAGTTTTTCAAGAAATTCACATTTCTTCTAACAAAAAATGTAGAAGAACAGGATTGAGATGTTCCTTGTTCATTTTCTTTCTGCTGATTTCTTTGTCTATTTGGGTGACACTATCTCTGAGACTTTGCATTCATGTCTGGGTACTACATTTCAAGGACACTGACGAGCATGAGAATTACCAGAGGAGGGTAATCTTCTGCTGAGCCACTCTCCAGTCATGACCCCATTTGGTGTTGTCTTGGCAAAGACACTGGAGTGGTTTGCCATTTCCTTCTTGAGCTCATTTTATAGATGAGGAAACAGTGGCAAACAGGATGCAGTGACTTGCCCAAGGTACCACAGTTATGAAGTGTCTGAGGCCAGAATGGAGCACAGGAAGATGAATCTCTGACTCCAAACCCAGAGCTCTAGCTACTATACCATCTGATTGCCCCTTCTCCCACTCCCCAGGATGGGAAGCAGAATGATAAAGGAGCTCGGGTACTTGGAAAATGAGGAGCTACTGAGGAACATGGGGATGCTTAGCCCGAGGAAGAGAATACTTAGGGGATGATTATAGATATTTCTGAGCAATGAAAGGTGTTTCATGTGGGAGAGGCAGGAGATTTCGCTTAGTCCTGGAGATCAGAACTAGAAACAGTGACTGGATATCACAAAGAAAATATGAAGTGCTGGTAAAGGAAGGTTTGTCTCAACCAAAGCTGCCCAAAAGCATTCATGAAGTTCTTCCAGCCAAGGCCTGATGAGCAGCTCTTGGCTGTGCTGTGTGGGGAATTTGTGTTCACAAAAAAGCTAGATGGCTATGAATGAAGGTCTCATCCAATTCTGAGAATCAGTGATTCTCTGACTAGGTTTCCTCACTGACTCAATGTGATATAAAGTTCATCATTCAGAAATTGGCATGTTTGAAAATACTGGAACAGTGAAACATGTATTCAAAATTCAAAGTCCAATCTAAAATCATCCACCAATCACCAGCTACAGCTAGAGGAGGTTTTTTAAACAGGCAAATGCAAGTTTAATTTATAAAGAAAAAATCTGAAAATGAAAAGGTAATTGTAATTGAATTTAGATAAATCAAGTTATGTAATCTCATGGTAAACATTTCACTTGACATCATTTGGGGGATTCTTTATTACATAATTATCCATTATGTAAATCCAAAAAAGCTCCCCATTCAGGGAGGCATATAATGGAACTGAGACTGGGAGCTTCCACCCTGGAGATTGTGGATTCCTGTAATATCTTCAGAGAAGATTGCAGGTTTACCTGATTTACCCCTCCCGCAAGGGCAAGTGTCATTCGTTTCATCCTTTCCCACTCCAGAGTAAAAGTGCACAGCCAGTGGTTTTACCAGAAATCCAGGACCTTGAAGATCACACCAATAGCCTCTTCATTAGCTCCTTTGCTAGGCTGACTCAGCACTCAAACATTCTAAAGGAGCAACCTTTTTTTTTCTTTAATGGTGAAGAAAACACATACATTGAGAATACTTATAGAAAAAATAACCAATGTGGATCACAGCCGGTACGAATAGAGCTGTTCAATGGGTTGTTTATTCAGCTGACCTGCTTTACCCCCCTCTTTTTTGCTCCTTTTTTAAAGGATGGACCTTAACAAAGGTTGGGGAGAGGAATATGCTTGACAATGCAAGTATAATTTTAAAGTATTATCAATAACATTAAAAAACAAATTAAAAACTAAAGTGATACGACTAGCAATTAACCATGATAGAAAAAGACAAGTTGCGCCACATAGGAAGCCATTTTTGCAACTGCTTTCAGCCAATAGGATAACAGCAATACATACTTCTCTGTTATTCATCCTTATACCCTTAATTTTCAAATGTTTTGGCTAATAATTAAGGAATACACACACATACACCAAACACTTATATACATGCATAGATATGTAAATAGATACACATATTTCATACATTTATATATAAAATCAGTCCATTAATCTACAGTAATCAGAGAGGAAGTCACTAGCTGCTGGTATGATCAGGAGATGCTCAAATGGAATCATGCTGGCGAAGTATTTTGAAATGCAGTGTGTCAATTGTTACTGCTCTTGTTGTTATGGCTCTATACTTTTTTCCAAAAAACCTTTTCCACTGTTTTGGGTGTATTGCTGATGCCAGCTCAACACATCTGGAATCTGGGAAATAGCTCAAAGCCTCATGTAGATTTTTGGATCAAACTTAAAAAAAAAACATTTTTCCTGGGGTCTTCCCGAACACCTTTTGCCCCAGTTTCTGATAAGTTTGTTCCCTCAACAAGTGCTGTGCTTTTCATGGCCTGTGTCCTTTTTTTAATGCTGTTCCCTGGGTGGAAGACCCCCTCTTCCATCTCTTCCTATAGGAATCATCCCTGACCTTGGAGGTTGAGTTGAAAGGCTGCATCCTCTAGGAAACATCCCTTGATGTTATTCATCCTGCTCCCTGGGCAGACGTGCCCTCCATCCCTGCAGACTCCTTTCACTTTTTCTTCCTATGGCCTTGGATTTTTGTACTCTGTTCTTGTGTGTCTCATTTGTGCCACTAGACTCAAAGAATCTCAGATTTAAAGCTGAAAGAAAGATGATTCTGTGATTCTATGAATCTAAATTAGAAGCTCCTTGAGGACAGGGTAGAGTATTGCTTAGCTTTGTATATATCCCAGAACCCATCAGCGTTGCCTTGCATGTAGTAGTTGCTTCCCAAATTTACATAGAACTGAATGTTCTAGTTTGGGAAAACAACAAATTCAAAACAAACCAAAGTACATGGGGAGTCCTGCTTAGCAGAAGCTGTTATTGGAACAGAAAAATCTCTGTCTCCTGGATCAGTGTGGTTTGGAACTGTGGCTCATCTGAGAACTGAATCGTGCTAAGGAGGACGGAATGACTTGGAATTCATGTTCAATAACTACTGTGATGTTTCATTGGGCTCAAAGTACAGTTCCAAATGTTCAAAGACTTTGCTTCTTAAAAAAAAAATTCTGTCAACTAAACCACCTGGTGGTGGAATCAGGGACGAGATCTAGAGGAGAGCTTGTCAAAAATGTATGAACAATTCATGAGGAAGGAGGCACAAACTGGATGAACAGAAATCCCACAGGGATGGCTGCTGCCCCTGGAAATGAGAGACAACGGAGTGAGACTAGGACGTGAGCAAGCAGTGGGATCATGGGATTTTAGGGCCATAAATCTGAAGGTGGGAGCTTAGAATTCCCCTCATTTTATAAATGAGACCAAGGGGCCCAGAGATGCTAAGTGACTTGCTAAATGTAATCCACTATGGTTATAGATTGTCATTGAACCCAGGTCTTTTGGACCCTGGCTATGCTGCTCTACATACTGCTCCAGGGGATGAAGCATCACTTACAACTGGCAGGGTTTTTTTTTCTATACAAAGCTATCTAGTCTCACCCTCCACATCTTCCACTCTCCCTGGCTTCAAACCCCTTGTAATTTGGCTTCCAATATCATCACTCAACTGAAACTGCCCTCTCTGAACCCATCAGTGATCCCTCAGTCATCGAGCCCAATCCCCTTTTTTTAGTCCTGCATCCTTTTCAGCCCCTGTATAGCACTGGGCATTATTAGCTACATGTTCCAGTGGATGTACCTGCTACCTGTTCTGTCCTTTCTGTTTTCATCTCCTTGTTCACATTTCGTTCTTCTCTTACCCCTCTGACCATTCCTCCTTGGTCTCCTTTGCTGAACGATTAGCCATATCCCGGTGGCTAACTACAGGTGGATATGACTGCTCTGTTCTCTGCTGTTTTCTTTCTCTGTGGTCTATTAGTGAACTCATTAGCTCCCACTAGTTAAATGAATATCCCTGAGCTTATAACTCATAGTTTTATATTGGCAGTCCAAATCTCTCTTGACCTACAGTGTCTACATCAAAAACTGCCTACTAGACATTCCAGACAGAATATCCTGTAGGCATGTATAAAATAACAACCACCTTTCTGCCGAAATCTACACTTCTCCAAATTCCCCCTCTTTTCATTGAGTAGAATAATGTTCTTTTAGTCACCCAGCTCTCCAGCCTCAGAGTCCTGCTAGATTCCTGGCTCTCCCTTCTTCAATTCATTCGTGCTGTTGCTGCCTAACTGATGACACCTGCACACATTTCTTGATACATCCTGCCGTAGGCCTTACCCACGTCACATCTTGCCTCACTTATTATTGTAGCCCCTTCACCATACATGCACTATCAAATCTCCACTCCCTTCATTCAATTATACATCAGTTGTGATATTGGGAAAGCATGAGTCTGAATACGTCACTCTCAGTTTCAATAACTGTCAGTGTTACCCTAATACCTCCAGCATCAATCACAAAGTCCTTTGTTTGGCACTTCAAACCTTTCACACCCTGTCTCCAAACTGCCTTTCTAGGCTTCTAATGAATGACTCCTTTCTAGACACATTGGCCTTTTGCACTACATATTATATCTCTTCTTCCTGGGCTTTTGTAAAGCAGTATCCTATCCTTAAACTCCTCCTTTGCGACTAATTCTTAGAATCCCTTGTTTCCTTCAAGGACCTTTTGTGTGGGGCCTTGCTGGTTCACCCCAAACCCTAGTGCTCCCCCACATAACCCTGGATTTCTTGTGCTTGTATTTTATCCATACTTTTATGTGTACCTGCTGCCTCCTCAAGCAGACTATAAGGTCCTTGAGGATAGGGGCTGCTTTGTTTGTTTGTTTGTTTTTATTTGTATTTTCCTGTACCTAGCATAGTAACAAACACATAACAAGTACTTAATAAGTATACCTCAGGCCATTTTCTGATTTGTTCTTTCCAAGACATCATTTTCAATTTAAAGAAGTCACTAGTGGCAAGGACAACTCAAATGCAATGGGACATTGCACTATGGGACACCTACTATGTGCATTGCACTGTGGGAGATACTGGCAATAAAAAACACCAAAACAAAGTCTAAAGTCTCTTCTTTTGAGTATATACTGTGGTGATGGGTAGTAGAGGAACATTAGAACAGATAAAGAAAACTTTCCTATGATAGGAGGAAATATGATGTGAGGGAATAACCACTAACAGATCAGAAAAGACCTGTGGTGGGAGGGGCCACCTAAACTGAGTTTCAAAAGAGGTAGGCAGTGTAAGTGGCATTTTGGATGAAGAGTGAGAGCATTCCAGACACAGGAGAAGGGCTATTGAAAGCAAAGTAGGAGGTAGATGCAATGCAGAGCCCATCATCCCGATGGATTGAAAGGCAATATGCTCTCAGGAAATCAGTGGGGTGAGGTAGGGATCTTTTCCTCTACAGCTCAACCAGGTCAAAAGAGTCTGGGAGGGCCAAGCAGGGATAAGGGATCCAAAGGAAGAATCAGAAATGTTAAAGGACTTGATGTTGCATCCAAATACTTTTTATCAGTCTCACACAAATCATTCACATTTAAAGAAGATAATTCACACATCTCATTTATAAGAGTGGCATGAACAGAATGGAGAAGCTACTAGGCCACGTCAGTATGTTGATAGCTCTGGAGGTTTCATAATCCATGGAAACCTAAGATGGCCTTAGATAATAAATGTTCATTGAAAATAAGTAAAAATGAGGGGCATTTAAACATTTCTAAGAAAGACATTTTAAAAATTTTATTCTTACATGGAAATGAACATCTTTCTGTGTATTTTTCTTATAGAAAATAGTTTAATAGTTAGTTCTCATTGTCAATAATTAATTTTATCATTTTTTCCTAATAAAGGAGAGAAAAGCTGCTGCTTTGAGTAGATAGTATTTTATGCAAATATTCAACAACACACCATCTCGCTGGAATTTTCCAATCTGCTGATGATATCCTCCAAAGTAGATAACCAGTTTCAAAAAGTGGTAGCCAGGCAAATAAACAATGTGACAATGAGGATGAATTTTACATGATTAAGAAGAAGGTTAGATGGTGTGCAGTGTGGTTACTGGGTCACCAAAAGAGCTTCTCAGTATTGGAAACTGAAGTGGGCGGCCTTAGCAGTGGTCAGTGTAGTCAATGACTCAGTTCTAGTTTTGAAGAGGGAGCACAGAAATGGAGAACAAACAAGGACCTGGCTATTGGACCCATGTACTTTGTTGAAAAGACATTATATTGATTCATTGACCCCAGCAGTGATGATCTATTTAAATGGTGACATGCATGACCTTCATCATTTTAAACTGTGGGGCTTGGAACAGACCTAAGGCCCCCTCCAGCTCAAATTATATGATCTTAAGTCAGTGACTAGTACTTCTGAACACATGCCAATCCTAGGTACTGCATGTAGACTGCCCCAAAGCTCAGAGATAGCCATTTTCTGATTTGAAAATGAAAAGAGAGGGGTGGCTTTTATGAACTCTAAAGCCATTTCTATTAAAGCTATGATATTATGATTTGAACACTATATCCATTTTAATATAAGAGGGTCAACAGTCTGATTCTGCTCTGAAACCTGGAGGTGACCCCAGGCTCCTACACAATCAGAGTGTGAATTCTGATGCATCGTATAAAGCCAGTAAGGCATACGTGAGTTTTTTATTAGGGTCATAGGATCATAGAGGTAGAGGGCCCTCTGTGGAATGATCCAAACGCTAGTCAAATCTGCAGCTTTGAAATATGAAGAGCCTGAGGCCCAGGATCAATGACTTGTCAACTGTCACAAAGATAGTAAGCATCAGAGGGAAGATTTGAACCTGTGAAATCTGACTCTTGAGTCAATACTCTATCTACTCATCCACAGATTTTAAAATTCTATTAACTAAAGACAAACTTAGATGTTTTTTGGGGGGAAGGCTCATCACCAGGTTGGAAAGAGGGTGATGTAATTTTCAACCATACCTTATCTTAATTATGTGCCTACATGCACATGTGTATGCACACTCATATATGTATATACACATATGTGATATCATATATGATATGGACTTAGGTCCATCTATCCCTTAAGTGGTAGAAATGTTGAGACCTCGGTAATTAGAACATGTACCAATACCAATAGAATAATTGAGGTGTGGAAGTGGGGGATGAAGGGAGTTGAGTCATAAAGGTGAAATGGCTCATCTAAGGTTGATCAACTAGTTCATAGCAGGCCTGGTACTGCAGCAAATACCTTTATGGGGACTGCTCAGATAAACCAATAATCTGTGCAAAGCCAGGGGTTAATATGTTTTCCAATTAGTCTTCCTGAGATAAAAAGAAGTTTCTATTAGCCAGGAAGAGGGCTGTGCTCAGAGATGTGAGAAGCTCTTGGACTCCAGCAATATGATCACGGTTGTAAATGCATGGTCTTAAGTATGTAATGGAATCATATTGATTTTTCTTACATTACAAAAAATATTAAGCATGTGATATGGGCAAGTCTCATTAGTCCTCCTGCCTAAATGAGGAAGTTCCAAGACACTTAAGGATAAGTGATATTAAAGAAAGCATTAGCAGAATAAAATGGAAATTTCGAATTTCAACACCCACACAAAACATTCCATTCTGGCTTCTATTTTAAAAGTCCTTTCCATCAACCACATTTGAAGTGATTTCCTCTAAAAATATATAAAATAATTCAATCTAACCCTAGTTACCTGAAATGAGATGAACATCCCGAAACATCATCCTCATGAAAGTTGCCTTTACTTTCTTTGATAAAACATTAAGATAATCTTTTTAAAATGGATTTCACTTAACTTGATTTAAAAAAAAAGCTATGGAGCTAAGGAAAACATTAAGTATTCATCTGTCAATAAATAATGATTTGACTTTGCTTATTGGGCATGGACCTAGAACCAGGACATCCTGTATTTCAGTGCCAAATGAGAGACCAGTGAACTACCCTAATTTGGATTTTAAAACACTTGCTATCTGAGAACTAATTTCCTTCCTTTGCCAAAAGGGTGAGTTTGGTTCAATTACAAAATATTTTCTCTAGTTCTAACCCACTTATAAACATTATTAACAAGCATACCTCTTAATGTGAAGAACCTCAGTTTCTTCTGATTCTGCCTCTGACACATTACTTTTCATCTTACTTACTTGCTTACACATTATTTTCATTTTAGACACGTAATCTCTAATTCTTCACCATAAATTTCCCTCCACTCAAATAAGAATGTTGGACTAGATCCCATGAATTCTAGATTCCTAATTCTCTATTGACCTCATTGGGTAATACTCAGCTTTACTAGATCCTGTGAGACTCTAGATTCCTAAGTCTCTGGTGATCTCATTGGACAATAGTCAGTTTTAGAGATGTGAAGCTCAGATTGAGTTAGTACAAATGTTCAGTGGAAAATAAACATTCTTCACCAAGATATTCCCATTTAAGACTTCATCTACTTTAAAAGAAAAAAAGGGACAGTCAACAAGGGACCATTTTCTTGATGATAGAACACTGTGACCAGAGCCTTTCTGACTCAAGAAAACATTGCCAATTCCCCAGAAAAACTTTCTGTGAGATTCCTGACAGGGTGAATAGATGAAGTGACAGGAGGATAATGAACAGGAAAAACAGAACTAAGATATTTCCGTTTACCTGATGGGGAGATATGTCTCCAAGAAATGGAAGGCTCTGGTTTCCCAGTTGCCAGGCAAGTAAGGGTGACATTGGTTCCTTCATTGACAGTCATGTCAGTTGAGATGTCATATATCTTCGGAGGAACTGAAATGGCAAAACATGCAATGGTGAGGAAAAAGAAAGCAAATGAAACCAAAAAGGTCAGATTACATCAGGCCACAAATGATTAATTCCCTGGAGTCATTTAATCAGACTAAAGGAGATGAATGGCTGTGGCCTGTAGTCAACAGCTGGCAGGCACATTCCCCAAGCACCCCATCCATTCTGCAGCACAATAACCACAGGCATAACCCTAAATGGAATAGGTAATGGCTAGGAAAGCATGAGTATTTCTCAAACTCATCATTCTGACTGGAAAGCAAAAATGGGATATTGTGTGTGCATTGTTGGGCACTAATACAGTGAGTCTCTTGTAGAGGGCAAAGAGGAGCCATGATGCCTGTGAATCCCAGATAATAGAAGAAAAGAATATAAAACCCTTCTTGTCATTTGCATTAAGATGGCCTTGAGTGACTGATCCGAGTGTGATCTGAATGGGCTAGAAGTCAGTCCTCCTGTCCCTAGAACTTCCTTCATGGCTGAGATCCTGGTGGATTGGTTGCAATAGCAGCAACAGATAGAGGGGACATTAGAATTATTTCATACCAGTCTGGCTTTGTAGCTATGATAGAAAACAAGTCACCTTTGGGAGACAGGAGGTCTGAGTGTGAATCTTACTTTTGCTGTATGTCTATGAGACCTTAGATAAACAACTAGGCATTTTTGTTTTGTTTTGCTTTTTGGAGGGGGAAAGGCAGGGCAATTGGGGTTAGGTGACTCGCCCAAGGTCATATGCCTAGTAAGTGTCTGAGTCTGGATTTGAACTCAGGTCCTCCTGACTGCAGGGCTGGTGCTGTATTCACTGGGCCACCTAGCTGCCCCTCCACTAGACATTTTTAGCCACCAATTCTAGCATCTGGAAAATGGAAGAAGTGCAATAGATAATTCCAAGAGTTCCTTCTAGCTCTTAGGAACCACCTCCTGCCCTCACAGCAGTAGACAAAAAAAGATAACATGCATATATACATGCATATGTACACACATACATACAATATATGTGTGCATACACATGTGTATATTGTATGTGTACATATATGTGTGCATATGTACATATGTATAATGAACTTTATGACAGCAGATTCTTGCTATATAAGGGACCAGAAACAGCTCTGCGTTCCAGTGGAGCTGTCCTTGATTGGGAGTCTGGAAGAACCACTTTCAAATCCTGTTTCAGACAATACTTATTTCTGTGAGTATGGGACAGTCAATGAACCTCTCTCAGCCTCAGTTTCCCCATCTATAAAATGGGACCTATAATAATTCCTGCCACAAAGTAAGGACTCATTAAATGTTTATTGACTGATTTATCATCTAATTCACAGGATTGTGGTGAAGATGAAATGAGGTACTATACATAAAGAACTTAAAAAATGTTTAAATGACATAGAAATGTCAGCTAGAATTATAATAATGAAAAATATAATTCTTATAATAATTATAATTAAATATGACACTCATAAAATATGCTTATTATTATTTTATTATTAATACTCTTATTATATTGTTATACAAGATATATAAGCCCCCTTGGATTGTGGCCAAGGTAGGCTTGTCTTTTTTTTTTCTTTTTGGAGGGCAATTGGGGGTAAGTGACTTGCCCAAGGTCACATGGCTAGTTTTTGTGTCAAGTGTCTGAGGCTGCATTTGAACTCAGGTCCTCCTGACTCCAGGGCTGATGCTCTATTCACTGTACCACCTATCCGCCCTGCTTATCTTTTTTTATGTTTTCTTTGTTCATATGTTTATCATCTACCTTCTTTCTCTCTTTCTGCTAACTTATGTATTTTTTTTAAAAGACTGGCTCTCCTTATCTAATCCTAGCTGGAACTACATTAGCCACTCATGGCCATCTCAGTACTAATCAGGGGAGAAATTTTAACCTCTTTTGTTTTTTCCTTAACTGAGATCCATAGGGATTATAGTTTCTCTCCCCACTCTGCAAGAGACTCACCTATTAGTCATTAAGAGTGGAGATACTCACTCGACTTCAACCCTATTGTAGGTCAAAATCTCCATATAAAACTCCAGGAGTAGGTCTCCTAGGCCTCTGCCACTGTGCCTGACTCAGACCTTCTTCAATAGCATTTTTATTGGTATGAGTTTTTTCACTGAGTCCCCATGTATCCATTATTTATTTCATGACTTATTATTCTAAATTATTAATAATGTTGACAAACATTTTTATTACTTTGAAAATTTATTTTACAAAGTGCCTTCACAACAACCTTCTCAGTTGTGTGTGGGAGTGTAATTATCCCCAAGTTACAAATGAAGATGCAGGGAACTTGTCCATGATCATACAGCCAGGGACTGCAGGAGCCGTGATTCACCCCAAGTCTCTCCTGATTCCCCACCCACTATTCTTACTATTGTATTACATTGACTCTTGCTAACTAGAATCAGGATTCTAGTGGATGCCTAAGAATTCAGATAATTACTAGAGAATGTCATGTATGGGATGGCTAATAACCTGTCCTCTTCCTGTAATCTCTTGAGAAACAAACAAAAAAAAAACATGACTATCATAATTGTACTAAAACCCTACAGTGATTGGATGCCAAGAAAATTATCAATATCTAAAGCTTAAATTTTCACTTCTATTATTCTTGTCATTAAAAAAAATCATTTACACAATATCCAGGATGGTTGATTATGACTACAAAATATTTTATTCTACGTAACTAAGCCTTAACTGAAGTAAATATTTCCCATTAAGTATACGCCATTATGCCTGTTTTCAAATCACATACTTAAATTGACATTTATGATTTATTATCTTAAGCCTTTCATTGAGCTCCCTTTCTAAGACAGAGGATCAAAATTACCCATCCCAAACCGAAAGCTATTTCTGTCTTCACTGAAAGAGGCAGCAGGAGAAAGACATTTGATTACTCTGGAATAAAATCTCATAGTAAGATGGAAAGGCCAGAAAATAGGCATTATTTCAGTGTGACTCGGGGAGGTAAATAAGGAAGATCAATTCGCAACACTAAAAATAAAGAGATTTTAGATACTGGGAAGATTGGGAAGAGTAAACTGGGATATGTATATACATACATATATATATATATATATACACACACACACACACAAATATATATATAAATGACCAGCATAAAATAAGGAAGAGCAAAATAATACGGTGCTCTCCCCTCTTATGCATAGTAGTAAAGGGAAACACTTTGCCTCCTGTTCCCATTTTCCCTAAGCACTCTAGGAATATTTCTGGGTTTGGGGTGCCATTAATCTTCAGGCCTAGTTTTGTTCATCAGAGAGAAATGTTGGAGGCACATCTGGCCATAAGATTCTATTTTTGAAGCTATTCTTCAACCAAACTCTCTACTTCTTGGCATACTTCTGCCCCAGTAGAGGTCTTTGAGCAAATGCTGGGTGACAGCTTGCTGAGGATCCTGTAGAAATGATTCCTTTTTAGGGATGAATTATATTGGCAAGCCCTGAAGATGTTTCTAATGGTAAAAATCTACTATTCTGGAAACTGTTGAAAAATTTTCTAAGTTCCTTTGGACACAATCCTTTATTTTGAAGATGTTGATAACATGATTCCTAAGCCTCAGTACTGGTCCATACACTCACTGGCTTAAAGAATCAATGGGGTCCTTTAGAATTCAAGGCAGACTCTAAAGTTAACATTCAATGGAAATTCTAAGAGGTGAGCAATGGCTCTGAGGTTCAGATGTTTCTCAAGGTCACATTTGGTCAATTTTTTCCCAGGGTCTTGTCAATTCAACACATTCAGTGAAAACTAGTAAACGTTTACTCAATACCTGCAATGTATAAGGCAATGCATGAGGTGATTTTGATGCAGAGATGAAAAACCAAGTAGTCCTTGTCCTCATGGAGTTTCCATTCTACTGGGTGCATATATCATGCCCATTTTACAGAAGAAGAAACTGAGGGTTAGAAAGATTAAAAAACTGGCTCATTGTTGCCCAGTTTGTATGCGTTGGGGTGGGATTTGAACTTGTGCCTCTCCTTAGTTTAGCCTTCTTCCTATGGCATTGCTTTGCTTTTCAGACACGTGCCTAGATCGGGGTTTGGAGGAAGTGAAGCTCCATCTGCTACTGCTGCTGTTTCTACTTGTGCACCACCTGGGAGACAACAGACATCCATGTGCCCCCAGAACTCAGCCAAATCATATGCACACAAGCTTGTACAGCAAGGATGAATGTTGGTCTAGTGCATTTTCAAGTTGATGCTATTTAAAATTTTCCTTTTTAAGTTCATTCCCATTATAGATTCCTTAAACTCAACAAACCAGCTTGAGAGGTGTGAGATTGGAGAGAGGAAAGTAGCTGAGACTATTTTTTTCTTTAATGGCATATGTTTGGGGATGTGGGGGTTTAATAAAGAAAGAGAAGATGTGAAAAGTCACCAGTAGGTCTGAAGAAGGAAAGGCAATTGTGGGCTTTGCTCCCGGTGAAGAGGCCACACAGATTTTTCATGTATCAGATCTGAATGAATAAGAATATTATCTCCTCAGCCTAGTTTAGTAGCTACTCTCCTCAGAACAGAACCATTGCCAAAGCCAGAAGAAAAAGGCAACATTTGAAAATGTGATGTCAGTACTATCTGGAAGTGGCTATCAACGAATAATTATCCAGTTCCCTGAAATATGCAGAGAACTGTGGCTAGTGTCTTTCAAAGTACACAATTCCATTTCAATTCAGTCGTTCAACATTCAACAAATCCCTATCATGTAGCTTGCACTGAGGATACAAAAAAGAGGCAAAAAGTAGTCCCTGCCCTCAAGTAACTTACAATCTAATAAGAGAGACAGCAAGAAAAAGAATATATGGACAACAAGCTATAGACAGAATACATAATAAATAATTAAGGAATCCCAAACCTTCCTGAAAAAGATGGGTTTTTAATTGGGAGTTAAAAGAAGTACTAAATATTCCACAAGGTCTTGATAATAAACATAAGAACATGTGAATGGAACATGAGACAATTTTTGGCAAGCGAGAACTTACAGTTTAATAGGGGGTGAGTCAACAGATACAAACATATAAAGAAATTAGTAAATTCACCATTGTTGAGGTTATCATGGCAATTTCATAGGCTTGGTCCATCAGTACATGTATTTTGGCCAGGCACTAAGTTTGAGTAACTAGTTGAATTCAGCAATGAAATGGAGAAAAGCAGGCCTGAATGCCTTTGAGAAAATGGGCCTTGTTTTTCTTGACCCTGCTCTTCTCCCTGAAACAAAGGTCTATCTTTTACTAATGATATTCTTCCAAAGATGTTTATATGACTCCAACATATGAAATATCACAGATTTTGAAATTAACGTTGAGTCCACCCACATAGCTGTGAAGAGGCAAATACTTGGCATGAGTAGAATACAACAAAATTAAACAAAAGGGAGGGCATGTCTTCAGCGACATGTATGATGGGAATAGAAGTTTGATCAGTAATGATAAAACAAGAATAATTTATGAATAGCTTATGTGTTTCCAATCACAAGTAAGAGACAGAAGGAAAACCCCAAGAATGTGTGGGCAGACCCCATGGTAATGATTTATGGGAGGATAGAGGTAAAAAGTCATGCAGGTTGGTAGTGAGGAGATGGGTTGCTGCCTGTACAAGTGAAGGTGGTCCCCACATAACAGATCATTTTAAGTACTCAAGAATGAAAATGCAAATTGAGACAACATGTAATAAGGTAATTTCTCTTTATTTTCCCCCGATGTTCTGTTTCTCCCTATAGGACCGTGGGGTCTTCCAGCATGCTCCAAGAAACTTCTCTCTTCCAACAGACAGCTTCTGTGTTTTCTCTCTTCTCTGACTAATCTTCAGTTGTTTCATTCTGTTGGCTTCTCCCCTTCTCTTTCCAAACATGTCCATAGCTTGCCCACCTTCCAAAGACCCTAGTTGGCCCATCCTCCCCCTCTGACTATGCTCCTATATCTCTCCTCCCTTTGGTGATGAATTCCTCGAAAAGGTTCTGGGCCTCTGTCTTCTTAACTCTTTATGGTCTAGCTTTTGGCTTCATCATTTAATGATCAAAGTTGCTGCTATTCTTTTACTTGCCCAATCTTCTGGCTCTTTCTCAGTTCTCCTCCTTCTTCAGTAGCTCATACTTTTGACCACCATTTGTCTGGGTCTCTCTTCTCTCTAGGTATCCATGACCATGCTTTGCCCTAATACTCTTCATCTGACAGATTGTTCTTTTGTTGTCTCATTTGTTATATCTTCAGACAAATTTCACTCCTTAATGGGGGGAATCTCCCAAGAGTCTGGTCTGATCCCTCTTCTCTTCTCCCTCTAGAGCACTGGTTCTCAACCTTCCTAATGCGACAACCCTTTAATACTCATATGTGGGCATATGTGCATGTGGGTGGACCCACCTGGAGAAGGATAGAAGTGTGGTATCTCTGTTCCTAAGACCATTGGAAATATGTGTCTTGGGCTGTCACTTTGTTCTAAAGAGCAGATGGGACCATGTCTTCTTCCTCATCCATACACTCCAGTGTCTCCCTATCATGTCCAGGATCAAATAGAAAACCCTCGGTCTGGCATTTGAAGCCCTTTCCACCTTGCCCTCTTCCTACCTTGCCAGTCCTTTTCAGCACTGCTCCCCTCTACCTACTCAGGGATTCAATGATCCTGGTTCTCAAGGTGCTCACACAGGTTGCTCACTCTCTGGACCACAAGTGTTTTCTCTGACTTTGTCCCAAGCCTGGAAAGCTCACTCTCCTCTTCTTGGCCTCTTGCCTTCACTGGTTTCCTTCAAGTCTCAGCTAAAGTCTCAACTGCAAGCAGCTTTTCCTAATTTTCCTTCATCTCTGCACCATCTTATTCACTGATTTAGCTTGTCTGTGTCTTGTTGGCACAAATTCATTTTCATGTTGTTTCCATATTTGCCTGGGATCTCCCTGAGGGCATGGTCTGCCTCCTCTTTTTCTTTGTATCCCAGTGCTTATCTGCCCTCCTGGCCCATTCTGACTCCCCTGTAGAATGGGATCTCCTGGAGTTCAGGCAATACTTTATTTTGGTTTTGTTTTGGGGCCAAGCACAATGCCCAGCCCCTACCAAATATGACCTTAATAAATGCTGGCTCATTAACAGAAGCGTTCTGTTCAGAGAAGAAATTCAAGAGAGGTTGGAAAAGTGAGTATCTTTGTTTGAAGAGTCTCTCCACCCCAGAAATTTACCTACATAGCTTCCTGAGAGACAGCTTAATATGAACCAGCTTTTGGACTGTGCTCTTACAAAGGCTGTTTTTTTTTAAGTCAGACAGTCTCAGAGGGGGAGAGAAGAAATATGAGATGAATAAAATAATGATATTTTGGTCATAAGCTTATTTCAAATCGATGTGTTATTTACCAAGTAGCTAAACATATTACTTACCATCTCATTTAAAGATTTTACTTACAAAAGGATGAAAGCTTTCAAGATAACTGTAACAAATGCCTATATGTGGATTTTTAAAAGTGTTTGTATTGCTACAGTATGGCACTCAGACATTCACACCCTTGGGGATAATAATACTGAATTACATGTTTGTTGTTCATCTACCGATTCAAATCGCGTAAGTAAAATGCAGAGAAATGATTGCCATGACAGTAATACTGAGTACCTAAATAATGCAGTGGAATCGGGGAAATTAAAGATTTCAATCTGAATTAGAGAAAGCTTTTCTTTTAGTGAGATTCTTAATTGATGGTAGACCCAACCTGAAGTCAAAATCCATAATTAATTGGTGTGCAGAAGTTAGATAGATCATAAAAGCCCAGAAGCTGTCCTAACACTAGAGTTGGGAAATGGAGCTTAAGTTGACACTGGAATAAGAGAGGTTTTCCAATATTCATAGCTCTTTTAACAAAACTACTTTTGAAATGAGCTTTGGTTTGGCGTTCTCCATCACTGAACTACTCTGGGTATATGTTATTCTATAACTGACATATTGAGCTTTATTCTTTAGAACCTACTTTTACATATCTATTGATCAATCAATAAACATTTAAGTGCCTAATAAGGGCATCCAGGTGACAGAGCGGATCAAGTGCTGGCCCTGAAGTCAGGAAGACTTAATTTTCTGAGTTGAAATTTGGTCTCAGACATTTACCATCTCTGTGACATTGGGCAAGTCACTTCACCCTGTTTGCCTCAGTTTCCTCATCTGAAAAATGAGCTGGAGAAGGAAATGGCAAACCACTCCAGGATCTTTGCCAAGAAAACCCCAACAGGGGCCCCAAAGAGGCAGACATGACTGAAAAACACCTGAACAACAAGTGTGAGTCATAGTGTTATCTGCTGTGGACACAAATACACGAACTAAGCTGTCCTTAGTCTCCATAAAGAGCTCACTCTTTATATGATGAGATAGCACATAATCACTTTTACCCCACAAACAAAAAATAAATTCCAGATCATTTTGGTGATGAAACCTTCCCAGCTGGGAGGTGACGGGATTCAAATCACCTTGTGTGGAATAAAGTTTGGGGCTAAGCAGTGAAGGAGATGAGCCATTCTAAGAAGTGATGATGGATTGGGCCAGTGGTGTCACCAATACCTGAGCGTGGATTGTCCCCGAAGTTTGCCTGCTATCCTGGAGCCTTCTTTGCCTGCTCCTCCACCCCTCTCAAGCATCCTATCTTGCCCTACTATCTGTCAGCTTTGTCTCAGAGTAGGTGGTCAATTTAGATTAAAAAAAAGATGTATTCATGAGATAAATATGATTTTCAAGAATCCCACTGGGACTCTCCAAAATAAAAATAACTGCTTTGATGATTGTCTATTTGAAATCAGAACCCATCATTATCAATGACCATTTTAAGTGAAATCATAGAATACAAGAGTCAGAAGAAACTCCCACAGTCACTTGGTTCTTTTGTGTCTGAAACAGAAATCCTCTCCATACAATATTTCAGATATTTTTTGTGCCCCTTCCTTTTCCCCCTCAAAGTGTACCAGTGATAAGAAAGTCATTGACTTTCTCTTCAAAGAGCAGTCATTGACTCCTCTGAAAGAAATCAGTCTATAAATAATGCTGGTCAAACCTTTAATAAGTGCATACTATGTGTCAGTCACTGTGCTAAGTGCGGAAGGAGCCCACTTCATTTTTTTGTATAGCTCCAATTGGTTAGGAAATGTCTCCTAATATTGAAGCAAAATGTACTTCCTTTTGAATTGCACCCATAAGATCTAGTTCATCCTTGGGGTCAAAGAGTAGTTTCAATGCTTTTCCACACACAAATCCATCACATAGGCTATGAGAACCATCTTCTTCTCTATCCCTCTAGCAACTCAACATCTCCAATTTCTTCAACCAGTTTTCAAATTATTTGAATTGCTTTAAGATCCCTGCTTCCCTCCTTTGGATTCACGTTAGTTTGTCAATGGTTTTCCCAAACTAAAAACAGTGCTCTAGGTGAGGTCTGAGTGATGGAAGAGCAAATGTAACTAATCCCTCCTTCAACATTGACTGTACTTGACAATCAACAGAAACTAGGATTACATTTAGTGGTCGCTATTGTAGTTTCATGTTGGGACCTGCCATTGACTTCTCTGGCGTCCATGGAACACTAGCCTAAACATCCTGGGTGTTATTTGGAGGGCAGACGGACCCGTGATTTCCTCAGCATTGGGAACTTCTGGCATGGGAACTCCCTCCCAGGGAGGAGATTGAGAACTAAATGATACCCTAACATCTAGAGAGCTGCCTGGGGACATTGGAGTATCTTTCCCTTCCAGAGTATGTGGCAGAAGAAGGTGGTGAAGCTTATTTTTCCAAACTCCACATCTAGCCCAATGTCCACTACATCATGGTACCTACAGCAGCACATAAATGCAGACTACCAGGGGACAGCCCTACTTTGATTTTTAGCCCAGCCCCCAAATAATCAAGGTCTCTAGAACACAAAATTGAATACTTTGTGTATCTGAGGAAAGACTAATAGTCACCAGTTCACAGGAATCATGGGAACACAGAGGAGGTGTTTGAATTTATTCAGGTTACTTAATAAGTCAGTCAATGAACATTTATTAAGCACCTACAGTGTTCTGGGTACTGTCCTAAATACTGAATACAGAACACTTGACATTGAGACTGGGAGACCTGGTCCAAATAGCTCTTTCAACCCTTCAGAGGTGGGTCTAAGAATTCATTAACCACTCATTATAATAAAACTAATATTAGCAACTGCCTCACTATTTTTGTATATAAAAATCTGGCAATATATATGTATATGTATATATATATGTGTGTGTGTATGTGTATATATATGTATATGTATATATATATGTATATATATAATATTATGCCAATATCAGCTCTTGATGTTATTAGAAGCAAATAATCACCAATAAAGTGAACAATTATGATTTTCCTTTATGTTGGTTTGGTTGAAAAATAGAGCTAGCTTAATGTACTTTTGAAGACACTTTAAAAAAAAAGATGTAGGTAGAAGTTATTTTAATCTGAAATCCTCACCACAGATGCTGTGGATCTATAAAAGTGCACAAGAATTCTGGGACTGACCAAAATTGCTAATGGCCACTTAAGTGATAAGAGTTTTTTAGGACCTCAACATACACACACACACACACACACACATATACACACACACACACACACATACACACACACACATCCATTTGGGGAACTTCCTCAAACCTCCAAAGAACAGAAGGTGAAGGGAGTATTTATGGAAGCTGATTCACAGATACTTTCATATTATTTAAAAACAACAGTTCAGCATTTATCACAAACCACAATGTCTGGGCACAGAAACCACCTGCTTCCTCAGCCATGGCTAAGAGAAGGACATAATTTTTGAAAGGCTTGCCTGCTTGGTGCTCTATCTTCCCTGCCACATGTTACAGGGCAATCTTTAATAAGTTTCTTCTAATTGGAGGGAAATTCCTTCTGGCTGAGTTTTCCCCATAAAAATGAGAAGTTGCCTTTGCCTGAGGCTCAGCCACTTATTGTGACCTCCAGCCTTTAGGAATCTGTCAAGTTGTAGGATGGATTCTCTCTGCCAACTCAGGCAGCAGCCTCTCTATGAATTAACAGAAGATCTTCAACTGATCAAAGAATTATGAAATATATGCCTATGCACCTGTCACAGGCCAGGTACCGCTAGAGTGTTCCCATGCCTCTATCCCTTTTACCCTTCCAAAAAAATCACCCTGCTGCAACCCTGGTGGTGAACTTCTCTCTAATTGATAGGGGTCTGGGTGGATAATCCAACACATCATTAGCCTTATATGAGACGTCTTGTCAGCTTGGTAGAATGTGGTCAAACTTGCCCTCCTCAAGCATGACCTTCATGATTATAGGGCCATATACCTCCTTCAACTACCCACAGTAGTAGAACACAGAACTTTGATTTTTGCAGAGCATTATATATGTGAAGGATTTTTAGGAACCATGTCACCAAGCAAAAGAAAAATGAAAACTCACTCCCATTCTTGGTGACTCAGATAATCTTTCTGTGACTTCTGTGCCTACCTCAGTTCTGACCGCTGGTCCCCACCCCAGTATACACATACATTCACACATACAGACACAGCCCACACAGGCACAAAACAACAGAACCCTGGATTTAGAAAGACAATGCCCATTTACCAGCTGGTTTTTATTGTCTTTGAAGCAAAGTAGGCTTCGTTGGGTACAACTCGATTATCTATAACAAGGACATATTCCATAATTAATTACAGTCATAGAAATATTAGCAAACATTTACACAGTGTTTCAATAAACACTTCTTGCCTCAGCTTTCTCATCTGATCCTGACAACAGTCCCAGGAGGTGGATGCCACTATCATCCCCTTCTTCTATGAGGAAATGGAAACTTAGCAACCTGAAGGTAGGGCTGTGTTGGAAACTGGCTTGTGAGAGTTGATTGTGAATTTTGCAGCTTCAATCAGCTAATTTCCAATCTAGTTTTGATTTATTATTTTGTGGATTGCTTATACATAACTGATGGAGAAAATTGTAATAATGGTAAGTAAATTTAAAAATGTGTCCTGAGAACATTTTTCTCAGAGGATCAATTGTTCTCCAGGTACCAGCATGTCACTAGGTTACAGGAATTGCCCAGGGGGTCACACAGCTAGAAAGCTTCTAGGATTTGAAGACGTACCAATAGACAGAATTTGAACTCAGGTTTCATTGACTCCAGCACTCTCTCTACTGAGCCAACTAGCTGCCTCTAGAAGAAAGACCACTAGAAACCATCTAGTACACAAGTATCAAACAAGACTTCAGGGGGTCCATAAAATTCCCTAGTGCTGCCCCAAACAGTGGAAAATGTACTCTCTGATTTAATGTCCTTATGTACAATTAAAAAAGGATGTGCAAATGTGTGCTTTTCTAAGTTCTTATGTGGCCCATTTAGATCTTTATATGGCATTCAGTGGTTCCTGTTTCTATTTGAGGTTGACATCCACTGCTAGTCTCATCCAATCCATATAAAAATAAGGGTTTTAGTTCAGCAGGGAAAATAAACACTGAATCACATGTTCCAATCGTCTTGGTATTTGGAGTGTTTTTACCCTTAGCAGGAGAATTAATAGAATTGGTGTTCTCTTATCCATGGACAACAGTAGAACATGGAACAGATGTTTGAAATCAGTGCTAGTAAATAAAATAAAGAACATTGGATGGGCCAATAGACCTCCTTTTCTGGGTGGATTTATTGGGTTTAGTAGCTATTATGTCATAGGAAATGAACCACAATTCTTAATGCTTTATTATGAGCACTGACTTCAATCTTAGATTAACCACGGTCAGGTCCTCCATGTTCTGACCTAACGGGGTCAAACTCCAATAGAATAAGGTATACTGATTCATACATTACAATCTACTTGGACTTCATTTTAAAAATGAGATAATGTCTATGTTTTCTCCTAATTTTATTTATCTTGTGAAATATTTCTGAATTATATTTTAAGCTGGTCCGGCTGCCCTCTGAGTGTTGTAGGCAACATGGTGTTTCAACACCTCTGGTCTAGTCTAATTTCATTGCTAGAAGGTCTGAATTCTTGCCCAGTCTTCTTCCATATCCGTGCACTTGGGCAGGTCTGGAACCCAAGACTGTCTGCCTCTCCAGCACTCTGGTGGAATTCTTCTCTTCTTACAAGGTCAAACTTTGGCCACACCTCCTCCCTAAATCAGTCCTCTAAGGCTATTCAGCTAACTGTGCTATCTCCCCCAATCTTTTGCTCAGTTCTCTTATTGCCACTGGATGCCCGCTCTTTTGTATGTATTCTCTACAATCTGATAAGCTCCTTACCTTTGGTGCACAGTAGACATTTTAGCTAGGCTGAGAGCTCCTGAAAGGCCTGCAGCAGGCCATTTCGCATCTGTGTGTCACTAACACATGGCACAGTGCTTTTCAGATTGCTGGCACTTGCTATATGTCTCTTGGATGAATTCAAATGGACAATTTTCTGATCTCCATCAAGTCACTCCATACCACTAATTCTGATTTCCCCACCCCATCAATGAATCATGAAACATTTATTAAGTTCCTACTACATGTCACTGCTGGTGAAAGGCAATGAGAATGCAAAGGGAATGAATCTTTACCTACCAGGAATTCCCATTCTAATGAGGGACACAGCACGTACACATGTAAGCATGTATACATATATGTATATATGTGTATATACACACATGCAAGCATGTGTACATATCTATGTGCACATGGCGTTATAGAAAGATATGTATGTATGCATGTGTGTGTATATATAGTTATATGATGCCTAAATACAAAGAAACATAAAATGCTCGTTTATAAACTATTAATTCACTTGCAGTTGGGGTTCAAAAGAGGCTTCATCTAGAAGGTATATGAGATGAATCTTAAAGAAAAAAGAAGGATTCTGTGATGTAGAGGGAAAGAGGCAGGACGTTCCAAAGCAAAGGTAAGGAGTCATGCATGAGACAGATTATGGCACAGTGAAGAGAGTGCTGGGCCTGGAATCGAAAAGACTTGAATTCAAATCCCAATTCAGGCATTTACTAACTATGGAACACTAACAAGCAAGTTATTTAACCTCTGCCTCAGTGTTCTCAACTGTACAATGGGGATAATAAGAATACCCATTTCACTGGGTTATTATAAAGATCACTATTTGTCAAAGTGCTCAGCACATAGTAGGCCCAACTGAAATAATTCTTCCTTCTTCCTCTCTTCTTCCCTATCCCCAAGATATAAAGTGTTCTATGTATGTGAGGAAGGGAAAGAGTTTATCCTTGGTGTGTTTTGAACAATCTGAGAGAATGCAAGCTCCTTGAAGGCAGGGATGGTCTTATTCATTTCCTTGTCATGAAATACCAAACATGGGTAGGTATCTGAACACAGTGAATTATTGGATCATATGTAAAGAAGGCCCATGGAATGGATGAAAAGTCTTCTATTGAAAATTCAGACCACTTTCAGAATAAGGAAAGAACTGAACTTGTTCACCAATTGAACAGAGGAGTTTGAGATTTGTGAGATTTGCAGAAGAAATCTATGAGTACGGTGAAAATGTGACTGCAATTCTGAACAGCCTATGGAACTCACTTCAAAGAAGTCTCATAGATTTCTGGAAAAAGTCTACATTTTGGCATGTTTACACATGTAAACATTTCCTTATTGCCCAGACTGTAATGTCTTGTTATGCAACCATGGATTTTTGACATAAATCCAGATATTATCTAATTTCCATAGTAAAGATTTCTTTTATTATAAAAATAAGTGGCTACTTTAGATGCTTAGGGCATCTTCTCCAAAAATATTTCATGTGAAATTCATAAAACTCTTAAGACCAAACTGCTTGACCACCATAGCTCCTAAATGATATTTATACTGTTGGATTCAGGTCCAAAGGGTTGGGAACCTGGCATTAGTCTGGTTAAGCTGCCTCCTTGAAGCGTATCCAAACTGCTTGAGTAGACCAACCAGACAGAAGGCTAAATCGAAGGGTACTGGCTTCTTTGGCATTTCCATTTTTCATAATGCCTGGCAGGATCAAAGAAACAGCCTTCCTTCCAAGGGGTTGGCACTTCTTCCCCTTTTAGTCCTGGCCAGTCACCAAGAAGAGGCAGCAGCAGCAAGAGCATATTCTGCCATGACAAGTCACGATGAAGAAAATAAAAGTCAGCTCAGAAAATGGGTAAAGAAATCTGTTGTATTTTGCTTTAGGGGGAGTTGGCTAGGTTTGGGGAGGTCACTGGTTTCACCAAAGAAGATCTAGCTGACAATGCTGTCTCTCAGGGGTATGACATTTCAGACAGCCCACCATCATGCCATCTAGTAGTTCAGAGCCAGAATTCAGAAAGCATGGATGATATCATTGAACCTATGAGGCACCTAAAACTTAAATACATGACACTGATATTTTAAGGATGTCAGCATTTTTTAGTTGTGGGTTATTTCTTGGGAGTGGGGGAAATATGGGGATTCAAACCCTAAACAACTGAAAAACAACCCATTAGAACAAATGTGGTCAGGCAGTTAACCAGCATTTATTAAGTGCTTAGTATATATAATGCTGCTTGCTAATTGCCAGGTATACAAAATTGTGTCACCCATGTGCTACGTTCTCTCGGACTACTTTCTGGAGGCTGAAGAAGTAGAACACGTGTGTATATTCTGTATTGTCCTACTACCATATTGGGAACAATTCCCATCCCCCCCTCCACACACACACAATTGGCTGTGTAGATGGGATTTGAGCTGTCTTGAAGGAAGCCCAAAGTCTTACAGGTAGCAAATTGCAGAGAAAGGATTTGAAGTGAGTATCTATCTCTACTTGTAGGCCCAGAAATTTTTCTATGACACAATTCTAGAATCGAAGTGTCAGAAGACAATTGTTCTCCTTCATACCTCAGTGACATTTGGCACATCATTTACTCTTTCTGTTTCCTCTTCTATGAAATGAAGGAATCTGAGATCTAGAGCTTCAAGGAACCTTGGCTATACATACTCTTTTTAATTTCATGAGTGAATTAACTGAGACCCGAGTGTGAGGGGATTGGCTCCAGGTTGTCTAAGTAAGAAGAATCAGAGATAGAATTTGAACCTAGATACTCCGACTCAGGAATTAGTGCTCTTTGTCTTGTACTTAATTTCTAACTGGATATCCATTCAACTCCTTTCCAGCTCAAAGTTCTATTATAATTCTTTATGAATGGATAGCCATTAAGTGTTGTACGGTGAACAGTATATAATATTTAGGTAGTATAGGGTGCAGAAATACCTAAAAGTCATACAAATCCACAAGCAGATTTCTCTCTATCTTTTCCGTTCCTTTCATTTCTGTCCAATTACTAGAGATTTTATTTAATATATTAGTTCTGGGTGGGTCACTGTGGTGGATACAAGAATCCAGTTCTACAAAGATAAATTTACTGGATTTACTACTCACTGAGGCCAGGGGCCATTATTTAGCTGTTTAAACAAAGCAACAGAAGTCAGTGTGGTATGTTGGAAAGAATCTGCAGACAGAGTCTGTGAATTTGAGTTAAAAGAATGACCGAGCTACTTTCTAATTACGTGGCCTTGACCAAGTTACTTTTCTCGTCAGTATCTCAAATTCTTTGAATGTAAAGTGAAGGGGTCAGATAAACCTGATCTTTAAAGCCCCTGCCAGTTCTAATCCTCTGAAACTAAGGAAGTCAAAACCATTTTACTTCCTTTCAAAAACCAAGGTATAGGACATTTAAAAGTTACCATAGGCTAGAAAGGAATATTGCCTGGTTTGGGGACCCCTGAGTGGGCAATTTAGCATACATTTAATAATTTATCTGATTCTTGTTAGAGAGCAAGGATCTAGGCTATCCTTTTTCTCCACCAAAAGGGAAAACACTAGCCCTTCCACCAAACAGCATTATATAATTTTGTCAATGGTTTAGACCATATGGATTTTTATTTTCCTTTCATTGGGTCTAGAAGAGCAATACTGGGCACGCAAGAGCTGATCCACTAGGATTTCAGACCCCTGCTGTAAAGCTGGATAGTATTCAACTGACTTGGTGTGTTCAAAGTTTGAAAAAGAATACTACTTAAAATCCAGCCCATAATACTAGATAGAGCCCTAGGCAACAGCAACAGCGGCAGAAGTACACAGCGCATGAATGGCAGTGCTGTATATCTTTTCTGCTCTGTGGCTGCAGTTCTAGGCTATGTCAACTCTTCCCTTAGCATAAACAGTTGGCTGTGAAATGTGTGGGTTGAAAAACAGCAGTTCACGCACACACACACACACACACACACACACAAACACAGAGAACCTCTGCTCTTGTCTGCAGAATTATCTCCTTCATCACAGTCTGCCTTCTAAGCGTTACCCACCAGACTCTCTGTGGGTTACCCCACTGCCCACAGAAAGCAATCTGTCAGGTACATCATTTGCTTGAGAAGTAAACCAGCACACATCCCCCAAATGAGCCTGGCAGATTTTGCTGGTGAAATCCTCGGCAGCTGCCTGTTCCCCACATCAGCACAATGAAAAGAGCCCAGCTGTGACCCAACATTAAACCACAGCTGCCTTCTCTAGAAGCATTTCCTGCAGCAAACTACTCACTTCAGGGACCCTTAAAACCCACCACAAAGTCTAGTGCCTTCCCTCACAATCCCAAGCCAATTCTTGAACTCTGTTTCAGGTTATGATCTGGAAGAGTGAGCAGGAAGGCTTTGCTGGTCAATGAGAGCCATATTAGGGTCTCTCCAGCTGTTTCTCTTCCACCCCTAGCATGGTCTACACATGACTGGAATCTGCTCTCATGTACCAACTGAGACCTACATTCATTACATGTATTAATACACTTCCTATCAAGTACAATCAATGTGGATATTGGCACTGTCAAATGATTTGTTTAATAGACCCATCCCATTGGGTTTAGATGAATGGTATACACTTCCTTACCATTCGAGAGAAAATATCCCTTCTCCTTTATTTACTACCTACATGACCTTGGGCAAGTCATTGAAACTCTCTGGGCTCCATTTTCTTCATCTTCAAAATGGGGGCCTTGTACTCAGTGATCTGTAAGATCTTCTTCATCTCCTAATCCTTGATTTTATGATCATACACAAAAATAGAGGATTAGGAAATCTAAAAAAGAAACTTAAAATAATGCATGGGGACAGAGCTGTGTAACAACTCACAAAATAACAGAAGTAGTGAGGTCTACAAACAAAAGAGATGGCAATCCTGCAGGGGAGTATCATAGACCATCAATAGACCAGCTAGCATTTATATGGTGATTCCAGCTTTGCCAATCCCTTTCAATATTTGAACTCCTTTTATTCCCCAATAACTCCAGGAGGGGGTAGTTAGTATTATTCTCATTTTCTAGGGCAGTAAACTGAGGAAGTCAAGGTCAAGACCATGAGTAACACAGCCAGGGTAGCGGGCTGGCATTGTCTTCAGCCCTCCTGAGAGCAGGGTGAGTGCTCGGAGCACTCTGAGATCTAGCCACTGCAGGTTTAAAGTCACTGGTCCAGCAATAGGAAAGGAGAAAAGTACTACTGAGTGCCATTTCAGGCTGGGCCGCCAAGATGGGGAATGTGATGAAGATTAGGAGCCAAGGAGATAACACGGATGGGCACAAAACAAGAGCTAGAGAGGTAGCCCTCTGCGGTTAGAGCCCTTTGCACAGGATTAGAGGGTGTTCCCTTGAGCAGCACACGTTCTGCCAATAGCATGGGACAGGGAGGGAGAGCATGCACACAGCACAAGGATAACTTGCAAACTGCCAAAGCAAATCTGCTTTTTAATATTCACCTTTACATTGTGCTTCAATGTCTGCAGAACATTTTAAAAAGCATCTCAGTGTACCCTCACAAGAAGCTTATTATTATCCTCTTTTAACGGAAGGGGAAACTGAGGTAGGCAAAAGATTAGTCATTTGCCCAGGGCAATGTACACAGCTGGTAAAGTTTTTGAGGCTAGATTTTCACTTGGGTCTTACAAACTGCAGGTCTCATGTTTTGACCACTGTACCACCTAGCTTCCCTGAAGTAAGCATAATTGGGAGAAAAGTTAATATAGTAACAACAACATTGTAAAGACAAATTTGAAAGTTTAAGTATTCCGATCAACTTAATGACCAAGCACAATTCCTGGATACCGGGTATGAAGCATCTTCTCCACTTCCAGACAGAGAAATGATTTACTTATGGTACATAAGCAGATTTTTTTTTCATAGACATGGGATTTT
The DNA here is from genome assembly GCA_028646575.1 of Pseudocheirus occidentalis. NCBI lineage: Eukaryota > Metazoa > Chordata > Mammalia > Diprotodontia > Pseudocheiridae > Pseudocheirus > Pseudocheirus occidentalis. Next base: position 4,842,551 of record CM053593.1, on the reverse strand, counting down.
GATTTGTTTGACCACCCACATTTGATACACAGATTTTGGTTTTGTCTTTGTCTTTTTCAATTTGGGTGAGTGGGAGGGAGAGAAATTACATCCTTGTTACTTAAAACTTTATTGAAAAAAATAGAAATTAATTGAAAAGGACTAAACATAGGTATGGGGAGCTAGAGGAGGACAGCTTTGCTGAAGGCCAGAATCGGAGCGTCTTTCTCACTGGGTACTAAGAACTCTTGGAATCAAGAAAGACCTTTCCTTCCCTGGTATGACCTGAGGAGTTTCGTCTCCTGGGACCTCAAGTTTCTCATATATACATTAAATAGGTGGTACTTAGCAATTCTCAAGGTCCCATCCAAGATTTAAATCAATAATCCTAATTTTTTTCTTATAGTTGTGGAAATTGTCTGCATTGTGAATGTATGTGGATAACCCTCCCCCATTTAAGTAAGAAGGTGAAAGCTTACTCTTTAATTGCAAGAGTCCATACTTGTGTACGCATCTCTGTCTACTCTCAGCAGCTTCCACAAAACTAGAATCATAAAGCATGGGAGAAGTCCTAAGAGGGATAGGGAACAACCACGCCCTTCTATTCACATCTCTGTTGCCTCTGAGGGCAACTACCAGGATTTATATATTCAGCCTGCCAGCCCTTAGCAAAAAGTACTGGAGAAGATCATGAGAACTTTGAGTCCTTAGCCTTTCTCTGTGCTTCTTCAGTCCAGATTCCTCGTTTTCTCAATACAGGAAGACTTCTATTACCTAAGAAACGTTTGTGATGATAGGATCTGTACTTCTCAGGAGACCTGAGCCCAAACTATGCCCTAGACAGTTTTAGTTATAGGAGGCAAGACAAGTCACTTCACCTACCTCAGACTGTGTTTCATAATGTGCAAAATGAATGGCCTCCAAGGTCCCTTTCAGCCCTCGGTTTATAGTTTTATGAGCTATAGAGATTGTTAACTCATCTACAGAATGCAAATTGAGGATACAAAGAAGTTAGATGACATGTCTGAGGTCTGACATAATATGTCTGATACGTGTCAGAGTCAGGAACGGCACAGGGTCTCCTTGGCTAGTACTTGATCTTCAACAGTTCTTATCCAATTACAAATGACACTTCTGCCTTGATTCATCAGCTTTAGTGATCTCCAAGAAGCTAATTGTTCACTTACAAATAAAAGTCATGCATTATTACCGAAAGTATGATTGGATCATTTTATACAAACCAGAGTTTGGCGACGTTGTCAATTATGACTCAGAACGAGTATCCTTAGATCGCTTAGGAAAAATGGTGAGGACAATGGGTTTCAGTCTGAGGCATGGAAACAGAATTACAGTCTTCTCAATCCGAGGTAACCAAAAGTGCAAGGGACAGTCTCAGGAGTAAAGGAAGCTAGGTTCTTCTAATGAGAGTCTTTTAGAAAAAAAGGATTGAATGATCATTGAATAGGTCATCAAAGTGTTTGCTACTGGGATATGAAACAGTTTTCTTAACCTCAGAAGATTCCTCCTTTCCCAGCATTTGGTTATCTTTGATACTCAGAGCTCTATGCAAGAAAGCAGGATTGCTTGTCTCTTTGTCTTTTTGTTGAGATCTAGAACTGTGATTGCATTATTGTAGGGAATTCTTGGTGTGGACATTCTCTGTACCTATGCTGCTGTTCTGTATGATATAGTCTTGTAGAACTTTGCTTAGGGGCAGTGAGGAGGGTTTTTTTTCTGTATTTGTCACTAAACATAGGAAATGAAATATGTCAGAGACCCTAGTTATTTGTTTTTATTTGAAGAAAATTACTATGAATTGAGGAAAGAACATTAATTCAACTTACATTAATGAAAATCAGGATGTGAACTCAGCCCTTTCTGACTCCAATGATGATCATCTCTCCTCACTGCTTTTTATAAAAGAGAGGTCACACACAAAGAAGTATATTTTTCATAGAAATTTCTTTCGACATTTTCTCAAGGTGAAAAGTTGGATTTCTTTTAATTTTATCATATAGCACCTCTGTAAAAGTCACCCTTAACCCCCGGCCTGTGCCAGGTACTTTCAAGACATTTGCATGGTGACACTGATAGGCCCTCTCTGAAAATGGGCTCCAGTGTAAATGGCCACTCTGTCTGTTCCCAGATCATTAGTCATCCTGACCTAAGTGGGTTCTCTTATAATTCAATACCATGGAAATTACTTTATGACATTAACTATATAATATTCAAAAATTACATGAATTATTGAAATATTATGCCAACTGCCAAGAAATATGAGTTCACATGAAAAGTTCCATTTTTAATTATTCATCGAAAAAAGGACTCTGGTCTCTTGATAGAAGTTGTTTCACACTGGGGCTATCTTTTGGGACCTTCATTTAAATATGGATCATCAAAAAGCTGGAAACCTCAGATACTCCTAAGTCTCATGTACCTTCATAAGAGGTCACACAATTCAGGCTCCTTATTCCTGTCAAATGTATTAAGAGAAGCTCACTGACCTATTCCTAGGTTTCACAGCAGTGAGTAGCTGGCAGAAATCAGGGTGATTTGTTTGCGATGCCGAGCTGTTTACTGTGATGTCACTTGCCCTTTTGACCAGTACATGAGCAGCACAAAGGACATAATATAAAAAGTGCTGGAAGTTGGAAGAAAAAGTAGTCCTAGCCTTATATTCAAAGCAGAATTTACAAGGAGAATGGAGCAACAGCCAAACCTATGAATTAAAGATGAATCAAGCAAGGCTTAGAGCATCATTCTGTACATCAGCCTATATATTCCTAGCAGGTGCTAAAACAAGGGTCAGCCTAATTATACTGAAGCAAACCTGGAGGGCTCAATGATGTAGGTCTCAAAGAATCATAGCTGGTCCTCAAAGATTCATAGCTAGGCCTCAGACAGAACCAGTGAGATGTGGAGGAAACATGAATCTCACTGAGCAGACACCATTCATTCCCACCTAGAGCTTTCACAGAAGCACTGAATATCAGAAGTGGAATGGATAATGGCCCTTTTGTTGAACTTGTACCTGAAGAAGAATCCAACCCATACCGCTAATACTTGATAGAGATAAGAAGTAATGAGGTGCTTAGCACATAGTAGGTGTTATATAACGTTCCTCTTACTCTAGCCACACAAAGAAGTCATCAGTCCCCTGTATATGTAGACCTTCACTAAGGAAGAACATGACACTGCATGGCCCCCTGCTTTATTTGGGATAGCTCCAATGAATAGAAAGTGGTTTTTTTGAATGACTGGATGATTAGCCTAAATCTTTTCTTTTCGTCCCTGTTCTTGCTGTTACTTTGGCTTCTAGGACCAAGAAGAGAAAAGCTAGTTTTTCTTCCACATGACAGCCCCTCATAGATTTGAACACAGTGATTGTTGCTCACAAGCCATGCCACTGCCCCAAGTCTTCCTCTCTCCAGCTCAGATTCTGTTAGCCTCCTCTTATATGGCATAGACTTGAGATCTATACTGTCTTGCTTAACCTCTTGAAGACAACATCCAGCCTGATGAGATCCTTTTGAAACTTTCTCTCTCAGAGCCGAACACAGCATTCCCAAGGTGGGCTGATTAGGTAGGAACACAAGGGGAATATCCTCTCCCCAGTCTTAGACATGTTACTTTAACTCCAACCTCCCTGATTCAGTATAAACAGGATTGGACTTGGAGTTAGAAGAACAGAATTCAGATCTGGGTTAAACTTCATGTGAGACCTTGGATGAATTACACACTGTGTGACTCAGTTTCCCCATTGGGAAATGAAGGCATCATCTACATCTATCAAGCAACATCAATTTTATCAAGTGCCTACTATGTGACAGACATTATACCCATTTATGGAGATACAAAGTCCAAAGGGAAACAGTAACTGGACATGTATACAGGGTGTTTACATTTTAAGGGAAGGAAACATTACACACATATATAGGAATACATAAACACTTCCAGATGCAAAATAACCTTGGGGGGGAAAGGTTCAAACAGCTAATGGGGCTGGAAAAAGACCTCCTGTAGGACATGATGTGTGAGTTTAGCTTCAAAGGAAGCCGGGATCCCTAGAGATAGAGGTGAGGTGGGAGAACATTCCAGAAATAGACAACAGTCAGCAAAAAGACAAGGCGAGAAGAGAGATGAATGGTAAGCAGGTAAATCAGGGCGCAAGTATTTATTAAATACGTATTCTGTTCCAAGCACTGTGCTAATCATTAGGTATAGAAGGAAAGGGTAAACCATAGCCCCAGCTCCCACGGAACTCAGAGCCTAAAGAGGCAGACAACAGGAAACAGCACTGTGCCAATAAAAAATAGAAGTCATCTCAGAGGGAAAGCACTAGCTGTGTGTGTGTGCGTGTGCGCGTGTGTGCATGTACATGTGTGGGTGTGCATGTGTGTGCGTGTGTGTGCATGTACACATGTGGGTGTGGGTGTGCATGTGTGAATGTGTGGGTGTATGTGTGTACGTATGCATGGTTATGGTGGGGGCAGGGAGTGGCACCAGGAAAGGCCCCCTGCACCACAGGAGGTTTGAACTGAGTCTTGAAGGAAGAATGCAGCTCGGCTGTACAGGGAGAGGAGATGCTATGACCCCATTGTATGTACTATGCTATTTTTTTGGGCTGATAAAGGTAAAAAGTCTCTGCCTTTAAGTAACACACAGTCTGGTGGGAGAGAATACACATAAACAACCACATAGAGCATGATATAGAGAAGATAAGCTGAAGGCAATCTCACAGGTAAGGGTGGTATCAAAGATCTGCAAAAGACTTCTGTGCAATGGGCAGCTTTAGCTGGGACTTCTGCAAGAAGTGATGGGAGCCAGTAAAAGGTGAGAAAGCTGGATATATGGGAAGGGGGCAGGTTAGGGAAACCAACCAAGAGGATCTTGCTATTGTCCAAATTCAAGTGGAGGAGGAGACAGGGGCAAGAGACATCATGGGCCAGAAAGGGCAAGATTTGGCAAATGATCTTATATATGAAATGATAGAGAACTCTGAACTTGGGTGATCAGAAGACTAACATTGCCCTCAACAGCAGGAAAAAAGAGCTGGATTGCAGGTGAAAGTTCTGCAGATCTGGTTGGGGTATGTTGAGCTTGAGGTGCTGAGTTGACATGGGGAGCTGTCAAGGTGACACTAGCTCAAGAGAGAGACTGATGAGGTCCAAGGTCCCCCCCCATCTCCTAAGATCCTAGGAAGATGTTCACTTTCTCCCCATTAATGAGTCATATAGGGCTTGTAGCTGATTTCACCTGTAAGTACCACAGATCTCCTGGACTCATTGCAAATTTCTGCAAATGCACCCTAATCATTTCCATGCTGTTATCACTTGGGGATAAAATTCTTAACACATTTACAAGTATTTCTCCCAATTTGTAATAAGTATGTACTGGCTCAGACAGGCAGATTCTTTTACATCTAACTGTTCTTATAGACTTCAGTAATTCATGATTTAAAATCTTTTAATGCATCTCCTTCAGTCTACAGATCAATAAGGAATTATTTGCTGTAGTACAGAGAAGAACATTAATGTGTCTTCACGCTTTCAGAGTACTAGACATCTAAGGAACCACTTCACATAGTTCTGCTCCCGATTCTCTGACTTTTTTTTCTATCATGTCCCAGAAATCTTCTTGCCCTGAAAGATCACTCCACCTCTACAACCTTCTGAAATCTGCTCTATGACTCTTTGCTCTCATCAGCCACTTTACCCCGGAATGTTCATTTCTAAGAAAGTACTCATACCTGCTATGTCCAATCCCCTGTGCCTCACTGGGCTCCATTCCTGACTCTAGACATTCTTCCTGTCATGCCCCATACACATATATCTTTCCCTCCCCCTTCTCTTTCAGCTTCCTTTTACTTGCTCCATTAGAATGCATGCTTCTCAAAGGCAAGAATATTCATTCTTTTTTGCTTATCTTGCATTCCTAGTTTGTATTCCTGGTGCTTAATACATGGTTACTGAGTTGGATGGTATTACATAGCTAAACTTTCATTGTGCCACCACAACTAATTGTTTAAACTATTTAAACTATTATTATTTAAACTATTGAGGGTGTGACTGGAATGTATACTACCCAAGTGTGGGATAAGAAGTCAAGTACTTAGAGACAGGAAGAAAAAAGGACATCAGAGGACTAGAAGAATCCAAGAGGTTTATAAAGAGATGTTGAACAAAGCTCAATGGTTGACCAATGTCAAAACACCTTTTCACAGATCCTTCCTGAATAGTATCTGTTGTTTATTGTCCCAGTACTCAAAGTAGTACAAAGTGACGTTGTGATTTTGGGTCAATATAAAGTGTGTAAAACTGTGGCTGATCAGACCCAGACTCTACCACAAGCTGGGCAATAATAGTCATCTTAATACTTTAAACAGAGATGTTTCTAAACTTCTATAGCTCATGTTTCTTTAGAGCTCCTTTAATTCTGGTTTGCTCATGGAGCATAATGTTTGTTTGTTTGTTTTAAGGTTGGTCCTGCATTTCTGGATGGTTCTGGGCCAGTATCTCCTATGTCTTAAAACTGATGCCAAAATTCTTTGAAGAGACCAGCCATCAGAGCTGCGCTCTCTATAGTAGAGTTTTAATGCTTGGCAGTTTGCTTTGTTTTTTCTTTTTTTTTCTTTTTCTTTTTTTCTTTTTTTTTTTTTTTTTTTTTGCTTTTTGGAGGGCAGTTGGGATTAAGTGACTTGCCCAAGGTCACATGGCTAGTTTTTTTGTGTGTGTGTTAAGTGTCTGAGGCCGTATTTGAACTCAGGTACTCCTGACTCCAGGGCCGGTGCTCTATTCACTGCACCACCTAGCCACCCCTTCTTTGTTTTTTCCAAGCAATCTTCAGAATCTCCCAAGACAATGCATGGAAGCAGTTCAATTTTTTGGCATGGCAAAGGTAGACCATCCAGGTTTCAGAAGCATGCAACAATGAGGTCAGCACAATGGCTCTGGAAACCTGAAGTTTGGTAAAAAGTCTAATCCTTCTTTTCCCTCATTCTGTCTTACAGAGCCTCCCAAACACACTGGGCTAGCTCTGGCAACATGGGGGTCAATATAATTATCCACATGTATATCCTGGGGAATTAGACTGCCAAGGTAAGCAAACTCATACGCAGCATTCAAAATTTCTCCTTCTATCTGTGACCGATAGTTACATGTGGTGTGGTGTTGGCTGGTGAAGAACATCTTTTTAATATTAATTGTCAGGTCAAAATGAGCAGAAATGGCAGAAAATTGATTCATACTCTGCTGCATCTCCACCTTAGAGGCTGCGTGGAGTGCATAATCATCTTTGAACAAAAGTTGTGCACCAGCTTTACCTCCACTTTCGTCTTGACTTGTAGGCTTTTCAAGTTAAATAATTTATTGTCAGTGTACTGTCTGCTTGATACCATTTTTATCCTCAGGGAGGGCATTGGACAACAATGCAGAAAATATCATACTAAAAATCATGAGAGAAAGCATGTAATCCTGCTTCATTCCATTGGTTACCGGAAAATGAGAATATTGTCCATTATGAAGGACCCACACAAGCAACTAAATTCTTCCATGATCTTATACAAGCTATAACAATTTATAGCATCAAATTTATAGCTTGAAAATTATAGCAAACAAATTTATAGCATCAGGTAAATTAGTGCTTTGTATGAAGCCCTGTTCAGATAATGGGATTTCTCTTGGAGTTGTCAGGCAGCAAACACTATATTGACTATTCCTCAGCCCTTTCTGAAGATACACTGGCTATCAGGTAGATGACCATCTTTCAGGGAAAGTAACAGCCAATTGAGGACTCTGGCAAGAATCTTTCCAGCAGTGACTAAGAGAGAAACTGCTCCTGTGATTGCCAAAGGACAACTTATTTACTGTTCCTTTACAGAGATGGACAATGGAGGCATAGTTGATATCCTGGGGACAACCTCTTGCCACATATACCAGAAGATTTTAATCAGCATTTGTATGAGCAGTGGACCTCTTGCCTTGGACATCTCTGCCAAAATGGAATAAAAAACTAGGTTCTCTGACACACAAGAGTCTAATGACTTTCAAAACTTCTTCAATTGAAAGTTTGACGAGAGAGAGATTGACTTTGAATTGAGGTATACGGTCGATGGCTTCAGCATTGGTTGATGACAATCTTTTGAGAACACTATGGAAGTGTTTAGCCTATCTCTCCAGAATCATGTCCTTACAACTGATCAGTTTGCCTCCATCAGCACTGAGAAGTTAAGATGAATGAAATGTTTTTTTTAATTAATTTATTTTTAGTTTTCAACATTGATTTTCACACAATTTTGAATTACAGTTTTTTCTCCCCATCTTTCCTCAAAATAGCAAGCCTACTGAATACCCCTTCTCCCAATCTGTTCTCTCTTATGTACTCACACATCAACCCCGCTAACTTTCCAGTAGGGCAAGATGGATTTCTATACCCCAGTGCCTGTACATCTTATTTCCAAGTTGGATGCAAAAAACAATTTTTTTTAAAAACATGAACCAAAAGTTTTTGCCCCTTAAATAAGCTTTGGGACCTCTTAGAAAAAAGTTAGCTTGGTACTATCAGCATAAAACTGAATTTCACCTCTCTTCTTTCTGAGTTAAGAAGCTTGCATCTCTCTAAGCTTTGTTTACATTTTACCTCCAATGGAATTAAACGCTATCTTCATAGAGATGAATAAATTGTCCTGCTGGTAAAACTTAGAGTTCTCTTTTTTTCATTTAACAATTTTTCAATTTCCCCATTATTTTCATATAACTAGTCTTAATGTCTGTGAATGTTCTGACCCAGATGAGTAAATACATCAAATCTCTGAAAGCTGCCCACTCATATCTGCTCCATTTTTGCTGATCGTGTGTTGATTCAGCTTTCCTTACAAATAAGCAACAATTTGGTTCTGCATGAAGAACTACTCCTATGTGTTGGCATTGGGTCTTCTGATAGTCATCTTGTCTTGGGGCCACCATTTTTTGTTATTTCAGGTGCTTATCTTGAAGAGGATAAATCCACAATTGGTCCAGCACTCTGCACCACACATGCATTGCCTTAACCATTCTCACATTCTGTCTGTCTCTTCTCCTTGCAAAGACGTAGTCTATTAAATGCCATATTAGGCATCTAAGTACTGTAGTGGATAGAATGCTTGGCTTGGAATCAAGAACATTCATCTTCCTGTATTAAAATCTGGCTTCAGGCACTTATTAACTGTGTGACCCTGGGCAAGTCACTTAACCTTATTTGCCTCAGTTTCTCATCTGTAAAATGAGCTGAAGAAGGGAATAGCAAACTACTTTAATATCTCTGCCAAGAAAATGCCAAATGGGGTCACAAAGAGTGAGATATCACTGAGAAAATGACTGAACTTATTAAATGTCAAAGCTTGCTGTGAGGTTATATTCATGAAATCTTATTGTGTTTAGATAAATAGAAGATGATGTTGATGATAAGAAGCTCTTGAGATACACAAGTTACCAGTAGTAAGTGACCATTGCTGTTGCTTTTTCCAGTTGAATCCCTCCCCTAAACTCTCTGCCATGTCTGATAGTCTGCGCCTACTTTGGCATTAAAGTGACTCAGAATTATAAGCCTGCTCTCTTTTAGCTTGTGATGATGAAGATCTTCACATCTTCATAATTTTTTTCTTTGACTTCATCAGGGTTCATCATGATGGGAGCAAAAACATTGATGAAGGTGACATGTTACTTTCCTGCAAGTGGTAATCACATTGTCATGAGCTTGCCATTTGCTCCTTTGAGGAAGTATACAAGCTTGTTGCCTAAATTACATTTGGTAGTAAATCCTATACCAGTTTCCCAGTGTTCCTCATCACTATAGCAACAGAACCAACAACATCAACAATATCACAACAAACAAACAAACAAAGAACGTGTATCTGGTTCTGACTTCAGGAAGCTGGTCTTCATTTGACAGATTTGTTTCACTCAGAGCAACTATTTGGATGCAATGCCTGCTAAGTTCTCTGGTAGAAAGAACTGTTGGTCTTTCAGGTTTACAGGATTTTTTGTTGTCCGTTTCATGCCTCCATTCCCTGTACTGATGGTAAGTAGAATTAGCTTTGCAAAAGTTTTTGTACATTTTTGTATTTCAACTCCAGCGTTGGATCCCTACTCACTGTGGTAAACAAATCAGGGTTAGGAGAAATAGATAATTTGTAGGGCACATTTTCTAGCCCCTTAGTTGGGCTGGGAGGTGAGCAGTGCTGCCCTTCAGATAAACAATGGGTTATCAAATCCCACTGCTATCTTAAGGCAGTAGGAAGACAACCCTATGGCCTGGGCTGCTTGTGTGCAGGGGAGTGACTACAGCCTCCACTGTATTTGCACCTTCTGCTTTGTCATTAACCAATTGCCAAAGGACTTTGTAGTAGGTAAGATAACAAAATATTAAAATTGTAACAGTAAAATACTTGCATAATAAAAAAGCCATGGATAATGTCTTTTGACTCACTCATGTATTACATTGAAGTGAAGTAGAGTTGTGCCAAGTTGCTGATCTCATTCTCTTCCAGAGTCATCAAACTCCAGTGGTAAGACCAAAGTCAAGTTGACTGGTGACCCCTTGACATGGAGTTGATGACCTTGATGTTTTTAATGTCTGACCAGTCCTCCATACCACCTGCTTCCACCACGTTCATGGACTAATGGAACAAATGATTCACATCTGCCTATTCTACCAGGGAAGTCTTTGAATCCTTGAGCTAGACATCCCCCTAAGTCACTGATAGGTTTGAAGCCTGTAGGAAATCTTCCACCTGGTTTAGCCCATCTGGTGAGAGGGTTTTTACCAGGTTGTGGCCACTGTACATGCTGCAGCTTCTTGGAGCTATAGGTGAGAAATGAGGAGTAGGTGAACACTAAAGGTGAATAATAAGCCCAGAAAATGGCCCCTCACAATAGAGCTATTATTCCTTTTAGAACATCCAATATGTAAATTCAGTGATGATGTTTTTTTGAGAGTTAAAGAGGAACTGAAAACATGTTTATTGTAAGACTGCATTGAGTTTCTATTGGGCGTGTATGTGTACACACACACATACATAGTATGCCTAAAATACAGTAGGAGCTCAAAAATGATGTATGGATTACCAAGGCATTTTTCATTCATTCTTCTAGCAACTTTCTATTTTCTTCTCATCTTCTATTTACTTTCATTTTAATATAATTTATAATTAAATTCATTTCATTTCATCTCTACTTATAGCATCAGTGATTACTATACAATGGTATAATCTTCCATAGTTCTTGAATTCAATTACTTGAAGGTCTGGATTGTAGAAGACACAGTTTTCCTGGCCCCAAAGGATGGACATTGTAGCCTGAGAAGAAGTTGGAGTTAGATTTCCTCCTGAGGAAAGTTCAAGTAATGCAAAAATACCAGATGAATGGAACTGCATGTAAGTGAGCTATATGAGAAGAAATCAAATTTTTCCTCAGTAGAGGTATGTAAGCAAAGACTGGATGATTACCAGTCTGAGATATCAGACAGAAGCTCCAGAAATTTGTTGACTTAGATGAATTTCCAGATAACCAATTGAGATGGTATAGAGGTAAAAGTGAAGAAGGTTCAGGACATTTGTGGAGGATCCCCCATGGTTAAAGGGCATTGTCACACTGGATGAACATAGACAAAAAGGAAATTAGGGAGGAGAAACCTGACAGAAGACAATGAATGAATAAATGAATTGCTTGATTTGGGGGAGAAATAACAAGCACACCTCTTCCCCAATTGAAAAAAATCCTTTAACATGGTAGATAATCTGAAAATTATGTTCTGTGTTTTTACCTAAAACAGATATTTATCTATACAATAGTAGTCACAATGTGGTCACCCAGATCCATCCACTTGTTAACATAAACAGATGGCAGTATGCTTCTCAGTTGAGGAATATTACAAGAGCACTCCCTAGGCCATCTAACTAACAGCTGAATCTCATAACACACACACACACACACACACACACACACACACACACACACACACACACTCTCTCTCTCTCTCTCTCTCTCTCTCTCTCTCTCTCATCTCTTTTCTCTTTGTTTTTAATGTTCTTTGAATAGCCTTTTAATCTCTAGAGATAGGAAGACCTCCTACCATTCAAACATATTGCAAAACAGTAGTAACAATAGTTAATTTCCGCTGGTCAGTTATTTCACAGAGGAAAAGGGATTCGAAACGACAGGAGATTCTCCAGCTGAATGAGAGCTTTATTACCAATGTAATGTTACCATACGGGTAGGGAGTCAGCAAAATTGGGCTATGACAGCCATAACATCCTGTTTCTATCAGGGTGAGAGCTATAATGTTTAATAGTACCTGAAGGAACTGAGTAGTGTGATTCTAAACAGCATTTTTTTTAAAAGAAAGTAATGTATAACTTTATGGAAGATGAATTTTTTTCTTTAAAATAGAATAATTTAGTTTATTTATTGCACAGTGCTAAATACATTGAATACAGGAATTCTCTCCTTTTTCTTTCCTTTTCCCCTTTCTCTTTCACTTCCTTTCTTTCTCTCCCTGCCTCATTATTTTTTCTTTATTATTTTTATCTTAAGGAATGATGGATTGTCACATAAGTAAGGATTTCCAAGTTTGTCTTGACAATTTTTAAATAATCAAGAATTCCCTCAATAGAATAAATAGGCAATAGCTATTAGAGAGAAATCCTGGAATTAAGAGGGGTTAAGAAAGGATTCATATAGATGGTATGATTTTAATTGTGAGTTAAAGGAAGACACGGAGGTCAGTAGTTGGACTGGAGGAGAGAGAACATTCCAGACATGGGGGCAGTCAGAGAAAATGCCCAGAATTGAAAGACAGGGGCTTCTTTTCCTGGAATAACCAGAAGACTGATGAACAACCCAAGAGAACCCATGGTTTCCTCAAGGTATCCCAATCCACTGAGGGATTATTCTGAATTTTAAAGTTTCTTCTCCATACATTGAACCTCACTTTGCCTATTTGCAAAGTCTACATGATCATTTCTGTGCTCTGGAACTGATTAGAATCATTTTGATCCTCCTCCTACACTGTAAACTTTCAAATATTTTAAGGGAACTCTTGTGTTTTCTTTAAATCTTCTTACTGCATATATACTCCATAGGTTTTTTGTTCCTGGTTTTGCCCCACAGGGTCAAATGAAATAATTCTAATACCTTTTCCACCTGAACAGGCTTTCAAATTATTGAGAATGACCATCATATTTCCTTTAATTCTTCTCTTTTGTATGATCTATACCTTTTACCTTCTCTTTTTTTCTCCTATTTTCCTTTCTTTGAACACTTTTCTTTACCTCTCCCAGTAGGTGGTTCATGTGAATTACTCAGTGGAGGAGAGTCATTGTACAGTTTTAAAGTATAATTTATTCATGTCACCCATTATCCAATTTTGACTCAATGAAATAAACTTCTGTTATAATTTTAAATATGGATCTATTAGTTTCTCCCCACCCCATCAGGTTCATTTTCAGTAAATATTAGGTTCTATGGTCATGTATTTTTCACAGAGTTGAAGGCCAATGATTTATGTCAAAGGGGCTCATCTGAATATATGCTCTGTCAAGGGCTCTTTAGGATATAGAAATAGACTCTCCCTGACATAGTCTATGTTCAAATCATTCAACAGGACAACAATATATGTAACAGCTTGTCCTGTAGTGCAGAAGAACTAGAAGCTAAAGGAGTTCCTATCAATTAAAGAATGGCTAAATGAATTATGTTATAGGAATGCAAGGAAATACTATTGTGCTGTAGGAAATGACAAAGAACCAGCCTCAGAGAAAACTGGGAAGACTTTTGAACTGATGGAGAGGAAAGGGAGTAGAACCAGGACAGCATTAGTTCTGTAAAAACAACATTGTGAAGACAAACAACTTTGAAAGGCTTAAGTACTCTGATCAACTTGACCAACCTTGACTCTAAAGGACTCAGATTAAAGGATGAAGCATGTTTCCCAACATATCCTGACACAGAGAAGACAGACTAAATATGCAGAATGGAGCACACATTTTAAGACATGACTAATGGGGAGTTTATTTTGGTTTTCTATGCATGTTTGTTACAAGGTTTTTGTTTTCTTCTTTTTTATCTCCCCTCTTCCACGGGGAGATCAGCTTATGGAAAAGAGAGGAAAGAAATGTTTTATAAAATAATTAAAAGAAAAAAAGAGTATAATGAGAAGCCAAGCCTTGATACCATTCTGAGCAGTGTGGCCTTTGAGAGATCTTTCAAAAGTGAACCCATCTCAGAAAAATGATCCTTGCCTTTTTGTGTCTGCAAACCTCAGGTTTCACAAAAGACACAATGGGACTCATAGTTATTAATATCTCATGAAGCTTTTGCTAACATTCCAGTGCTCACCTTGGTGTCTCGACAATGTTTTAATTTTATTGAATTTCCAGCTGCTACAAGTTCTGTTGGCTTACCAGGCTGTCTCCTATTATTTTTCAGTGAGTATCAGATTCCTATGTATTTTCTCACAGATTACTTCCAAGGGAGTGAACTGCTGAGTTGCTGCTACTATTCAACTTTCTATTACATGAGGCCTATCATTTATAAATCCGTATGGGAAGGGCCTTAGAACCTGTAAGTGTACCTGTGTCAGGTGGTAGTGGACAGGAGTAGGGAGATGTCTAGATGACTATAATACACCATCATCTAAGTAATGGCTTAATCATTAACTAATCAATCTTAGTCAGTGGGTGGGGGCCTATGTAACCAAAGTGATGTCATGTCCTAGGGTCCCAGGATGGAAAGCTGTGCTGTGATGATTTTGTTGTTCTTCTTTGTCCTTCATTTTCTCTCTTTTCTTTCTTTTCTTGTATGATAAACTGGATAAAGTGAATTCATCATTTTCTGATACTTTTGTTACTATTTTTTATTCTTAAACAAATTTATTTATTTTAATTTTCAACATTCATTGACACAAGATTTTGAGTTTCAAATTTGCTCCCCATCTTGCCCCTTCTCCACCACAAGATGGTCCGTGTTCATATTATACCTTTCCCCTGTCTTCCTTCCCTTTTACCACACCTCCCCCCCCCCCGCAGCTGCATCTTCCTTATTTCTTGTAGGACAAGATCGATTTCTCTGTCCCATTGTTTGTATAGCTTATTTCTCATTTGCATGTAAAAGCCATTTTTTATATCTATCTAGTTTTAAAACTCTGTTATTTGTCCTTCATTTTCAAAGAGGATCAATGACATCTTGACCTGTGCATGGACTGGATTTAAGCAAGACAGACTTGCACAAAATCATCATCCTCCCTCTTTCTTACATAGTCATCAACACCCACACCCACACACACACACACACACACACACACACAATTTAAAGGGCTATATAAATGTAAGTTGCTATGTTATAATTGTTGTTACAGACACCAGGTCTCCACCAAGAAAATTTCTCAAAAGTTATCAGAAAATTTTTTTCCTTCCCTCATCTTCTTTTTAATTTTCCCTACAAAAGAATAGGTACCCTATTCATTGATCATTTTACAAGGACTTTGACTGTGATTCCTCTGAAAGACAGAGAGAGAGAGAGAGAGAGAGAGAGAGAGAGAGAGAGAGAGAGAGGCTGGCAGATTTCTGACTGTATATAATTTGTATAGTCAGCAGGCATTAAGCGTTTATTAAGAGTATACTTTGTGTCAGGCACTTTGCTAAGTACTAGGGATAAAAAGAAAGGCCAAATGATTGTTGTTGCCCTCATAGAGATCACAGTAGAACGGGGGGGTGACATACACCAGTTATGTACAGACAAGTTGTATATGTAATGTACAGTGAATAAACCAAAGGAAGGCATCAGAATTAAGAGGGATTGGCAAAGATTTCGTATGGATTGTAAAACTTTAGCTGGAACTTGAAGGAACCAAGGGAAACCAGGAGGTAGAGATGAAGAGATAGAGTATTCCTGGAAAGGGAAACAGTTGGTAAAAAGAAGCAGAACTGAGATCCACACTGTCCTGTTCCAGGATCAGCAAGGAGGCCTATAAACAAACCTGTAGTGTGACTGGGTGATGGATATAGCATGTGTGGATGACTATAGGGTTGATTGTTCTCAAGCACTGCCCACCAGTAGCATCTCTGGTGACATGAAGCAAAAACCTCTAACTTCTCTGCTCCTTCCTTCCTCCTGACTTCTAAACACAGCTCTCAAATCACATTCAATACTTCTCTCTTTCAGGAATCTGGACTTCCTTTTCTTCTGCCTTCTTAAGATGCATCTGTACATCTGTTTATGCAATAAAGAATCAGAAGGTACCATAGAGACCATCAATTTTAGCCCATAGTAGAACAAAATTCCCTTCTAGAATCTACCAAATACATGCTCATTCAGTTTTTACCTAATGATCTTTAGTCAGAGGGAGCACACTGACTGCTAAGGTAACCCACTGTTCTTTGGGAAGGCCACTATTTACTAATTAGTGTCTTTCTGTTCTCACAAGAATATTTATCTTTTAGCTTCCTCTCCTTGGTCATAGTTTCACCCTCTGGAAACAAGTAGAACAAATGAAAGCTCTCTTTGGTAAAATAGCACCAAAAATATTTGAAGAAAACTCTCCCCCATAGTCCTCTTTTCAAGTTTTCTTACTCAGAATGAATAGATATGTTCCTTCAAATAATGTTAATATATCATGAGCTCAAGAGTCTTTACCCTCCTAAGTGACTTTCTCTGGACAGTATCCTATTTATTAATATCTTAAAACACTTTACCTCCCACTTAAATTGATTTTGCTTAGAAAGTCTCTAGTCTTGGTTTGCTAATTATTAAAACTGATGCCACAGTATCTAGGGTGCCTGGGAACACTTCTCCACTGCCCTATCTTTCAGGAACCAAGATCATGTTGTTGTGACTTGCCAATGCTCCTGTCTCTTCCACTCCACAGATGAGTTCCTCATTATTAGTCTAAATAAATTTCACCATAGTCATTATCTTGTTTCCAGGGCCTTTAAATTCTACATTCTTAACAATACAATTTAAATGTCTATCAATTATTCTGTTATTATAAGCAAAATTTTGCCACTAGATACCTGGGCAACTGGTGTGTGTGTGTATGTTTGTCTATGATTCATTACATTGTATTTGATATAAACATGCATATGCACATACATTCATGTATTGTATTATACAAGATGCAATATGACATGTATACCACATAAATATCTGTATATACATACACATACATATACACACATGTATATACAGAAAAGAGGAGGTAGCTCCCAAGAACAAGGTGATAGCTGTTGTATTATGTGCCCTAGTAAAATGCATCTAGGATATGGTGTTAACTTTTAGGCACCATAATTTACAGAGGGTAATGGTAAACTAGGGAAAATCAAGAAAAGACAATCAGAATGGGGAAGGGTTTTGGAATTCTGCCATAGGAAGATTCACTGGAAAAAAAAAAGACTGGATGTTTTTAGACTCAAGAATAGGATACTCTGTCAGAATATGATTGTCACTTTCATGTACCTAAAGTGCTATCATTCAGAAGAGGTAAGAGCTCAGCCCATGAAAGGGAAAATTTATATATAATCCAATGTCTTCTTCTTTGATAGTCAGCCAGTTGACACACTTTGATCAAATAAAAGGCATCCCCTGAAATGTTATAGTACAAAGAATAATAGTAACTTCCTTACCTCTTTTCCTCATAAAACTAGGTCACACTATCCCATAAACATATTCTTCCCTGGTGGGAAGTATGGACATTTGTACAGAGCAGTGAAGTAGAGCCACACACACATCGTGAATGTTCATGGCTAAACCAATTCACAACTTAGAGCTTATGTGAGAGAGGACTCCTAATAATTAGCTGGATTTGTAAAAGCAATCAGGAGGCTGTCTGACTTTGCTCAGAAAAACATTGACTGCTTTATTGACCAGATGAAAAACAAATACAAAAGCCATTCTTCACTAAAGAAAATAATTCCTCAGTAATTAGAATTAGACAATGTAAAGCTATTGACTCCATGAACCATCTAGAAACAATAGAACAGAGTCAAAAGCATGGAAAAAAATAATAAGAAAATATGATATATTGCTTTGGAAAAACAACAGATTTAGAAAATAGATAGAGGAGAGATAATTTAAGAATTATGAGACAATCTGAATGCCATGAATAAAAAATAAATTAGCCTAGGTATCATATCTCAAGAAATCATCAAGGAAAACCTCTTTGATGTCTTCAATCCAGAGCATAAAACAGAAATGTTAAGAATCTACCTGCGACCTCCTGAAAGAGATCCCAAAATGAAAATTCCCAGAAATATTATAACCAAATCCCAGAGCTCCTAAGTCACCTAGAAAATATTTTAAGTAGCCAGAAAGAAACAATTCAAATATCAAAGAACCACAGTCAGGTTCACAAATGACTTAGGGGCTTCCACATTAAAGGAATACTGGACTTGGAATATGATATTTCTTAAGGCAGGATTATATTTAAAAAATAACATGCCCAGGAAAATTCAGTATAATCATTTTGGGGGAGGGGAAAATGCATATTTAATGATATATAGGACTGTCAAGCATTCCTGATGAAAAGAACAGAAATGAATAGAAAATCTGACATTCAAATATAAGACTCAAGAGAACCATAAAAGGGTAAACATACACACACACACACACACACACATACAAATAATAAGAGATTTAGGAAGATTAAATTATTTACATTTCTATCTTAGAAGATATTACTTGTAACTTTTAAAAATCTTATTATTAAGGACCTCAGAAGGAACATACATAAATGGAAGTCATGGATGTGAGTCTTTTAGTTTGGAATGATATTAAAAAAAATGAAGGGATGAGAAAGAGGAATGCATTGGAAGAAGGGGGAAAGGAGCGGTAAAACAGGGAAAATATTCTCATATAAAAGTGACTTGTAGGGAAGAGATTTTACAGTAGAGAGGAAAATGGGAGTAATGGCGGACAATGATTGAAGTTCACTTTCATCAGAACTGTTGCAAAGAAGGAATACACAAACATGTGCACACAGACACACACACTCAGGTTTGGAAATCCATCTTACAAAATAGGGAAATTGGAGGGGAAGGAGATAGGAGAAAGGAAAAGGAGATGATAAAAGGAAGGGTGGATTAAGGGAGGTAGTGATTAGAAACAAAATACACTTTTTGGAGAGAAGAATAATAGAAGAAAATGGAATGGAGGGAAATAAAAAGCATAACTGTGAGTATGAATGGGATGAATTCACCCATAAAATGAAAGCAAATAAAATGGATTAGAAAAGAGAATCCAACAATATGTTATTTGCAAGAGACACATTTGAAACATAAAAACACAAATGGAGTTAAAATAAGGGACTGGAACAGAATCTAACATGCTTCAGATGAAGTAAAAAAGGCAGGGGTAGCAAATATGGTCTCAGACAAAGCAAAAGCAAAATTTGATATAAGTAAAAGAGATATTCAGGGTGATTACATTTTGACATAAGGCAGCAGAGTCAATGAAGTAGTATAGAACTATTTCATAGCAACATTATCTGATAAAGGCCTCATTTATCAAATATGCAAAGAATTTATTCAAATTCATTTTTAAAAAAAGATGAGCCATTACCTAATTGATAAATCGTCAAAACATATGAACAGTTTTCAAAAGAAAAAAAAATAACCATCTATAGTCACAGGAAAATATGTTTAGAGTCACTATTGATAAAAAGAATGCAAATTAATTTGCTCTGAGATACTACCTCACATCTATCAGAAATGAAATATGCTAAAGGGGATGGGGGAAATATGGTAAACTAATGAACTACTGGTAGAGGAGTAAACTGGTACAAACATTTTGGAGAATGATTTAGATCTATGCACAGAGAGTTATTAAACTATGTATACCCTTTGACCCAGCAATATCACTAATATATCTGTATTCCAAAGAGAGTGAAGAAAAAGGTAAAGGACCTACATGTACAAAAATTTGTAGCAATTCTTTTTGTGATGGCAAAGAACTGGAAATCGAGGTGATGCTCATCATCTGGAAAATGGCTGAACACACTGAGTCATATGGCTTTAATGGAGTACTGGTTTTCTATAAGAAATGATGAAGGAGGTGCCTTCAGCAGAAAAAAAAAAACATGGCAAGGTCTATATGAACTGATGCAAAGTGAAGTGTAAAGAGCCAGGAAATAATTGGGCACAATAACTGCAATGTTGTCATTAGGATCAACTGTGAAAGACAAATGATTCAAGACGAAATCAATGGAATTCACATCCAAAGAGTGAACTAACCATCTCTCAATTGAAATTAAAGTATAATTTTCTCAGTTTTGGGGGGGAATGTGGATAAAATGAAAATGTTCTTGTGTGATATCACGTAAAATTGTTATCATATCACTTGGATTTTCAATGTGTCATGGAGGTTGATGGAAGAGAGGGAGAGAATTTGGGACTCAAATTTTTTTAAAAGGTCAAAATAAATAAATGATAATTTAAAAATCACAAAAAAATTCAGAAGATTAAGAAGTCTATATGAATGGTGCAAGGCAAACTAAGAACAAAATAAAAAGAAAAAAGTACGTTCTGTATGTGTGTTTATGTGTGCATATATATGTGTGTGTTGGTTTGTGGGTGTGTATGCATGTGTATGTGTGTATATGTGTGTATGTGTGTGCGTGTGCATGTGGTGTAATTGGGCTTCATTAATCGATCATTTTCAGTAATGAGGTAGTGATAGTCCTGTTGCCCTCTGCTATGGGTTGACTGCATCTGGGTTGTTTGGTGCCATTTCAGGATGCTTGGTTTAAGAAAGATATTGGCAAACTAAAGAGTATTGAGAAGAGAGTAACAAAGATGATGAAGGGCCTTGACTTCATGCCATGTGTGTTGAAGTATTTGGTAATGTTTAACCAGGAGAAAAGAAGGCCTTAAGGGATCATCATGACTGTGTTCAAACACTGGAAAGGCTTTCATATAGAAGAGGAATTCAATTTGCTCAATCTGTTTCGATGGGGCAGAAATAAAAGAAAACGAGTAGAAATTTTTAAAGAACACAATTTAACCTTGATGTTGGCAAAAGCTTCCTCAAAATCCAAGCTCTCCAAAAATCAATTAGACTATTTCAAAAGGCAACAGATCCACCTTCCGTGGAAGTATTTAAGAAGAGCTAAGTGACTAATCATCATGTTTGTTATGATGGGCATTCATTTCTGATATTGGACTGGATGATATAGCCACTGAATGCCCTTTGAGGTCTGAAACTTTAGAATTGTGTGTGAACACATCAGGTTTCGGGGGTTTGAGGACTGCCTCTGAATCAAAGAATAAACTCAATCAGTTTATGCCTCTGTATTGAGGTTATTGGACAAGATGCCTTCTGAAATTCCTTTCACAGTAATCTATGATTACTAAACAAATTGGAACATGGAGTGCTTGCAAATCTGTGGATGAGCAAGGTGAACAAATAATGAAAAGTACTGCATCCTCAATGCACAGAGGTCGTAGATTACTAGAACAGAAACATGGCTTCATTGTCAAGTATAGTCACAGGAATTTTTTCTTGCAACAGCAAAAAAATGTTCTGCATGGGGTACGGAGAATTGGTATTTTTCCAAATAAATGTGATTTATAAACAAAGGCATCAAAAAAACTGATTAATCTATTTTAAAACAAGAGGAAGAAGATTAGGAGGAAGGATGAGAGTGGACACAAAATCAAACAAGATTCCAAAGATTGGCAAGACCTGCAACTACACTAGGGTACACATACCCAAACTCTAAGGTGGCCAACAAGACAGAAAGAAAGTCAGATAATCAGGGTGGATTTTAAAACTTCCAATCTATGCATTTATAGGATGGAACTCATCATCAGCCTTACTTCTGGCAACCTTCTGCTCCTCTGAGCCTCTTTTGAAACAGATTTCTCTGAATTCAGGTGCTGACTTCAGAGGCCAGTGAAGCACTGACTCATTGCCAAGAGCCTAAGGAAGTACATGTGATCCCACAACCCATTCCCTTCCCCCCCACCCCCACACACACACTTTCTCTGTTTAGAATTCAGGTTGTAGATTTTATAGGGGAGGAAGTCACCAACAATAGCTCACAGAATGAGAAAAAAGGGAAGGATGGAAAGAAGAAACGCACTATTTATGACAAGAGGTCAAAGAGCAGAGGAAGAAAGAAGGAAGGTGAAAATCTATATGGGGAAAAAGAGGGACAAGGAAGAAAGCAAAAGTTGGGAAGGAGGAGGAAGAGAAGGATGAAGAGGAGAAGAAGGAAGAGGAGATGGAGGAGGAGGAGGGCAAAGGAGTAGGAGAAGGGAGCGTGGCGAAGGGGAAAGACAAAGAGGAGGAGGAGTAGGAAAGGGAGGAGGAGGGGGAGGGGGAGATGAAGGAGGAGGAAGAGGAGCATGTTTTAGAAGATGCTATCAAAGTATTGGTCTTTAGTAGAAGAAAATGTCAAAGTGGGGAGCTAGATGGTCCAGTAGACAGTGGTAGACACTATTGGGAACACTTCAACTCAAATTATGCTTCTGATACTGACAGCTTTGTGACTTACTTCTCTGAATCTGTAAAAATGGATAATAAATATTTAAAAGTATGTATCTTTTAGGGTTGTTAGGAGGTCCCAATGAATATATTAAAGATGAAGTGCAAGAACAATTCATTATTATGATTATAATAATGATTATTAGATGCACAGTCCTAGACTTATGAATTGAAGATACCTTGAGTTCAACTAGTACACTCTCCCATTTCATAGGCAGAAAAACTAAGGTCTAGAGAATGAAGTGACCTAAATTTACAGGGAGTCAAAACCTTTTCCCTTTTATCTAGTTAAACTGAGACAATGGAGGCCCATTGTCTCTTTTTGTTTTGTTAAATGTCTTGCTTTTCCTTTCTTCTTTTTCTTTTATTCCTGATACTCTGGAACATTGATTTATCCTGGGCCTTGGAAAAGCTCACCAAAATGATGTCAGCTATATTGTTTCTTCATATAGTTTCAACCCGATAATGACTAGCAATCCCCAAGCACCGTTTCCCAGTTGCCAGTCTTTCATAGCACAAGGGATACTGTGATGTGAATTAATTAGCAAGACCAGATGCAATGCATTGCCAAGAGATCTGCTGGCTGATGTCCAGCAATGGTTTCATAATCCAGTGGAAAGCACAGTGTTGAGTGGGTACCTATGAGCTGAATGAGATGCACAGGTGGAATCACTAGGATGCTTCTTGCTGTATCCCTTCATATCAATTTTCATGGATAATAACATACAAACATAATTTAAGAGATAATTGTAATGTTTTTGCTCAGAGGTTTCAGTGCAAACTCATTACAGTTTGCAACCAATATTTACAATTCCTTATATTTCCCTCCATAAAATGCTAAACTACTTGCCTGCTGTAGTAGATAATAGGTGAACAATTAGAATTTGAGTGTACCTGGACTACTTCAGTGGCAAAATCCATGAATGTTCTCATCAATTGGTTGGAAGGAAATGAAGAATTGAGAGGTTAATGAAAATATGGTTACTTTTTAGAATAATTAAGTTTTTATTGGTGACTTGGATAAAAGTTGATATATTTGAGACACAAAACAAAGAATGAATTTTTGGACAATAGATTGTCTAGAATTTTTGTTTTGCTTGAATATGCCCATTGGAAAGAGGAAATTTATTATTGTTTCTTTTAAATTGAGGGTGGGGAGAAAATAACTGATTGTTTATTGAAACATAAAATTAAAAAAAAAAGATAAAGGCTAGCTGGGCTTTGCAGATGAGTAAAGCTGCAGGAAATAGCTCACACACATTTAGGAGAGTCTGCATGTAAAGAACTCACAGAAGGCTAGAGAAGTAGATAGAAATGAATTGTAGAAATCAGCTGTGAAGTATTATGCCTAGGTTTATAAGCAATAACAAAAGAAGTACAAAGTAAGGGGTGCGTGGCTTCAGACAATATATGAGATTTTACCAGACTTAATGCTTAATGTGAGTCAGTAATGGGAGGTAGCAGCCCCCTGTCCCCAAATGTCAATGTTGCCAGTATGGGGTGGTGTCCAGGGACTATGGGAGTGGCAGGCTCCTTGTTCTCTGCCCCGTTAGACAACATCTAGAGCATATTTTTTTTCAAATGGGACAGGCAAACAATTGTATTTTGCATTGAACTTGTCTTTATTTCCCTACTCCCCAGGCCTTTGTACATAATGTTTTGTGTATACATATTTATATTTATTCACCTTGTATCACGGCTGTATAAACCCATGAGATGAATTTTCCTTGCCATTTATTTCTTGCATGTAAGGATTATTTTGTTTTTTTGCACTTTAGTCATGCCTGGACTCAATCCAGATTCCTCCTTCTTCTTGCTTACTACATTATCACCTTGAGAAATGATCTTGTCCCCCCCCTCCCCGATTCTGAGTGATAACTCCTTCCCTGGGATTATCCCATTAAGAAAGACTCTATGATGCTTCACCTCACTTAGGGTTTTGGGATTAGTCACTCTTCCTTCTTCCTCTTGCCAGATCTCCTTTAAATGTCTTCCCACATTAGTATGGAAACTCCTTGAGGGCAGGAAGTCTTACATGCTTCTTGTACCTCCAAATCTTACTAAGGCACCAGCCTTGTGTTAAACACTAAATGCATTTATTTCTTTCTGTCCATGCATCCATGCATCTGTCCATTCACCTACCTACCTACTTACTTACCTACCTACCTACCTACCTACCTACCTATCAAATTTAAGTCTATTGACTTTAAAGCAACCCCAGGGCTGTTTAGGAATTTGAGGCAGAGTGACTTCTAGGCTAGACTACTGAACCTACCCTTAGGGAGACCTGAGTTCAACTCTGGCCTTGGTCACCTAGAAGCCTAGTGACTCTTTGTCTTCCAGGGTTTCCTCATTTGTATAATAATAGCACCAAATTCCCAAGGTTCTGAGGATAAATTAAGGAATACATCTCAAATACTTTGCTATATAAATGCTGGCTTCCTTCAGTTGAATCTCCAACATCTAGGAGAAAGATTGTCATATGACAGCCACCTAACAACTGCCACTGCCTGCTGCTATTCCTCCTCCTGCTCCCCCTGCTTCTGGTACCACCACCACCACCACTTCTACCATCAACTGCATACTGTATAGTGCTTCAAGGTTTGGAAACACTATGCATATGTGTATGTGTGTATGCACATGGGTATATATGTGTATGTACATACATCTACAAAAAATATGTACACAGAGAGATATTCATATTCATGATCACTGATTCTGTTTGACCACACAACAATGAATGAAAGTTATGAAGAGCTAGATTGAAGCTTGATATGAGGGGGAAAAAAACCAAACCAAACCACACCCAAGCCACCTCATTCTAACCAAAGTCAGGAGGGCATATTTGCCCCCCTCCTCCACCCCAAGGTCTATAAACAGAGGGTGGACACCACCCAGATGGAGGGCTTAGTAAGGAGCCCCTTGTTCAGGGCTAAGTTGGACTACCTGACTTTGGAGCTCCCTTCAAACATTGAGATTCTCGCATTTTCTTACCTCCCTCATCTATCATGATTAGGGAAAAAAAAGAGAGAGAGAAAAAATGACAATAAGTGTCTAAAAACCCCATGGTGTGTGGATTCCTCATTCATGTTCATCACTGAATCTATAGAGCTTTTAAGCATCTCCCAAACATCTGTTCCTAATTTAGCAGTGTAATTTCCACCTCCTACATTTTAGTGAGCTCGAATTCTTGATTCCTGGCACCTCCTCTTAAATAAACTTAATCCCCTGAGAGATGCATTACACCTGGAATGTCAGGGAGGTCATGATGCTTGTCTTGAGGGATACAATTTGGGGGAGGGAGAATACTTCCACCCTCCCTAATTATAAAATATTTCATCACTCTGTTCTTTTTTATCAGCTCTTGATTCAGGCTGGAAAAGAAGGCATTGAATCTTTACAGAATAAAAAAGAAAATCAAAGGGCATTCCCCAAAACAGTTTCATATGACTGGGGTCTGTATGGCTTCAATGCCTTTACATAGACTCTGACTAATTTATTATTTAGTTAGTTACTTATTTATTCAACCATCTATCTATCTATCTATCTATCTATCTATCTATCTATCTATCTATCTATCATCTGTCTATCTATCTATCTATCATTTGTCTATCTATCTATCTATCTATCTATCTGTCTATCTATCTATCTATCTATCTATCAATCTATCTATGTATCTATCTATCCATCATCTATCATCTTTAACACAAAGTCTACTTAAGCCAAAACTGCTAAAGAAAGTTCTGACTTTTCTATGTGAGTGTTCACATGGCTCTGAATATGTGGGGGAGGGCTTTGGGGAGGGGAGGAAAGAAAAGAAAGAGTCATTAAATCTCCCAGGCCTTCAGAGAGAAATTATTGATCCCCCCACCCCAAGAAAGAAAAGAATTTTGAATCCTCCCAGCTCACCAATAACTCTACCACTGAATTCTGTCATATATGGTAGTGTGGTGTATTTTGTCAGTCAGTGAATACACAGGTATTAATGTCTCCAATTTCTTGGGCACTGAGTGGAGTGCTGGGAATACAAAGGAAGACAAAAATTTGTTGCCTCTCCCTAGGCACTCATAGTCTAATGGGGGATGGTAGTGACAGCATGCAGACAACTATGGATAGCCACAATGCATACATTACAGACTGAAGATAATCAACAGCGCAAAGGGACCAGAATTAAGGAGAACTGGTCTGGCCTTTTCATCAAAAGAGGGATTTAATGTTGTGAAAAGAACAATGGATCTGGACTCACCTGAATTTGAGCCCTAACTTTCCCACCTATTATTGTGTGACCTTGGACAAGTCATTTCCAAGACTATGTCATTGTGTTTAAAATGGTGGGGGTGGACGTGTAGTACCCAAGGACTCTCAGAAGTCTAAAGCTCTGGTCATATTAGTGATGTACTGAAAAGAGCCCTGACTGGAAATAGGATGACCTGGGTTCGATTCCAGTGCGATCCGGGCTTTTGTCATTGCAAGTTTATGGGCATCAGGTTATTTATGTGTGTAAAGGGGAAAAGGCCACATGCTCAATGATTGTGACGGTGTGTTCCTGCTCTAAATCAGTGTTTACCAAAAAAGACAGATAAATGAATCAATGGAGCTTTTAATAAACAGATACATAGTACGAGCATACATAGTATTCCTCATAAAAGGAGGAATCATCAGCATCCCCAATGAAATACACATGAGGCAGAGAATGCTGGAGTTTTCATTGCACAGTTTTCAAACTGGCAATTAACTCTTTTACAATATTTAAGTGGGGAATTTTGTTATAAGTTGAGCATAAGAGAACTGAAGACAGCTTTGAAATAGCTGTACAATGTAAACCACATGAAATAGCAAACTAAGAAACATATGTCAGAATGATCAACATCTTACTTAAATTCCAGCCCAAGATTCCTTCGGAAACCGAGCTTAATCAGACAGGCCTTTCAGCTCTGAAGCTCTACGGCGGTGTGGTTTGAAATGCTGTTTCAAAGCTCTTATTGAATAATATATTCTACATGCATGCATACATGTACAAATCAATATGTATGTATGTATGCATGCACATATGCATACATGTGTAATGGTAACACAACATGTTCCTATCTGAATACATGAGCTCCCTGTCAAGGCAGCTGATTGGTGCAGTGGGTAAGGAATTGGATGTGGAATCACAAAGATCTGAGTTCCAACTCAGACACTAATAAGTGCTTCTCTGGACAAGTCACAAT
Source organism: Pseudocheirus occidentalis (assembly GCA_028646575.1). NCBI lineage: Eukaryota > Metazoa > Chordata > Mammalia > Diprotodontia > Pseudocheiridae > Pseudocheirus > Pseudocheirus occidentalis. Next base: position 4,814,848 of record CM053593.1, on the reverse strand, counting down.
CTCAGCTTCTCAGCTTCCTCATCTGTACAATGGGCATAGTAACAGTACCTACCTTTCAGGGTTGTTGTGAGGTTTAAATGAAATAACACTGCTGAAGATTTGCAAAACTTAGAAGGCCACATACTGTTAAGATATACATACATACATACATATATACATACATACTTACATATACACATATACACACATATATACCTATAGATGATAGAAGAGAAATGAGAAATATCTAAAGATGTATAATAACTAGTAGACGGAGGGAAAGAAACAGAGACAGAGAGATACAGGGAGACCAAGAGATTCTATCAGGGTGGCCTGGTGGTTAGAGCAATGGCTTTGTAGGATTGTGGGCTCAGAGCTAATAGGACTCCTCATTTCCAGATGAGGAAACCAAGACCTAGAATGGATAAGGATAAGAAGAGAAGATTTGAACCTAGTTCTTCCTGACTCCAGATCTTCCCTATGACATTCACTAGCTGAGTCTCCATGGAAAGTCACTCACTCATTCTGATATTTAAACAATTTTGTGGGACTTAACAGTTAAGGTTTGTATGTACATTTTTGGAAGCAATTTCCTAGTCAATAAACATTCCCCCCCCCCCAATGTGCTAGTAATTGTAGTAAGCTCATTCTACACTGGGTAGTCCTTCAATGGTCAGAACACTGGCACCAGATTCAGGAAAATCTGAGTTCAATTTTTGCTTCAGACATTTCCTAGATGTACAGTCCTAGGCAAGCCACTTAACCTTTCTTTGCCTCAGTTTCTTCAACTGTCAAATGAGGTTAATAGTAGCAGCTCACCTGTAGGTTGTTGTTAGGACAAAATAAAATGTTGTCTGTAAAGCATTTAATACAGTTCCTGGCAAACAGTAAGCATCGCATAATGTTCTCTCCCACACCCACCCCACATATACTAAATGAAATCATATATATCTGTAAGTTTTGAACTCACTTGGGTGCTGAAGAAATGTGACTCAAATGGCTACTTTGGCAATTCACATGTTATAATCTTTATTTAGGGGTATAAAAATGTCAAGCTTCAGGATTATACAACTTGTCTAAAGCATGCGGCTAGTTGATATCAGTTGTATACTCATTTACATACATTTAGATTTCTATTTTTCCAGATACAACCATTTGATAGATTTGCCAAGTGAATAAACTTCAGAATGACTTCTTTCCTTTCCTTCTATCATCATGATCTTCCATTTTCATCTTTTTCCTATATCCCTATGATTTTCCTTAAAATGAAACAAAAACAAAAACACGAATCTTAAAATTATTTTGTAATTCCAGGTAATTCTAGCTTTGAACCCAACGGATCATTAACATTAAAATGAATAGAAACTTTCACATAATTACATTCCTCAGCTCCCATCATCCTACATAATGTTGTGCTTGAAAGGAATAGAACAATAGGAGAAAATGAGATATTTTGCACAGTGTGATAGACAGACACCCATAAATACAGATCACATGCTTTTTTCCGTCCTCAGAGGAAATTATGTTAAGCTTTTAAAGTACAGTAGTGCATTCTCACTTACCTGAAAGCAAACCAAAACTGTGATAAGTAATAGTCCGTCTGGTCCTCTGAGCCCTTCTTTCCTTCCTTATGTACTAATTAGTCCTCAATTTGAAAAAAAAAAATCTTCTTTTCCTCCTCCAGCTCCTCCTTTCTCTCCCTCTCTTATTGTCATCACCATCATCATCATCATCATCAGCATCATCATCAGCATCTTCTTCTTCTTCTTCCTCTTCTTCTTCCTCTTCCTCTGCTTCCTCTTCCTTCTTCTCTTATTCCTCATTATTTACATGACTAATTCCTTACTAGCATTATGCCTGAAAATCAGTCTTTTACAAATCTCCACCTACTTCTCCTATGGCATCAACAGTAGAGTTTATAATACAAAAGAAGGCTAAGCAGGAAAGACAAATGGCTATGTCATGATTCATCATCTGTTAACGATTCATTGATGCTTCAGAAGAATATGGAGACACTTGATAAAAGAATTTTTTTTCAGATTCTGATTAGTTTGGATCATTACACTTTGTAATGGTAATTAATTTAAATTTGAAGACCCCTTTTTGTTATGTCAAGTAAGCAGATACTTGACCCTTAGTATCTAATCAAACCTTTGTGGTTAAGAGGCAGAGGGTGTGAACTCTGTCTCCTGTTGCTGACATAACAGGAAGGAGTTGGTTGAGACAGGAAACCTCTGTGTGTGTGTGTGTGTGTGTGTGTGTGTGTGTGTATAAGAACAACATATTGTGATTTTCTGTGATAAGATGTGATGTTGTGAATATTATATTGTGATTTGTTCTGAATGTTTGCCTTGATTTGTTATGGAATAAACAGAGTGTTCACTATACTGTGTAATAAGAACCTTAAAAGCTGTTCACAGTAGCATTCTTTTGGGAAGCTGCTCTTGCAAGGTGTTACACACTTCTAGCTTAACATGGTTTTTATCCAGAATGTTTAGGTTCAATTACACACATGGGTGTGATATACACACAAATACACACATATATACATACATGCACATATATACACACAAGTATATACACACACAGGTATGTACATACATTGCCTTTTATTTTTGCATTGGAAATTTGATGTCACATACATTCTTTTATCCATCAGCTTCTGAAAACCTAATATTTTTTCCTTAGCCTTTTTTAATGTTGATTTTCTTTCTTTGATTAGCTTTACACTGATAAATGAAACATAGTTGACATTTTTCAGTGTTAAGGATAGCAAACTGCTTTCTACACATTATTTACTTTGAGCCTTAGATGATGCATCTGTTACTATACTGATTTTACATGTAAGGGCAGCATTCATGGACACAATCCATCACCATGCCCTACTTAAAGAACTCAACCAAGTGAGAACACCTCTTCTGAATCAATCCATCAGCCAGCCAACCGAGAACCTCAGAGTAGAGTCATGAAGTCCATTAAACCAATGGGATACAGAAGCTTGTTGCCATTGGTTAAGGGGTTTTTTTTGTTTGTTTTTTTGCTATTCTAAAAGCATCTTGGGAAAATGCTTTGAACAGTAAACATGGAAGTTGTCTCCAGCTGACCTGTTCCTTACTTGAACTTGGTACAGACCTAATCTATGTGGAGAGATCTCTCACATTTTCCCCAGGTTGTTCATCACACATTCTCAAACGCAAAATCATACAGGAGGAGGAAATTGTCTCCACCTGTATAAAATGCAGAAGGATTGAGACCATAGTTCTTTATCGATGGGCCTCCAACACTTTGTCCTGTTTTCTCTGCCCCATTCTCATGACGGATTTCAACAAGTGAGGTTTTTATTCATTAGAGCCCACCCCGCTCACAGTAAAACATTCTTCCTTTGGGATTTATTGTTTGTTTCTGCTGCTTTTGAAAATTGAACTTGTAGGTTCTGCTTTACTAGATCCTAGATTTCATAGAGGGACCATACAGACATGTTCCTGATGACCTTACAGAGATCCCTTAAACTCTCCAAGGCTCTGTCTTCTCATCTCTTTGGAGCTATTCAGGATGTGGGTGGGGGGTTCCTCTCCCAATCCCTGCTTCCATTGACAGACTGGGTTACCATAGGGCAGCTGCTACTGTTGTCCACTCCTGATGAAGAAACTTCTGGCACTGACTGCCATCCTCAGGACAGTGCTAGGACCCTGATGAGTACTCTGACTCCTCTGCCCCTCCCAGATTCACAACATTCTCATCTGATCCAGGGGAGATAATGAGACAGAAAGGGTGTCTCTTTCTAGCCATGCAATTTCCCCTAAGTGGGGAGGAATAACTCTCAGCCTTCCCCTGTTGGGTAAAGTAATGCCTTGGTACTGAAATAGCCTCCTATTTTGAAAGAAACTGAGAGGGAATGAATGACTTATTTACTGGTCTAGGGGCTTAAAATATCGCAGTCAATTGGAACTCTCTTTTTTTAAAGACTTACAGGGAAAAAAAATGGAATCATTGACTTAGGGCTGGAAGAGACCTTCAAAAAAGATACAATTTAACCTCCTAATTTTATAGGTGAAAAAAAATGCATCAAACAGAAGTACAGTGACTTAGACAAGGTCTCACAGTTATGGAGGAGCAGAGTTAGTGAGACCCACACCTAGATCCTCTGACTCCCAAATCAGTGCTACATGGACTGCTAAACTCTGACTCTTAGTTTCCTTAATGACAGCATATTAATCACCAAAACAGGGGCGGCTAGGTGGGTCAGTGAATAGAGGGGCTGCCCTGGAGTCAGGAGGACCTAAGTTCAAATCTGTTCTCAGATATTTAATGCTTACTAGGTGTGTAACCTTGGGCAAGTCACTTAACCCCAATTGCCCTGCCTTTTCCCCTCCAAAAAAAGCAAAAAACAAAACAAAACAAACCCGACAAAACAAAATAGAACAAACATTTGTAAGTACAAGTTGTTGGATGTAAGGCATCTAGCTAGCAGGAAAAAAAGTAACAAGACTACTTTCTGAAGATGAAATGTAATCATTCAAAGATGTTCTATCCTCCCCATGATAACAAGCTAAAGTAGTCATTGTTAATATGAAAGCCCTCAGCTTTAAGAAGCAAAAAGACATTTGCTAGAGGGTATCTGACCAGTTATTGCTCAGACTTTTAGAATTTCCCTTCAGGCCCTGGGGCCTAATGGTTGCTTCTTCTTAATTTTCCAGAAAAGAAACTTGCCTGATGACTTTGTCATGCCATCCTGCTTCATATTGCCCTTTCTGGAGTGAAAATGGTGTTGACAGTTCACCACGCCTTCACACTGATCCCGAGTGGGTATATGGGCCCCTCACCTTAGAGTTAATTGGGAATTTTTCCTGTCAGGTAATCTAGTCACCAACATGAATTTAAGAGAAATCTTATTAATGCCATAACAACAAAATTCCCCTTTTGCATTACAGACTTTTGATAAGCTTATTCTGAAGACAAGAGCATGTAAAGACTGTGGCTCTGGGCAGGGCTTTATTATATTAATTGATAATCTTAGCTTTACTTTTCTATAACACAGGCATTTTTCTCAAATGTCCTAAGAACTCCAATGCTTATGACGCTTAACATCATGATGAATTGTAAAACCAGAAGATATCTCAAGACTTTCCAAGAGGCAAACAGACACATGAGTCCAAGTCGCTATTGAGTGCAATGTAAATGTTTGTTTAGTCACTTTACAGTTGTGACCGACTCTTTGTGAGCTCCTTTTGGAGTTTTCTTGGCAAAGATATTAGAGTCGTTTGCTATTTCTTTATCTAGCCCAATTTAAAGTTGAGAAAATGAGGCAAACAGGGTGAAGTGACTTGCCCAGGGTCACACAGCTAGTAAGTGTCTAAGGATAGATTTGAACTCCAGAAGATGAGTCTTCCTGATTCCAAGGCCAGTGCTCCATTTACTGCACCACCTAGATGCCCAGATTTAAAGTGAATGACTTCAAAAAAGGGCAGGCCAAGAGCTGATGTTTTATGGATGCAATGAAATGAACATTTTATTCTGGATACTAAATTTCAAAGCACAAATCCTTTGAAGAGGGGACTACAAGTATGGAACACCAGACATAATATCAGAAGTTTTCACCTATTTGTAGATTTTATACAACTTATTTTTTATCTCTTTTATTTTTTTTGTCATAAGAATTGACTCTCAGGCATAGGAGAGGGACATATTGGGAGATATAGATGATCTAAAAATAAGTAATAGCAATAACCTTTTATTTAATGAGTAATAACCCAAGGGTAGGGAGAATATCTTCTTTATGCATGCATCACTTGGAACAGAACCATTTTGAGGGTTCAGTGAGAAAACTTTCAACTCTGTGCATGGAAATTGAGACTATAAAATTTGGAAATCATAACTTTAAAAGCATTTATCATTTCTAAATTACTTGAATTTATATGATGACAGCTCTTGCATTCCTTCAAACTTAGAAGTGATTAAGCTCAATACTTAGTAAAAATCATCATTTTAATTAGGAAAGTACCAGATGGTTCTCTTCTTCCTCTTTGAACTCTCTGGCTCCATCTTGGGTGAGACCTTTCCTAAGCCACCTGACTCCTATGATCCCTACAGCCAATGCTTTCATGGCATGGCCTCAGGTTTGTCAACGATTTGTTATCCCTTCTAGAGGGACAAAAGGGTGTCATCATCCAGCACCTCTGTGTCTGGATCCCCTTTCTAGCTTAACTGAATTTGTTCTTCTCTCATGTTTATATCTATATATGTGTGTATATACATATGTGTATGAGTATAGGTTTTTTTTCTCTTCCACACCTCAACAGAGAAATTTAAATTGGAGAAAGATGTTCTTTGGGTAATCCATCACAAAGTCACCCTCATGATTGAATTCTTTTCTTCCATATTGTTGAGGAATCTTTCATCTTCTGCTATAAACTAACACTGATTATACCTGAGGGAGAGGCAGAAAATTCCTTCTCCACTCCGTGCTGAAAGTCAAGGAAAGAAAAGTGCTAAAAACATCATCCTCAAGAAAAGGCAGGGTCATGGCTTTTCAGTCACTTTAATAGAAAGAGAAGAGGCTCCTTTGGTCTGTGTGGCCCCTTTCACTCTCAGACACTCAGAACTTCAGATTGCAAATATTGAGGGAAGTTCTAGTCACCAGGGACCAATCAGAGGCATTCCCTTTGTCCTTCCATTATGGTACGTGTACAGAAATGAGCTTCTGTAGCGTAGAAACTTGGATTTGTGCCCAAACTAGAAGGGCATAAAGAATGAGTCACAGTCATTTTGCTCCTCTTTCCTCACAATCCAATATGTTGCTCTCCTTAAATATAATCTAAGCAATGCCCTCACTCCACCCAACATGCTGGCACTCAGACACCTCCGAGGATATAGAGGTGAAGTGAGAATCATTCCTTGAATCCTTCACCCAGATTTCCAGCCTGTTATTACTGTAGCAAAAGGCTGCACAGATAAAGTGTTGAGAAAACAGTAGGGATGAGGGCAGATTTACCACCTGCCCGTTTACAGCTTACAGATTTATTACCAGCACGGCCTAGTTTGCCATCTGGGTCAAAGTCATACTTTCACTGGAAATATTTGGGTAAGTTATTGCTGGCATTTTTTACATGCAGGTGGTGATCACGCAGGCTTTATGGCACTTTTATATCTAGGAGGTCTGACTGAGGTATACAACAGCTGATCTATTTGTGAATGTCGACCAAAGGGAATCCAGGGAATGAAATATATTTCACTTACTATCTTGTACAGGTGGGAGAAGAACTCCATAAAATTAAACAAGTGGATGAATAGAAGCAAGTACAACTTCTGAAACAAAGACTCAGTCTCTTTCATTGGGCACTTTTTTTTTAATGCAGATTTTGTTGCTCTCTGAGTGTTAACTCAACAACCATAAGTAATAAAAATGGCTGACATTTCTCTAAGACTTTAAGGACCACAAAGTGTTTTAAATACATTATCTCATTTGGGTTTTACAAAAAGACCTGTGGGATATATGATGAAGCTGCTCTTATACCTATTTAACTTGTGAGCGTGGGGGACCATTGACTCAATCCATCACTGCACCGAACTTAAAGTAAGGAGCTCAAGCATGTGAGAACACCTCTACTGAATCATTCCATCAGCCAGCCAATGAAGGCTCTTAGACGAGAGCCAAGAAGGCCTTGAAAATCAACGCAAGGGATGTTCTAATGAAAACTTGTCGGCCTTTTCTAAAGAAATGCATTCATCCCCATGGAAGCCATTTAAGCACCCAGGAATTTATATATCTAACAGTGGAGAGAGGAAAGCCATTCCTCCTCATACGAGGGAAGTCATACCATACAGAGAACAATCTTGGATCACTTCCTCCCCCAGATCAGATGACAATAATGTGATCTGGGGGGGCGGGGGTAGGGAGCCATGTTCAGAGGCCTTCATGTGCTCCTCAGAGTCCTAGCTGTGTCCCAGGACAGCAGTCACTGATAACAGTGTCTGCATCAGGAGTGAAGGACATTCAGATACACTGAGGTAAGAAAGCATTGGGATTCTGCAACAAGCTGGCAAGACAACTACATCTCTGTGAATGGGAGAAAAGGATTTCTCGGAGTTATGAGCTGTCCATTTACTTTGTGCATTTTAAGTGGCAGCCCACTGTCCTTTGAACCTGTTTGTTGAAAGGAGAGGGTGTCACTGACTTAGGAGCAATGTTTTGTACCAATTCTTCTCACTATATCCCTTAGCAAATGCCCATCCAAAAAGTAATTAAGACTGGCTGGCAGTTATCAAGAATTAATCTTAGGGGAAATACAGTGATGTGGGGTTTTGATCTATACCACTAGAAGTTTTCCCTCCCCACTCCTCTGTAGCCCCTTCAAATTAACACTGAGGGGAGGAATAGCAGCTACCCTCTACCAAGCCATCTTGTCAATGTGAGTGGTAATTGGGAGAGGAAGCCAGAGTATGGCTACACAGAGATGAGAAAATCAAGCCTATGAGAAGTTAAGGGACCTGTGTAAGGTCATCAGGAAAGTATGCATAAGGCCTCTCTGACTTTGTCTATGACCTTATAAAACAGAACCCACCACTTCAATTTTTAAAAGCAGCGGAAATAAACCATGCAGCCAAAAGGAAAAACATTTCACTGTGAGTGGGGAGGACTCTAACAAATAAAAACCTCACTTGTTGGAATCCTGCTGAGAAGGGGAAGGGGGAGGAGAAAACAGGATAAAATGTTGGAGGCCCACAGACAAAGAACAATGATCGTACTCACTCTCTATCTCACAGATGTGGAGACAATTTCCTTCTCCAGCCTGTTTTTGCCTCTGAAGGTATGTGATGCATGGCCTAGGGACAAATGGAAGAGACTTCTCCATACAGACTAAGTCTATACCAAGTTCAGTAAAGAACCACTAAGCTGGAGACAACTTCCAGGACTGCTGTTCAAAGCATTTTCCCAAGATGCTTTTAAAAGGGCAAAAAAGAAAATAAATGAATGAATAAATAGATAGAGAGATAGAGAGATAAATGGCTGGTAAATTGGGTCAGTGCTTGGCAGCTGCCCATGAAGAAGCCCCCTGGCTATCCAGAGAGCTCATTATTTAGCCCTCCCTACCCCCAGTCATGCCCTCAGAAGAATTTCCTATTGTATTTGTCTTCATGTCCCATCGCCTTCCAGTGATGACATTTGTCATAGCTAAAATAGGTCAGATTTGCAGCCATAAATCAAACAACAAAGATTTATTAAAGGTAAGGCATGTTTCCTAGTCTTCATTTCTGGTACCTCCTGTTCCTGTAACCACCACCAGGTGGGGTCTGGGATCAGGGAGCACCGAATCTGCATTTCTGTTACTCTTCTGCATGACTAATTTAGGTCACTGATCCAGCAGATTGTCCTTGCACTATGGAGGCAGATAGTGTGTGGACGCCAGGATGATTGGCTGGAGAGCAGGGTTTGAATAGGGGATAATAGGAAATGAGTGGAATAGGATAGTTTGGAGTTTGATTGTAATGCACCTTTGGTGTGAAAGGAAGGTGATTAGGATGTAGACAACAGGGAGACAATGAAGACTTTTGAGCAAGTGAGTTACAGGGTTTTTGTGTTTTAGAGACATCTTTTAAATAGATGAGAACAGAGTTGGTTAATGGATCATAATGTAGGGACAAAAGGAACCTGCCTTGAAGGTCATCCAGTCTAATTCACTCATTTCCCATACCAGGAGCCTAAGGAAGGTCCACAGTGAGGAAGTAGCTTGTTCATGTCTCCTACTGCAAATGCCTGAACCAGAATATGAATCCGGGGCTGACACCTCTCATGTGTTTTCTCTTTCTGCCTCTCAGGACTCATCAAATTATCAAAACACAAAAATCTATTCAATTAGGAGGAAAGAGGGTCCTTCCTGCTAGTCCCAACTGTGCCTTTAGTTGGTTATCTAACCTTAAGGCAAGTCCCTTCAGCCCCTATTCTCAGTTTCTCCATCCTTAAAATGAGGGATTCCATAAGACCTCTAGGATCCCTTTGAGTCCTAGTCTGGTCTAATGCTCATTTGCCCTTGCTGGATGAATCAGAGTCCTTTTGAGGATTTAAAACTGCCCAGCGTTTATCCCAAAAGCCAGAGTTCAAAGTTCTTTAGTTACCTGTAATAAAAATTGGATTCTGTGACAAGTGACAACTTTTGTCCTTTGGCAAATCTGCATCTTGATTGAGGAAAACCCAGAAGAAAAGTTACCTTTAGAACCAACTACATTTTTCAGTTACCAAAATAGAAGAACCTTCCATAGTGAAGTCAGGCTTTTTAATGCATTAGTGAAATCTATAGATAATGACATGAATAAAAAGCAGGCCTATTAAACCAAATGGAGAGTTGGCCAAGAATAGCCTTTTTATTAATAGCAAAAGTCAACATTAAAATTTTAATGGCCCCTTCACTAATCTAAGGTAGGTGCGCAAAATTTGCTATTTTCTATCGAGTTCTTATTATCTAAGGTTATCTATCTTAGAATTTTAAGCACAGCAAAATTATTATCTCATTTGTCTCCCCACAACACCCCTTCCTTTCCAATATTTTTTCAGCTTCATGTACCTTGTATATCCTTACACGGTGTGGCTAATGACAGAGAGAGAGGGAGAGACACAGAGACAGAGAGAGACAGAGAGACAGAGACAGAGAGAGACAGAGAGAGAGAGAGAGAGAGAGAGAGAGAGAGAGAGGGAGAGAGAGGGAGAGGGAGAGGGAGAGGGAAAGGGAGAGGGAGAGGGAGAGGGAGAGAGAGGGGGGAATAGAGTAGAAAGACAGAGAGAGACAGACAGACAGAGACAGACAGACAGACACAGAGAGATTCATATTTCTTTTACCTAGGAAATAAAGTGAAAAGAATGAAAAAATACCTCTTGCTTGAGAAAAAAAATGTGTTTTCTACTGTTGAATGCATGAAACATATATTCAGAATGAGCCCTTGAAAAGTGAAATTTGGAAGTCTGCAAAAAATTCTCCCAAGAATGTCTACAACAAGCTTTCCATTTTCCCAATATTTTGAAGAGTTGAATCTCTCTCCAGCAGAGATATTTCCATGCAGCCCTTTCCCATCACCAAAAGAGCTAAAAGACTCTCTGTAGATAATCATTTTTCAAATTGTAATGCCATGAATTTGTCCCTATATTCTGTGTTCTCTTGCTAAATGCTAGGAGGCAGACAGAAGCAGTCATGGGCTGTCCACAGTCCTCCCATCAGACACCTCCCTTTTCTCGTCACTCATTACTCTTTTCCATTTATCACCTAGAAAACAGTAATGCCCAGAAGCAGGATGGGGGTGGGGGGGTGGGTGATGGTGGTAGAGATGGTCTGGAAAGTGTGTTTGTTTCCCCAGGTAGGTCGCCAAAGGCAGAGGGAGGAGGCAGATACTTGGGCCGTCTTGGTTAATTTCTTCTCTAGAAAACCATATGTCTGACTTAGCCTTCAATTCTAATAAAACATGCATAAGTTCCTCTCCTATCCTGTTGTTATTCATATCAACTGATAAAACATGTCAAAAACTCTTAAAATCACAAAAATATGCCTACATATATGTACACACATATAGTAAAGTCAATCTCACTATATGAATATATACATGTATATGTGTATATACAAACCGATCCATATGTGCACGTGTGCTCACATGCAAACACACAAAGAACACGGGCCTGATGCAGCCTGTGTTGGAGTCGCAGGTCATTTTACTTCCTTTAGACTTGAGACCCAAGTACGGAGAGGTGAATGTTAAAGACCATCTGAATGCCCCTGACAGAATTACAAAATGGCTAAACTGATGCTGACCACCCTGTCAGCACAAAGGAATCTGAGCACCAGGAAGCCTTCTTAGGGGCCCAAATGATTGCCGCTGGTCACCTCATTGCAGACTCAAACTGCAAGAGTCATCACCAAATTAGTTTCATATTTCTCAGTCATGCAGGGGGTAGGGCACTGGGCATACAAAGATGAAAAGAAACATCACCCCTGTCCTCAAGGAGTTTTCCATCTATGGGGGGCAGGGACACATACAGATAAGTCAACACAGAACATGAACAAAAGAAATGCAAAGGAATGTGGTGGTGCTCATAGGGGTGTGTGACCAGCTGGTATGGCCTAAAAAGGCCTGCTGGAGGAGGCGGCCCCTAAACCGAGCCTTGGAAAATCTAAGGTGCTGGGGAGTGAGTTCCAGGCATGGAGACCAGCCTCTGCAGAGACCCAGAGATAAAGGGGATGGGATGGCACTTGTGGGAATCAACCAGAAGGCTAATATATTCTGTATGGATAGACAGGAGAGTGGCTGGAGGCCAGAACAGAAGGCTGAGAGCTGAGAACCAGAGAGGTTCAATGCCTTGCCCAATGTCACCTGGAGAGAGGGGTCCCACTGTGTGTGACTGTCTTCTGACTCATCGAATAACCACATTACTCATCTCAGTGAGTCTGCCCTGCTTTGTCCAGTGAACTGAGCTATTCATGGCCTATGCCAGGAGTGGCCCAGTCCCAGGTTTCTACCTTGCTAGCCAAGGCATCCTGCTGGCTCAGACTCCACAGGAGCCATTGTTTGTTCTCATCCTCTGGTATTATGTGTTACCTTTGGTATGTGATGAGCTTTTCGGAGGAAGCAAGGCCTGACTCATGGGTCGGGACTGGACAGTGACCATCACCACTTTAAATTAATGCACCATAGGTACTTTGGGCATCTGATGGACCAGCATTTTGAGAGTAAAAGTACATAATTGGATTTCTGAGCACAGTCTCTTCTGGGCAAAAGGAAAGAAAAAAACTGGACATTTTGGAAGTTCAGTACTCTCTCACTCCTCCATCATCATATTTCTTGGGACAAGAGGTGCAAGTGGAAGAGCACAAGTCCTGGAATCAGAAGACCCACATCTGATAGGTGATGTTGGCAAATCACTTTAATTTCCCTGGAGTCAGTTTCCCTATCTGCAAAATGAAAGTAGGTAAGCTAGATGACCTCTGAGATTCATTCCGGGTCTGGCCTTATGATTCTCAGCATGCTAGGAGTGGCTTAGCCTTTTCTGTTGTCCTCAATCAGAAACTGTAAGAAAGTGTGGTCTTGGGGGCCACTGTGTAACAATGGAAGAATAAGTGGCTCTGCAGCCAGGAGGCCTGAGCTCTGACCCCGCCTCTGTCATTCACTGTCTGTGACTATACAGAAATCATCTTCCCTCTCTGTACATAAGTGGCTCCATCTGTAAAAATAAGAACATTGAACCAGATGACCTTGAAGGGCCCATTCAGCTCTCAATCTATGAGATTCCCAATATCCACTTTGGCTCTAAATGGTCCCTGATTTAGAGGGAAGGGAGAAGACCTCCCTCCATCTTCGGGGACAGCAGAGCAGCACAGCAGATAGAGTTCTTGGCTTTGTGTCAGGAAGTGAGTTGCAATTCAACCTCCAATACTTACTGGCTGTGTGACAGTGTATTCTGACTCAGTTTCCCTAATAATACATTGGGGTTAATAACAGCACCTACATCCCAGAGCTGTTTTGAAGAAGAGATATGATAATATATTTATTAGCACAATGCCTGACACAGAGTAGGCGCTTTCTAAGTGCCTGTCTTCTTTTCTTTGGAAATCTCCAGCTTTCCCATGAGGCTACAAGACAGCATGTGATAATCGCCTCTCATTTTATCTCCCCCCCCACAACTTTGATCTGGTTCAATTTCTTTGGTGCATTTAAAACCATAACAAGACGTCAGAAGCCAGTCCTGGTGGAGAGTCCCTGCCCGCTCCCACCACACAGGCTCCCCTAGGCTCTGAGCCTTAAAGTAAATGACTGACTTAGGAACCTGTTGTAAGGTCCCTGTGTGAGGAAGTTTATAGAGTCAGGGAGTGGGATAGCCTAGTGTGTCCTGGGCCCTTCCCAGGGGGTTTCTGATCTAATAGTGGACATAAGTCTAAAGGCTAAATACCAAGGGGAAAGGGGCTCTCTCAAAAGTGGGCAAGAACGTTCCCTTTTAGGAAAGACTCTACTGAAAGACTGTAAGGAAGGTGAAGGGGTCAGGACTGGCAGGGCTAAATTGAAAAGGCGACCCAGGCAGGGGGCAGGATGTGAGTAAAGGTGTGGGGCGGGAAGTGTTAGGGTTTGCCCTACAAAGAGAACAGAAGGTCTTTTAGCTCTAGGGCAGGGTTTTTGAGAGGGGAATAGAGGGAGAAGGTTGGAAATTCAAAGGTAAGCTTCTCAAGGGCAGGGGCAGCTTCATTAACATATCAGTGTCTACAGTATACAGGGAATTTCCTGATTCTGCCCATGCCCATAGACTGCAACCCAGCACTATGAGAAACCGGAGGCCTGGATGCTGTGCCATACACAAAGAATGAATTTAAAAATAATTTACCCAGTGAAAGAAACGTGTTTCCTTCCCTTGATTTAGGCTGCTAATTTTCTTGTTTATTGGACTAACATTGTTTATACTCATTGACTATTTAATCATAATATTAAAAAATAAAAATAATAACATTAGTCAAACATTGCATTGTAGAGACATGTTATAAGAAAATTATTCCTTGAAGCTGGAAGTGTCTTAAGAGATAAGTGATGAGAATACTGGAATTTAGAGTAGGGAAAGAAAACAAGACTCAATAAATTCTGTCAGGCTTTATTGTTTCTTAGGAGGCAAATGTCTTTAACACTGGTCAGGGTACATTTCTTTTTCTTTTCCTTTTCTTTTTGCTTTTTGGAGGGCAACTGGAGTTAAGTGACTTGCCCAAGGTCACATGGCTAGTAAGTGTTAAGTGTCTGAGGCTGGATTTGAACTCTGGTCCTCTTGATTTCAGGGCCAGGGCTCTATCCACTGCACCACCTATCCATCCCTAAGGGTACATTTCTTAGCTGGCACAAAAGAAGGTGAAGTTTGATACACAAAAGATCTGTGGATTCTACATCACTGAAGACTCCTAGAACTTTCAGATAAAATTATATGGATTTGTCTGGGACACATAAAGGGTAAGTGAATTAATTGCCCAGAGTCACACAGATACGGCCCTGATATATGTGGGAAGCCAGACTCTGAACCCTTTCTTCTTGATTCCAAACATTATCAATTATTCCTCATTGTTTCTACATCAATGAGACATGTAGAGAGATGACTTCTCTGGCTTGGTCTGTTCAAAAATTGTCCACAGAGAGCTTCTTTCTAGAGGAAGCCAGGGTTACATACTGACCTTGTGCCAGTTAGGAACGAAAGTAGCACTCTTATAAAAAACACCAAATCAAAGAAAATGAGTCTATCCCATTTTGTTTGTTGGCTACTGTATGTTTCTTTCTCTTCTCCATCTTTCCTTGCTTCATAAAAACAACAACAACAACAACAACAACTGAGGTCAACCTTTTAGTTATCCCTTTGAGATACTGCTTGGTGTTAGGTCAAAATTCAGTGGCGTCATATTTGAAATGCCTTCTGTAGGAAAAAGAGAAGTTCTAAAATTCCTATTTTATATTACATTGATTACTAGTGTTTGTATGGTCTTTGTTAGACCTCCAGATTAAATCTGGGGTTCCCTTGGTTGGGAATTAAGGGGGTCACCTGTGTTACTCTGTTTCTGATACTTGCCACAGTTTCAAAGTGGTAGCTTACATGAAGTCATATTCTCCTTCAGTCTTTGATTTCTGCATGACTTTTAAATGTAGTGCTGGCTCTGGTTTGGACAGCTCTACCAAAACTGACTACTTCACTTTCAGGAAATGTATTATGGTGCAATGCACAGAAGATTGGCTTCAGAATCAAGAAAATTCATGTTCAAATTTTGCTTTTGCCACTACTCCCCTAAGATAGTCCATCTCGGGATCCAGGCCTTTTCATTGTCCATTCCCCAGGCCTGGAGAGTTCTCCCTCCTCATGGCCGCCTCTTTGCTTTCATTAGAGATTCAGTTAAAATCCAACTTTCTTCCCTAAAGCCGTTCATTCCAGTGTCTTCTCTTTGAAAAACCTCCATTTTTCCCTGTATGTACCTTGTTCGTACATAGTTATTTGCAAGCTTGTGTGTACACAGTGGTTTTTGAGTTGTCTCTCATTAAAATGTGAGCTCCTTGAGGTCAGGACCTTCTTTGTGTGTGTTCATAGTCTCACAGGTTAGATTAGTGAGGGAAAGACATTAAGTGATTCATAAGTGTTCACTTCCTGACTGACTGAGCCACACTGGGGTCACTCAATCTTTCAATGCCCTAGAACCTTCACAGATACTAGAAGGGACAATGCCTAGCCTGAAGAAAGGTGGTTTCCAGCACAGAGATTCACCATGGAGGTTTCCATCTTTGTGAGGATGCAGGTACCCAGTCTCTTCCTCCTGCCCTGGGTGTGGACACTCAGGGCACCACCACATAACCATGAACTGCCCACCTCTTGAAAGGTTCAGCAGGTGCCAATCTACTGGTTTGTACCTACCAGCAGTGGCTGGTAAGCTCCCCATCTGGCTCTTCCTTTTTAGTTCAATAGGACAAGTCATTATTCAACAGGATCAGTAGAATGAATATGACAAAGTCAGAATAGGGAAAGCTGGTTCAGTTTTTTTTTTTAAAGAATTGCATCAGACCTTCTCTTTAGCCAAAGGGAGCTTTATTAAGGCAAAAGAACAGGGGCCTAAGACTTAGCAAGGAGTTAAACAAAGGCACTGATATAGGAGAAAGACCAGACTTATATATAGCCAGAAAGCTATACAGCCTACAGGATGGTGATGTACTAGGATTTGTAAAGGGGTTGGAGATTTAGGGACAAGATAAATCTTGAAAGATAAAGACATGGCATGAAGAAAATGAATGAAACAAGATAAGGGAAACAGGGGAATTTTTTATGACCCAGGATGGGAGGAGACAAGGAATTTTAGGATAAGGTGAAATTTTGTGGCATTTCAAGAGAAACCTAAACTTTAGGGCCCCAGGCAATGATCTACTCAACCCTTAGGGCACCTCTGTATTTTAGGGTATCTCTAGAGGATAAACCAACAAAAGGACAACTCAGCCTTTAGGAACTTTTACATCTACATCAAATAGCCCCTCCCTCAAAAAAATACGGTCTTTCCCACTTCCCTCTTGCTCTCTCAGTCCCTGGGTAGGGACTCTGGGGATTAAGAGGAGGAGGTGCTTATCTGGTAGCTGAGGAGCAGTCCATAAAAATGTTCAGCCAAGGTGTGACTTTTCACTGAGAAGTAGTGTGAAGGATGGATCCATGATGGGAGAAACAGAGGCAGGAGGAGAATGAGCTAAAATTGAGCCTATGGGAGGAGGGAAGGAATATGGTCTGAATTCTGGTGATTGTAAAGAGAAGGAAGCTGTGATGGATGCTGAAGATATCATGACAGGGAGGGCAGTGATGGCTGGCATCACTCAGCTGCAGCACATGACCTGGCTTGTTTGCCAATATGGTAGAAGTATCTGATATCTGACTTTGTTATCCCCCCCACACACTTCACCACATTCCTCTGAGTGGGATCCAGGTTTCACTGGATTGGCAATGGGCTTAATTATTCACTAAAGGTCAAAGGCACCCACAGGACAACCTGACCATGGATTGTGTGATGGAGATGGCGTGGGGAAGAAACAAACACTGTCATTTTCTTAATGCCCTGCTTGAGATCTGGAAAACAAAGACTCTCTGGGTAGGGATCTCCCTTTGTTACATCAAGCCAGGGCTGCTTTACACTATTCCAATGCCCTGCTGCTCTCTCCTACCCCATCTTCTTTTTGAGTCACATCAACAAGCATTTATTCAACCTTACTATTTGGAGGCCAACTTTGCACTAAGGACTGAGTGTAAAGCGAAAACTAAGCACAAAGACTTCTTGACTGTGTGGAGATAGCTCTGGAGAAATAATCCAGGGGAAGCAGGAGGCAGAGATGAGGTGAGGATGTCTTCCAGGAATGGGGGACTGGGAAAACCTCGGAGTCAGGAGGAAGACCAGCAGGAAGTCACTGCCATTGGATCCTGGAGGTCATGGGCTGAGGGAGCAGGATATACAAGGTGTAAGAAAACTAGGGAAATATGAGAGGCAGCTTGTGAAGGGCTTGGAGCACCAAAGGGAATATGTTTTCTTTGAGACTGGAAGTAGTAGGGAGCCAGGGCAGCTTCTTGAATGTTATCAGGATAGTAATATGTTCAGAGCTTTATTTTATGTAGATTAATTTGATAGTGGACTTGTCTGAGAAGAGACTTGAGGTAAGGAATCCAACTTAGAGCTTTTTCAATAGTCCAGGAAGAAGTAATAAGAGCCTGCACTAGGCCGGTGGCAGTGTTGTGTGAAAGATGAAAAAGAGAAATAATCTTTAAATATATGTCCCTGACCATTATAACATAAAGGGGGGGTTTTCACTGTACTGGAACTGGGGGATTAATAACTGCTCATCATTAGAGGCAACTGTGTAGGGAGTATGTAGAGCACTGTGGAGTCAAGAAGACCTGAGTTTAAATCTGGCTTTAGACACATGATAGCTGGGTGAGCCTGGCTAAGTCACTTAACCTCTGTCTGCTTAAGTTTCCACAATTGAAAAAATGAACATTGTGCTATCACCTACCTCCAGGAGTTGTGAGGATCAAATGAGCTAATATTTTTAAAGCCTGGGGCACACCATGCACTTAATAAATGTTTATTCCCTTCCCACATCATCTGAACAGTACAAGAGGAAAATCTCTTGAAAGATTCTCAGCCTCTGTTCCCCTGGGAAGGGGAGGTTTTGCTGAGTTCTCCTGAGTTCAGGGTTAGGCTCTACCCTGTAGAATTTCTTCATAAATGAAATGCTTCTGGATATTAAAAGACATTAATTAAATTTTGGGATTGGAGATGCTACCAAGAAAGAGAGTATCCTATGAGAGTATAAAAAAGGCTTAAAAAATAGTGAGAAATTACTAAAAATAAGGTTTAATCTAGAACAGCAATGGGTACTATTTGATTAAAAAAAAGAAATCCAATAAAATATGTTAGAGTGATTCAAAGAACTGATTTCAATTATGAATTCTTTCCGAGAGATGAATTTGAGTGTTCAAAATGTGGTTTACATGTGTCTGTGGGGGCCATTGGGGAAGAGGAAGAGCAAAGGTAGTTGGGATGCTCTTGTCTTGCCAACAATAAAGCCACTGTATTCCAATTTGGGCACCATCATCACTCTATAATGGGAAATGAACAGAGAAGCCATCTCCGCCAAAGCCTTCATTTTCCTGGTGAGAAAATGGAAGAGGTTAACTGCCTGAGGGCACATTATGTCAGAAGCTTAGTTGGAAGTTAGATCTTCTTGACTCTAACAAATTATTCAACTAACTAATAAATCATCAAATATTTCTTAAACATCTATTATGAGCCACATTTTGTTTTGGGTGCTGGAAGTACAAACGGCATGAGAGAAAGAGCCTGAACTCACAATGAGATCACATTATGATCAGGGAAAACAAAACAAAACAAAAACACATACCTATAAAAGGAAGCATGGCATAAATAGCTAGTAAATAGATACAAATATAGACAGTTATGAAATAAAAGGTAGTTGGGGGAAAAGAGCATTAAAAATGGTGGTGGGGATGAAGGGACTCAGGGAAGGCTCCAGGCAGAAGATCATGGCTGACAAACATCTTAAAATAATTTTTAATTCCTTTAAGGAGCTTTTTCCAATCAGAGGAGGCTTCCTATAGGAGACAGCCAGGGAGGGGATCCTCTAAGAGAGCTTACTCTGTTCTTCCTTAGCAGGGTAAGGAGGGATATTCAAGGAAAAACATACAGAAACACAACAAACACCCCAAAAAAGCAAAAACCCCAACCTAAAGTGTGCAGATCCAAATCACTTAGAGTTGGCCCATGACTCATATCCATAGACAGTTCCAGAGGATGAAGCATCCCCTATATTTCTGTGAATATTTCCTGGTGCTTTTGGAGAAAACACCCCCTTCACCAAGAATACTCCTTCACTCTGCCTGCCTCACAACAGTTTATAGAACATTATTGGATGCTGAGGCTCCCGTTATAATCCCTCATAATCACAGGTTGACAAAATGCAGGCCCTATTCTGAGGAGAGTGGCTATTTCTTCTTACTGTATCCCTGTGTTTGAATAATAGCTGTAGTCTCTAGCTGCAGGTGAGGACATAAAGTAGATGGCAAACAGCACTGTAATAGGGCTTTTCCATTTTTAGTCCATGTGAAAATAAGCAGCACCTCCCAAACAGACAGCTCCTTTTCTTAAAGTTTAATTCCTTGAATAGCTTGTTTTGTGCAAGGCCTCCAGAAGTGCCCCGAGTTTGAGTTTCATGAATGTCTCAGATGGAAGTGAAACAGAAGAAAAAAAAAGACCATCTCCACCAGTTCTGTGCCATTCTCCCCAACTCCCTAACACTGGACAATTTTCTACCAGCCCAGTTAGAGGAGAATTGCCCAGAGACAGTCATTGGGGCTGCTTTTCATCTTAATATTGGACATAAATGGAATGGATTCTTTGGATTACACTTGTTATTCACCATGTATAATATAACCTTTTATACATATATACACACATATATATGCATGTCCACATGCTTGCGATCATTTAGGCAAGGCTATCTATCTATCTATCTATCTATATATCTATCTATCTATCTATCTATCTAACTATTCATTCTTCAAATTAAAGTCATGATCCTCTGGATATAGCTTGCTGACTTTTCATAGAAACAAGAAACCTTGTAAAAAATATAGATTTTTTTTTACAATTTTATTATAAAAAGAGACGAATTGCATGTATTTAAATTATAAGCTTCTGATTTTCCCATGTACATTTTGTGTATAGCATGACAAACAATGGTGCTTCCTTTTGGAAGTATATAAATGTACATATATCCCACTGTGTATATAGAAACACATCTTTCCAAAATCAGTCCTGTTATTTACTATATATATATATATACATATATATATATATATGTATATATATATATGTCTACAGAGGCAGTTAGGTGGCTCAGTGGATAGAGCACTATGCTTGGAGTCAGGAAGACCTCAGTTCAAATCTGGCTTCTCATACTCACTAGCTTTGTGACCCTGGGCAAGTCACTTACTTAATGTTTGCTTCTGTATCCCCATCTATAAAATCAGAATAATTATAGCACCTACTTCCTAGGTTTGTTGTGAGGGAGAATAAAGTGCTTGGAACAATGCTTGGCATACAGTAAGCATTGTATAAATCTCATATATGTATGTGTTTATGTGTGTGTATATACATATAAGTATATATGCATGCATATCAATGTATATATGTACACACATACATATTTCCAGAAGTTATAAGTGTAATATCTATTTCCCAAATCTGCTGATTATTTCAGATTACCCAAGTTTCAAAATGGGGGGAGGGAGCATCATGTTCAAAACTTCTGCCCATTCTAGGGTTCAGAGGAGAAATTTTTTATAAAAATGAATATCCTCCCATGATGCTTTTAGTGCTCATGATTAGGCAAATAGAAGATTAGAAACCAAAGGGATCCCAGAGGTCATTTAAATCAATGCCCTATTTTATATATAAGGAAACTGTAACCAAGAGGAAAGGAAATGACTTGACCAAGGTCACCAGGTAGCAAGAATTTGAACTCAGGTTCTCCCATTTAAAATCCAGCAGTATTTTTGCTGACCAGCATCACAGAGAAGCAGCTTGGCCAGGTGAAGAGAGGGGTCTTTTCAAAAACCCAGGTACGGGACAGTTGCTGCTCTTCACTGCTCTGTCTCTTCACTAATGCTTCTTGGACCAGAGATATTTTGGACCAGGACACAGGCTCTAGAATCCTCATCTCAGAAATCAAGCTGGACTCTCTCCTGGGTCATGGAAGTCTGGTCTGACCACCTTCATTTCACTGAATACTGTGGCATGACTTGAGTCTATTAAAGCAGGACATGAGAAACACTGAGTGATTTGGAATCACCAGCCTCCTCTCAAATGAGTGATTTCTTCAGGAAATAAAATGGTAAAAAGTCCCCTATGGTCTTTGTAAAGAAAAGTGACCTTGGCACCACCCTAATACTGGGATCTCGCGGTGCTCTTTTCTGGGAATTTTGGAAAAAAACAGTTTAATTCTTTTTTTTTCATTCCATAAAAAAATTTTAAGCATACAAGGGAATGTTCTAGGTACAGAGAATAAAAACAAGAAATGAAACCACCTAGTATTCAAGAAGCTCTCATCTTGTTGAGGGGAGGGTAACATGAGGAACAAAATTAACACAAGGCAATACAGAGAAAAGAGAGAGAGAGAGAGAGAGAGAGAGAGAGAGAGAGAGAGAGAGAGAGAGAGAGAGAGAGAGAGAGAGAGAGAGAGAGGGAGAGGGAGAGGGAGAGGGAGAGGGAGAGGGAGAGGGAGAGGGAGAGGGAGGGAGGGGAGAAAGACAGGGAGAGAGAAACAGAGAAAAAGAGAGAGGGAGGGAATGAGATAGACAGAGACAGAGACAGAGACAGAGAGAGACAGAGACAGAGACAGAGACTGGGAGACAGAGACACAGATAGAGACACAGACAGAAAGGGAGACATAGAGACAAAGAAAGAGATAATGGTAGCAACAGGAGGAATGAGGAAAACCCCAGGATAGACATGGCCCCAAATTTCTGCTTTGAAAGGAATTGAAAAAAAAAGGGAGAATTAAGACAACTTTGGGAAAGAGCCTTAAAAATTCATACCTAAAAGTGAAAGCAATCCCCTGGCTTGACCACACTCCTTCCTGGAACATTATGGGCACTAAAACGGTAAATGAATGTCATTGGAATGCCAATTGGAGAACTCAGCTCAGTTAAAGCAGTTATTGATGCCTTTCCCTTTTCCAAGCAGAAGGAATCTCCCTGGGCCTCAGGAATGGGGATGCTTTGCTCAGTTACTTTTGAGAGAAAATAGAGAGTGACCTCTTCAAGTCTCAGTTGGCCAGGGAGGAAGTGGAGGAACTCCTTCGCTTAATTACTTCCTGGCTAAAATAAGTGTGAAATTGTGCTCCTGAGGTTTCTGGGGCCAGGCAGCCTGGTAGAGTGGGGGAAGTGGCCGATTTAGTCAGAGCTTGATTGCTTAGTCATTTTCACTTGTGTCTGACTCTTCATGACCCCATTTGGGGTTTTCTTGCCAAAGATGCCAGAGTGGTTGGCTATTTTTTTTCACTAGCTTATTTTACAGATGAGGAAACTGAGGCAAAGAAAGTTAAATTGTTTGCCCAAGGTCTCAAAGCTAGTAAGGGCTGGAGGTAAAATTTAAACTCAAATCATCCCGACTCTAGACCTGGTATTCCATCTAGTAGCAGTCCAGAAGGTAAATAAAATACATCATCTAGGAAATGTTCTATTTAAAATGGAGATGGGGTAGTGATTCTTCAATCAAAGATAACAACAGATGTTGTTATCCCAAGTACTCCAAAAGGGTCATGCTGCACCTAGAAGCCAGTCTAAGACTTTGAGCATCATCCTACTGGTGGGAAAAGCTTTACAAGAATCCAAAATGAGAAGTCATGGATGAGCACTAACCTGCACCACTGGTTTGACTCCAGGTATCAAGGAGAGCACAGATCACTCCCTTAGCTAGCATCTTTAAGGGCTTTAATGGTCACCATATGGAGAAGAGCTCAGCTTGTTTGGCTTGTTTGGCTTGTTTGGCTTGTTCTACTTGTTAGCACCAGAGGGTGCGGGGAGGAATTCTGACTGGCAACAGCAGAGAGGTGAGTTTAGCCTTGGTGGATGTTGGGAAGAAACCATCTTAACATTTAGAATCCTCATTCACCCCCATGGAATGGGCTGTGTGGCTTTCACCTCTAGAAATTTTCAAGCAAAGATTGGTTGAGCACTAGGTGACTAGGGCTTGCATTTCTTTTGTATCTACATACATGTAAATGAATATTCATATTCATATGGAGAGAGAAAGAAAAAGAGAGAGCAATGTATACTATCATGTGTGCATGTATACAGAGAAAACACATACCCACATATATACACATATATGATGAGATTTTCCTTAATAGGATATAAATTCCTTAAACTTCAAAAATGTGGTGCACTGTATTACTGAGTTTTGTATGTATGTAAAGTGTTTCTTGTGGGGGTGTCTTTATATTCACAATGCCCTCATACTACATGACCCTTAGTGGGTCATGAACAAATGTTTGCTGACAATTATAGAGGACGTTGGGTGAGGAATCTTTTTCTGGTAGGGTAGTAACTCAATGATGTATGTATGATGTCACATCCAACTCAGAATCACTGATTCTCAAGCATTTGGGATATATTTTCATATAAATGAGAGTAAATTGTTACTACTAAAAATGAGTATAAAAGGTTATTTCTTATACTATATTACATAGTAGTGTTGGGAAAAATTTAAAAAGACACCAATGTTTATTAAAAATGAATCATACACTTTTATTAAGAGGAGACAAGTAGCATTAAATGAAAATAAAAATCTGCTAATCATCCTAATGAGGTATCATAGGATCTTACTTTGAGAACTTGAGGGACCCTAGAAATAAGGAAGCTGAGGATCATTGACCTAGGGGGAGGAGCTGATCACATAGTTAGCATTTGTCTGAGGGATATTAGAACTTAGGAAATAGAAGAAAATCTATAAGTGAGAGCAAAGATCATTCTCTCTCTCTCTCTTTCTCTCTCTCTCTCCCTCTCTCTCTCCCTCTCTCTCTCCCTCTCTCTCCCTCTCTCTCTCTCTCTTTCTCTTCTCTCTCTCTCTCTCTCTCTCTCTCTCTCTCTCTCTCTCTCTGTCTCTGTGTGTGTGTGATAAAACAAAAGTCAAAAATGTTTTTGAATCCAGATTTCATCTCATCTTATATTTAGAATTTAGAAATTGGAAAATAGTAGGTTTTCCCATCTCACTCCCTGTCCTTCTCTTTTCTCTCCTTCCCTTGCCTTCCCCAGCTATTAAATATATAAGTACAGGGATTGTGATAGATGACAATGGAGGTCCAGAAACCCTCCTTTAGTTCAATGTTACAGATAACTTTGAAATGTCAAATTGACAAATAAGGTAAAGTTGACTATTTGGTGACCAAGATCCTTTTTTTTCTCTACCTTGTGGTGTGTTCAATGCCTCACCTCCTCCCTCCTCTTCTACATTTCTCAAAACTTCCTTTAATTGAACAGGGGTGGGGGGAGGAGAGGATGTCCAAACTTTTTAGCTGATGAGCAACACTTCCAATGACCCCCTCCTTACCATGGGAATGAAATTGGGTTAATGGGACAGATTCACTATTATTAAAAATTACCTGCCATGTTTTTTTTTTCAAATGTCATTTTGTGGCCTCCATTAGAGGTGCAAGCATTAATCAAACTAATGAGAACGGGAGGGGTGGTAGTCTCTTAGCAAAAGCAGAAGGATTATGTCAAATGGGGAAAAGTAGTAGAATCAGGAAGTGGGATAATGGCAACCGGTACCATTTCCACATTTGGCTGGAGGTGGAGGACAAGTTTGAGAAGTCAGACCATTGACAAAATCTTTTAAAAGATTAATTCTCAGACCCTGGGGTAAAGACCCCCTGCTTTTGACAGCATTGATTCATTTCAGGGGTGATTTGAATAGAAGCAGAATGTAAGCTCTTTGAGTACACGGCTTTTATTATGTTGGGTTTTTTAATCTTCTGTGTAGCTATGGGAAGGTAGGATCATAGATGTAGAACTGGAGGGAATTTAAAGACCATCACATTGAACCCCGTTATTCTACAGAGGCACAGAGAAAGTAAAGGAGCTGTCCAAGGTCACAGAAGCATCTGAGGCAGGATTTGAATCCAGGTCTTTCTGCCTCCAAATCCAGTACCCTATCCCTGACAGCACCACCACAAGCACCCTTGATATTTATTGAACTGAAGTCAATCATCCCTGAAAGGGTAGTTTTACCAGAGTCAAATTATTTAAAAAAAGAAAAAAGATCTTCTAAGAACCTACCAATTCCTGGGCTAGAATCTTAGGACAGAATAACAAGCAAGCACACAAAAAGATTTCCCCTCACAGGTTTTACATTCTACTAGAAAACAGCATTTTAATGAGAGATGTTCATATAGCGTTTTACAGTTTGTGAATTTTATTGCACACAGTATCTCAATTCAATACAATTAAAATTTGAGTTCATAATATAGTAACTGACATTAACATGGCGTTTTCTGATTGCAAAATTCTTCTCTACGTACAATGAATGACTCATACATAGCTCTTTGAGTCATTATGTCATAGACAGTGCATGGATGGATCATTATACTTGGAGGCAGAAAGTCCGAGGTTGAAATCCTGCCTGTTACCAGGTGTGCAACCACTGGCAAACTATTTAGCTTCTCTGGGCCTTGTTACCCTTTCTGTAGAATGAAGGAGTTTGGTTCTATAATATAGATAATCCTTCTGTGGATCCTAGATATGTACAATGGTATGATCATTCCATTTCATAGATTTGGAAGTTGAAGTTAACTGATTTGCCCATAAATCAAACTTTGAATTCCTTTGTCCAGAATCTTTACCACCAAATCATAAGGCACTGGGTTTAGCATGTGCTTTCCCATGACGAAGGTTTTTAAGTCACCCAAGAGGCATGATACACCAAGGAGAAGACCACTTGATTTGGAGTCAGAGACTTGACTTAAAAATTCTGTCTCTGCCACATTCTACTGTGTGATCTTGGAGAAGTTATTCAATCTCTCCAGTTCTCAGTTTCCTCATCTGGAAAAAAAAGGAGGTAAGACCAGATGGCCTCTGAGATTCCTTCCAGTTCTAAATATATGATTCTATGAATAAAATGAAGCCTATGGAAGATGAGTTTACATCTCTATAATTTGATTTCTTTACAAATGAAGTAATCCTTTTCTTTTCCTATGTAACAATCCACTGAATAGTCATATAAATAGTACCAAGAGTCTAGAGCCTGGACTCAGGATCATTGATGTCTGATCTCTACCAGATAGAATAGCAGAAGAATGACAGTGACAGAACTACTCACACCTGCCATGTCTCCAGCACTTTAAGACTTCCCAAATATTTGACACATATTAGCTCATGTCATCTTCACACAGTCCTTTGTCGTACATCCCATTATCGACCCCATTTTATTATCATCCCCATTTGGCAGAGCAGGAAATTAAGGCTCCCAGAGTGACTGGCTATAGTACATTTTCCTGACTCCAAATCAAACTTCCTATTTACTACATCCCATGAGGACCTGAATATTATAAGTGGTTCTTCATTCACCAAAGCATCCATTAATGAGTGGTGTAATGGATCTGCTAGAACGTGACTCCAATCCCCCAAACTAAAAACAACAATGACACTAACCTTGACCATAGATTTATTCTCTGTGGAAAAATTATTTCCTTTCTTGGAATTGGGAACAGCCCCCAAGAAAGGAATACACAAGATAAAAGCTATTGATCATATCAAGCTAGATGGGTAGTGGGCAGGACCTAGGCAGGTCCACCCCACTCACTATAGGATGATACTTTGGGGAGAAAACCTAAGTACAAAGCTAATGGAGTATAATGTCAGGAGCACATCCCCCACAAAGCCTTGTAATTTCCAAGTTCTAGTCAAATGCTGTCACACCAAGCTGACTGGCTTGGAATGGCATCCACAGAGTATGGTATGGTATGCCAGCCAGGGGCTGCTGAATGACAAGGAAACTCCAACTTGTGGCCTTGAACAGCTTCATGTATAGCTCAGTGAGTTTATAATTGAATGGATCAATGATCTCCTTGTTGTGGATCTTTTCCCCCAAACGTGCATTACAAGCCATCCATGCCTTCATCTCCTACACAGTTCTTACATATTAACACACACCACAGCAGAAACACACACATAGATAGCAACTAGCAGGTGTATAGATCTTTGAGATTTCCAGATCACTTTAGATGTTTTCTTGTTTGGTCCTCCTATTAGCCCTGTGAGGTAGGGACTATTAATACTGTTATTAACTAAATTCTGTTGTTGTTGTTGTTGTTGTTGTTGTTACTGTTACTGAGTCATTTTTCCCTCATGTCTGACTCTTCTTGACCCCATTTGGGGCTTTCTTGGTAAAGATACTCGAGTGCTTTGGGATTTCCTTTTCCAAATTTCCTTTTCCCAGTCTATAGATGATATAATTGAGACAAGAAGCATTAAGTGACTTGCCTAAGGTCATGCAGCCAACAAATGTCTTAGATCTCAAAATCAAGTCTTCCTGACTTCAAGTCCCGCCCTCTGTTCACTCTCATTGAGCTCCAACAAATTCTTCACAAATGCTCCATCTGATAGGACCAAATAAATGAATCAAACCTTTTATTAATTGCTTCAAGGCACTATTCTAAGCACTGAGGATACAAAGAGAAAGGCAAGATGGTCTCTTCTCTCAAGGAGTTCATGTTCTAACATAGGATAGTATTTATCATAGGTTATGAACTCAAAGCTGGAGGAGACGTTTGAGGCTATCAAGTCCAGTCTCTTTCTTTTATAATTGAGGAAACTGAGGCTTAGAAGAGCTATGAGTTTCCCAGAGTCATAATGGTTCTAGGCATCTGAGGCAAGGGTTAAATTCCCAGACCCATTCCTAGACCCAGGGCTCAATTGACTGTGCTGTTCAACTGCCTTTAATACTCTGGAGCACTTCCTCCATATCTTCTGACATCATGTAGAAACCATTGAAATCTGAAACATCTCCCTAAAAAGACCATCTCATCCATTTTTCCCAATGTAGCTCTCTTTGCTAATTTTTCACACTGATTCATTGCCCATTTTTCCTCCTAATAATGTGCTAGAGTCTACTTCTGATCCCCAGGCATCTCTCTATTTTCCTTTGAGCGATGACACCCCCCCCTTTTTAAGGCCATGGTATCACATAAAATTTAGCCATACAACATCACCAAAACGATATTGATATTAACAAGGTGTGCTGCCTATGCTTCAAGAAGAAGCCTGAGCTCATTCAAACCTCGACAAAATTTCCCAAAGGCAATCCAGCTTAGTTTTATACAAAAACAGCTTAAATATAAATTGTTGATTTTTTTTCCTTCTGGAAGTTATATTTTTTGTAGGTATTTAAATTGAGCCTGAATATTCCATACCTAGATTTTTTTTATGATTCCATATTATATGTTGTATTATTTTTACATCTAACTGTCCACCAAAGTAACCACTGAAGACACAATGTTGTGGTCAAATTGTTCTAAATAAATAATAGATTGGGCATTTTCTTATTGGGCAATGCTCAGGCATAATCAAACACCTGAGGAACAGACTCTTACATAATATATGAAAAGGCAGGATAGTTAGATGTTTTATTCTTTAATATTGAATATGGGGAGTCATGAAACCTAGGTCCAGCACTCATTAATCATGTTTCTGTGTTTGTGAGAAATCTAAGCACTCTAAACCTCTGTTGTTCCTCATTTCTAAAATGATGGTGTTGGATTTAGTCCCTTAGAGTTCTAAAGATTGGCTTCAATGTAGATCTTGGTTGGACTCCTTGTCTCCCACTCAGTTAAAAAGCTCAGTGAGTATTGAAATTAAAAACAAAACCACAGAATCATAGAGTTTGAGTTTGAATTCTATTCAGAAAGCCATAGGGAGAAACTGCAGTGTTTTAAGTAGAGGCAAAAATATAGAGATCTCTGTGTAACGAAGATTAAGCAGCAGCATGAAAGATATATGGGAAGAAGTAGAGAATGGAAAGGCTGACAGATTGACTAAGAGGCCGTGGTAACAACCCACACAGGTTCTAATGCAGGATTGGACCAGGGTAAAGTACTAACTGTGGGAATCAATGAATAACGAAAGAAATATGTTCAATGTTATTTGCCAGGAATTATAGTAAACTCTAGAGCTACAAACACAGAAATGAGAGACAATATAAATAAATAAGAATATATGGGTTTGAGTGGTGTGGTAAAGGCAGAATCAACAAGTCTAGATAACTCTTTAGATAAAAGAAGAGGTAAAGAGATAGTGAGCATGCTTTGGACCATGAATCACCAAGTGAATAATGGTGATACTGATAGAAATAACAAATTCAAAAGGTTTGAGAAGGATAATCGGCTTCGTTTAGGAAAAGATGGGTGAGAGGGGACATCAGGGTGGAATGTATTCAAGTTATTGGTCTAAAGCTTGTGGGAAGGGCTAAAGGCATAGATTTGGTGTCATCTGCCCAGAAAAGACAGTAGAAGTCAAGGGAATGAAGGGAGCTTCAAAGCAGGAGTTTGTGGAGAGGTAAGAGGGCCAAGGTCAGAACCTTGGAGAACACCAAAGAATCAGGAAGAATAAAAAGAGAAAGCAAAGAGGCAATAGAAATGCTCAGAGATGCAAAAGGAACAGAAGTATAGTGCCTCAAAAGTCAAAGAGGAAAATTGTACTGAGGACAGACTATGTAATGACTATGGGGGGGGAGGGGGAAGGGAGCATAAAAAAATGCCAGGAGTGAGGGGAATGAGCCTGAGCAAAAATCGCTGGGACGAGACAGTGCAGAGAGAGCTCGATCTGGCTGCCTGAAGACCTGAACTGAAATCCTGCCTCAGACAATGTAGGACCCTAGGCAAGTCACTTCATCACCAGGATCAGTTTCCACATTTGCAAAGGGGAAACAATAATAGTACCTTCTTCCAAAGGTTAGCATGAAGATTCAACAATACAATATTGATAAGGTACTTTGCACATATTATAGTGCTACAAAGGAGGCAATGCTTATATTATTATTTGGTACTGAAGGCTCTCCTGATGAAGGAGAAAGATGGGAGCACACTAGGTAGATGAAGTCAAAGGACTGCAGGAAAGCTTTTAGAGGATTGAGGACCCCCGGATAATCTTAGATTTAGTCAAGGGCATCATCAAAAAGATGGTAGAGAAAGAAATTAAAGGTCACCAGGAAAAGGGAGGTCTAAAAGGAATCAGAAGAAGATGGAGTCAGAGGAGCAAGTGAACAGGTTAACTCTTGCCAACAGTGTAATCTCCAGAATGGTGAGAATATATGAAGATATTCTGAAGTTTTGAATTTGAAGAAAGAAGCTGATGTGTATCAGATTGGGGTTCAATTCCCTTAAGGAAGGAAAATAGATCATCTGCTACAAGCTTGGGGTATGGATAATTAAAGGTCAATGGATGAAATACTCCCCCTGTAGAATGAAATAAGAAAACAACAATATCTGAATTACATTATTGCCGGGCAGCGGTGAGGGTCCAAATGAAATTCTCTAACAACTTACTTTCTTTTCCCTTCCATGCAATCTTTCCCTGTTTCTGCCAGAACCTAATATTGTCGTATTAATCTAGTACTGCCCAATCTATTCTATAAACATTTATTAAACACTAATTGCAAAAATCTTGATTACATACTTGTGTTTGAAAAACAAATATTGGCCTTGTCTCAAAGAAAGTATGTTCTTACTATTGCTCTCTAACTATTCCAGAGACCCAACCAGCATCCCAGGTTCCCAGATTAACTCCCTCCCCATGATCCTTCAAGCTCCCCTTTCTTTGCTATAGATTAGATTGGAAAGACACTGGGACCATAATACAAGGGTCCATAGATTTGTAAATGTCCTTGAATTTGAACAGCCTAGTATCCCGCATACAAAAAAGAGGGAAGGCATAGGAGAAGATGTGGATTGAATAGCACCTTCTCCATTTTTCCCTTCCTACTCCTCTTTTCCTACTTCCTGATGTCCCACAATTATAGAAACAAGAAAAGAGTATATTGAGGGAAGGCTAAAAAGGTGGGTATCCTTGTTAAGTGACAGAGGTAGCTAGGAGCTTCAGGTTCTCTCCCCACCCCATTTTTAAATAAATCTAATTCAGAATAAGGAGTCAGAGACAGGAAAATGAATACACTAATTTTTCTTAAATACCAAAGACACTTCATAGAGCATCCCCAGGAAGACAGAGAATATCCATTGGACCCATGGAAAAGTGAATCCCACATTTGAACAAGGGAAAGACATTATATAACAGAGTTTTGGCTGGCTACATGACAGAGAACATTTTGGCAGGAAAGCCATAAACCACAGCAGGGTGCAGTGGTTTGGACAAAATGTTTTTATGAAATATTTCAACAGGGGATTTGTTTGCATATTGATGCTACTGCCCACACATGTGTGGCCTAATTTATTACATCATAAAATGTCCTTTATAAAACAATATAGAGATGCCACAAAGGCCATTTCTTAAATGGTATAATAAACTAGTACAATATCTCTAAAGCCTGTTACAGTGTCACTCACATCATAGGTACTTAGTAAAAGTTTGTGTAATTGAATTATAAAATTATATATATTTCTTAAACATCCCAAACAGGTCCAGTAAAAGTCAGTGGCGGTATGGGT
The DNA here is from genome assembly GCA_028646575.1 of Pseudocheirus occidentalis. NCBI lineage: Eukaryota > Metazoa > Chordata > Mammalia > Diprotodontia > Pseudocheiridae > Pseudocheirus > Pseudocheirus occidentalis. The sequence continues at coordinate 4,782,625 of CM053593.1, read as the reverse complement.
ATGATGACAGTTATTTGTTTTTTTCAGTATATAAAAGGACGTCATTCAGAAAAGGGATTAGATTAGTTCTGCTTGGTTCCAGATGGTCAAACTAAGAGGATTGGGATGGGGGTAGTGGCCATGGAGATACAGAGAAGCAGATTTCTGAGGAGATATAAGGAGATGCAGATGCAGGAAGGTGGGTGTGTGGGCACCATCTTAGGAAGGACCCTGACAAACTGTTCCAGTCAAGGTGGAGAGGAAATTGGAGCTGCAAGGATTAGTTCACTTTGCTGAATAAATCTGGGTTGGGGTACAGTGTCTGAGGCAGAGGAACGACAACCTCTATTCTTCCTAAACTTCCAAGATACTCCTGTATGGAGACAATGTTTAAGGAAGGGCATTGGAAGGAAATGGAGAGACTGAGCCAGGAAGCATTAGTTTTGAAGGAAGGGAGAGAAGGAGCTAATTGAAGTATTGCAAAGACTTTCTTATGGAAGAGGAATTAGTGGTGTTACTCTTATTTTCCTGGTTAAAACTAGGAGAAGTGGAAGGAATTTACAAAGGAACAGAGGTCGCCTTGGGAAAAAACAAGAGATGAAACATCAGCAACAATGACAAAAGCAACAACCAAAATTCCCAAGGAAAAAGCCTTCCGAAGAAGCCGAGCTATTCGGTGGTGATAGGACGAGAACGTTCTCTGCAGCTTAAAGTGCTACATAAATAGGAATTACTGTTGTTAGTTTGTTCTCTGTGGACTGATGACATGTGGCATTTGTATGGGGATTGTTAAGTAAGAGTTACATCAGTTTTAGGTACTTGGAGAAGGTCATTAAAAACATCACTCAATGTCAGCCCCAGGAAGAGGCTTAGACATCATTTAGCCTCCCCCCTCCCATTTTACACATGAATAAACTGAGACTGAGATGTAATGTGGTCCAAGAGAAAAATCTGGGCTCTGTTGAATTCTACCTGTGTGACTGAACAGATCACCATGATCCAGTTTGCTCGGGGTTACACTTGGCATTTCGTTTGGGGTGTCTGACTATGAAATTCTGAACTTGGCTAAAAGTCTTGAAGATATCAACTAAGAAGAAGAGGGTGCCACAAAGGAAGCCCCCATCTCTCAATGCCAGCCTCTGGTGCTGTGGTCCGCATGCTCTGCTCAAAACCTTGAGAAGATACTGAGTCCTGTTCAAAACAAAAGCTCCCATTCTCTTTTCTAGAACTGGGGACTTTCTTTCCCCTCAAATAAGCTAAACTGCCTTTTAGCTAAAATATACCCACGATACCAAAAGCTTCTCCTTAATTCTCCTGTCTGCAGCCCCTCTTGTCTGCTACCTGCTTGGGTGCTTCTGAGACCTGAATCTTGTGCTTGACTCAGATGCTCTTCTTTGGAGCAGGTGTCTCTCCCCTTTATTAACTGCAGAATTCTGCATGCAGCTGGTAGCCCAGGGAATAGAGCATCTCATCTGAAGTCAGGGAAATGGGAGCTCAGATGTGGCCCCAGATTCTTAGTAGCTGTTTGACCCTGGGCTTGTCATTTAACTTCTGTTTGCCTTAATTTCTGCAACTATGAAATGAGGAGAATCACAGCCCCTACGTCACAGAGGAAGTTGTAAAAATACAGCAAGTACCAAACAAAAGCTCCCCCTTTGCTCCCATGCACTATAGGCGTGGGGAATGGGCATTCATTATACAGATCATAGCTGCAAACCCTTGGCATTTACGCTGACATAAATCTGCACCAAATGGAAATGGACACATGAAATCACTCAGTGGTTCATCCATTAAACAAATAATAATAACAAATAAGTGCCTACTGTGCACAGATCACTGTGCTGGTTACCAGTGAGACACAATGACTAGTCTCCTTGGGCATAGGGTCTGTTACGTCAAGGAAAAAGATATTACGGTTTACTAAAATGTGTGTGTGTTTGTGTGTGTGCGAGCGCACGCACACGTGTGCATTATATAGGATATATGAGGGGTGGGCTAGATATGTATATATGTATATGTGTGTACATACACATATGTATCCTGTGTATATATAAATAGCACATATGTATGTGTGTTCTAAGTGGAGACATTACAAATGTTTAAACCAAATGTTGTATGAGATGAGAAAGGTAATGAGTGGCAAGGAGGATTGAGGGAAGCCTTCCTGGAACAAGCGGTATTAGAAACACCTTTTGAAGGATGTACAGGCTTGTAACAACCAAAGAGGATGGGATAAATATTTGAGGCCTAGGGAGCAAAGGAGGAAAAATGTCATTGACAGGAAAGCCCAGGCCCTGTTTGATCTGGACAGAAATGAATGAGGATGAGGAAAAGAACTAGGTGTGTAATGTCCTTCTTTTTTTGTTTGTTTGTTTGTTTGTTTAATTACTTCTCAGGAATGTCGGACTCTTGATCCCATTTGGACATTTTCTGTTAAAGACACTGGAGTAGTTTGGCCATTTCCTTCTCCCATTCACTTTACCAATGAAGAAACAGAGGCAAGCAGGGTTAAGTGACTTGCCCAGGGTCTCACACTAAGTAAATGTCTGAGACTAGATTTGAATTCAGAAAGATGAATCTTTCTGACTCCTGACTTGGCTCTCTGTCCACTCTGCCACCCAGGTGCCCATGATGTCCTTAGCACAGAACATTTCCAAATGAGGAAATTACCTTTTAAACTCAGGTCTTCCTGGTTTCTGTTGCGTAACCCTAGCTACTCTGCTTTATTTGTCCTGTGTGTCTACACTGTTGAGAATACTTGGAAATTTGCTCCACAATGGGTTGTGGATATCAGTCAAAGGAGAGGAATATTCACTTGGCCGGTAGGTAATATCTATCAATCAAGCAACAGGCATTTATTAAAAACCTACTTTGTGCCAGACACCAGGATAATTCCAGAGAGAAATAAAAACAAAGATTAACAAGCAAAGAAAGAGAAACCAGCCTCTCACCTCAGGGAGCTTAAATTCAAACAGGGGGAGGGGAAACCATCTGTACAGAAATAGGTGCATACATTCAGAGAAACTGCAGAAAGGAGGGCCCTGACAGCTGCGGGGAGCAAGGAGATGCTTACTGCACAACTTTTGCACTGGGGTGGCCTTGCAGCAAGACCAGGGTTCAAAAAGGGGGATGAGGAAGAAAAACATTCCAGCATGAGAGATAGCTGACCCAAAGTCAGGGAGATGGAATATGGAGGACTGTGTGTGTTTGAAGACCAGGGAATCATCCAGGAAAAAGTGGGGAGGGGAGGGGTCTCTAGGTGGAAACAAAGTCTGTTGGCAGCTGTGGGAATGATGAAGTTGAGAAGAGAGAGAGACTGACAGGGAGATGAACTGGTCACTGACGATTTGGGAACAATGATGCCACATGCCAATGGGCAAGTTATACAGGAGTACTTATGTACTTTAGACAAATTTGTCTTTTAGTTGGTTTTAAAGCATTTCATAAAGGAGGAAAAAGAAGCTGGGCATATAAGCCCCTTGGAATTAACCAGGAATCTGAAATCTTTGAACTTTCAGTCAATGGCTCTCAATAAACATTTTTAAGTAACTGCTATGAGACGGGTTCTGCTAAGCAAGCCTTTGGAGCCAATCAGAATATAGATGGTTTTGATTTATTAAGAAAGATCTTTCTGCACTATAAAATCAAAGCATTCGTTCTAGATTCCAGGAGAACAAGTGTGGAATCTTGGATCTTGGAATGAATTATGACTGTATCTAGCCAGTTACCGGTCCTCTGTTGACACAGGCTATTGCGGCCACTGGTAGTGCTTAAGAGGCCAATTCCATGAACTTTAGATTTCACTCTGTTCTTTATCTATGAACACTGACACTGGGATTCAGGCTTCTATGTAACTTCATGTTCCTCATAGAACGTCAAGTTTAGACCTGCCAAAGTTCTTTAAATCACTTTCCTTGTTCAAAGTCCCACTTTGAAAAACGTAACTTCATCCTGTATTTCCCCAAATGTAATCTGCTAGGTCAAACAGTGACACAATGTATCTTATTTCAGTAAATGTAAGTCCCTAACCTGCCTGATTCTGTGGAGAAGTACTTGGCAATGAGGCGGCAAAATATCTTTTAGTCAATTGATATCCATTTGCTGACGAATAATGTTTTTATAATTTCTGACTTTTCTTGGTGGAGCCTAAAAAGATATATATTCTCATATTCTCTCTCTCTCTCTCTCTCTCTCTCTCTCTCTCTCTCTCTCTCTCCCTCCCTCCCTCCCTTTCTTTCTCTCTTTATCTCTCCCCTCCCCCCTTGAGTAATGTCATTTGGAAGACTATTAATTCTAATTTCTAATTTCATGACGGTGAAAATGAATCTGGAATCTTCTTCCATTCTAGGAAAAAAATAAAATGATTGACAAAAATGAGCTCATTAAGCTAACAGTGAAGCAATTCACCATGACAATTTAAGCTCTAGAATTTGTCACCTTCTACCGGGGAGCTCTGCACAGAGCAGACACTTAATACATATTAGTAGAACTGAATATTGTAAAGTATCATTAATAGTCATACTATGTTATATTGTAGGGTCATAAGATCATTTTCAATGAGCCATAGACCCATCGATTTGGAGCTGGGAGGGGCCTCAGAAGCCTTCATTTTTTCAAATGAATAAACTGAGTCCTTAGGAGGTCAGGACTTGCCCAACATCATGCAAAGTAGTCAGCAGCTGTCATGAGGTTTGAACCCAAAAGCTGCAGCTAGAGACAATAATGTTCCATGGTAGAGAGAAGATGGTTATGCCAGCTGTGACCCCTATGTGCTTCTCCGTTATGTGCCACTTTTTTTCATGTTGTGACCCAAGTTGTCCCAATAGAAACTGTCCGAAAGGCTAGTGCTTTTTCTCCATATTTTTTTCCATTTTCATGGGACACATTTATTCAGCCTCTCTGTATTTCAATGTCCTCATTGGTGGAATTACTATAAGGATCACATTAGAAATTATACATACATAATTAATAATTATATACATATATACATAAGGTTTTGAAAACCTTAAAGTGGTAGGAAAAATGTAAAGTATATAAATTATGATTATCAGTATTGCTTCACATAATAAAACAACACACATTCTTCCTAATGTAACTATTAGTAGAGAGAATAGTAACCAAATTCAGAGGCTCTGGGTTCAGATCTTTCCCCTGCCATTTGGTCCATGTATACTCCTGGGCTAGTTAGCCTCTTGTGTCTTCTGCCACATCTATAGATGAGGGGGCTGAACTAGCTGCCTAGGAAGGAACTCCTATCTCTAGATGTACCTTTCACAAATTTGGGCTCACTCTGCACCATGATCAGGCTGCAGCAGAAGCTTGGACTGCCATAATTCCATATTCTTAATAAGGAGACTGAGTTATACCTTGAATGGCAAATTGGCCTCGGAGTCAGGCATGCCTTAGCTTTAACAGTGGTAATTGTTAATGGTTTAAGGAAAAATGAATATTATTTTCAGAAATACTCCAAGTAACTTTGCAACAACTTGTATATGCCAAAAGCTAATGGTGAAAATACTGGTTATGAATTAGGCCACACAACCTTTCTTCTCATCATTGTAGGAGATTCTTTAAGAGTTTCACCGGAGCATTTTATAAGAAAACTGCCATCATTATGGAGAACAACAGCTTTTCTTTCTCTCATTTCTAATCTCTGGCATCATGTTTCCCTGCCTCTTGTTCACTTGCTCATATTCCACCAGCCCTCACTGCTGTATCGCAGAGACGTTAGAGTAGCTGATGCCCCTAGCTAACACTTAGGGTGGTTACTGCTTGAGTGTGACTCCCCAGTGTACTTTATACCAAATTCAGCATCCTTGCTTTCTTTTCCACAGACCCAGGATCTAATCCTTTAGATTGCAGTTTTTAGACATTTTTTGGCATCAAGCCTTAAAATCTATCATAGGTTCAACATTGGTGGAAGTAGACAACCCATGGAAGAGCAAGTTAACATTGTAATCACTGAATACACCCTGTAAACCCTGACCTTCAAAGATTTTAGTGTGGCCATTCATTATTGTGGAAGTTCTTTGGTTCATGCTTACAATAAAGAGAAAATATCAATTATTAAATCCCACAGTAAGAATTTTAGAAAAAAGGAAGGCTGGTAAATCAAATGACCTCTGATTTTTTTCTCACTCACTGGATCCACCCTCAGCCTTGGAGTGCATGTTTTTTTCTGAATCCATGTAGGATTCAGATTAAGTTAAGTATTGAGCCCTCCATTTTTTAACCCTAAACAAGTGAGTGCTTCTAGGGGTGGTAGAAAAAGCCAGAAGGTGCTACCATCCAAAGGTGGTGGAAAAGTTAAGTTAATTCAATCAATCAACAAACATATAGTTATTAAGAGAGAGAGAGAGAGAGAGAGAGAGAGAGAGAGAGAGAGAGAGAGAGAGAGAGAGGACTATACCTACCTAGGTGAGTAGAGATGGCCTTGTCTACTTAATTTACATTTTTTTTCTGGTTTAAATGCATTTGTAGCCAAACCTGAAAGGATCTTTGGCATGGTCTTCATAAGGTATATCAGTAGAAAGGAAAGAAAAAAAAAGAAAAACAAAACCATCTAACTTTCAGCTTAGCCTCAGGGAACTCTGCCTCATTTTTCATTGCTGAGTATTTTGGTGATAAGTAAAGAACTGTCATCTTCCCATGATCAGGAAGAGGTTCTCGCCATTATTTCTAGCAGATTGAAGATGAGATGACCTGGGTGACCCTGGAGAAATGACTCCAGAAGACAATGGAAGGGACCAATGCCTGACAAATACCAAGACTACACTTAGCTAATCCTCAAACCCTCCCAGCCATCTTTGTCCCAGCTAAGGACACAGCATTGCCACTTTGGCACTTAGCTCAATTCCTGGCATGAGTCAGTGCTCACTAAATTCTATTTGATTAACAAGGTTGTCCACTATGCCACACTGTCCTAAGGGTTAGCACAGATGAGGAAACTGAGGCAAAAGCAGAGAAATGATTTTTAAGATCACATACCTCTTTACTGGAGTTTCCTAGGTAGGAGGGGGCTTGAATTTGTTCTAAAATTAAGCATCATGTTTTTTGTTGTTTTTTTTTTTGAGAATAAGATGAAGGGCAGCTTATTTTAGCATGATATAAAGGCAGCAATGGAGGTGGGGAGACCTAGGTTTCAGGTCCAACTCTGACCCAGGCCAGAAGCAGCCTCTACATTCCTTCATAGAAGACAAGGCTCTGATCTAAATCAGGGAAGTGAACACACCAGGAATGGCCCAGACTCAGGAAATCACTGATCCCTTATTCCGGCTTTCCTCCAGACACCAACACCACCAACAACTACATGAATGTGCTAAGAGCATCTTTCATGTCGGGGAAGGGAGCTGAAGCTTGGATTCTAGACTGAAGTAGGTGGGGTTTGCTCTAGAAAGCTGCAAGAAGGAATAATCAGTTATGAGAGGGGAGAAGGCATCCCACCTGGAGAAAGCATGATCACTGTAGCAAACTCATTTTAGAATGAAGGTGACTAGGTTGACTAAGTAGAACTACAAGACATGTTCTCATCAGATCATCATCATTTCCACCTCTTCTCCACCATTTCCCAAGAGATAACAAGGTAACACAGTGTGTGGAGGAGATAAGAGCTATCATGTGGTTCTCTCTGGACCTCAGATCCCTCCTTTGTAAGATGACTGACTCATAATTAGTGGCCTCTGACATTCCTTCCATCCCTGGATCTCTGATCCTGTGGACCAGGGACTGATCCCATTTCCCTCCTGAGGGAACTGGGGCTTAGAGAGCTAACATCACTGTCATAACATAGGGCAAATCACTCAAGCTCAATTTCCTGGGGCTCAGTTTCCTAATCTGGAAAATGAGAAAACTAGACAAGCTGAACTTTAGTTTCTTTTGAATTTTATCCATGATTCCTGATACTTAAAGCCCCTTCTTTGAGGTGGGAAGGCTCAATTCTTTCAGCCACAGGATAGTGAATGAATGAATGAATGAATGAATGAATGAATGAATGAAATGTATTTATTAAGTGCCAACTATTTGCATAGTACTCAGTTCTGAAAGTAAAAAACAAAACCCAAAGATTGCAGTCTTTGTTCTCAAGGATCTTATGTTCTAATGGGTAGAGGAAAGACTATACACACACACACTCTCACATACACACACTCACATACGCATACTCATACATACACTCTCACCCACTCACACACATATAATGTGTCACTTGATTTTAGTACTCAAGGAAATTAGGGCTAACATCAGTGGGAATGGAGAGTAGATTGTGTGGCCTGTGCAGAATCCTGGAGAAAGGAGACTGCATATCACTGGTGAGGAATCCCAAGAAGGCAGGTTGGTTGGTCAATAGGCCACACAAGAAAGCAGGTAATGGATAATAATCCTAGAAAGGAAGTTTGGGACCAGATTATGAAAAGCTTTCATTTTTTCAATGAAAGAGTTTGTATTTGACCTTGATGGTAATAGGGAGTCCCTTGATTTTTTTTTTTTTTTTGAGCAGTGGGGTGAGCCAAGGGCACACAGATTTTGGGCTGGACCTGGAGCCAGATCCTTGGACTTTCAATCCTGCATTTGCAGGTATGTTGATCCAGTCCTGGCTTTCCTAAAAACCAAGAGACACAGAAATGGATTTGTAAGCAGCTTTAGCCCCCCCTTTATTAGCATAATCCAGTCAGTAATGAGATAGGCCTAAATTGTGCTAAGAAAGATGGCTAACCTTTTAAAATAAACTGATTATTTGCAAGCATAAAATGAAATTAATTTTGGATTATTACAGTGGTGACATGAGTAAACTGCAGTTATTAGGGCAAAATGCAGTGATATTAATTCAAGTTAGTGAGTAATTACAACTGTTTCCAAAATTTAACCCTTTAATGGGGCTGGGTATCCTCTGAAAGTTACAAAAGAGAGACAGTAATACTCTAAACCCCTTCCCAGTGGGAGAAAAACAAAAACTAAACCGAGGTTTTCTAAACAATCATTTATAAAAGCCATGACTTCCCAGGTTTTGCCTCAGTGTCTACACTGACACACAGATGGATTATTTAAACCCATTATCTGGCTATTTCTAGTCCACTCCCATGCCTGAGGTCAAGGCACTATTGCCATTGTTTGGCCTGGACAGTGTAACACCCATTCAAAGCCTAAAATTAACAAAGCAAAGCAGACTCTGTAATTATCCTTCCATCCTTCCCCCATCCTGGCAACACACACACACACACACACACACACACACACACACACACACACACACACACACATATGAGCAGGAGTGTCTATGCACACTCACAGCCACTCACTTGGCTCTGTCTAAAGCTCCCAGTTTCCTGCTTTTGCACAAGTCATCATCTATGCCTGGAATTCACTCTCTTTTCAATTCCACTTCTCAGGATCCACAAACTCAGGTGCAAACTCCTAAGGAAAACTTTTTATCAACTCCTGAGCTCTTCACATTGTCTCCTTCCTCAGATTATTTTGGATTGATTTATCTCTTTATATTTTGCATCTTAAGGTTTCCGGAATATAAACAGCATGAGGACAGGGACTTTTTAAATTCATTTTTTTATCCCTTTCAATGAGCACAGGGCTTTGTGAATGACAGAGGAGAATGAGCAATGAGCTTAGTCCTTATGAGTAATAAAGGCCTGTAATTCTCACCTGGATTTTGGAGTAAAATGCATGTACTTTGTAACTGGTTTCAGGACACTGCGCACATGCTGAAGATTTGGTTACTGAGGCAACAGACGCCCAAAGTATGGGCCTTCCAAAGTACCAGTGAACTTGACCCTGTTCCTTCACATTATAGGGGACCCTTTCCTTCCCTATTACATTCCAAGACATGAGACCTAATGCTGTAAGGAGAAAGGTCTTGGCCTCTACAGCCAAAGCAGAAATAGCTCCTTAAACAGGGGCCTCAGTTCCCAGCTTTAACATATCTTCTTTAGATTTAGGTGAAGGATATTGCAGGCTACAATACTGCGGATTTCCAAAAAATCTGGAGAGTAAGCCCTCCAGAGGTAAAGGTATAGATTTTCCAGTGAATTTTGCAGTTAGATGTAAATTTGGCAAGTTTAAAGCTATGCAGAAGTTGCTTTAAGTCTGAGCCATTTTCTCTTGGGTAATGGTGGTACAGAAAAGAGTGACCCCAAGAGGGGAAGGTGGGACGTTTGGGCCTCTGCACATTTTCTTTGTAAAGGCTTCTTGGTGTTATTTCTCTCACAGTGGGATGATCACTTTGGAGTGTGGACTTACACTGGTAGCATTAGAGGAAGATACCTCCCAACCTTCTGGTCTGTCCTACAATGCATGCCTGGATGGAGATGCAGCTGGTGAGAGAGGCAGGAGCTAATGATTGCAAAAGGGATGGGACCTCAAGACAGCAACCCCTGGGTTACAAACAAGGAAGTGATCCAGGTATCCATTTACTGCCAAGAGGACAACTGGAAGGAAGAGGGAAGCCAGCACCTTAGGCTACTCCATGTTCTAGATGGGACAGAGATCATCTTCATCGCCCAGACACCCAGAGGACCCTAGAAAGCACAACCTTTGGGCCATGATGGGACACAGAGAACAAAAGTGGGGAGGAGAGGAAGAATTTGGAAAATGGGGCCTTCCTAGAAATCTTACTCTCTACATTCTCCACTCCCAGCCAACAACACATTCTTAGATTCCACACAACCATTTTATAACCTGGAGCCATTGTAATCCAGATAATAAAACTTGTAGAATCTGCTGGCCCTTAAAACAATTAGTACCATAACCATCTTCACCAACCATCAATAAAAGCCTTCCAGTTCAGGGGGAGAGGCTGCATGGCAAAATAAGAAAGTCCCTAGCCTGGAGCCAGGAGGGAAAGGATCACAGTCTTTTTAATGATCATTTCTAGCAGCCTAGACATGCAGATGATCTAATCCAACCTCTTCTTTTTACTCCAGAAGTCCCGCAGTCAGGGATGTCACATGATTTACTCCCCATTACAGAGAGGACCCAAATCAGAGACTCCAGATGAAGCATTCTTTCCAGGATAGCACTTCAACTGTACTTCAACCCCAGGGCAGATGTTTACTTCCAGTTATGTGCAGGAGGGCAAGGCCTTTTGTGTCTTTGGACCTCTGTTTCCTCAACTGTAAATTGTTGATAATAACTCCCATGGTGCCTAACTCTTGAAATGGTTTTGGCAATGTTTAGTGGCTAAAAATTAAATGAGAGACTGAGTTGGTGAAAAAAAAAATTAAACGCGTGCTTTGTGCACTGGAGAAAGTAGGGTATACTATGGGCCAGGGACTAGAGAAGGCAGGGCATAAGGTATTTCAAGCGCTTGCCAATCCTTCACATGCCATCAAAATGCCAGCTTTGTACTGTTGTCTTAGGGAGGAGCTTTCTGGGTGTGGATATAGGGACTGAGGCCAATTACTAGAATCAGTTTTCAGCAAATGGGGATGAATGGCCTACAGGAATGTTCCATTTGATCTTTCTGACTCTAAAATTAGGATGTTTGAGTGCTGTAAAGGGGGTGGACTGAGTGGGGTTCTGTACCAGGACTCAGCATTTAAAGAATCCTGCCAGGACCTAAAGGGCTTTGAGGATACAAAACTAACTTCTGTTCCTTCTCAGTCTTTACCAACTGTGGCCTTGTCCTGCATAAAAGGTGACCCGGGGCCCTCCTGCCCCCCAAATGAGTGCAGCCTGTCTTTACCCTCCACACAAATGCTCTAGCCCTGAGCTTTACAAGGAAATCTCATTTTTAAAAAAATCCTGAAATTGTTGGAGTCAAGGGGACTAGGTTCTTCAGTCTCCAATGCATTTTCACATAAAAGGGAAAAAAAGACAAAAAGAAAAGGCAAAGCTCCAAGACAGGGGGACAAGATGAGGAAGTATTTTCAGAGTCTAAAAATGTCAAAAAAGACCACATCCCTCTCACAAGGTAAGCAAGGAAGAGCCACCACCAATTCAAACAGAACACTAAAAGTGGAAAAGACAGGTTTCCAGTCTTCCCCTAAGGATTCCAATGTTATTATTTATTTATTTATTGCTCCAGGAGCTCCCAGGACAACACACTGGGCTGAAGAATATACACTAACCAAGGAAAGGCTGAAACTTTGCCCAGTTGAGTCTACCCTTAAGAGATGCCCCAGTGGGATGGGCAAATGAAAGGAAGAGGAGGGGGCTGCTCTAACAGGACCCTCACTTATTTGGGAGGGGGCACAGTAGACGTGTTTCATGTTTTTATTTTTTAATAAGCCTCAGTTTACCAATCTATGAAATGGAAACAATATTAGCTACGGTACTTACCACCAAAGGATCAAAAAGGATGATCAATAGTGCATGTAAAGTGCTTTGCAAACCATAATGCTCAATTTAAGGGTTGGTTTATTATTATTATTAGCTATTATTATGTGAGTTAGCATTCAACATATATCCACAGAGTCAACAGCTTCCTTGGCGTGGGAAACACCTAGTCTGGAATTCTCTCCATGGATCTCAGATCTTAGCTAGATCTTACTAATCCAAGTCTCAGATTCTACAAATGGGGAAACGGCGCCACAAAGCCACTGTGCCCTGTTTTTAATATTACAGAGTAGCAAGTGGCAGAGACAGAATTCAGACTCAGCGTCCATTCCACCGGAGCGCGTACTGGTGTGGGAGGCGCTGTGGCCTTTTAAGCGGCTGGGTGCCGCAGCAGACAGAGAGGCGGACCTGGAGTCGTGAAGAATGAGGTCAGGCCTGTCCTAGACCTTTACTAACTATGTGACTTTGAGCAAACTGCACAGTCTCCGCCTGCCTCAGTTTCCAGTTCTGTAGAAAGGGACTAATAGAGGCGTTTACCTTCTAGGCTTGTTGCAGGATAAAACAGGATTATATTTGGGGCCTGCCTCGCAAACACTCTATAAATACTGGCTATTCTTATTTCTATTAGGGTTATCAATGTTATGTCGTTTGCTTCCTTTTAACTTTACCAAATGCTCTTCTAAGAGCCGATACACTGAACTCTTCTAGAGAAGCACATGGTGTGAATTTTCACAGCAGTCAAAAAGATATGAAACAGATCCAAACGATGAGAAAAAAATAAGGAAGAAAGGAATGCCAAAGTGAGTAGAGAGAAGGCCTGCCGCCAATCCCTGGGGTGCAGTGACGACGCCCCACCATAAAACGACAGCCAAGGTGTGCTGATCATCTAGGTCTCGTGCTGATCTTCTTTCAACGTAATCCTTGAAAGACGAAAGCAAGAGAAAGGCAAAGGTTTGTCATAGTGGCTTATTTAGCCTTGAAGTAGACCTGGTATTATTATTTTGTTTTAATTTTCTTTTGAATCAAGAGTAACTCCTCAAAAAGTCTGTGGAGGAGACAAAGAATATGTAAGAATTCCCAGAAATAATCTAGAAATATTACTAATAATAAAAATTTCTTGGCCAAGAAACTGGAGATCTTTTGGACACAGGGAGCATGTTCTATATGGATGTCTAGCAAAGATGGGAATCCAACCAAAAAGGGATATTTGGGAAGTGAACAGCTAGTTAAGGAAATGATGGGTAAGAGCAAGCTTTAAAAGTCTAGAGCTCATGTAGGAGATATAGGTTAGTGAATTTAACTTGAATTCCCTAGAATATGTAGAACATATTGACAATGGAACATGTAATGAAGCTCTAGAACAGTAAAGTCTAGTCCCATAGAGCCAATACGACTTGATCAAGGAGAACATGTCATGCTAACTAGGAGAAGCTTGACTAGACTGGCAAATCAGTAGAATTCTGTGGATAGAAGGATCCAAACTAGAATTGGGCTTGTTATTTCATTGATACAGGGACTTTCTAGGTAAGGAGTCTCCTACCTATGTAGGATCTCACAACACACACGTGTGCATGTGTGTACACTTGTATATATGCACATGTATACATACATATGCAGATATGTGTGCATATGCGCACGTGTGTGAGTGTGTGTGTGTGTGTGTGCATGCACACCCACATGAAAAGTAGAAGGCGTAGAGTCAATGCTTGAAGAATGCTTATTGCCTGACTGACCACCTCTTAGAACTCAGATTTGATTTCTGGTATTGACAGTTTCAAGGATGTATTTGCATCCGTTAGGCCTCGCTCCCTCTTTGTAGATATATTTAAACAAAAATGCAGCAAAATTGTTTTTACAAACTTACTCATTCCAAAATTAGCCTCATTTTCCTCATCTGCAACATGAGGATAATAAGAGCACCCACTGCCCATGGGTGCTGTGAGGGTCAAATTAAATGATATATGTAGAATGCATAGCAAATATGCAATTATAATAAACATGCTAGTGGTGATAATAATGATGGTGATGGTGGTGATAGTGATGAAGATGAGGATGAGGATGATGAGGATGGTGATGGTAGTGGTGATAGTGATGAAGATAAGGATGAGGATGGTGAGGATGGTGAGGATGGTGATGAGGATGGTGATTATGGAGGACATTATTTTTGTTTGCAAGTATTTGAAGAGATTTTCTCCCTGTAAAAGGCCCACGACTGGCTCTGCTTCTTCCCAGAGAGCAAACACTAGAGTTATGGCCTGATATTGCAGGGGTTGATCTCAGCTCAGTAGAAAACAACTACTTTCCAACAGCCTCATTCAAATGTGGGACGGACTGCCTGAGGCAGTGGTGGGTTCTGCCTCACTAGACCTCCCTAAACAATGGCTGAACCCTTTTCAGGTATATTGTAGAGGAAATGTTTGTTCACCTGAGAGCTAGACTGGGCCTTTGAGATCCCTTGAGCTCAAGTTTCTGTGACTGAGTCCATGACGTTATTACTCAAAGTGATCCCAGAAAGACAGTGCTTACACCCAAAAAAGAAAAAGCAAAAAGGCCACATCATTCCCAGCAGCTCATGTACCTATCTCAGTGGCAATCTGTTTGAAAAGGGCATCCCCTGTCACACTCATAGAAGTTCTTCTCTGTGAAAAGAAGACACAAACTTTCCAAATTCCCAGTAGCTACAACAGGAGTTAACCTAGTTTGCAAACTTTCATCTTTTTAGTTTCTGGGTCTTTTCATTCTCTAGATCATTAACTCGTTATGTATATTTCCTGAAACTGGGCAGAAAGTTTTGGTCCTCTTTCTCTCTAAATTACCTCATCCCAAGCTTCTAGAATGAACCTGTGCATAGCTGAACTTATTCTTCACATACAATGTCCTTTTCTACATGCTTGTAGTGAGTTCACATGAATTTCTCAATCTTCCAGGCACATTTTCTATGTACCTTCTCACTCTCATACTCACATGTATCTTGCTCTGGTTTGTAAACTGGGAGAAACCTTCCCTCTTATGCCCCCCCCAGCTCTAAATATTCACATGCATGATTCCCCCTTACAGGTTTATCATATAAATACCATATCTGTTGGTTTAACCCTTCTTTTAAAATGGCAGGCTTTTTCTCAGTATTGAATTCCTTTCCCTTAAAGCACTACAAGTGAAGGACATTTCCTCTATTTGCTCTTGGGTGGGGGAGGGGAAGAGAAAAGGCTAATGAAATCCTCAGGAAGCCCCCTGGGTAAAAATGTCTATTTGAACAATTAAGACAGCAGAACAAGAATAGTGGGATGTCTGTTGAGCAAGCCATTAGTCCTTATTAGAAAAGGGAATTTTGGCTTCAGCTGCAGTGTTGGGATTGTTTCTGACATGACGTCCCACAACATATCATATTCATCCATTATAATGTCAGTAAGGATAGGCTAATCAAATCATAATGAAGAGCGGACACTTTTTCCCCCCACCATTTAATTCTTTTAATGTTTCAATATTCAAGAAATGGTGAGAAGGCAGAGCATTTGTGCATAATGTAAACTGGGTTTGAAATCTATGACTCCACAAATCCTGTTCTACTTTCCCATTTCAAAGGCATTTCCAAAATTGTAACAAATATTTTCTCCCAGAAATTTGGCCCTGGAGATATGATGCTTCACAAATGTCACCAGCATTTCAAAGAAATTATGTCTTCTAACTGAGAGGGCAAGATGATTTCTTTGTTTGGTTTGGGGCTCATGTTGTCAGTCAATGCCATTAATTGAGCAACCCTTCTGTTAGAGTGGTCTACAATGAAGATTAGAAAAAGACACAATTCCTACCCTAGAGTAAAGCTGGATTTATTGGCAGGGATAGGACTAACCCAATTAAACTTAATTCAATTCAATCTAATTGAAAGTCATAGAATTGAAGAATTCCAGTGTTAGATGGGACCTCAATGATCAACCAAGTCTAATCCAAACATATAATTAATTCCCAAGATTATGCATTTGATAAGTGACCAGATAGCTTCTATCTGAAGACTTATAAGGATGGAAAAGCTACCACCTCCCTAGAGATCCAGTTCTAATTCTGGCCCATTCCATTTAATTCCCCAGTGCTTAAAGGATAGGATTTGGAAGCAGAAAATGAGTCCTTGAGAAAATGCAATGTTAGAGTTTGCTGAAGGCCTTGGTGATGTTTCCCTCAAAGTAGGGAATGTATATGAGGAAAATGAGAACTCTCCAAGTACTGAAGGGGGTTATGCTTATTCTGCTTGGCCCCATAAATTGGAAAGAAAAGTAACAGAAGTTTCAGAGAACTTGATATAGGCTCAATAATAAAAAAAAAATCTTTGGGGGGAGGAGGGAATCTCTCTACTAGCAGAGTGGGCAACCTTAGGAAATATCAAGCTGAAGTTGATGAACCCCTTGCTAGGCATAAGGTAGAGGAGATTTAGTTTCTAATGGTCCTTCTAGCTCAGAGATTCTGTGGCTTTGTATTTAGCCCTTTAAAATTTCATAAGATTTACTTTCCCCTAATCATCTAGCCTTTCAAAATTCTCGTGGACCCTGACTCCTATCTGACATCTTACATGGAAGCTGTCCTTCTTAGTTTTCTGTCATCTGCTGACTTAGTGAATATCACTTCTATGCCTCTATAAAAGCCCTTGATAATAAATAAATAAATGAATGAATGAATGAATGGATGGATGGATGGATGGATGAATGAATGAATGAATGAATGTTAGACCAGGACCAAGTTCTGGGAGAATCCATTAGAAACCTCTTTCCAAGGACCCATCAAAGCAGACAGTAGAAAGATGACATGTTGCAGAGTAACTGTTAGATTGAATTGGTAGAGGAATTCTCTTTACTAGGAGTTTCCTATGTCTCTGTGTCATGGCAAGAAAACTCATATTATTACCATTTCAAAAACCAGTCTGCAGAAATACTCTCTACATTGTTACATGGCTTGAAAGGAAGTGTCTATTGTCACATAAAGGGTTGTGTTTCTTTGTTTCCAACTGGATAAGCACATTGGGAACACACCTTGTCAGTCACTGGCCTTGTGGGTATATCAGCAAGCACCCTAGTATGCTCAGGATGGCTGCTAGCACAGGTTCTTAGATCTGCTTTTCTAAAGGAAAGCAACTCAAAATGGGTTAACAATCTTTTTTTAATCAAACAAATATATCATTTACCTAGTTCAGGGGAAAAAGTCAGCACCCTGAACTCCAGAGAATACAAACCCAAGTTACAAGGACAAGTTATCCACACAAGCAGACAAAGAAACAGATCAGCAGGTGGGCTTCCAACCATCTGACCATCACATCCATTATCTATTCAAGTTACCAGAGAGGGAAGCATCAACATCTGGGATTTTCAAAGCCAGGGGGCCCAACGGCTTCCCAGAGTCTCATCTGGCCAAATCACACAACTCTTTTCAAAGTGAGCCCCAAAGGAAAGCCTCACATCAGGGAATGCATATATAGATGTAATGGTAATGAAATCAGAAGATCTTCCATGCCCCCTTTCTATTGGCATCTAATAAAGGCACTTAGCTCCTTACTTCAAGTTAACTCCTTGGGAGTAGTTAACACCTTAACAGGAAGGGGCTGAACAGGGAGGAGCTACACTGTATGTAAGGAGAGAACCAGCAGGACCATCACATTTTCTCTCAGTCACCACCTGGAGACTGTACCTTTTCCTGAGATCCTCCTTGTGCAGCTTCTACTGAGAACTTCCAAGGACCAGGCTGAGGAACTCTCGTGAGTCTGAGAGGGATCCCTGCTTGAGGGAGCCTGTTCTATTTGTGAAGGCTTGGGAATGTGGGTGTCCACTGCATTAATTATGTGTATCAACGTTGTGACCACTATAATGACTTTGGCTTTCTGGTTTTGGGACTTGTCCTTCTGGTTTTGGGACTCAGTGTTCTGGTTTCTGAATAAAGACCTTGGTTCTGCCTTCCATGTGGAAAGTTTGCTACATTTGTGATCCAAAACTATAACAGCATATTCATAAGCATCATGGGTGTTGTGAATATCTCATTATTGATACAATAAGCTTCTCCTGGGTCAGAGAATGTCACAGCCCTCTTGACCCACTGGCCAATTACAAAGTAACAAGGGGTGGCCGTTCCCAAAAAACAAGCTACCCGCCATAGGCTCCACATGACCACATTCAGCCTATTGGGGGCAGAGTACACTTTCAAATCAAGGAACATTCTCAGAGCCACTTAAGAATATCAAAGGGTCTAGGGGCAGGAAAGATCTTCAGATTCTTATTACAGTGGGCAGACAGAATTCTTGAAATTAAAGAGGATTTTTTTAAACTGCCAAACTATCCATTGATCTCAGAGATTTGAGCCTGAATGGACTCTGTGCTATTGTTACTCTTGCTCAAGAACTAGGAAAAAGGAGGCAAATGATCAAATTAGATGTAACTAGCTATTTAACACTTAAACAGAGGCAAAATCACCATGGTGTTACTCATGTCAAGAAAGACACATTTGAGGGCTCCCTCTCACTAATGTGAGACTGTGAGGTCTCTAAAAGCAGGGCTGACTTTGCCCGCCTTTTGCATACCCAAGGCTTGACACAAGTTCTTCTTGCATAGTAGATGCATTGCATTAATAAATGCCTACTCTAATAGTACAAATCAAATTCCATGTCTAGTAAAAAAAAGACAAATAAAACCACATAAACAAACCCAATTTCACTTTGATTCCAGGTAGTCAGCAAGCTTTGAATCCAACTTACGCCCCTATCATCTAAGTCTAATGCACCTTGGAAACATCTCCTGGAGCTTTAGACTTAAGAACAAGCACAGCTTGCCTAAATTGGAAAGGAACATCCTTGATTTGGAGTCAGAGGACCTGGCTGCTAGACAATGTCTAAGGTCCCTTCCAGCTCAAGATGTCTTGATCTTGGGTAAATTGATTATCTCTTTATGAGATCACTAAATACCAGAAGTAATCTCTTCTTGACTTTAAAGTTTCAAGGGGAACTTGCCTATCAATGAATGGTAGTTTCTTCAGTCAAAAAGATGGAGACATAAATAAGAGTTGATAGTTAACATTGAAAGGCTCCTTAAGGGTTACAAAGTGCCATACGTATTATCTCATTCAATCTTTACAACTACTCCAAACTGCAGGTGCCATCATGATGCCCGTTATATACACAAGAAAACTGAGGCTGAAAGAGATTACAGGATTTAGGTCATATAGCTAGGAAGTGTCTGACAAGAGATTTGAACTTATCATCACTCCAAGTGACCTGCTGTGCTATCTCAATTCATAAGATCTTATTAAGTTATTACCAAAATGGCAAAATCATTTGTAATTGAATTGATATGTTTTGAATAGAAAAAAGTCTAATGGTAGTCTTTTTCCTCCAAGAACCCTTATATAACCACACCATTTGACCATGGTTGACTTCTCATTGACAATTTCAATCCATACAAAAAGAACCCAAAAGTAATTCGGAAGGTGGGATGGCTAGTGGAATGAGAGCTGGGGACTAATTGAATCATCAAAAGCAATCCTGTGAGAGGCAAGGTTTCTGTAAAAGAAGAGATAAGAATTTGGAGGAATTCAAAGAAAATTCTGACCTTGAAAAGAGTTGAAACTATTTTATGTAGTAAGTATAGAATGACTCCTGAGAAAATGATATCACCAACAACAGTATTAACAAAGCAAAGTATTCCACCTGCCTCAGGCACTTACTGCTTACTAGTCATGTGACCTTGGGTAAGTTACTTAATCTCAGTTGTCCTAATTACCCCCTCCACAAAGCAAAAAGAGAAAAAAAAATGATTCTTTGTACATATCCAAATGAGCTGCTTTGGGAAGAAATGGTTTCCTCATCACTGAAGGTCTTCAAATAAAAGCTGAGCCACCACTTGTTGGGGTTCACTTGTTGTGAAAGGGTTCAAGTATGAGAAAATTAGTTGGTGCCTGAGATGACTTCCTACTCTGAAATTTTGCTATCTAGGGGGTATGGAGCAGTATGCTAAGTGTTACAGGTATTTCTAGTATGGGGGCTAATATCCCCAGGATTAATAAGAAGCTTACTAATGCCTTTGATCCAGTAATACCACTTCTGGGGTTGTATCCCAAAGAGATCATAAAAGTGGGAAAAGGACCCATATGTACAAAAATATTTATTGTAACTTTCTTTGTGGTGGCAAAAAACTGGAAATTTAGGGGATGCCCATCAATTGGGGAATGGCTGAACGAACAAGTTATGGTATGTGAATGTAATGGAATACTATTGTGCTATAAAAAATGGGAGATGGACTTCATAATTACCTGGAGAGGCTTATTAGAATTAATGTTAAGTGAGAAGAGCAGAACCAGGAGAAATTTGTACACAGTCACAGATACATCATATGTGTGATGACCAACCTTGATAAACTGGACTCTTCTCAGCATCACACAGTTAAAAGACACCTCTACAAGTCTCAGGATGGAAGGAGATTCTACATTCAGAGAAAAATCTAGAAAGATCAGAGTTTAAATGGAGACTGAAGCAACACACGCTATCGTTCTTTTCCATGTTTGGTTTTGTTTCTTTTTTCCCATTGTTCACTCCATTTGACTTTTATTCCAACGCTTCTATACAACCAGACTATTGTAAAATGTGAAAGTGTTTGCAGATCCTATACATGATTGTATGCCACAATGGGGGTGGGGGAAGGGAAGAAGGGGAGAAAATCTGAAACTCAAGTGATTCTGGAACTGAATATTGTAAACTAAAAGTAAACAAGTCAATTAAAAAAAAAGAAGCTTACTAATGAGTTGTGGGGAATATTTGTTCAAAACCCCAAACAAACAAATAAAAACACCCAACACAGAGCCACCAAAAACCTATGTGATTTAATTTCAATCTATTTTCTTATGTACACACCCTAGAATTTAATTTCTTTCATATTGAAGCATTGGCTTGGAAAGATTTGTCTTCTATCCATATGCATGAACAACTTTAGAATTTATCTACTTTCTATTGTATGGTGTTTTTGGAAAAGTTTACTGAAAGCCAAGGGACATGGGTAGCTGGTGGAGGGAGGACAGTAGCATTTGTGGAGGGGATTTGAAAAAAGTTGGGAACCTTTGCAGTAAAGGCAGCAAAGATGTGGACACTCAGTTCTTGCCTTCAGGGACCTTGCAGTCTAGCTGGGAATATTGAACCCATATTACAAGGTAGCTTATCCTTCTATATGTTAACTGCCTATATGCCATGGATGTCTAGAAGAAGAAGGTGCCTCTGACAGTGGTGTAGTCATAGCAGTTGAATCTTGAAAAATGGATGAGTGAAGAGGTCATTCTGAGTGGAGAGAGAAAACTGGGTAGTTAAAAGAGAGTAAGTGACATAGGTTTTTAAGGGAGCAGCATTGATATATAGGAAAAATTATGAAAAGAGCAACAGGCCTCCCTGAAGCAAAAATAAATAAAATAAAATAAATTGAAATAAGATAAAATTAAAGAAAATAATCTCCTGAGAGCAGGGTCAGGGGAGGGAGCAAAGAGAAGGAATGAAATGGGGAGGAGGTGGCTTCGGAACATTGCTTTATTTTCTAAGTTATGTCTTGATGTAAATAGGAGGCTCCAGGAGAGATGAGCTTACAGTTTTCTTGAAAGGCAGAAAGGGAGTTCTGAAGGGAAGTTTGTTTATTTATTTAGTATGATGGGGACTGATTACTAGCTTCCATAGACAAGACTCTAGATGACTATTATTTGCAGATAATAGGGTGTTTTAGAAGGGACCACAATTTCAGTCAGTGGTGGTGCTAGTGCCACGCACATAGTAGGTATTAAATAAATTTTGATTGAATTGAATTGAATTGAAATGAGTGAAGTGAATATTTCACTAGTTGATGAGTAGATTCCAAGGATGAGTTTTCTAAATTGGGATGTTCTTTACATGAAGAAAGCACAAAAGATGAGAACAGAACTCTTGTTGATTTCATTTTTGGTTTACTACTCCCCCTTTCAACCTAAGAATAATAATTAAAAAAAAAGATCCTGGGGCAGGTAGGTGGCACAGTGAATAGAGTGTTGGCCCTGAAGTCAGGAGGACCTAAGCTGAAATCCAGCCTCAGACACTTAATACTTACTAGTTGTGTGACCTTGGTAAAGCATTTAAACCCAACTGCCCTGCCTTCCCCACTCCAAAAAGCAAAAAAAAAACCAAAAAGGAAAAGATCCAACTGACATTGATCTGGCAATCTATTGATAAGTAACAATACTCCTAATACATGTTAATATATTCCTCAGACTTGCAGGAGTTTTATTAAGTGCTTGTCATGAGCTTCACATTCTGAATTTATTATCAGTGTAAAGTGCATAATTTGCTTTGAAGCATTTTCAAGCATGGCAATAAGTCAATAATGGAAGCAAGCTTTGGGAATGCCACACAAAATTCTACAATGGGGGGAGGTTAGAAGAGAAAGATGGATTCTCTAGGTTAGGAAAATGGGTGTTGAATGAAAGCCTTCATTGGATACTACTTGGTAACAGTCCAGACACTATTCCATGCTATTTAGTTGGAGAAACATTCAGTAGCTGACTGACTTTTTTCTTTTGCCAATGATCAGAGACCAAAAAAAATAATTATAAAATGTAGCAGCAGATTTAACAGATGAACTTTCTGGACAAAATGAAATTCATACATTATTTGTACCACGATTAAAGCACAGGAAAGAAAAGTAGCTGGGTCTCGCCGCCTAGCAGTTTTAAATATTCCAGTGCTGTGAATGGTAATGCCCTAAAGATTCCGTAATAATTTTACTCTTCCTTCTGTTGCTCTCAGTGGACGGATGCTAGCCTTGAGCTAGGTGGAAGAATCACGGACCTAGGGATGTGCCGATTAACTCCCTCTATAAGTGACTTTTCATCCATTCAGATCCAGAAGCCTCAATTCAGGTTCACATTCCACTCCCCAAATGGCTTTAATGAATGCACTAACCTGAAGGGAGTGAAAGAATGCTTCAGAGGTGCTGGGCCTCTGCTAGAGCAGCACCCAAAATGTAATCAACTAACAGACTTCTTATGTGCATCTCCAAAGCACACATTTGAGATTCACCCTTAAGGCTAGAAGGATCTCAGCTTTTAGAGGAGTACCTGGGGATAAGAGGGCCACAAGCAGAAAGACTCCAAGAAGTTAAACTCCTATTTCAGGACTGCATTAATTGGAAGGGCCTGTGGAGCTTTCTTTTTCAGTGGAGGGCTTTTCTTCCATACTGTGTCAAGAATATCGAGTAAGCTTCAGTTTATCCTTCCTTTCCATGGCTTGGGAAACACAGAGTACATTGACTGAAGTACCACTTACATGAGCTTACTAAAGTAGGTGGCTCATTACCGTACTACTTGAAAGGATATTGCCCTGGGGGTGATCTCAGAAGTGGCTGACCTGACTGGCCCAAAAGATCTTGTCCAAACCTCAGATGTCTAAAAGTCCATATGTATTCTTCAGACTCCAAATTGACAGAACGATATTTCCAAGAGAGCTCAGTGTGTATATTGCAATACTTTTGGAATCCTACGGCCCATATTCAGTCTGCTTTCATGGATATACATTATGTGTTAGAAAAATCCTATGATCTCTTGTGAACAACAGCAAAAACAACAAAGGTTTTACTGCTGAGCCCAGGGGTAAGAATCTCATCGGACCTGGACTCATTTGTGGTGGTTGCTTGATAGTTGTCTGGGGCTCATTTGAGCTAAGTTTGGTCACTGCTTTGTACCTTTGCAAATTTATGGTACCTTGTGAAATATTGTGATTGATATGGACATGATAAAACATCAGAAGGAATAATGATCATATTGGATAAAGACTAAACAGGAATGTTTTTTGGACCAAGGAAACAATGTAGCTCTTTCAAATGCAAATAAGAATCACATGCCTTTGTCCTCTTCTGTACCTTTCCCCCCTCCCTCTGACTTGAGATTTTGGTTTATCTGTTTGTTTTTGTTCTTGTGAATTGTAGATGGAAAGCAATGGTGACTATTGGTCTCAGTCTCATGAAATATTTGTAGCCTTGAGTTTCCACTCACTTGAAACCTAATGAGTCTTTGAGGTCAACAATTCAAATGAATGCAATTGATCCTTTCTAAGTAAGAGATTGATGGGCGTGGTGAAGAAAGTGGAAGACTGGAGGGTTTTTTATCTTCAGCTCAATAACATATAAACAATCATTCATTTTCCAAGTTAGGAGAGATCTAGCAATACCCTCACCTCTTTATTTCACAAATGGTAAACTGAGGGTCCAGAAAAGTTAAGTCATTTGCTCAAAGTCAGACAGGGGTGGAATAACCAGGGGTGGAACTCCCATCTCTAAGACCTATTCCTAAGTCTAGTTTTTTTACTTTTTGTTTTCTCCACTGCAACACACTCTAAAGGTGTTACACAATCAGCAGCATTGTCCTTGGATGGGAAGGATCTATTCATTTGTAGACAACATAATGCAATGATGTGTCTTTGTGTGTGACATATGTGTATACAAACAGAACATATAGAATATCACGTGCTGAGTGTGGTGGGCACTGAACAAAACAATGAAGAAAGTATTTGATCATATATTGAAGTAAACAATAATTTTGTTCCATGGATGACTTTTAAAAATCAGTTTTCTATGTTCAGTCTGAAGAAATGACAGGACTCTTATTTTAACAATACAAGTGACTCAATAGGAAAAAAAACGACCATACTTTATTACTACTTTCTCATCTCTATAAAATATTGAGGAGAATGGTCTATATACACACCAATGGCAACTTGATGAAATCTTAGGAACAATCAGAAGACTCTCTAGAGCAAACTGGAGGTTTGTAGTCACAGAAATAAGGGGTATGGTGAATAGTTATATCCTGTCCTTTCTGAAGTATTGCATCATGTAAAACACAATAGAGCCTTGAATGCCCTTTCCCAGAAAAATGTGTCTGTGGACATATTAAATTAGATTACATACAGTAGAAATAGTTATGTTATATGCAACCTCACTAAAAAAGGAACATCATCTGATGAGTATGGCGTTAGTGTCATGGAAATTACCTTGGAAAGAAGTGGAAAAACAAAAAACAAAACAAAACAAAAGCAGAATAATGATAACAATAATAAAAACCACTAAAGGATTACTTACTGATGTAAAAGTTCTCCAAAGCCTCTTCATTGTAGATGGCATATTATCAATTACATCAGGGGCTAGAACAAGAATCCTCTTCTGTGAAATACTCCACACTGTGAAAAGTGATCGATCTTACCATCCATCACTGTGTAGAAGGAAGAGATTTGACTGAATGGTACTGGGAAATTGTGAAGTGCCTTAGATGATCTCCAGCTGCTTGCTGCTCCAAAAGTCTGTATCCCTAGGCCAAATATTCTGCTAGTATCGCTTCATGGTGGCCGCGAGTCATGAGAATCGTTACGTCAGTAGAACAAAAATTCCAAATAATCCAAAGGGCAAAAGAAGAATACATAGTGTGCGTGAGTCAGCTGTAGCATATTCTCAATAATGATTTGAACATAAGCTCTGAAAAAATATATTGTCAATGAGGGCTATGATTGAAAAAGTAGCTATGCATCTATAATAGTAAGCAAAGTAGTACTTTGCTCCTTTTTCACTTAATTAAGTGCCTTTGAATCACACCTTTGATTGTATCAAGTCTTAGTTGGAAACAGTATACATTGTGTTTCCCTTAATAGGCCCAAGGCAGTTTAGAAACCTTCCCTGTCCTTAATAGGCCTAAGGTCTTCACATGAAGTCCACAGTGGGAGGAGTTTGCTGAAAGGGTAGAACAGGAAGCATGAAACAGGAAGGGTGGAACAGAAAGGATGAGAGAGGATAAGAGCTCAGACACAAGCTGGGACCAAGCTGAGCTAAGACAGAAAACGTTTGTGATGTTGGCACTCTATTGTTCTGTCTGCTCTTCTGTTTTGTGCTCCTCTGTCAGAGGTCTGTTGAACTGTTACTTTGTCAGAAAGAAGCACTATGTTGATTTGCGTTGATTGCTGAGACACAAAGTAAATTGAGATGATAGCTCTGGCAACATGTATAAATATTGTTGTAGCCCTGCTGAGCTTTGTTTTCCTAGAAGCAGAATCTGTGAAGAGCTTGGTGTGGAGCAGTCCCTGTGAGCTACAATACTGAACGTGAGCTGAGAACTGCATATCTGTGAATCCAGGCAACATTCAGGTAAATCCAGGCAGGAGCTGGGAGCATGGAAGAGGAGCAATGGGTTTTGGAAGTCAGCCTCTAGTTAAGCTGAAAAGAAATTTTACTTGGGTGCTCAGGGGTGACTGATGCCATTATACCTTACTGTGACCAACGGGGATATGGCCTTTGCACTTTCCACTACCCCTTAAGGATGATTGGCTTAAGAATGATTGGAAGCCAGCCTGGAGTTAAGATGAAAGAAGACTTGATTTGGGTACTCTATATTGATTGAGGAGATTGTGACATATTGAACCATATACTTTGTTTAAGACTATGTGGCCCTTAGTAATAAGTTGTTGTGTTATGTTCTTGTGAATGTTTTGCTTTAGCTTCTTGAATGTTTTGCTTTAGTTTAGGGATGAATAAATAGGAAGTTTATGTACTATGCAATTAGATTTTTTAAGTTATTCACAGTAGCAGTCCTCAGGAGACCTGATTGTGATTGCCTTTGCAGCATAATCATGTCATAAGAACTCTAAAAAAGAGACCGAGGGTCTGAGAGGTGGATATGTAACCATAAGTTCTCAGATGAATGAAAGGAAAACTTAGAGAGCATGTTATAGAATTGTCCATTTCAAACTCCAAAGGACCTGTGAGTTCTTCTAACCCAGGGCTTAATTTTATACATGAAGAAATTGAGGTCCCGAGAGAGAATTTGGTTGTTTAAGGTCACGACGCAATAAATACCAGAGCCAAGATCTGAAACTTGACCCTTTGGCTGCAAATTTAACTCTTTCTAATGCGTCATGATCCTCCATCACGTATACCTAGAAAGACAAAGGTGGTATAGGATTGCAAGACATGAAGGCATTACAATTTCTAGAGGAAGAGTATTAATCCCAACTCATTACCAGCACAACCTTAAGGAAGCAAAATCTAATAATTATAACTTATTACTATTACTCTTATAACAGTAATCACACTTATATCATGCTTTTAGATTTGTAAAGTAATTTTCAAATATATCATTTGACCCTTGCAGAAACCCTGAGAAATAGTGCTATCATTATTACCAATATTATCCCACTTAAACCCTCTGGGACGCAGTTTTCTTTTGTGTAACACCAGGTGTTTGTAGATGAATTAGGTGGGCTCTGGGTCCCTCCAAGATCTAAGTCACAGGGATGGAAGAATAGATCTATCAACCCAGTGAAGTCCTTTACATCCTCAAGCTCAGTCCTCCATCAATGATGGGCTCAAAGAAGACTGATGGGACTTCATATGGATGAGTCAGCCTGTTGTGGGTGTCACTGTAATAGTTCACATTTATCATGGCTGTTGTTGAAAATGTGCATTTGACTGTAGCTGAACATTTCACATCAAAACAACATCTCATCTGTATGTCAGCAACTCAGAAACATTGGGCTTTGAACATGCTCTGAGATACTCAAGGCACCAGCAGAATTATGCATTTGGAAACAAATCAGAGCAAGAAAGCCATTTTTTTCATGCCTATTTGCTTCAAAGGATGCTTGGATTTTGCTAATTGCCTCAAAGAGTGCTTCGGTTTGCTATTTGCTGCAAACAGTACTCTAATCGAGTTTACCCTCTGAGTTTGCAGCTGTGTTCAAGTATCCTAATGTGTTCACGGCATGCTGAACTATTCTTCTGCAATTAATTCACTCAGTTCTTCATGTGAAATGATTTATGCTTATTTATATAGAAATTGTAAGCTTATGAAGCTATGAAGATTAGCTACTGTGTGGCACTTCTCTGCCCTAAAGGGCAACCTTCACCTGTGGATCTCAAAGCACTTCACAAACAGAAGGACCTGTATTTCATGGAAAATCCAGAGAAAAGATGAGCACACTGTTGGTGAGTAAATGAGTTAAACAAAGTTCATTTAAAAAATCACACATACAGAAAATGGACAGACATAGATAAAGTAGAGCCATGATATGGGGACTCTCACAGAAGAACTATGGAAAAGGTCTGCAAATATTTTCATCACAACCTCTTTACTCCATCAAGGGCAGTGGGCTATCACATTAAACTCAAATGTCATCTTCCTGGATATGATTCTATGGGATGTAGAGATGACGATTTTGAAAAATGAAAGACAAAACCTAGGGGAAGGCAGGAAAGCAGCTGGAGTTGGACCAAGTGGGCGTAGAGAAGATGCATGCTGAAGGTAACACAGTTGTAAGGGCATCGGGCAATTAGTTCAGGGATTCTTTCAGAAAGTAACAGGAGAGGAAGAATACCAGTGTCATGGCAAAGCAACCTCCAAAGACTTCAGACCTTATTAACACACTTAGAGAAACCCTCACAAAGGCAACAGAGAGATTACTAGATTATCTGCACATATAATATGATAAAATAGAATTAATGTAATCTTCTGTACTGTGATATGATCTGATACAATGTAATATAATATGGAACATATTCATTCTATTCTATTCACACACATCTCTATAGGTCTGTATGTACATATGTGTATGTATGTGTGTAGATCTGTCTCCCTCTCTATCCACCGTAATCTACAAATGCAGGAGGTACATCTTTGACACGTGTCTTAGCAGGTTCTTAGCAGGGAACCATCAAGATTCCATAAGGGATGTTACCCTACAATGCACCACCCTTACCATCACATATGCATTGGACTGAGGGTAAAGAAACCTGAGTTTTCATCCTGCTTCTCACACTTCTGCTCTGTGACTCAGCCAATCATAATGCTGCTAACTACAAGGAGCACTGATGTAGAACTCTAAAGCTTATAAAGAACTTGACCCGCCTTTCCCTTCCCAAGAACTCAGTGAATAAGGGTCTATGACTGGTGTCATCTTACGAAGGTGGAAATTGGGGGAATCCCTTCCTGCTTTTGGTACTCAGCTCCCTTCCATCTAAAATAGTCTGATAATAAATACGGCTCCAAATTTGTTGCATCTGTCCATTGAGATGATCAATTGTTCAATCAACACACATTTATTTGTTTTGGTCTTATTTTATTTATTTATTTAGCTTTTTTTGAGGAGAGAAGGCAGGGCAATTGGGGTTAAGTGACTTGTCCAAGGTCACACGACTAGTAAGTGTTACGTCTGAGGCCATATTTGAACTCAGGTCCTCCTGACTCCAGGGTCAGTGCTCTATTTACTTTGTTGCCCTAGCTACCCCTCAACACGCATTTATTAAGTACCTATTACTTTCAAAGTACCTACTGATATATATAAATACTTAAAACTGTTTTAATTATTTTTAAATGATGTCATTTTATTAGGTTAGGGTTACCCAGTGAGAACTACCTTTTTCAAAACAGAACTAAACCTGTGCAATGATTTATTAGAGAATTTCCTCAAGATCTGAGAGATTATTCATCATGTTCAGGGTCACACGTTAGAGGTGGTCATTGAACTCAGTTCTTTTATGGTAAACAAGATATCTACTATCCAACTCTGCTTTTTAATAACTTAACACACCATAAATAACATTTATTATTTTACAATTAGTCATTAAAATATAATGGTGTGGTAATTTGTGAGTCATATTCATG
Source organism: Pseudocheirus occidentalis (assembly GCA_028646575.1). Lineage (NCBI taxonomy): Eukaryota > Metazoa > Chordata > Mammalia > Diprotodontia > Pseudocheiridae > Pseudocheirus > Pseudocheirus occidentalis. The sequence goes on along the minus strand of CM053593.1, from coordinate 4,752,694 downwards.
TAATGTTTTAAGTCTTGAACAGAAGAATTCGAGTTTATGATGTCTTAAGAACTACTGAGTCTAAATGTGAGAGACTCATCTTCCAGGCAGATTTTTGGCTTCAGAAAGATCTGGAGCATCTTAGGAGCTAAGCCCAGTTTGCGCGTCTCACAGAAGCAGAAGAAGATTTTGGTTTGAAGACATATGGCTCAGGAATAAGGAGGTACAGGAGGCAGTATCACTGCAGTGTGACATAACCATGGAGGAACAGAGGAAGGATGACCAAGAGAGGCATTTTGGAGAGTGGAGAAGCTCTTGCCAGTCAAGGACAAAGTGCGTGCTACCAGTGAAGACGGCACTGATCATCAGTGTGCACAGGCCCTTTAACAAGGTCAGCAACTGAAGGGATGCTGCCCTCTATGGGGCTTTTATATCTGTGTCCTCAGTTCCTAGAGCACTGCACAAGGTCACCATGCTTGCTGCTTGATGTAATGGACTGTGGTCAGTAAGATCATTCATTTACCAAACTTTTGTTCAGGCTGCCTGGTAGCTTTCAATGGGAAATGTCCTGGTGAAGTTCTGGGGAAGGAGAAAGAGATGAAAAAGGACCATGCTCCTGCTTTCAAGGAGCTTCTATTTACTGGGACTTTAGGTGTGATCCATACACAGATGGGTAGAGGCTTTGTTGTTGGTTTTGTCAGTTTTGCTTTGTTTTTATTTTCCTCACTAGATCATTTATATTTAGGAGCACAGGAAACCCCACCTGTCAATGCAGCTTGGTACCTGCTTGGCAGTTTGGCGTCACAGAGGTTTTCCTTAGGCACATAGTCAATGTATGTCAAAGGCAAGACCTCAGCCAGTGTCATTCCCCTTAGTTTAGGTCCTCCTCTCCTTTCCTTTCCCTTCCCCTTCCCTTCTCCTTCTTCATCACCAGCCCCAATGTCACTATGCCCAGCAAGAATTGGGTTAGGCCTCATTTTAGTGGCAATGGTCTCAGAAGACTTCCAAATTCCTGGGCTTTACACACACCTAAGAGAATAGAATCCACAATACAAATCCCCCAATATCCGCATCAGTTGATCACATACATTTCCAAAGAGTTTCCTATGTATCAGTCACTATAGTAAGGAACAGCAACATGAAGAAAAAGCAAAAGCAGACCCTTCTATCTCTTTAACAGGATCAAATGCTAGATACAGCATCGACAAGATATACCTAGTGTAGATGGTAAGTCCTCAGAGGTGAAGGCAAATGAGACCAGCAGGCCTGGGAAAGGTTGCCTTCACCAAGGGGCAGTGAGCTGCACAGAGAGAGGGAGCCTGTCGGAGAAGGAGCTTAGAGTAGGCCGCCACAAGCTGATTGTCAAGTGAGTGGAGGGGAGTAAAAGAGAATGGGGTTGGGATGGTGGGGTAGGGTGGGTAGAAAAAGGCCAGATAGCAAAAAGCATTCAATGACAGAGAATTTGAGACATTATTCTCGAGGTAAGAGACAGTTACTGGAGTTTGTAGAGTAAAGGAGTGACATTGTAAGACTTGCGCATTTGGAAAACCACTTTTGAAATTAAGTAAACAAAAAGGGAGAGACTTGAAGGGATGTCAGTTAGAAGGCTATGACAATGGAATGCGTGAGAGGTGACTTTGAGCCAAGACACTTAGCAGCTGGGTGGTCCTGGGCAATGCATTCAGGCTCTGGAAAACCAACCCACCCACACTGCCCCCCTTCTCATCTGAGGACAATCATAACACTGAACTTACCAAGTGTGAGGATGAAATGAGAAAATAGCTTTAGGGTACTTTGCAAACCTTACAATATGATATAAAGTCTTTTATTGGTAGTAGCAGGTACTTAACCAATGGTATTTATTGAGTGTTTGTGAGTGTGTTTGTGTATGTATGTGTGTGTATGTGTGCGTGTGTCTGTGCCTGTGTGTCTGTGCCTGTGTGTCTGTGTCTATATGTGTCTGTGTGTATATGTGTGTGTCTGTGTGTCTGTGTATTTACTGTCTTCACTCCACCACCTCGGAAGCCTTACTGAAAAATTCCAGGAATAAAATAACCATTTTCGTTGTTGTTCAGTCATTTCTGTCATGTCCAACTATCCATGTTCCCATTTGGAGTTTTCTTGGCAAAGAAGGTAGAGTGGTTTTCTATTTCCTTCTCTGTCTCATTTTACAGATGAGAAAATGGGCAAACAGGGTTAAGTGACTTGCCCAGGGTCACACAACCAGCAGTATAAATAGATAGAACGTACAGAATTCAGAAAACTTACAAAGAGGGGTCCTGGATCCTCTACATCTTGTAGTCACTTTTGTGACAGTGAGAATGTGATTACTTGAGGTCGTCATTTGTGAAAAGGAAGTCTGCCTATTTGACTGTTGCCTCTTTTTTAATCCCCCATGCTTAGCACACTATCTACCACATAGTAGGTTCTTAATAAGACTGACTTCTCCAATTTGACACAATTTCAAGGGTTCAGTCAGGGTTGAGGAACCTGCGGCCTCAAGGCCACATGTGGCCCTCTAGGTCCTCAAGTGAGCCCTTTGACTGAATGCAAACTTCCCAGAACAAGTCCCCTTAATGAAAGGATTTGTTCTGTAAAACTTGGCCTCAGTCTGAAGGCCACTCCCCAGGACCTAGAAGGCCACACATGACTTATTTGCAGGTTCCCCACCCCTGCTGGGCTAGATAATGATTTGGAGATCATACCATCAAGCCATCCATTGGTAAACCTGGTGTCCTATCCTTAATACCAATAACCAATATATGAGCTACTTATTCAACAAAATTCCAAAGAGAATTGAGCAAACCCTCTTTTTTTCAACTCTGTTAACACTTTTCAAAACCTCATAAAAATATGTTCCAAGTCTCACCACTCAACATATTGAATAACATATTTGTAAAATGTTCATTTTCCTTTCTTAAAAAACTCAATTTTTGCTTTCAGTTCTCCAAAGATGTAAAGTTGATGCTTAATAAATGTTTGCTGGTTGACTGATTGATAATAAGAAGCAGTGATTTTAAACAAAAATATTCTATAAGACTCAAGAAATATCTATTTACCAGCCTCTTTCTCTATCTATTTGTCTAATATATATGTATATATATATATGTATATATATGTATGTATGTATCCATCTTAGTAGACACATCCATAGACAGAGAGAGGGATAGGGAAGGCTGATTCAATGCTGCTCCTTATCTAAAAATAGGTAGAAAGAAAATTAAGGAAAGCCATTACATGGTACAGATACAATCGAGATTGAGAAATTGACCTTTGAAGCTCCGGGTTTTTCCTTTCCCATTGTCCTCACTGTATGACTAGAAGACATTTTGATCTTAGAGCAAGATTGATTTACTTTGCCTGAATGTAGAATGAAAACCCATCTTCGATTTCTGCGTTTTTGTTCTACATTTGTGATACCATCTTTTTTTCTTTCGACCCAATTAGCATGTCAGAGATGTGAAACTTTTTCTCTTCCTCTTTCTCTTTCTCTTTCTTTTTTAAGGCCCAATTTGGAAATACTAAAGCTCTGAAATTAAATCTCAGTATGAAAACATTTCCTACATTGGCCTCAACAATCAAGGCAGCTTTTATTCTGGCTCTGCAGGATGAAGAGCTTTGTCAGATCACCCTAATTTGTTAAGCTCATTATTCTTCGTCCTGAGATATTTCAATATGACCGAGCCCTTGAAGACCTGGAGCCTTGTAAATGTTTTCCTTACCACCACCTCTTCAAAAGTAGATCATATAAAATTATTGAAATTGGGATTTCATAATGTGCAAACGATTGGTGGGTCTGTCTTTCACAGAGGCCCCCAGGCATTGGAGGAGAAGGCTTTGAGGTTATGTTTTCACTTGTCAAAAAAACAAAACAAAACAAAACACAAAACTGGATAACTTTGATATAAGATGAAACCAATAATCCACTTTATTAGCATCCTCAGCAGTAAAACATGTTTCTCAGTTTAAGATTCAAAGTAAGGTTTCTTGCCTTTGGAAATGATTTTTGAAGTCCTCTTAGGGTTAATAAAATTCAGATTCAAAAGTTATTTTAAGCATATCTCCCTCTTTGAAAATTTCTGGCATTTCCAATGTCTTATGCAAACAAACTTTGTACTGACACGTACCTGCTGATGTCGTCTGGGGAAGAGGAGACTGCTGAATTTTTCATCTGTTACTCTTTTAAGTTACTATGTCCTTTGGTTCTCAATGAGTTATCATTTTACTAACATTTATTATTATTTTTAAGGTCCCTTGAAATCCACTCCAAGCACTTTGAGAGAGAAAACTTCATTTCAATGGAGCTTTTCAAAGTACTCTTTTTTACCCTCCGGCGAAACACTCTTTAAGACTTCCCACTTACATAAACTTACACCAAAATCTCTGGACCTGTGCAGAAGGGTTCCTTCCCCCACTTCTCTTCCATGGTCGTAAAAATACGAAGAGCTCACAAGGGTGAAATGACTTAAGGGCCTTAGTTTTAAATACTCAGCTAATGGCTTTTACAGCATTTTCTCTAATGAAGACACTGGAACTAAGGGTGGGGGTAAAACATGCATATTTTGGAAAATAACTGTATTTTCCTATACAAAGCATTCTATATTTGGAAATTTTTAGAAAATCCTATATGATTGAAAGGAAATTGGTCTAAAACATTTCAAAGATATATTAACAATCAAACAAACAAACAAACAACACCTCTGTCCAAGTATCTGAAGATCCTGAAATAAATTTACTAGGTTTTTATCTGTTTGTTTTAATTAACATAGGTCAGGAGCAAGAAAGGGATGTTGTGTGGCAGAGTAAACAGGGCAGTAGATTTGGAGTCAAACGTGGATTAATTTTTATTAAAATCTACTGGCCTACAGGACGGAAAGGATATGTCTTCAGAAGAAAAGCTAATTATAACTCCACAAGAAGAGAAAGAAAGAAGGCAGAAGGAGAAAAAAGCAAGTACTTAAGAAGACCAGGATAGCTGTCTTCAATACAGGTAGACAATAGTGTATCCTTTGTAGTTCCCGAGGTCTTGACTTGGAGCCATGAGGGGCAAGGTGCTTTGGATATTGTAGAGGGCACCCTCATTTAGGAACAGCTTATGCTAGACAGAACTTTGAGGCTCTTTCCACTCAGAATCTGTAACTCTGGAACCAGATGTTTGCTGGAGGCAGAGACAATTTCCTAACAGAGTTCCCCCCAAACTGCCTTGAAAGGTAACAACAACCCCAGCCACAACAGCAAAACGACCACAACCACCCACTACCACCATTATAATATCTCACATTTCCATAGCACTCTTTAAGAGAAAGCTATGTGGTCATTTCCTTATCTGATACTCCCAGAATTCCTGAGAGGTAGTGGCTTTCTTCAAATTGGCAGACTTTAAATGGAAGCTGAATGATTTCTCCTTGAGATTCAGTTTCCTAGATTTATAGCTAGAAAGGATTTTAGAGGCCATCTTGTGATTTCAGTCTAACCCGCCTGTCTTTACAAGTTAGGAAACTGAGGCAGAGAGGTAAGTGACTTGCCATGGGTCACATAAGGGATGAGTGTCTGAAGTGAGACAGAACCCATCTTCTGCATCCAAATCCCGCGCTCCTTCCAGTGGATGTTGCCGAGCCTTCCAGTCAAGCATGATTGGAACCAGCAGAACTATTAGTCCCGTTTCGAATCCTAGATGCTTGATTCCACCCAGTGCAGCATGTCATTATTACTTTAATTGGTACCTCCGAAAAATAAATGCCATAGAAATGAGTTTCTAATCTCCTTCGACAATGAAGAGTAGCTGCTAATTCTTTTGCTATTTTCACCTTAAGTGTGACTTTGTGGAGAGTTACATTGGGAACAAGAGTTTCCTGTACCAATGAAATTACAGGGGTTATTCCTAGTATATTGATATATTAGGTTATCAATCTTGGTTATCCATTTTTAAATTGGCTAATAAAAAATAACTAAGATTGATAATCTAATTTATCAATACACTAGGAACCAGTCCTGCAATTTCTTTGGTACAGGGAACTTTGGGAAGTGGAAACTCACTCAACTGACCCAAGTTGGCAAGTTCTCTGCAATTTCAAGTCTTAGAAAGTTGCCAGCAGCCCTTGTTTTCCTGGCTTGAAGGCCAACTCCACCTGCTCTGCCAAACTTTATATTAGTGCGATCGGGTTTAAAGCAGAAAATGACTTTGAGATTTTGCAGACCAATGTCATTTTAGAGAGAAGGAACTGAAGTCCAGAGGAAAGTTTAGGGATTTGCTAAATCTAAACAAAATTGTAAGAAGCAGAGTCGGAATTTGAATTTAGGGCCTGTGTCCCAAATTTTATCCTCTTTCTAATCTGCTAACCCGTGTAGGACTGACACGGTCCTGGAAGGTTTAAACATAAACACATGTGCAGACACACACACTCATATACATGTGCATGTGCACCTTTTTATCTATTCATTTGAAAGTTATCCCTGCACTGGAGAATCCTTCTTCTGATTTTTCCCCCCAGGGTGGAGGCTAGTGGTGAATTGTAGTCAGTGATAATACAATAACACAGGTAACTCATATTTCTGCTCTATCTGAAGACAAAACATTCTCCTCTTTGTCTTCTTTGTCTTGATCTGTGGATCTTCCCTCCTCACACTGGCCACCTGGTTACCTTAGCTTCCCTCCGGCTTCCACCAGAATCCCAGCTTCTTCAAGGAGCCAATCTGTGGCCTCCTCAATGCTAGAGCCTTCTCCCTGAGCTGACCTCCCACTTGCACTCCAGACATCTTGTTTAGACAGGAAATTTTAGAAATGGAAACTTTTTTTCAAGTTGTTTCCCTCAATAGACTATGGGCTCCTTTGAGAAGCAGGACTGCCTTTGGTCTTTCTTTATAGTCCCACAGCTCAGCACACTGTGTGGCACATTGTAGGCATATGCTCATTGACTCAACTACACTTTGAAGGACTCAGGGAAAGTGTTATCCACATTTTTGCAGGTAATAATAATAAAACCTCTAATAAAATCAACAACCACATAAAAGACTAATCCCAAACATAACAATAACTAACGTAACTCCTGGCATGAATTTAGTGCTTTACCTCCATCCGCTCCTCTGAGTCTGCAGCGAGGTAGAATACCATATTGCAGGTTTTAACCTCATTTGGGATTTGATGTTTTATCTCTCTAAACCTCAGAGATGGTGAGTGACTCATCTCAGATCATGTCCCCAGGAACCATCGAAGTTGATTCCAGACCTGGGTCTCTTCCATCCCAGCCCGGCCCAAACCAGCACTCTTCACTGCCTCCCACAGGGACTTTTTACATGCAAACAGCGTTGCCTACTTTGTTTCAGTGGTTGAGTGTTGAATGACCACTTGTCCATTCCTGGCTGAATTGATTTTCAAATTACAATGCTCTCTACCAGATGGCTTCCATCTTCTTCTTTTTTTCTTCTTTCCCTTTTGGGGCTTGAGTGCATGCACTTCCTCCAGCTCCTTCTGCCATATCTCAGCATTGTAGTAAACATTTGGCTCTTAGAATAGCTGATAAACTGGCTGACCTCTGCAATCTACATTTGAGGGAAATATAATTCAGCTGCAGATGTTTCCAAGAGGAGAAAATCGACAGGAGCAAATTAATCTAGAGTGACAGATGTTTCTCACGTGGACCCTGTTTTTGGAATCTTCCTCCCATAAACATGTTGTCTACTACTGGAATTCAAGGGTTCTATTATCTCCCTCCTTCCCTCTTTCCCCCCTCCCATGGCACAGAGAGATGTACCATCATCTAAGAAAAATAAAGAAATGTTAGACTTAATAGAGAGGGAAAGGGTTGCTGGAATTTGAATCTGCTGACTTTTACATTTGCTCTTTTTCATTTAATAATGTCACTTGTATAAAGATAAAGCAGATAAAATTTGCTTCAGTCCTTCCTAGTGGAAGGAGCCTCAAGTCACTTACACCCAAACTCTGAAGTAGCACAAGCCTTGGCAGAAGACTTTGTCCTGTTGGTGCATTTTACGGCATCTTGGGGGATTTTTTTTACCCTAAGGGGCTTTATTATTAATGGGAATTACCCATGTGCTTCGAGGGGGAGAATAGACTTCCGCAATTAGAAGACCTTTCAAGGGAGTTAACAGTGAATTTATTTTTTCATTTAGGAAAGGAAATGTTCCCCATAAGGACACTGAATCTTTCATGACTGACTTTCTTGCAAACACAATGTGTAAAATAGTAAGTTTCTTAAAAATTAAACAGACACTGTGAAATTTAATAAGCCTAAAAAGGGTCCTATCTTTAGTAGCAACTCTGTTCCCCTCCATGCTGGGGAGAACAGATTATCAGCTAAAGATACTGTAAAGCTTCAGAAAAAAGCCTGCCTCATGCTCTTCCTGAGAATTCCATTTCAGAGGATGGCAGCCCTGAGTGGGAGGCCCTGCTCCAGTGGGGGTGCTCAAAGGTTCCCGAATCACTTGTTCTCAATCATCGAAGCTTTTTATGCCATTGCTTGGAGCCGACCCCCAGCAGGAAGCACTAGCTGTGGATTCCAACAACTCCCCTTGCTAGACTTGGATTCATTCTCTCTGTCTTTGCTTCTTTGCTGTTTTCTAGTTTCTTGATAATTCCATCCCCCTTTGTATTTTACCACCAGCCCTCATGTTAGTCTAGGAAGAGACTTGTGCCATGGGGTCTGGGATTCTGGAATCTTTTGCCAATTCGGAGACAATCGAAGCATTGGCTGGAAGGTTGTATGATCATACTGTTGCCCGCATTTCTGATACCTCATATCCTCAAACTTTCACTGAGGAATATCCAGAGGAAGAACTAGGGGAAGATGTAGATGCAGCCAAGGCACTTTACCCCATTGCAAGGCTTTGGGAGGCAATGTGGTGCAGAAGAAAGAATTCCAGATTGATAACAAAACCAGCAACAACAGAAACAGCAAAAATAAGCAATAATAATCACTAGGATTTATAGAAAACTATTAACCTGATAAACTGCTTAACAAATGTCTCCTCATTTGGTTCTCACCACAAGCCTGAGAGCTAGGTGTTATTACTGTTCCCATTTTACAGCTGACAAAACCAAAGCTGAGGGAAGTTATAGGGTTTGCTCAGGGTCCTACAGATAGTAATGTCTAAGGCAGAGATTGAGCTCAGGTATTTCTGGAGGTGAGAGAGGGAGACCCAGGATCACCAAACAAACATAGGAAAGCAGCAATCTCCCTGCTTTTTCGTTGCACCAGATATTAATGATCATTTCATAGTGGAATGAACCTAACATCAGGGCACATTTAGAACTTCAAGTGACATTCAAGTCCAAATGTATCATCAGTGGGAAAAAGTCATTATACAATATTTTCAGATTCGTTATTGAATGAATTGCAACATTTTGCATTGGAATACTTTTCATTCATCATTTGATTCAAGTCACACTCAAACAGGCATCCTCACCACAATGTACTCAAGCCATGGTCATACAGGCTCTGCTTGAAGCCTTCCAGGAGAGGGCTATGGTCCATGGGGTCATGAAAAGCCAAATACAACTGAAAGTTTCAACAATGGGCCTTCTTATCAATATCCCAGTTTGGTTGTTTTTGCTGACATATCACACTCTTAAATTTGAATTAATGTGAAGATTCCTCAAATGCTTGCTGTGCCAATTCAGAAGTGGGGATACAAAATCAAAACAAGCAAAAAACAAACAAGCTGTACTGACCCTGTCCGTAAGGGGCTTATATTCTACAGGCCAAAGAACTCTCTAGACAATATATACAGAGGGGTGCTGTCCTGCCCTCCCCATGCTCCATTTTAGTCATCTTGTGTGCCCTTCATTCATCATCCCTTTCCTTGATGCATGTGTTGTTCAAAGACTTCTTCTAATTCCATCCTTCAGTGTCCTCAGAATGACTTTGGTGAGTTGGGTCTCTTGCCAGACTTTCTGTAAAGCTTTTTCTCTTGATTGCTTCTCACTGTTTTATGAGAAGCTACTGCTCATCATCTAGTGTAGATTATTCTCATAAAGATTTTGCCGATTTGGGAAAGCAAGCATATGGCTGGGTCATTATTGACATTCCTCCTTTCCCTTTGGGGGGGGTAATAATAATGTGGATCATTTCTCCTTAGCATTTGGTGCCCTCTAGTTTCAGATTTATTAAGAATTGATTTTTTAATTCCCTCCAAGTTGGAAGCCCCCAGTTCACATACCCTCTGTGCCAACTCTATCTTAAGTTCTTCTTCCCATTGTATACTCTCCAATGCCACTATTTAAGACAAGTCAGCTCAACAAACCTTAATTAAGTGCCAGTTATGGGCCAGGCACTGGGCTACATGGTGGGGGTAAAAAGAACCCAGAAAGGAGGAAGAACCAAATCAAAACAGCCCGTTTTCCAGGAGTTTACTTTCCAATAGAGAAGATCATGTAAAGCAAGACTGTATATACACGCCTTTGTATGTGTTTGCATATAGAATCCTAGTTATTGTTGGTCTTCAATCATTCCATCACATTCAATGTTTCACGACCCTCTGTGGAATTTTCTTGTCCCAGATCCTGGAGGGATTTGCCATTTCCTTCTCTATGAGATTAAAACAAAAGGGGATTAAGTAATTGCCCAGGGTCACATGTCTGAGGTTGGATTTAAACTCATTTCTTCCTGATTCAGAGATCAGTGTTTTATCCACTGAGCCATCGAGCTGTCTCATTGTCTGTCTGTCTACTTATATCATATATCTATCTACACACAAATAATATCTTCTGTATACAGTTGCTTAGATGCTATTGTCCCTATTAGAGTATATGTGTGTGTATACACACACACACACACACACACACACACACACACACACACAGATTTCTTCCCCATAGAAAGGATGAATGAGGACAATCTGTTCCATGTCCATGAAGCACACTGAAGTAGGCACTGTGGAGTGAATACAGCTGGGTCAGATGCCAAAGACACCAAGGTCATCACTGCATCCCAGACCATCTCCAGGCATCCTTTCTTGTCTTGCCACTGAACGTAAATAAACCTGGGAGAGAAGGTCAGACAAGCCTGTGGAACTCTTCTCTAAAATCCAATTCACTCCCAGGTTCAGACTTTACCCTATGACGTCACTGGTCCTCTTCAAAAGTGAAGGACTAACAACATAACATACACATAGGCATGTATGTCTACAGACGCAGCTCTCAATAACAGTCGACCTGTCTCTGGTTTTCCATGTACATGTACCTGTTTGCACATGCGTGGGATCAGTTGGAGGTCATCTCAGAGGGTAGTCACCAAGATTGAAGAAGAACGGGAGTGATTGGGCCTTTAGCAGACACTTGACTGAAGCCCAGCAGCCAGGAGGCCACAGGCCACAAGGAGAGCATTGCAGTTGCTCCTACAGGCCAGTAAGGATCAGGACCCGAAAACAAAGAGATGGTGACTCTAGAATCATTGATGGAAGGTATTTTGTGATGTGATTCTTGATACATTTCTCTTTCCCCCACCCCTTTTTCCTTTTTTGTTTTGTCTCCTGTCCTTCCAGGTTCATTCTTACATGTTTTAAAAATGATCTGGCTTAAAAAAGTTGCTTCCTATTCTTTTCCTAAATGTTCTTCTCCTCTTGCAAATTTCAGTGTGTGTGTGTGTGTGTGTGTGTGTGTGTGTGTATGTGTGTGTGTGTGTGTATTTATGAAGAAATAATATTGCGCACAATCTTCTACTGTCCTTTTTGTGTAATCTCCCACTATAGGACTTGTTGAATTCTTTGAACTTTATGTTATTTAAACTTATAACAGTGCTTGGCTCATAGTAGGCTCTAGGACAGTGGTTCTCAACCTTCCTAATGCCGCGACCCTTTAAAACAGTTCCTCATGTTGTGGTGACCCCCAACCATAACATTATTTTCGTTGCTCCTTCATAACTATAATTTTGCTACTGTTATGAATCGTAATGTAAATATCTGATATTCAGGATGGATTTTCATTGTTACAAACTGAACAGAACCCACAGGTTGAGAACCGCTGCTCTAGGGCACCTAGTATAGCACGCTGGGCCTGGAGTCAGGGAGACTCATTTTCCTGAGTTAAAATTGGGCCTCAGACACTTACTAGCCCTGTGACCCTGAGCAAATCACTTAATCCTGTGTACCTCAGTTCCTAATCTATGAAGTGAGCTGGAGAACACAACAGGAAACCCCTTCATCATCTGCCAAGAAAACCCTGACTGGGGTCATGAAGACGTCGACACATCCGAACAGCTATGAGGTGAAAGGATGGTGCTGCCTGGCTCAGGGAGATGGAAGGCGTTCTCATCTTTCTTGCTTTGGTGAATGATTTCTTTTAGTTAAATGTGAATCAGCATCAACACGGACTCACAGTTTATTTAATGGCTTACAGTAGTCTTAACATACATGACCTCATTTAACCTCAAAACCTCTTTGTGAAGGTGGTACTAGTGGTTTTATTATTTTTATTTTAAAGGGGGAGAAATTGAACCTCAGAGGACTGAAGTGACATTCCCAGGGTTACAGGGTCCCACAAGTGACTCCAGTGAGAGTTTGCACCAGGCCTTTCTGAATGTGGCCACAGAAGCTTCTTTCTCAACAATCTAGGTTCACCAGTTACCCCTAATTACCAAAGCCAGGAGACTTTGCTCAGTTTTCACCCTCTTTTACCTTTCAGATCATTTGTCACTGTTAACCATGTTCTTTTTGAACAAATAAAGATATTAAAAATACATTTATTACATACTCTGTACCAAACTCTGTGTACCATGTTGGGGAGAGAAATGGAAAATGTGAGGTGGTCTGTGCCCTTAGGGAGTTCATATTCTAATTTGGTGAGAAAATTCATTAAAGAAAGGTGAAATGAGAGGCCCAGGATTTCTAAGCGTTCAGGTATGTGACAGATTATATAGGCCAGAGGTCCTCACGCTCAGTGAGGTAGGTGGTCTCATGGCAGTACAAAAGGGTCAAAATATGTGGACATGGGAAATTCAGGGAGACCTGAAGGACCTTCTGAGGCAGGGCCAATGCTTAGGCATGGTGGTCTTCCATTTCATGGGAAGGAATAAAGTTGGTGACACCCATTTCATCCAAAACTCATGAGCAGTCAAAGAGCTGAGAAGGTTTCTCCTTCCTTGCATGACTTTACCCTCTGCTGATTCCCGTCTTTCCTGCAGGAAGTTTGATTCTGAATGTGATTCAAGGCTTCCTCTTCCTTTTTCATATCACTGTGAGTGTGCACAGGTGTATGTTTGTGTGTGAATTTTTGTGACCCTCAGCCCTCTTTCTCAATTCCCTCTCCTTTGGTGATCTCATCCATTCTGATGTCTTCAGTTATTACCCCTATAAAGGTGATTCTGGAATCCCAACTTTAACTTCGACATCTCCATTGCAGTCCAGCGCTACATTTCCAACTGATTGTTCTACACTTTAAGCTGAGTCAATAAGCCTCAAACTAAATCATTATCATTTTCAGTTCTCGTATTTATTTTTGATACCATCCATCTAATCACACAGACGAAAAACTCAGCCACTTCAATTCTTACTTCTACTTCATTTAGTTTTCAGTGGTCTCTCATTCCAATGATTCTTTCAATAAGTAAATATTAAGCTCTTATGGCACGTCAGGTGCTAGGCTAAATGTGAGAGGTCTAAAAACAAAAAACCCAAACCACAGTGCCAGGCCCCAAAGCACCTTCATTCTAATGGACGGTTATTGAGCCTTTGCTCTGCACTCAAAGTATGACTGCCCTAGTCTAGACCTCAATCAGCCCGTCTATTGCAATATTTTTTAAAAGCACTCTGCCAATTATATCTCTTCTCTTTGAACCCTTCTTCATTCAACCATCAAAATAATATTCTACTGTTTGGGGCAGATATTATTACTCTCCTGCTTAAACATTTTCAAATACTTACAGTATAAAATGTGAAAATATTACCTGGTCATTGTATGCTTTCCAAAGTTGAGTCCCAGGATACCATTATAGCCTTATTTTAATTTATGACTGAGCATTTCTTAACTACCCCCTATTTTTCAGCCACTGTGCTTAGTGATAAGGACAGGAACACAAATCTGAAATAGTGCCTGTCCTGAAGGAGCTTACATTTTCCTGGGAGGATTCAACATATTGATAGATAAATCAAGTTAATATGAATAGAAAATACATACCTCATTAGAAACTGGTTTTTTTTCTGACAAACTGAATAATAAGCTCTTTCTTAATTTTCTATTTCAGTGAAATCAGGTGGGCTGTGTCCCATGCCTAACATAGTCCTACTGTACCCTGCAACAACAACATGCCTTTGAGGTCCAACTTAAGCTTCCAGAATCTTTTTAGGATTCTAGGTGCTAGAAGTGGGACGCTTTGAAACATAAACCCAGGGCAAAGGGAGGTCAAAGGCATGGAGATGTGAGGTCAGATGTTGTTCAGGGGAAAAGATGACCAGTCTGACTGAAGTATCAAGGGGGTGAAAGGGGACTAACTCATGAAAAGGGAGGTCCAGACCAGGTCATGAAGGGTTTTTAAAATGAGACAGAGGAGTTTATATTTAATCCAAGAGTCAAAAGGGAGCCATTGGAATATAATGAATTAGTGAGCAACATGGTCAGGACTGCTCTTTAGGAAAATCATTTTGGCAGTTGTGTGTAGTACCAAGTCGAAACAGGGGAGACTGGAAGGAAGCAAGGAGACCAATTAGGAGGCAATTCAAATAGTCCAGGCAGATTTTTTTTCTTTTGGTGAATTAAATTGAATTTGAATGGTCATTCAGCTTCTGTTGAAGGTCCCTGAGTGACAAGACATTGTACTTTTGTACTAAGGAGCCCACTGCATTTTTGGATACCACGAATCGTTAAAAAGCTACAGTTGGTACGCCATATGGTAAGTGCAAAGTTGAGGAATCTAATTTAAGACACTCTAACTTCAAGGCATAGCTGAAATAATCTTAAAGGAGAGTATCTATACAAGAGGCCATAGGAAATCAAGTTGTTGTCAAGTACAGTATGTGAAGGGTCATTATGTGGACAAGACCTATTTTGTTTTATTTCAGATGGCAGAACTACAAAAAAGTGGGTCAAAGTTGCAGATACATAAGTAAACAAATCACTTAAGCTTGACTGAATGAAAATATTCTATCTAGTAAAAGAGACAAGTATGTAGTTGTCAGCTTTACGATCTAGTAAGATTGTTCTTTTTATAAATATTCAAGAAGAGGGTGGGTGGGTATAGATTATAATTTAAGTATCAATTGTCAAAAATACTCCATTGATACCCTTCAATTCTTAAAAAAAATCATGATTCTATGATTTTTTCTCTTAGTATTGAACTAAAATCTGCCTCCTTGTGATTTTCCCCCATTTGGCCTATGTCCACTAGATCCTAGCAGAATGAAATAGTCACTCTTTGAAATTTCAATTGTGACTCAGTTTACACAGGTATAAAACAAAAGAGAAAGATTAGATGATAACTAAGGTTATTTGTTCGATCAAAATCCATCATATCAGTAGATGAGTTTTTCTCTTTTTCTTTTTCTTTT
The DNA here is from genome assembly GCA_028646575.1 of Pseudocheirus occidentalis. Classification (NCBI taxonomy): domain Eukaryota; kingdom Metazoa; phylum Chordata; class Mammalia; order Diprotodontia; family Pseudocheiridae; genus Pseudocheirus; species Pseudocheirus occidentalis. The sequence goes on along the minus strand of CM053593.1, from coordinate 4,737,220 downwards.
CTGAGTAACTAATTAATTTGCTTTCTTGTTATCTCTATCTATGCAGTCATTCAGGTGGTTAGTTGAACGGTTTCACAGGATTCTGTAATTACCAGGCAGCATGGAAGCATAGGTAGATTTTTGTTCTTAAGCTCAAGAAGACCTGAGTTTGGGTCCCACTTCCAACACACTGAGTGTAAGATCATTGAGAACAGGGGCTGCAGCCATGAAATTAAAAGATGTTTGTTTCTTGGAAGGAAAGCTGTGGCAAACCTGGGCAGCATACTCAAAAACAGGGACATCACCTTGATGACAAAGTCCATATGTCAAAGATATGGTTTTTCTAGTAGCACTGCATGACAGTTGGACTATAAGGGAAGCTGAGCACAGCAGAATCAATGCTTTGGAATTATGGTCCCAGAGAAGGCTTTTGAGAATCCTTTGGATAGCAAGGAGATAAATTTCATCACGACTTAAAGAAATTGATTCAGGCCATTCACAGTGAAATACTGAAGCTGAAGTTTATGATCACTTTGATCACATAATGAGAAACCTGTTTTGGGAAAGATCGAGAGCAAAAGAAAAAGCTGATAACAGAGGATGAGATCGACAGACAGTGTCATGAAAACAGCATACATGAGCTTGGACAGACTTTGAGAGACAATGGAAGACAGAAAGGTCTGGCAGGCTGTGGTCCATGGGGTCACAAAGAGTCAGATGTGACTGAACAACAACAACAACAACATCATTGTGAGCAAGACTTATTCACCTCCAGTCGACTCTCTCAAAGATGAAAAATGAATTACAAATGAGTTTCTGTTCTGTGTCTCTGCAAGAAATTTCTGAACTTGGCAGTTTTTTTGACTATGACAAGATCACAAGTCAAGCTCTTCCTCACTACATCCAAAAAAGCCCACAGGGAGTAGTCTTCATACGAAATAGAGTGATATTGTCTACACATGGGACTTCATTAGTGTATACATGTTCAGGGCGGAAACTCCATCCCCCAATGCACGCCAGCACCTAATTCATTTAACATGGGAGCTCTTTGAATGCAAACACTGACTTCTTTTTCTACCCGTATGCTTAGTCTCCCTTCCTTCTCTCCCCATCTTCCTCCCCCTACTATACCCCCCCCATTTGCTCTCCTCTCCTCCCCCAAAAGCTCTGGACAAAGAAGTGGAGTCACTGACCTAGGCTCACAGTACCACTTAGTACGCACCAGAAGCAAGGGTGTGGTCTGAGATTTTACCGGCTCTTAAGGCAAGCCCCCTTTCCAGTAGGAAGCACTGCAGCTCATATGAAATAGAGCAAACATAATGAAGCTAGAATAAACCAGGAACCCAGAGAGTTAGTGCGGTACTTTTGGTCACAAATGTTCAGCTTTGATTTGCTTTTGCATCTGTGTTCCATATGCAATTGAAAAAACAAAGGAAAATTCTTGCAATCCACTGAGGATGGATTTGTTTTTTTGTTCCCCAGATGGGTGCCCCAGTATAGGTCACCCCCCTTAGCTCCTTGCCAATAAGTGCATCACACAACGATGCGTTCATTTCAAAGGAGAGGCTCTCTATCTATTACATCTTTATGAACATAAAACCATCACTCAGGACCGTAGATATTATGTTACCTGAAATAGTGAAATACAAAGACAACGAGCTCTTAAATCATTCCCCCAACGTATGATTCCCTTGATTATACTGCTACTTTGTGTTAAAATCCTTAAATTTATTTTATTTCCATTAGTGTTTGCCTAATCATCTTGTTGCTGGCCTCTCAGACCAAGTAGATTGATCCCCTCCTCATTGGTGCCCACTCTACCTTAAAAGGGTATTCATTATGTGTGTATGCGTGTGTTTGTTTCTGTGTGTGATGTGATGTGATGTGGTGTGTGTGTGTGTGTGTGTGCGCATATACACACATAATAGGAGATATCTATCTGTCTGTCTATCGACTGATCTGTCTATTCATCACCTGGACATACAGAAGTGCTGCACTACATAGAATGGTAGATGTGGCGCGAGGAAGACCTGAGTTCATGAACAGATGTTCATTTCCTAATTGAATGACCTGAGTTCAAATCTGTCCTCAGATACTTCTTGCCTGTGTAAATGTGGGCAAGATGTTTATCTTTCATCTGCCTCAGTTTTCCAATCTGTCAAATAAAGATACAAAATACTGCCTGCTTACAAGGAATGCTTGGAGGATCCAATGAGTTAATATTGGTAGAATGCTTTACCAACCTTAAAAGAATGTGTTGACTATGGTTATTGCTATTATTGTAACATTTGTGAATGTGTTTTTATTCCCTTATTAAAATGTTAGTTCCTAGAAGCAACCTTTTCACTTTTATATGTGAATTCCCAACATCTAGCAGAGTGCCTAACATCATTGATTTGTTGACTGATTAATTAGGTATTCTTAAAAGAGTAAAATCATATCAATGAAGGGAATCTCCAAAATATATTTTCTTCAGTCACCAGGAATGCATACAGATTAAATTAAGACATGTGTCTGGCTATCACCTAGGAATAAAACTCTCTTGAAGACATTGAATCTTCTCCATTGGAACCATAGACTTTTCTTTGAAAAGGAGCCCAGAGATGAGTCATCTCTATACCTGAGACAAAAAGACAGTTTCGTACAATGGAAGAAAGCACTGAGCTTAGATTCACAGAGTCTGAATTTGACTCTTCCAGTTGCTCTTTGGGTATCACTGAGAAAGTTACTTTGCCTCTCTAGACTTCTGTTTTCTCATCTGTAAAAATGAAGGGGTTTGATTTCGAGAAACGTAAAATTAATTCCGGCTCTGACTCTATACTTCAATGATACAGGAAGGCCCTTGACAACAATGCTGGTGGTCATTTTCCAGTTTCAGCAGGAACAGCTCCAGTGATAGAAGGCTTATTTATTACCTTCCAGGCCAGGCCATTCCCAAGAGACAAAGGAAATTGAATCTATACAATAAGGAATTACCAAACTGAAGGCACACTTCTGAAAGCAACAACTTCAGAAAGATATTCTCCATAAGGCAAGCACATTGTCTACCACAGTTTAATAACATACTCATACCCCAGGTACGCATGATCTAAACTCTGTCTTCTTTGATATTTTTTCTTGACCTTTTCTTCTCTTTTGTGTTTCAAACACTTTCCATTCTTGACTATTTTTGCCTTGCTTTGCCTTGCTTTCACCAGAGCATCTCTTAAATATACCTCCCTCACTACTCTTCTGTCTTTAATCTGTCTTGAAGTCTTTCTCACATGGCTAGAACGAAATGGCTCATCATTCCATGAGACCACTTGAAGATAACTAGAAACAAGTCAGTTTTGTTCCACTTCTGACCCAATTTCTCCTCCTACCTCCCTTCTTAAATTAGCTATTGTTTCATCCACCTGCAGTTCTGAGAAACTGTTAGCAGGAATTATCCTCTGAGAAGGAATCCTTTTTGGGGGTATCTCCTGTAGATTTCCAGCATTCCAACTTCTCTTTTCTATGGGAAGGAGATGAATTTCAGAAAAGATTAATGCCAGAAGAAAACGATTATTCTCATTGAATGGCAACACTGGAGGCTGCCCCTTCTTTCTTCCCTTTGGCTGCATATTGTGTCAGTCAACAACTATCTGTTTGGTGCTTCCTGAATACCAGGTCCTAGGCTAAGTGGTGGTCACTCAGGAAACAATTCCCATTTGCAAATAGCTTTCACATACCTAGAAGCTGGTGGCACTGATGTCAGGCTAGTCACAGAAAACACATCAGCCAATTTGTTTAATCAGACTCATTAATCTTTTTTTTTTTAACAGATTGACCTTCAAAATAAAATTAAAATTCATAACCCAGATCTGCCAATTAGACTCTTACAACTATCTATTTATGGATGGAAGAGGACTTAGCTGTCTTTGAGCCTAAGCCCCCCCTCTCCAATTTTTCAGATAAAGAAACTGAGGCCCAGAGAATGTGTCTTGCCTATGCTCACCTAGGCAGTGAATGTCTGGCACAGGATTTGAACTTGTCCCTCTGCAGTCAAATGCTCTAGCCCTGAGCTCTATCCCTGAACTTGTCCCTCTGAAAAGAAATTGATGGCTCCTTCTTCCCTTCTAACTATCTAAGTAACTTCCTCCCTTCTGACTTGGTTGAGTCACTTAATTTGTAAGGGCCTCAGTTTCTGTACCTTAAAAAATGAAGTGATTGAAGCCCCTGATATCTGAAATTCTGGGATTCCACAAATTCAGTCTTGGATAGTGAGGTAATGAGGTCTTTAAGTCTTGTGGGAGTTTCTGAAGCCTGGGGACCTCACTTAACATGGAGGTCATAGATTTAGAGAGGGAAGGTAGCTTTATAAAAAGTAGATACCTGGCCTCCTGAAAGTCCCGCCAGACATACAGCCTTTGTTATCTAATTCTCCAAGACTGAGCATGCACAATCCCAGAATTTCAGAGTCAGAGGGGAGTTCAGAAGGCATGTAGTCAAACATAAAATGAGCAGAAATAAAGCCTCTACAGAACCATGGATGAGATGGTAGATGGCTGTGTAGAACCAATGGCCAAGGAACCAAGACATTGATTACTTTGGGCAGTAGGTGCACATCCATCAATGAAGAAGCCCAAGTTATATTTGAACCTAAATGTGTGCCATTGTCTAGATGCTCCTATTTTTTCTTTCAGACTGTTTATCCATTGGTTTCTGATGTTCAAATCACAGCATCAAATTTATGAGGATTGGATACCGGTTCTTCAAGTCACTGTCTCTTGCTGAGTCTCTCATTGCACTCTCCTGTTCTTGGAATCTGCCTGTGTGACTTTGCACTCACTTGTGAGAGTTTGTGCCATGCAGTGGAAAGTGAGCTTGCAGCCGATTCTCCGCATGACCTTGAGCAAGGTTGCTTGGGCTTTGGGCCTGTAAACGTGAGTTCTGGGCGCCCCCCCCACTTCCTAAACTCATGTTCATGATGGATCCTTACACCCACAATGACATCTGCAAGCTCTTTGAGGCAGATTTAGAGTGAATAATTTAGAAGTCTTTGAGCCCAACACCTTCTTTTTATAGATGAGGAGGCTGACACTCAGAGAGGAGATGGGCCCTGCCCCAAGTCACCCAAGTCAGCATATGAAGCCAGCATCCCGACCCCTCCCCCCCCCCCCGGCCCAACTCAAAATTTACTAGTGATTCCATGGCTTGTGTTTTACACACATAGGCACTTACCAAATGCTCGGCATTTGGCTGGGAGCTCAGTTCTGGGGTGGGGTGGCTGCTGATAATGTCTAATCTGTGACCATGCAGAAACCTTCATGTGATTTTCTGAACTCCTACCTTAACTCACAGGAGTTCTCAGTTGTGGCCCAGGGAAGTTTGTTTGTCACACATACTAGGATGCTGGCATGTCTCATGTGTCCAGATTATGGGCCCTGGGGATGGCATGGCACCAGGAGCTCAGTAAGCTGCTCCTTCTCACCCCTGAAGAGCTTGGCCTCTTGGAGTGCAGAGTAGCAGCAGGTCCCCAGCTCCAGTGCTAATGAGAGGCAGGACCAGCCAAGGGATTTCTCTTCCTTTTCACCTTTAAGTCTGATTCTGCTCTCTGCATTTCAAGACTGTGAGCTGCATATTACCGGGGAAAGCACTCATTTTATTTTATAGTAGAGCAAATTGAAGAAACGGCATCTGTGGGCGAGGTGCCAGTTGGGTAGTTCCCAGCAGATTCAACATGCACTGTTAGCCATTCTTACCGGAAATTTTTTCCTAATTGTTCCTAATTCCTAATTTAGTTCCCCCCACAATCTGTGCGGCTTGATTATGAGCCCTTTTTGACTTCAGTAGGAAAACACAGAACGAGTCTCAGAAGCACTCAGAAGATGGGTCTGGATGAGTCAGAGACACATGAAGTTTATCCATAAAAGCGAAAAGATGCAATAAAACCCCCCCTGAGTTCCTAGCAAATGGTTCACAAGCCATTAATGAATCAAACGCTATATAATTTTTAATATGCAAAGAGATACTGGAGTGCAGGGGAAGATTCAATATTTGAAGGAATTTATGTGACCTCGATAATACCCATTAGCATTAATGTGATTTATCTACACAAAAGGCCCAACATGACCTCCCTGCCTTCAAGTTTTCAGCTAACAAAGTTTTTATCTCTAATATTTCCAGAAAGGCCCACATCAGTTTATGTGTTTCTCCCCAGGGTATTGGGAGGACTTTCAAAAGGTCTCCTTTACAATCCAATTCCTCAGCTACATGCATGTACATGGGGTACATGGCTGCCTAGCTTTGGCCTTGAATCATAGTTGTGTTTTGTTGTGTATTTTTTTTCCTAAATGCAGGGAGAGGAATTAATGGCCTTGAATGCTAATTAAATCCCGATTTCTTTCAAAGGAGGACAGCTTTTTCAGTTCTGGGCACCTCTGGGAAAAAGAAGACCCACCATTAATAGACCTCATGAAAAGGCTGAACTCTAATGTTTGCAAGCTTTCACAGGAGTTACTCATTATACACAAAGGAACAGAGGTGTTGAAAAGGGTAGCAAAGGGGCTGGACTTAGACAAGGGAGGTCTGGCTTTGAAGACGCAAATCCTCAATGTTATTTCCTCTGGGGATTTTTCTGATTAGCAATGTTGTCACTGGATAACAACAAAGGTATTAAATCGAAGAAATATCTTTAGTAACAATAATTAGTGCTCGGGCTTTAGTGGAGTCCTCCTGGCTTCTCCCTTCTCACATCCACCATCCCTCATTTCCACCCTTCTCCATACAAAGGCCATGCCTATTTCCATCCCTCTCATCTTTGATTCAATCAGGGAGGCCTGCCTGAGTTGGAATCCTGCCTCTAACATGGACATTTTTTTAACTGTTCAAAAATCTTTTGCAAAGTAAGATTCATCAGATGCTTCAAATTTGATAAAAAAAACCAAAACTGCTGTACATAAAACCATGTAGGGTTTATTTCTTCTTGTAAACAAAAAACCCTACTGTGGAATTGTGCTATACACCTTTTTTAGTTCCAGAAGAGTAGAGCACACAAATCTTCCAGTGTAGGCCAGCCTGCTGTATCAGAGACAGGATCAAATCTGTGAGTCAATTTGATGGATTTACTTCTATATAACTTGTTTCAATATATTTACCCTTCGAGTCAGGATGGTATAATAGCTTTGGCTAGTGTTATGTGCCTGCATTAAAAAAATGGTACACAGAAAGAGACAGCCTGCTTTCCCTGTAGTTAAATTGTGCCCTGTTAATTTCTACAACTCTTTCGTTTGAAACACAAAGTAAGATATATATATATATATATATACATATGCATATATAAAATATATAATATATATATGTACACACATAATATATCTAAAATATATAAAATATCCATTTGACTGAAAGGTCTGGTTCTTCTGGTTCTATACATACATACATATATATGTATATACATGTGTATGCATGTATGTATGTATGTAACCAGAAGAACCAGACCTTTCAGTCAAATGGATATTTTTTTGGTGCATTAAAAATGCCATGGCCTACACAATGCTCTGAAAGAAGATACTCTCACTTCGTTAGTTGGAAGAGTTTCATGAGTTAGGAAAGAGGAAATTCATGAAACCAGATCGTCACGTGTACCCCTCAAGAGCTGGCTCCTTCATTCCACATCTGGGTTGAATTCAGATGAGCTGGTGTTCTTCCTATCAATCATCCACAAGTGGTCCCTGCTCTTTGATCAGTGGCAAAACCAAGCTCTTTTTCTTTGTCCCCTTTAAAAACCGCTTAACCTCTTAATCTCTTGGTTTATCCTGGGAAGTGCTGAGAAGTGCTTATCCCAAAGTACAAGATGTCTGTAGCTATCAGGACTAAATGTTCACAAAGAGTGTGGGGCCACTGCTAGGAAGAGCCTTCCTGGGATGTTTGAAAGTCTTGTTTATATTGAAAATGGGAGCTGTAAAAAGAAATAACTATCTGTCTGTCTGTTTGTCTATCTATGCAGGGCAGAAAGAGGCCTGGCTTTCAAGTCAGAAGCCCTTGGTTCAAGGCCCAGCTCAATCACCCATTGATTATAGAATTGTGACAAGTTCTAACGTAATCTTTATTTTCTGCCTCTTTAAAGTGAAGAGAGCAATACAACTATAATGGAGAGAACACTGGATCATTGAGAGCCAGAGGGCCTGAGTTCAAATCCCACCTCAGTTATTTACTGCCAGTATGACCTTGGACAGTCATTTCACTTTTCTAGGTCATGTTCCTAAGACGAAGCTGAGGGATAAGGGACCCCCAAGGTTGATTTCAACTCAACCCATATACAAAAATGCATGATTTACATGGGCTGCCTGGGATTTAAGTGAGGAACAAGTGAACTAATGCATTCAATGTACATTGCAACTACTTAGAGCATCCCAAATGCACCTTTCTCTAAGCAAAGGTCTATTAAGTGGTTATTCTCCAGGAGACCCAGTGACAGGCACAGCAGCAGACACAGCCATGAATGACATGGAGTTTGCCAATGAGTGAGGCCGACTCAGTTCCCAAGGTCCCCAAGATACTGATGGCAAAGGGAGCTTGTATCATATGAAAATAATGATGATGACAAAAATAACAAACCAGTCTCCAGAGGGCTTCAAAACGTGTCGTGTGTTTTACAGACATCTCATTTGATTTGATAATAATGCTTAAAATTAGTGCTGTTATTGTCTCTAGTTCACAAATGTGGAAACTGAGTCAACAAGAGGTCAAGCGTCTTGGCCGGGGACATATAGTCCCTCAAGCCCAATTTGAACTCAGGTCTTTCTGATGGCAGGTCCAGCTCTGGGGCTTTAAGAACTGCGAAACCTGTCACCATCCGCCTATGAGGTACTATCCCCGACAGTCAGTCAACAAGTTTGCCTTGGAGATAGGTAGCTGTGAGCACAAGTAAGGTGGGATTTTTGTTGTTTTTTCTCTTCTCCTTGTTGGAGTTCAGTTTCCCAGGCTCAGGCTAAATTGTAAACGTCTGAAGGATTGATCTCCTTTGAACCCTGATAATTCACAGCTGTGCTGAGTAGGCTTCGTGCCATCTAAGTCTGAGACAATTAGGGACCAAATTTTTGTTACACATTCTGGAAGGCTGGAATTCTGCTTTGGGGTTCTCTCATGAGAAGGATCTTTACATTTTCTGTTTGAGGCTCTGAGTAGCTATATGAGCTCGACTGCTCAGATGTCTGTTCTCCCTCGATCCAGTGATACATGTAAAGTGTGTAACAATATTGCTTTGGTCAGACAACTGGAGCCCCATCTTTTGGTCTCTGTGCTAACTTCTTTGCTTGTTTTTTTTTTTATAATTACTTCTTTCTCTGTAATTAAAGTAGGATTGTTAACCCCTTTAAAGCTGTCTTTCCTTTGGAAAAGCAGATCAAAGAATCTTGCTAGCAGCTATCCCGGATGTGCTATGTTGCTTGCTAGTATAATGGCCAAGAAAGGTAAAGATATTCCCTGTCTTCAAAGAGTTTATTTTCAAATAGGGAAACAGGTTTCTAGTCACAGTACAAACACAATACATATATAAGGAGAAGGTAATCTCCTGGAAAGCCTGAGAATGGGGGCGGGAATGACCTCCTTCCAAAGGACTTCCTCCAAGAAGTTAAGAGACTTACCTTGGGTCACACACTCAGGAAAAACCAAGGTCAAGATCCCAACTTGGCTGCAGGCCAACATTATTTACACTACCCTATCCTTCCACTCTTAAGAGCAAACATTTATCCTTGGAGAGAAAGTTGACTCAGCCACAAATGAAAGACTGGAATTAAGAGAGAGTGCCTATAATAAAGACAGGTTAAATTCTGCCCAAAATGAACCACTCTAATAAAGGACTTGGAGTTTTAAAAACTTCATAAATGCTATTTACTGGGCTATTCATCGCACTTAGAGCACGTACCCAATCCATTCTCTTTTGTCACTCATGCAAATCAGCTCATTACTTATTGTTATTATGAATTAAAATTGTTTATTGTATTCACTTTATTATATTGAGTTGCCCAATTATTTTTGAGGTAATTTCGCAATGTAAAATCCCTGAGTATATTTATTTAGTTTTTGAAACAGGAATAATTCTTTTTCATTTAATAATATTCAAATCATCTTAATTGCCTTCACTGATACATGTAATGTTTTGAATCTTAATAATTAGGGTTATTTAACTTGCAAGGTAGCCAACTACGTACCGGAAAATGAGGGCAGGCCTCCAATTACTGTGGGGAAGGAATGTTTGCATGTTTTAATACTTTAAATGAAGGAATATGGGACTAGGCTGTTACAAGAATTATAGAAGTCAGAGATGGAAGAAGCCATGTTGTTTTAGCCATCTGGGATGTTTAGAGATTGCACCTTTCATTTCAGATTGCCTAAGGCTTTACCTTAAGCAATAAGTGGTAGCTGAAGACATGGACTTGGGAGAAGATGTTCTGTGACCCTGGGTAAATCATCAGAGCATGCTGAACCTTACTGTCCTCCAAAGTTACAAAAGGATATAAAAAAATGTACCTGCCTCCAAGGAGTGAGGAGAAGATGAGGTAAAATATCAGAAATACTTCAAAAGTCTGGAATCACTGTGGAGAAGGGAACTTTTATGATAAGTCAAGGAGATTCCAAAGTCTAACTACATTATTTTTGTTTGTTTTTTACTGATTAACAATAGACTGTTATATTTATTCTTATCAGTGTTAGTGTAATTGGAAAACAGTCAAGTTCCACTTTGCTGATTGCTGACCTTCAATCTGAATCATTTTGAAAATCATCTATCGTTCCCTTATTACAGTCAATGTGAAGCCTTGGAAGAACGGAGGGATTGGGGCCAGAGGCCTGGCCCTGCTCCTGGCTCTGCCAAGTCCTACCTGTAAGATCTCATGTAACTGGATTCATCTTCCTAAGGGTCTTTGAATTCTCAGCCCATGATTTTTTAATCATGGCCTTGGTACTGGGAATGCACCTCCTCTACTCATGTTGATACTGGCAACTGGCCAGTCTTCTCATCACCTGGGACACAACACTGAAATGACGTGTCCAGGACCACAAAGGACTTGAATCCCCATGTTCCTGATTCTGAAACCACTCTCTTTCCCCCACGATAGTTGTGTTAAATTTCACTCAGGAATGGGACCCGCTAGAACTGACATAAGGATCCTGCCAGGACACATATTGATTTAGTTTTCAAATGTAATGCAAGTGCTATTGCAGATTAATATATTTTTATTATTTTGTTAAGTGTTTTTCAATCACCTTTTAACATGGTTAGGACTCAAAGTGATTATACCACAAGACATCATTATCTCAAAATCCAGAGATGAATAATCACTTGTCTTCAACGAGCTTACATTAAATCAGATCAGGTGAGATCATGAATAGAGATTTCAATCCCCCTTTCTGCTCCAGCCAGGATGATCTTGGTTCCGTCATAATTGCTAGTGCTCTGTTGGGTTTCAGAGCTCTTGTAAGCTTAATGATGTAACTTAAGCCTAGGCTATGAGCAACATTCTACCCACAGTCGTGTGATGCCATCTGATGAGAGGTCAGATGCACTTTGCTTTTCTCTCCACTGCTTTCATTCATTAAGCATTTATCAATAGAGCCCCTTGTGTACACAGGATTATATTCATTGCTAGTGTAGAAAGAAATCTGAAGAAGACTTCTCTACCTTGACAAGGTAGAATGACAATTCACACACAGGCCGTGTGGTGCAGTAAAAACCCTGCTGGGCTTGGAGCCGACGGGCCTGAAACTGGACGTGGCTCTGATGCTCGCCTCCTGGGTGGTCTGGTAAAGTGACTTCATCCCTGTGTGCCTCAGTTTCCTTATCTGTAGGATGAGATCGTTTTTTTCAGTCAATTCCAGCTCTAGATCTGTGACCTTGTAAGATGGGACAGGAATGTGTGGGCAGGGACAGGAGGAGCAGCGTTTACATAACTCCTGCTATGATGGTGAGATCTTGCCAAGGGCTTTGCCTATAGAAACTCCTTTGATCCTCACAACCCCTCTGTGAGGTAGGTAATATAGACGTTTCCATTTTACAGCTGAAGTAACTGAAGGTTAAGTGATTTACCCAGTCACACAGCTTGGAAGCATCTGAGGCTGGATCAGAACTCAAGCCTTCTTGACTCTAACCACTGGGACTACCCAGCTATCTCTGATACACATGATTTCAACTCACCTATTAAAAAGGATTTGATGTTGAGTGGACACTTTCCCCTCAGTGTGAGGTCAGATAATCCAAGTATCACCAAACCCATTCTACAAATGGGGAAACAGAGGATCAGACAGGTTTCCTCACTCACTCTTGTCTATGATCAGTTACTAGCATTTCCCATTTATCCAGCCCTGCTTGTCTGGAAACTATTAAGCAAATATTATCTCCTTCTGTCCTTACAACCACCTGTGGAGGTAGGTTTGATTTTTAGACTCACTTTCCAACGGGGGCAAACAGCACATATGTGACATTTCCAGGCATGTCTAAGGCTCCATTTGAACTCTACATTTCTTAACGTAACCAGGGCTCCAGTCACGGTCTCCCCTAGCAGTCTCTATATTACTAAGTTCCTACTATGTGTTAGACACTGAGCCAAAAGCTGGGGTTACATAAAGAAGATAAGAACTGTCCCTTTTTCCTGCCCTCAGAGAGCTCACCTTCCAACATCAGAAATAGCATGGAACCAACTAGAAAGGCCTAGGAAATATCACAAATGGAGTGAAATGGCAGAGAGAAGGAAGGAAGGTTCTAGTGCCTGGAGGAACCAACCTCTTTCAGCTGAATCTTGAGGGAACTGGAGATCGAGTTGAAGAGGAAGAGATTTATGGGCAAAGGGCCCAGCAAGTCGAAAGATCTGGCGTGAAGAAATGGAGCAGTGTGGAGAAGTCGGCAAGAAGGCCATTGCTGCGGGCTCTTGGGGCAGACAGGGTAGGGAAGGATACTGAGCCTCTTGCTCTAGTGTGGGGCCAGGCGGTCAATGCCAGAATCTAGATCCTAACCTACTTCTGCTGTGTTCAAGGCCAGTGGTTTTGCTTTGGTTGGTTTGGTTTGGGTTTTTCCTGTAACCTATCCCAAACTTGTTCCCCTCACAATTACAGGGACATTTACCACGGTTTCTTGCCCTCAAGCTGCGTGGATGGCAGATGAGAGCCCTTGGCAATTTTAGGCACTGAACAAACATCTGAAGCATTTCTTTCAAGGGAGAGATGGCTTCCATTGTGGCTGTCTATTGAAGGCTTTCATTGCAGTGAGGCCACCTGGCCTCTGTCCATGACTGCTGCCTTGCCTCTGGGCTCTCCACAGGTTGGAGGGCATCCAACTTTGCCCCCACCATTAGTCCAGCATGGCTACACCAGGCTGGCTCAGGTGTCTTGCTGTTTTTTTACACCAGATTTCTCTGACATGGCAATGTGCAGAGGCAAAGACTCACTACCCCAGGCTGCTTGGTTGTCTGTGACCCTACCACCCACCTGTGAGAACTTTCTGTCCTTTTCTGCTTCTGTCCCCAAAGCAGATTTGTGAGATTGGGTATATAAAGTGTTTTGCCACATTTAAAATGCAGTGGTGGATAGAAGATCAGCCTTCTACCTAGGAACACTCGAGTTAGAATCCTGCCTTGAACACAAGCTGGTCCAGTGACTATGGACCAATCTCAGTACCTTCGAGGACCCTCCAAGACCACTCCCTAGCACCACAAGTTACAGGATAATGTTGGATCTGCATCAGTGGAAGAAAGTATCTAAAAAGAATTATTCCACATCAGTGAGAGGGAGATGCCCCCCCACATATGCGTAAGAATAAATACTTGTATACATATGTGTGTACACATGTAATGCTCATGTGTATTTTATGGACATTTGCATACCCAAATTTATTTAAGTAGTTTGATAACAAGATTTGAATTTGTGTTCCCTTTATTCTGCTGTGTATTTTCTTTCATACATTTAAAACAACATTCTGAGAATGATTGCATAGCTTGCACCAGCTTGCCAAAGAGGTCCATGGGCTAAAAAATGGTCAGAACCTCGGTGGATTGGCACTCTTTTACATTTCTGGTAGCTCTGCTTTTTAGCAAGATTTCTCATTATTTTCAGTCTGAATGTACCCTCCATTTCTCCTATTCACGTTGTAAAGTTCTGCACTCTGGGGCCAGCAGACCTCTTCCACAAAATTCCCTCTCCTTTCTTCTCATATTTCTGGGGAATTCCACAGGTAGAGGCATCTATCCATGGTAACTGGCAGCGAGATAGATGAAATCTGCTTTGACTGCCCAGATGTACAGAAGAGGATGATGCCTTCCTCCCACTGAGGCATTCAGCAGCAGGCACAGGAGTGGCCTCAAGGTCCCTGCACCCATCTGCACTGCACTCCATGGCGCTCATTACCCATGTATCAGCACAATGTGCAATCAACACAATTTAGGTTTTGTCAGATCCTGAAGAGGCTTCTTATGGGATGATTAAAGCCTTTTCCCAAGGACTGTTTGGAATGGGCCGTTTGATAGTTGATAAATTTGAAGGGGAAGGTGAGGAGGGGGAAGGGGGAGGGGGATCCATAGACTTAACAAAGTACTTAAAATAGGCTTTGATTTGGATTCACAAGCCTAGTCAGAATCACCTACAACCCAGCTAAGAGCTGAAGACATTCTAACTGGTTGGACTGGCAGCAGCCATCTCATAGCTCAGGGTTTGACTTAGTTGGCCAGAACTGTCTTTTCTTCTTCTTCTCTCTCTCAAGACAGTGTGTAGGCAACTTCCGCTGATTCAGGCCCTTTGCTATATCAGCCATTTACCAATGATTCCATTAGCAGTTAATGTATCTTTGAAGGCAAATGTTTCAGCCTCATCTTCATATCCTCATAGCATATCTTCATGCTCTCCTTCCTTCCTTCCTTCCTTCCTTCCTTCCTTCCTTCCTTCCTTCCTTCCTTCCCTCCTTCCTTGCCTCCTTCCTTCCCTCTTTCCTTCCTGCCTCCCTCCCTCCCTCCCTTCCTCCCTTCCTTCCTTCCTTCCTTCCTTCCTTCCTTCCT
>CM053593.1:4674694-4721739 GCA_028646575.1 Pseudocheirus occidentalis | reverse complement strand
CTTCCCTCCTTCCTTCCTCCCTTCCTTCCTTCCTTCCTTCTCTCCTTGCCTCCTTCCTTGCCTCCTTCCTTCCTTCCTTCCTTCCTTCCTTCCTTCCTTCCTCCCTTCCTTCCTTCCTTCCTTCTCTCCTTGCCTGCTTCCTTCCTTCCTTCCTTCCTTCCTTCCTTCCTTCCTTCCTTCCTTCCTTCCTTCCTTCCTTCCTTCTTTCACCAAACCTTAAACTCAGTTCAATTGGAAGTTCATAGATTGTACTATAATAGGTCCCAGCTCAAGCTCCACTTCACTGCACCCTCCTGGCTTACAGGAAATGTCAATGGTAACTATTTCTCTTTGGAACAAAACCCTAAGGGTCTTCCCCTCCCAACTTGATTTTTTTCTTTTCTTTTCTTTTCTTTTTCTAATTAAAGGGGCCATCCTTTGACTCTCACTTCTTAAAGAGGCCTATTAGCTGAATGAACCTTACTCCTAGCTAAGTAAATAACTAAAAAGGCCGTAGCCTAAAAGGGCCAGAGTCTCTCATTGCATCCTGGGCCATGTGGTCCTGGTTTAATGAATGGCGATTCAGCCCCCACGTCAGGAAGACCTGGCTGGGTGCGATCCCTGCCACTAATACATATATACATTGTTTAACCCTGCAAAAGTCACTTAAACCTTAGGTTCCCCCAAAAGTGGGTTGTTGTCCTTTGTTCTTGAAGAGGATCAAGATGATATCACTCTTCTAAAGACAAGTTTCAGTGTGTCTGACTGTGGCTGATCAGACCAATATGAGTTGGGAAGGTTCTACTACCACAGGTCAGTCACAAATAATCCCTGTGATCATTTGGGGTTGGAGTCTCTAAATGTGCACATCCTGCATTTGCTTTGAACTGTTTCAATGCTGCTTTCCTCATAGAGCACAGCACCTTCTCCTATGGGGGCATGCCATGCTAAGCAGTCCTGTGCCAGTGTCTCCCACATCCCAAAATCAATTCCAGAGTTCTTGAGAGAGACCTGGAGAGTGTCCTTGTATGCTTCCTCTGAATACATGTGAACACTTGCCCCGTGTGAATTCTTCATAAAACAATCTTTTCAGCAAGCACACGTATTACATTCAAACAATGAACATGGTCAGCCCATAGGACTTGTGCTCTCTGAAGCAGAGTTTGAGTAGTTTGATTGAGGACCGCAATGTCTGGCACCTTTTCCTGCTAGGTGATCTTCAGAAGTTTCCTAAGACAATTCACATGGAAGCGATTCACTTTCCTCCCATGGTACTGATAGATTGTCCAGGCTTCTCAGGCATATAGTAATGAGGTCCGCACAATGACTCTGCAGACCTTCAGTCTCAACCCAATAAGACTACAAGAGAACAAATATCTGTGGGCCTTGGTAGGGTGAGGTCCCTCATTAGGTCTGCATAGTGTTCAAATCACATCCTACAACCTCCACCAAGAAAAGTACAAAATCCACTCAAATTTCCTTAGATAATGTTGTTTTTGAATTGTATGGGGAAGGGGGAAGGGCCAGATCTGCATGTGTAATTTTTAGTCATAGAGACTTCTAGTGCTGAAAGTTTCCCCATTGAAATGATGGCGATGTAGCCCAAGTCTCTAACTTTAGTCTCTGAGAGGAGCTTTAGATATGAAAGGGTGTGACTTAGCCATGGCTCTACAGTCAAATGTGTTTTACTTAGAGGCAGAGCTTGGATTCCGGTCTTACTCACTCACAGGCTGACCCATTCTTTAATACCAATTTCATTTTACAGTATTTTTTTTTTTTTTGGTATGCTCCTCAAGAGGTTTTTTGTTTTTTTTTTTTAACAAATCTTTAATTGAGATAGGCAATTATTCACTTGAGTCTGAAAAATGTCTCAGCATTATTAAAGTGAAATATTTTATTAATTTCAAAATTTTAAAACATACATGTACTCTAGGATACCTAAACAGAAAGTGTGTGTGTGTGTATACATCAAATAGAAAATCAGAGCAGAAACATACGATTCTCTTGTTAAAAGACTGAGAAAATGAAGAAATGTTCAGTGTTGAAATAGTGTCTGCAGATCCTCACCTTTGTGCCTCATATATGATACATTGATTTTGAGAAAAGTAAACTGACTCCTGTGTTTTCCTACTCTGATCTTGAATTAGCTACCTTGGCTCCATACAAAGAATGCCTCTTGGAAATCTACTACTTTCAATAAAAAAATGAAGGCAGAAATGTTATTTCCAACACAATTTCTATGCACTTCAGTTTCTTAAGCATTAACCAAACTTGACAAAAGGTTCTTATCTGATGATAACATTTCAACTAAGGTATTTAAAGTGTCAGATATTATTAGTCTTAAATCAGGCAGAGAGCAGGATGGTGACCTCAATCTTTCATGTAGAGAACTGTCCTCAGAGTCCCAGGATGAAGGTGATCACATTAATCCTGTGCCTCAAGGTTGGGGGTGGCCAGTGATTGTTTTGGAAGAGTGTTCCAAGACATTCTCATTATGTAGTGTCTTTATTTCTTCAAGGATTACACCCTGTCTTTCCATTAAGTAAGCGCATAATTGTGCTATACCATATTATTTATTGACTTGAGAAATAAAATTCTGGCCTTTTAATTTTTATGAGCCCTTTTAATTTATGGGGAACTACTTTGGGTTCCCTCTGCTCTATGGTATGAATGTATATCCTGCCTTGAGTTGTGAATTTAGCAATTGCTTTATGGATAATATTAAAATGCCTCAGGCATCTAGTTTCACCCCTTCAGATTCCTCTGACTCAGATTCCGCCTGAGAAAACTGATCCCCAGTAAGGTGAAGTGATGTTTCACAGGCTCCTGGATTTAGAGAAAGAAAGGGGCTTAGAGATCATTCCAACCCCTTCATTTGACAGATGGAGAAACTGAGGCCAACAGAAGTCCAATGACTTTGTAGGGTCAAACAGGTGGTGAGTGGCCAAAAGATCTTTGAAGCCAAGTCCTTTGGCTCAGGCCACTGCTCTGCTTTTCCCCTCCACTTGCTGACCCTCCAAGTGTTTTCTGTTAAGGTTGAAGATGGAGGCCTTCTTTGGGTTCAGTCCCACAAAACATTCGATCTCAGGAATAATTGTCAACGGTGGTGAGTTTCAAGCATAAGCCCAGGATAGGAAGGCCTGCTTCCATTGCAAGCTAACATCAGGCAGGTTAGAGTTAACCTTAGGGCATTAGAAGAAACTCTGAAAATGCCCTTCTCTCATCTCCTTTGTTGCTTCCTTGGACTCACACTCCTTTTAAAACTCTAGCTTTTCTCCAAAGGAGGTAATTCTGGGTTTTCTAATTTGGGATGGTTCCATGTCTTTTCCATGGACAGTATTTTGTATTTAGGACACAATGAAATACCATTACATTTCATCTGAGTCTCAGGAATCCTTGCCAAGAGGGCATTCCTCTCATCATCCCCTTGAGTTAACCCTCTGGTAAAGTCTATGCCCACTGAGTCTGGGTAACAATTGCATGTGGATTCCTATGACAGCCCCTTGAAATGAACGATCTGGAGGCCACCGAGATGCCTTATATTATCAGGACACTCTCAAGGGAGCGTGAAGAGTCTTTCATTAGCCAGGGCCTATCTCAATAACCTAAGTATGTTTGCTTATTGAGATAAGACTGAAGCAGTTTCCAGGTCAGCAGTCTGGCATATGATATTTTGGCAGAACTGTTGGCAAAACTGTGCAAAACCTCAGTCTTTGCATGTCTCTTTGCTATGACACTGCTTGCGTTGGGAATATTTTTTTTTTGTGAATGCTGGCTGCAGTGTAGTATAATGGGAAGTAGCTCTTGACTTGGAGTCAGAAAGACTAGCTTTAAATCCGGCCATCGACTTTATTAGTTACATGAACCTGGAAGAATCCCAAGCTCTCAGGGCCTCACCTTCCAAAGGCATTGGACTACGTGGCCACAAAGGTGCATTTCCACTCTAATTTTATGAGCTTCTGAACTGAGTTTAAATCTCCATGTAACCACCCATGGTATTTCCACTCTTTAATTATCACTTTCTCCACTGTAAAGTGAAAGGATTTCACCCAATGATCTCCAAAATCCCTTCTTTGCCAAATGCTAAGTTCATGGGCAGAAAATTAAAAATCTGGAAAATCTGGGTTTAACTCTCTACCCAGGAAACATTGAGTAACTTTTTGACCCTCTGAATCTTGCAGTTTTGGCTTCCTTATCTATAGAAGCTTTCTCACCAGCTTCCTTTCAACCCATCACAAAGTAAGCCCTTAATTAAATATCTCCTGTGCTCTAGGGCTTGTGTTACACACTGGAGATATGAAAACAAAAGTTAAAAAAAAATTCTCTTCCCTCAAGAAACTTTCAGTTTAGTTGTACATCCAGCACAAAGGAGAGGGTACGGCAGGCATTTCCAGGCCCCTCCCAATGAGTGTAATCACAGATCTCCACAAATCATTTAACTGAGTGATAGATATTAGGTGTTAAGAAATTTCCTGCAAATATTTGAATAAGCCCTTAATTACTTGGAAAAGATTTCACTGCTCAGACTCTTAGGGAAAAGTGAATGAAGTCCCATAAGAAACATCTTGTTATTGATTAAAAGAATCAGAAACATTTCTGGGCCTATATATAAACATGTCAGTCAATAAAGCTGTGAATGGATTCATTTGAGAGGGCATCACTTATGGGAGATGAAAAGTTTTTCTTTCTCTCCCCTTCCCCTTTCTATCCATTGATCATATTTTCAGGGATCATAGTTCACACTAGTAGGAAACAATGTGTCCATCCAAGAGCAAAGAGATAAACTGAGGACAAAGAGAGCTAGATATAGACACAGGAAGATAACCCTTTGAGGGAAGGGCAGCTTCAGGAACTATGGCCCATTTCACCAGAGAATATCCTAACCAGAGATTCAAGAAATGCCTTGCAGGTTATAAAGCATCAATGGGCACAAGTTAGCAGTTTGCCATATGTGCGTCCTAGTTCACCTCACCGTTATCAGAACCTAAATTCATGTGCTTTCTTTGTATTAATTTGTGAGTATTCATGGGAGAAGCTGTCCCAGACTTTTAGGGTTAATTTTTGTAACAACTCTTCTTTCTATACTATCTTACTAAATACTTTAGCTAAATTTCTAATTAAGTCTATTGGCTGAGGGTTCATTGGAAGCCTACTGGTGGGGGTTCAGAAACAACAATATTAGAAACTGCACAACCTCCATATTTCCCTAGTGCCTTGATCATAAGTGATCAGCCTCCCTTCGAAGCCCTAGACCTGTGAGTGTGAAGTGGGGGAGAGGCCCCAGAGAGGATGATACATATGTGTCTATAACTGTGTGTGTGTGATTGCTCTATCACTTGAGCTTAAAGTGTCAAATATAAACTCAGCTGGTTTTTTTTTCAAAAACAGATTCAATAAACATGTTTCAGTCTCTCCTGCCATTTTAAATTGAAAGCTTAGGTGTTTTGAATAGTTAAAAAAAACTATAAAAAGACTTTTTTTGAGTGATTTTTTTTTAGTATCCCCTATCATTCTGATGTTTGGGGAAAAATCATTTTATTTACATTTCTCTCACTTTCACTCCAAAGACTGCATTATATGTTCCACATTGACCATTTCTGTAATTAGTAATTGGATCCCAGAAGAATGGATTTGTAAATATTATTTCAATCAGAAGTAATGAAAGCTATTTTTTCTCTATTTTATTGAAAACTGATATATTTGTCACTGATATAGTCTTCTTCCTAGCATTAACACAGCTGAGCTAAAAACCCAACTCTTCAACTTAATGAAAACCCTAAAATAGGATCTTTACGCTCTCTCTAGGATGAGTGTTTGGGTTCTAGAGCTCAGATTATATAATGAACATTCTGGTGATGTTAGCCTGGAGAAGAGAAGATTCTTATTGTTTGTTTGGGAGGAGAACGAGGGAGAGGGAATCAGAGTTAGATTCAATTATTTGAAGGGCTATCATGTGGAGAGGCTTTACTTCTGCTTGCCACTCATCTTCAGAAGGAAGGCATTGTACAAGGTGACTTCAGAGATCCCTCTTGGCTCTAAGACAACAATCCTATGATAGCTGATAACTTCCCTGGACCTCAGTTTTCTCATCTGTGGAATTGGGTTGGGACTGGATGACTTATGAGGCCCCTTCTAGCTCGGGCTCTAAGAGCCTATGAAATGTGCTTTCTTTCTTAGTTGGAGAGGTCAAAGACTACCAGTGTAACCTGAGTCCCGAGGCCCGTTGGTCTGGAACTCTTTTCTTATATGTGGAGTCGAACTCCTTCCCACAAGTATGGAATATTATTGCACACACTTTCTTATATTTCAATTATTTTGCATTTTTCTCAGCCAAAACTTGGCCAACAAATTTGTTGTCCTTTACTGTACGTCAGGCCCTGTGGTAGAAAGGAAGCAAAACCAACCAATTTCTCTTCCTAGTTTGTAGACAGACAACCTGTTTTTCGGTTCTTTACTTCAGTCATGGTAGTGCTAGGACCACAGAACCTCAGAGGAACCTCGGTAGCCAGAGGGTTTTATGAGGAAAGATTTGCTGCAGGATTGTTTCTTTCAGGGGGAATGGGAGGGTCAGGCAGAAGGTCCTAGACCTAGGAACAAAGATTTTAAGCTGAAAGGAAACCTAGATGTGTTTGCATATAACCTCTTCATTTTACAGAGGAAGACACTGAGGCACAGGGAGTGAATTTATCAGTCTCATAGAACTAGTGGTCTATTCACTATTACAAGGGATAGATTCTGAATGGACTATCAAAAGTAAAGGTATTAAGAAACCTTATCATCAATAAATGCAAAAATGTTCATTGAAGTGAACAGAATGGGAGAGCACGTATCTCTGAGACCTTCCTCATACTAAGCATTTTTTTTTCTTTTTGCTGGTGGTGATGGTAACATTTTTTAATGTTTCCTTGGTTAGGAAACTAATTTAAAATAGGTATTTTTATTTCTCTTATTTATTATTACTCTTATTTTCGAGACCCAGGGGTTAGTCTGCAATCCATTCAAGCAGCCAACTCCCAGTAACCTTAATTGGAGTAATGTGTTCCCATCGCTGAGGGGGTGGAGAACTCCCTTCGGATTGCTTTTGATTCCTTCAAAGCAATTAGAGCTGTTGGCTGCAGGGCTCTGTGGGCTCAACCTTGAAAATGAAAGATTGGCGGCTCTGTTTACTGAATGTACTTTTTAAGGAAGGCCACATCTGCAGGAGCCCACTGAGCACTGCCACTGGGGAAAACATTTTCCAAAGCTTTGCACACATCAGGTAAAAGACCAAGGAAGGTGAATTTGGGGAGGAACAGCTTTTTGGGGGAAGTGCAATTTTCAAAGGTCAATTATTCATTTCTGCAAGGCTATGACCCAGAATAAAATGTAGCCCCTCTAAATGATCTGTGTTTACTGAACATGATGGCTTTGCTATTGTTTGGTTAATCTCTCTAAGCCACTTCTAAAGCCAGGAGAAATTTCCTAAATCTCCCTCTCTTCGTTCTGTGTAAGGACAAGATGATAACAGTGCCTGGCACCAGCGAGTTAATTTTATAACTGAAGCTGACATCCCACTGAAGTACCAGCAATTTAAAAGAGTAATGCATTGTCAGTTTTAACTGGAAAGTGGTTGTTATGTGATTTTAGGAGTCCTTTGAATATTTATTTTGTTCCACTTTAAATAAATCTGTGTAAGATTTATCTTGTTACTTCCAAATGCAAGTCTCTCCTGGCCAGATTTGGAAAATAAATTAGACTTCACAAACATTGCAAAGACTGAATCAATACATTAATATTTAGGAGGTGGTGGGGAGATTTATTAGCCATGGAAAAGGCAGCAAATATTACATCAGAAATATTAAGCATGTTTAATCAAAACCATGAATTGTAGTGATGCATGGAATCTATAAATAGAAAAGAGATTCAATTATGTTTCTCCAAATTCTATGAGTTCCATGGTCTAATTATACCAAATAAGTACCTACTGTGTGCCAGGCACATTCTGTGCCAAATCCTAACTTGGATGTATATGTGTTTCAAGAACCCCAATAACCAGAGTCCCTGGGTGGGCAGTCTGGAATGAATTCACAGGACCCAAGCATTCTCTGAGTCAGGGTGGTAAAAGTTTATTGTTACACTTTACGGCAGGTAGTAAGTCTTAGGAAACCTACAACCTTAAAGGAGTAAAGTTTTTATATGATAAACTATAGATTGACATGTGCCAGATATCCTAACCAGGTGAGTAAGGGTAGGATTAGGGAGGAGTTAAGTAGTCATCAGTTCTTAAAGCAACATGCACTTTTAACATCTACTGAGCAGTCATATTGCCCATAATTCACTGGGAAATAGCCCAAGGGGTGGCATGGAGGCGTGGTTTTAGGTTTGAAGCATCACTAAGTCAGATAGTGGTCAGGGATGACTGGGAAAACTCAGGCAGTCCCCATCAATTTCTTGTTAGACAAGATAGATATTGGGGATAGACTTATGTTCCAAGCTAACAAGGGACACAGGTGTGTAAAATGCGCCAGGGAGAATCCATATGACTAAGGCTAGGATATATATGATAGATATGACCTCATAAACAGCTGTTTCAGCCAGTACACAGTTGCGTTAAACTACAAAATTCTATAAGTGCAGCTTGCCACTGTATCAGGAAGAGAGATTAGTATTTTGTTACGGCATGCTGCCCTTGAGCTAGGAAGAAACTGTGTGAGACAGTGTTTTGAAGCTATGAGATTTGAAGCTAGGGAGAAATGTGATTTCAGGTACCCAAGCACCCCATCATTCCCAGATGTTGAGAGGTGGAAGGGAACTCTACAAGCCAAACCTCTAGTCCAAATGGTACAAAGAAGAAATCCCCACTGTGACATTGTGACATCATAGACAAGTGATCTTTTAGTTTCCACTTGAAGTCTTCCAAGCAGGGGCAACCAACTTCCTCCTTGACATCCTATTCTACTCTTGGACAGTTGGAATTGTGGGTCTGAATTGGCCTCTATGAACCATCAGTTCTACTGGTTCTGCCCCCTGAGACCAAAAAGAAGTCTAATCCCTTCTGGTATTACATGGGCTGATATCTCATGTAAAAGCTGTTCAAATACCTAAAAACAGGGATCATTTCCTTCCCTCTTTCAAGTCTTTCTTTTCTTCTTTAGGCTAAATATGCCCAGTTCCACGATTGTCATATCATGAATGTAAGATTCTTCATCACCAGAACCACAGTCCTCTAAACACCCCACAGTGTACAGATATTCTTCTGGCACCATGATTCCCAACACTGAATCAAGTACCCCAACAAAGTTTGATAAAGGTACCATGGGCCCATCACCTCCCTATTTCTGGAAGACCCATGCCTCTTTCCTTATCATACACATTGGGATCTCACTAGTATTTTTTTACTGTACCATTTCACTCTTCATTCATATTGAGCTGTCCCATAAAACACCAAGATGCTTTTCAGAACTACTGTTTTCTTTATATGCCTCACCTATCTTAGATTGGAGTTATTATTTTTTTTTTGCATTTAAGCCTAAGACTTTGTATTGATCTCTATTAATTTCATCTTCTTAGATCCAGTCCAGTGTCCTAGTTTGTCAAGATTCTTCTGGAACTAGACTCTGTCATCCATTCTTAGCTCTCCTTTCTCCCTTTGTGTTTTCTGGGAATTTCCCTAATGTCATGGACCTCACAGTCCAGTGGGGTTCACAGCAAGTATGTAATATTCCAAGTATGTAAATTCCATAATTATATGGAAGACATATAAAGAGGCCAAATACAAATAAAAAAATTAGCGTTATGCCCAGTTGTTTGTATGGGAAGGAACTTGTGGTTGGGGAAACCAGGAAAGGTTTCCTGTAAAAGGCAGTACTTGAGTTGTGTCTTGAAGGAAGAACAGGATTGAATGAGGTAGAGGTCAGAAGAAAGCACATTCCAGAAATGAGGGATAGACAGTGAAAAAATGGGAGCTGGTATGGCTAATGTGAAGAAAAGAAAGTCCAGTTTGGCTGGACCATATAGTGAAGAGCTATATTTTTAAGCTAAATGGCCAGTTTTAGAGTCAAGATGACTTGGGTTCAGTTCCTACCTCTAATGAATATTGCCTATGTGACCTTTAGTCGCTTAACTTTTAAGCCTCTAAGTTGCAGAGACTGCTGCACTTGAACTGGTAAAGGGAATTTCCTTATTGAGGGTTCTATAAACTTATGACATCAAAGGATTGGGTCTAGTGACTTATATTATCCTGCTTATATGTGTGCAGGCATCTATAAAACTGGAGAAACTCAAATTTCCAGAGTCACTTGATGGAAGAGAACAACAGGCCTGACATTAAGAAGACTGAACTTCCATATAAAGATTGAAGTTCCCAAGGTAATCTGCAGAAATCACCTCAACTAGTTCTAACAACTGTCTTAGGGGATAGGTATGATTATTATCTTTATTTTACAGGTGAGGAGACTGAGTAGGAGATAGGTAAGTGCCTTCTCCTTGGTCGCACACCTACTGACAGGATGAGGCAGGATTCAAGCTCAGATCTTCCTGACCCCTAGCTCAGCCCTCTATCCATTACAATACACTCCCTTAGGATGCTGATTCCCATTCCAAAAATGATTGTCCTGATATAAATAAACCCCTTAAAAAGTGGTGATCCACTGACTATACTAAGTGATGGCCAGGCAGGTATTTTAGTTCTTGTCTCTGTTTTATGTTAGTCAATCCAAGGCCACCATTGGCAGCAATGTCTTCAACTGCCCTGACCTTATGTTGAAAATTCTAATTGCTATTTCACTTTTAATCTGCATATGTAACAGAATGAGGATTTGGGTGGAGTTGGAAGTGGCTAGCACTCAAGTTACTGTTTTTTTCTTATTTTTCAGATGAGGAAACTGAAACCAAAATAGAATAGAATGATCTTCCCGAGTTGCCCAGCACAAGACAGAGAAAGCATCAGGTTCACTGACGCTAGAGTGGGTCTCATTTCCACATCACCAAGATTATCTTTATTTGAGAAGCTTCACCCGGTGTAAATATCACAGATGTCTTCATAGTGGAATTGAGTCACTTTGGCTCTGTGTGCCTCAGTTTCCTCATCAGTAAAATAAAAGGATCAGACCACATACCTTCTATGATATTATAGAGTCAGTTAGGTGGCATAGTGAGTAGATACACAGCCAAGAGCCTGGAAAACCCTAATTCAAACCCAGCCTCAGACACTTGCTAGCTGTGTGACTCTGGGCAAGTCACTTAGCTTCCTTATGCCTCAGTTTCTGAACATAATAGACATTTGATAAATCCTAGTTTCCTTCTTTCCTTCCTTCGTTCGTTCGTTCCTTCCTTCCTTCCTTCCTTCAATTTTTTTCTAAAATAAACATCTAGAAATTTTCTTTTTTAAAGCTCCTCTATTCTAATGTTCATACTTACACTGATCATTATAATGAGTATGATCAAGGGATTATACAGGTGATGACATAAGGCCTGGAGGCAGAGTACCTACATGTTCAGTTACAGAGTATCATTTAATACCTGAATGACCTTGGGGAAGTTACCTTTCTTTTCCAGCCTCAGCTTACTTTTTATAAACCAAGGAACATGAACTAGTTCAGTGATTGTTACCCTGAGGTGAGAGAACTTGAAAACAAAATGAAAAAAAAAACCTTGATAACTATATTTCAACATCACTGCTTTCCACTATCACTTCTGTATTTTACATTATGCATTTAAAAAATGGATTCTGCCAGAGGGCAAAAGAGATATTAAAAGAACATTTATTGCCTCTCAAAAAAAACCTCCAAAAAGAAAACTCCTAGGAATATCATAGTCAAATTCCCGAGTTCCCAGGTCAAAGAGAAAATTCTACAAGCAGTCAGGAAGAAACAATTGGAGCATTGTGGAAACACAATCAGTATAGCACAAGATCTAGCAGCTTGTACATTAAGGGATTGAAAGGCTTGGAACATACTATTGTGGACATCAAAAGAGCTGGGATTAAAACCAAGAATCACCTACCCAACAAAACTGAGTACAATGCTTCAGGGGAAAATATGGTCATTCAGTGAGGTGGAGGACTCTCAAGCATTCTTGATGAGAAAAACCAGAGCTAAACAGAAAATGTGACTTTCAAATACAAGAAGCAAGAGAATCATGACAAGGTAAACAAGGAAAAAAAATCATAAGGAACTTATTAAAGTTGAGCTATTTACATTCCCACATGGAAGAACAATAATTGTAACTCATGAGATTTTTCTCAGTATGAGGATAGTTGAAGGGAATGTGTGTGTGTCTGTGTGTATAAACACATACATATACATATACTATATGTTTATATACATATGTATGTATGTATACGTGGGTATATGTGTGTATAAATACACATGTGAGTGTGTGTATATATGTCTATATACATAGACAGAGGGCACAGGATAACTTGAATAGGAAAAGATGAAATCTAAAAAATAAAATCAAGACTTAAGAGAGAAATATAATGGGAGGAGAAAGGGAGAAATAGAATACGGTAAATTATCTCATATAAAAGAAGCAAGAGAAAACTGTTACAATGGAGGGGAAGAGCAGCAAGGTGAAAGGGAATGGTCAGCCTCACTCTGATTTAATTTGGCTTAAGGAGGGAACAACATACACACTCAATTGGGTATCTTACCATAAAGGAAAGTGTGTGGGGGGGGAGGGGATAAGAAGGAGGATGATAGAAGGGAGGGCAGATTGGCAGAGAGGGTAGTTAGAAGCATTTATTTTTGAAAAGGGACAGGGTCAAAGGAGAAGTAGAGTAAATAGGGGGCCGGATAGAATGGAGGGAAATATAGTCAGTATTTCACAATATAACTAGTATGGAAATGTTTTGTGTAACTACACATGTACAACCTATATTGAACTGCTTATCTTCCCAGTGGGATTGGGTGAGGAGGGAAGAAGGAAAAAAATCTGGAAATCAAAGTTTTAAAAACAAATGTTAAAAATATGGTTTTTTTTACATGCAACTGGGAAATAAGATATACGTGCACTGGGGTATCCATCTTACCCTACTAGAAAGTATGGGGGAAGGGGGAGGATATGAGAGAGAGCATACTGGGGGAGGGGGTATTCAGTAGGCTTGCTATTTTGGGTTGGGGGTAGGGGAAAGATGGGGAGAAAATTTGTAACTCAAAATCTTGTGGAAATGAGTGATGTAAACTAAAAGTAAATAAATAAAAATTTATTTATTTATTTTTTAAAGAGGAATTCTGAGAAGGTATCCTCCCAGAATTCTGGACTTCACCAGCTGAGGGCGGAGGAGTCCCTGGCTCCCAATGCAAAGAACACACCTCTGAGCTAAGTTAACCCTGGAGTTCCTTCCAACTACAGATCTAGAAGTCTTACTCACTATAATTCCTTTTTTTTGTTGGGGGTGGGGAGAAAGAAAGGAAAGGAAAGACACTGTGTCCAACTGAATGACAAGAATTATAAACTAACATCAGAAAACTTTTTGTTGACTCCTTACTTCTTATGAAATTACTAAGGAACACCAAAAGAATGGATGAAGTGATGCAGTAAATAAGTACCTATGAAATACCCAGGATGTGCCAGGTACTGTGGTAAGAGCTTTGCTAGCATTACCTCCTTTGACCCTCACACAACCCTGGATGGAAGGAGATAATTGTCCCCTCTTTTTTCAGTTCAGTAAACTGAGGCAGACAGAAAGTAAGTAACTTGCCTAAGGTTATACAGCTAGTGTCTGAGGCTGGTTTTGAACTCGGGTCTTCCTGATTCTAGACACAGCCTTTCTAGTCACTGAGCTCCAATCTGCTTCCAACGTGGAAAAAACACAACACAACAAAATAAGCTTTGGTATAATGGTTGGAACGTGGTTGATAGAGTGATATTTGTCTTTCCTATCTGGGGTTGGCTTCTCCAGGTAAGTTTGCACAAATTAACCCCATTTTATGTGTTGTTTCTGAGCCAACGTTCTTCTCCTGGCAGTATCAGTTCTTGTGTTGAAGGTGTCCAGTCCCTGAGGAAGTAGACTTTCAAGCACTGCCCAGATGGAGCCAAGAGGAGAGAACACAACCATCTGAGAAATGGGTCCATCTTGCAGGAGTGGTTTGCCACTGATGTCCCTTCTCCATCTGTCCTTAACAACATCTGTTGTTCCTACTTGTTCAGTGTCTTTGGAATCCTCCCCAATGGCATGAAAGGTGTAGGAAGAGAAGTGCTGAGAATGGCTGGGCAGAGTTTTGATCATTTACTGACACTTAAATAATACTTGTCAATGTCATGGCCATAGAGGAAAAAAAATAAAAATAAATAATCCCCTACTGTTAACTACCGATTCCCTCCTTTGTGTACATGAGACAAACAATATTTTTCCCCGTAGGACAATGGTTACTCCTGGCATTAAAGTTCTCTGTACAGAGTCAATCATAATACCAATGCCCTTTCCTCAAAGCATCAGGGATACTAAATTGAAAACAAGGATATTCTAATTTCAACCCTATGAAAAGATGGAGAAGTATTTCTGCTTTTCAGCAGCAGAACTCATGGTGTGTTCAGGAAGCAGCTATCTGGGCATACGTTCCCAAAGAAAGCTTACTTTCCCTCAGAATATCTTTCTCTCCACCTGGTCTCTGTAAGTAGAGAACAGGCGGAGCCCCCTGGGAGCCCAAAAGGGCTCATTTCTCCACATGGCTGAGAATCTGATTCACTCCATGTTTTGTCTTAGCTTCAACGTCAACGAGATTCAGGCCTCATCTATCCTGTGGCTGAGCAAACCACCCTCCACTGTCTTTGACCTAAAGGCACCAATATAAGTGATTCTCATAGTAAGCCATGCATGGTCAGTGTTATGATTTTTCTTCTGAATCTTAGTGAACAGCTTCATGAAGCATAGGGTTATTGCTTCAGGTCATGCTGTGAGGCAATAAATCAGCTGAGGATTATCACTTGTCTCAGGGTCCCAGGATATCGGCAGAGTCAGAATGGAGGCCTGTTTGCATTGTCTGTGACACCAAAGGAGAATGTCAACATCACAGCCTAATTCCTTCCCTTAAATTGGTATTTTTAGACTACTCTGTTGTGCACAGAAAATAGATTTTAGGCTGGAGAGTCTCCTTATGATCTTGAATATCCATGTGCCTTCAAACTGTTACCATGAATGTGTTGTATGAAGGGAGGGAAGGAGATGCAAGTTCGGGAAGAGTAACTAGTTGGGGAGGAGACTCCCCATCCATGCTCTAAACTCACAAGACCTTCTGCCAGGGATTATGGGAAAACAAAGACAAAAAAGAAATCAGCCATGCCCTCAAGTTGCCTCCACATTCTCTCTCACCACAGCACAGACAGATGTCCCAAATGGCTTAGTGTAGCTTTAAGCTTTAACAACCTAAGACTTCACTGAGATTTTGGGCCATCTTGTATATCTGTAATAATGCCCCCAAAACATTCATACTAAATAAATACATAGTAAGGTGGGGGGAAGAACTAGATATTGGGACAATCAGGGAAAACTTCATGTAGGAGGCAATGGCTGAACTGAGTTTAAAAGAAATGAAGGAATTCTAAAAGATGAGGGAGTGATGGAATTAATACAAAATAACTTCTTAAGAGCTGAGCCTGAGAAGTGTAAGTCTATGCCTCCTCTCTGGGAGCTCAGAGGGAACGAGAAAACTGGAAAGGCTTAAGTCTTAGGCAGAAGGGAAGATCCCAAGGGTCTTCGGATACTATGGCCAAGCAGATGGGGATGCCTCAACTTTAAGAACATTTCAACTGATGAAATCATATCAGTTTCTGGTGTCAAACATTCTACAATGCCAAGGACTTTAATGACAATAAAGTTTTATTTTGTTTTTTTTTCTTTCTGGGTCTCCAGCAGCTGTGCCTGTAGCCCCAACAGCATCATTTGCCAGGTGGCATCTCCACAGGAGCAGCTTCTGTGGATGATGGTTGGGAATATTGTGATTGAAGAATTGCTATTCCAAGGGTTATTGGATTCAGAGTTCTGGGATTTCTCCATCAGAGTCTAAAGGGAGATGATGGTCAAGGTAGTGGTAATGGTTGGACTGGTCTGTCTTTCCTTCAAGATATTCCATGATCAGCAGATGAGGATGTACAAAGATACAGTGATGAAAGATAAAATCTTGTGTGTAAGGAATAAAAAAGCTAAGTCTTATATTTAGGGCAGCAAATGATCATATAGGACAAGTCTGACCTTTTTACAGATCAGGAAACTGAGACTCAGGAGATGAGATGACTTCTCTATAAGTGTCACTGTGGAGATTTGAAACCAGCTCTTACTAACTCTATTCTGGATCCTTCCTTCTCTCCATTTCTCACACTCCACGACTTAACTCTTCTGGAATCAGTTCCTTTCTTTGAATCAAAGAATAGAAAGACAGTCCCCTCATACCATTTTTTAGAGTACTCACCCAAACAT
This sequence comes from Pseudocheirus occidentalis, assembly GCA_028646575.1. Taxonomy (NCBI): domain Eukaryota; kingdom Metazoa; phylum Chordata; class Mammalia; order Diprotodontia; family Pseudocheiridae; genus Pseudocheirus; species Pseudocheirus occidentalis. Next base: position 4,705,364 of record CM053593.1, on the reverse strand, counting down.
CACCTAATATTTTTTCTATGTGTTCCACTTGAGGTTAGTAAGTGAATATTTAGCCTTTCCTGCTGGTAAAACAGAAGTGTTGATTTGTCCTCCTGGTAACTTTTCTCTTCTTCTAGGTCCAGAAAACCTTCCTCCCTTTTCTCTACCTCTTAGAATCCCTTGTTTTCCTTCTGAGATCAGTTAAAATACTCCCTCTTGCAGGAGGCTCTTCACACTCCTCAGCTTCTAGGGCTTTACCCAATTTGCATTTATGTTTTTTTATTATTTAATTTAACTTTGGGGGGGCATATACATTTATTATATAAATACTTCTATGTGCATTAATGAGTTTAATCTGAATGAAAAGATTTCTTAGCACAATGTCTGGCATGCACTAGACTCTTAATAAATGCTCTTTAAATCTGTCTATCCATCCATCCGTCTGTCCATCTATCTATCTATCTATCTATCTATCTATCTATCTATCTATCTATCTATCTATCTATCTATCTATCTACCTACCTGTCTGTCTGTCTGTCTGTCTGTCTATCTGTCTGTCTGTCTGTCTATCCATCCATCTATCTTTCTGTCTATCCATCCATCCATCTATCTGTCTGTCTGTCTGTCTGTCATGGGTGGAAATAGCAACAGCAGGGAACTGCCTTTGCCAAAACATTCTCTTCCCTTTTATGTTTCAAAGGACATCAAGCATTATGTTAGTAAAAGATGCAGGGAGGGAGGGAATCTTACCTCCCATTTCCACACAATTCCCATCTGTAAATTCAGACCCCAATGGCTGTATTGTGAGTCCCTACCTCTACAGTTCTAACTGGTGGCTTTGTTTCTTGGCTGGCCTTTATTTTGTTTGATCTTGATAATGACTGCTATTTAGTATACAAAAGTCTTGCCTTGCTGTCATTAAGATTTTTTTTCTCCTTTAATTGACACCAAAAGTTTCCCCTCACGATTTTGATTGTAATTAGTCTGTCATTACAAAGCATAAAGGCCACGTGTTGCAACACACTTCCAAAATGGTTTCTGTATTGTCACACTGGTAGATGGTAGGTCTGAAAGGAAAAGGTTGGCACAGTGTTGTTTGTTCTGCTAAAGAGAGGGACTGAGTTGGGTTTTAACACAGCCAGGCCTGACAGGAGGTTCTGTATTTTTCTGTTATTACAAAGTTAGGAAAATGACTAAACGTGTGGGTTTCTTCTATGTCAGACTGACATCATTGAAGAGGAATCAAGTGAGAAGCAATGGTCACCCTGTTAGTACCTGAATCACCCTCTCTAAGGTCCTTTCTCAAGTCTGATCCTCCTCCATCTCTTTGCAGCACATAACACTGCTGATCACCTACTCTTGTATCCTGGAGAGATGTTGGTTTCTCTTCTGTTTCTCTTCCTCTCTTTGACTCCTTCTCAGTGCCCTTTTCTGAATCTTGATTCATGTTATGCCAGGACCAGCTGACACCAGAAGGCCCCCTGGGCTCCTTCTCATTTCACTCAATACTATTTCAGTAGCTTGCATGAATCCAACTGTCAGCTCTATGTGGAGAATCTCCATCTCTAGATATCTAGCCCAGTGTCTCTTCAGAGCTGAAGTCATCCACCACCTTTTGGATATCTCAGACTTTATGTTCTCTGGGCATCTCAAACCTAAACTGTCAAATCTGAGCACGTTATTTGTCCCCCGCAAACTCACACTTCTTCCAAATTTCTCTTTGTTGAGGATGTCATCATCCCCACAGGCACCTGAGCTTGCTGCCTCAGTGATCACCTTGACTCCTTACTTGATACCCAACCCATACATCCAAGTCACCTGAATACTACATCTCTTCCATGTCACTTTCTCTCCACTCACCCACAATCTGAACTCAAGCCCTCATCACCCCTCACTTGGACTATGGCCAGAATTCTCCACTTGGTTGCCCTGCTTCAAATCTCTCCTCGTTGTGATCTTGTGATCTATCTTCTCATCAGACAAAAGTCATTTTCTAAGGTGTAGATGTGACCACGCCATCCCCATGTTTAATAAACTCCTTGTTTTCTCCAGGATAAAAAATCAAACTCTCTGTCATTGAAACCTCTTCATAACGTTCTCCTCTCTAACTTCCCAGTTTTACAATTTACTCTTCTACTGGGCCTTCCTAACAAGGTTCCTTGACAATCCTCAGGTACGACAGGCCCATCTCCTATCTCCGTGTTTTTCTACTGGCCTTCTCTGTACCAGTGATGTGAGTCCCCCAAGGTCACGCAAGTCGTGAGCTGGTCAAGCAAAGTATGGAATCACAACCCATGTGCTCTGCCTTCAGGGACTCTTTCCGTTAGAAAACACTGCCCCTCTGTCTTCCCATAGCCAGGCCAAGAATTCAGTTCTACTCAATTCAACTCAAGAGAAATTTCTCAAAGTATGAAGCAGCAGGACCTGGAGTGTGAGAGGGAGTTTAGATCCAACTTCAAACATAGAGTAGTTATTTGACCCTGGGACAGTCACTTAACCTCTTTTTGCCTTAGTTTCCCTATATGTCAAATGAGGATCATCATCACAGCTCTCTCCCGGGCTCAAACACGATGTCTCTGAAGTGCTTTGCAAACCTTAAAGTACCATCCAAGTGTTAGCTACTCTCCATTTCCTCCTCCTCCTCCTTCTTCTCCCTCCTCTCAGTTTTGTTATTTGTATTAATTAAGTGGTAGCAATAAAAACAGATTGAGTGAAGTAGCTTTGAAACTCAGAATATTAGGCCGTAAGTTCTATTTCTGACATAGTTTCTGTGTAGTCTTGGGTAAGTCCATTTGGTGCCTCTAATTATAAACTGCAGACTATGGTACATTGGAGAAGGGATTTCATCCTCTGGGAGCTCTCATTCCAATGAAGTTGCATGTCCAGTTTTAGAATTATTTCTACAGATCTGGTTTTTGTTCAAGTTTTGCATGCAAAAGGTATATTCGAGTGCTTTTCTTCAGGAATATTGACGTGCCTATTAGGTCAGACACTGGGCATAGAGAGACAACACACAGAACATGTTCTCCAGGAGCTCATGTTCACATGAAAGAAGGTGTGTGGGGGGTGTACAGAGACAATTAAGTGCACAGTGTATATAAATTAGCAGGAGAATGGGGTTCTTCCATTTGGGGGGAATGGGAAAGGCCTCATTTAAGGTGGGCCACTTGAGGTGGACCTAGGATGTAACTTGGGATTTTAAGGGCGGGAGTTGGTGGGGGAGAAGAGGGAGAATGAAGTCCAAGAGCATCAGACGGCCCATAGAAACGTATGGAGACAGATCATACAATATTGTATTTGGAGACCAGCTTAGACACAAAATAATAGGGGCTATCTATCTCCATCTCCTTCTCCTTCTTCTCCATCTCCTTCTCAATCTCTGTCTCCTTCTCCATCTCCACCATCTCCACCATCTGCACCATCTCCATCATCTCCACCATCTCCATCTCCATCATCTCCATCATCTTCATCATCTCCATCTCCGTCTCCATCTCCATCTCCATCTATCTCCATCTCCTTCTCCTTCTCTGTCTCCATCTCTCTCTCTCTCTCTCTCAATGTCTGTCTATCTATCTGTCTGTCTGTATGTCTGTCTGTCTATGTATGTATGTATGTATTTACTTATGTATGCATTTACTTATATATGTATGTGTGTATGTATGTATGTATCTATCTATCATCTTTTAATTTACTTGGGTTGGGCACAAATGGAGAATTTCAGCAGGATGGCCTCACTAAACCCCTAGCCAATTCTCTGCCTCACCTGAAATAGTATAGCCTGGCTTTCCAGAAGTCCTTTCCACTTGAAATCCTGGTGATAGATTCTCATGAATCACTCAACGAGTATTTCCAGAATACCCACCATGTCACCACAATTGCATTAGTGACTATAGGGGAAACCAAAGAGATCTAATGAGTTTACTGTCTAGTTGAGCAGATTAAACAACTGAAATAATTAGCAAAACAGACATAGCATACATTCTGTGGCTGAATTGTGAAGTATGGTATGTATAGTAAGTATAACTGACCCACAGGGAAGGAAGAAATCAGTAAGGACTGGAATCCCTAAAGAAGACTATCCCTCTGTTAGAGAGAGATCAGGAGGCACGAGGAAGGACTAGAGGTCGAACTGGGGATGCTACCAGTCTCTGTTTTTCATAGAAGGCAGAAATAATTTCAATGTTCATAATACTTGGCATATTTCCAAAGATACAGATTCACACTGAACCTAAATATAAAAAAAATAATGAGTCTGATATGAAGCAAAGGGGATTTCCTTTGGGGCCATAATGAAGATGGTGAGATATTTTTTAAAAGTTAAGAGGTATAAATTTCAAGTAATGTTCTACCCATAAAATGTTAGGTGGAAATTGAATAGACAATGAACCTGGAGTAAGTACTAAGTTCAGGTCTTGTCTCTGCTACTTACTGGATATGCCACTTTGGACAAATCATTTGACTACCTCCTGAGTTCCCTCATCTGTAAAAAAAAGAGTTAATACTGATTGTAGCTAGTTATATTTCAGGGTTGCTGTCAAGATTGAGTAAGATAATATTTATAAAGTGTTTTGCTATTATCATTAATTATTATTATTAATAATAATTCACTATTACCAATAATAAGAACATTCAGTATGTGGAAAATATAAGACAATAATATGTAGAAAAGATTCATTTCCATACTTCAGTCTGATTCTTAACTCAGGCAATGGCAAAGTTTTTACCCTGTCATATAAACTTAGGGTGTATGTAGGAGAGTATCAGGTAGGTCTTCTCCGGACCTCAGATTGACTATGAGGAAGTCCTTGGTCCTGGGGGAAAGGGAAGAGAGCAGAAGGTTGTCCCAATTCTCTAATCTGTTCAACTCCTCTGGTCTCTTTCACCGTGTCTAGGTCAAGGGGTAGCCATGTGCTCATCTTTGCCATCCCTCACCAATACTCCAATTCTATGATCAGTAACTTTGAACACTAACTTTGAACTTCCTTCATCTAATCACCACTTAGAATTCCACCTCTCCATAGGCCTTACTTTTCCTATCTGTATTTTTCATATTCATTATGGTAAATAATTCCTCCACCCTACACTATTGTTCTAGGTACTCACCCCTGATGGGATTACACTCTTCTTCCTTCCCAATCTTGACTCCTAATGAACCAATACATTTCAACAATCACCCTACCCTTGAATCCCATGATTCCTTGTTTTATTGCTGTTCATAACTGTCAGCTGCCAACCTTAGATTCTTCCCACCACCCACATGCTCCCTATCAATTCATGTGCTCCAAGTTCACAGAGCTGAAGGAGGCCAACCAGCTGTACGCATTGATTCCACTTCTAATTTATGATAGTTTCTGTCAACTGGACCCACACTGTAGCAAGGCAGTCCTTTTTCTCAGCTTTAATTGATTCTCTTTCATAATAATGGCTGTTCCAGATGTTATTTTTTCTCCCCAAGCCTCCCAAAAGATTTCCTTACTCTCCCCCTCCCCCTCATACAAGGACCTCACCTTTGGTTCAAATGAGAAAATCAAATACATTCTGCATAATATTTACCTTTGCTCTGGTCCTCACCAAGGCCAAGTCTCTATATAGTCACTTAATTCCATTCCGTCCTATTTCCTAAAGCTTATTCACCCATCCCCTTCCTTTCTCTCTGAATTTGCCTTTGTCTCCCTATCTCTGTCAATCTCTGTTGATATCTATATTTCTTTCTCTTTGTCTGTCTCTCTGTCTTTATGTGTCTTCACCCTTTGTCTCAGTCTATCTCTCTCCCTCCATTTTCATCTTTCCTCTATCTCTCCTTTTGATCTTTCTCTGTCTCTATCGCCATCTCCTCTCTCCCTTTCTCCCTCGTTCTTTGTTTCTCCTCCTCCTCGTCCTCCTCCTCGTCCTCCTCCTCATCCTCCTCCTCCTCTTCCTCCTCCTCCTCCTCCTCCTTCTTCTTCTTCTTCTTCTTCTTCTTCTTCTTCTTCTTCTTCTTCTTCTTCTTCTTCTTCTTCTTCTCCCCCTCCTCCTCCTCCCTTCTCTTCCTTATTCTTGTCCTCTTCCTCCTCCTCCTCCTCCTCCTTTTCCTCCTCCCTCTTCTCCTCCCCTCCTCCTCATCCTTGTCCTCTTCCTCTTCCTCCCTCTCCTTATTCTTCTTCTCATTCTACTACTACTTCCTACCAACATATGTAAGTCTACTGTACCTTTTCAAAATCCTCAGAGTTCCTGCCATCCCCAGGTATGTATCATGCTTTTTCTCTGCTCTTTTTCTCAGTGAAACTCCTCAGTAAAACCATCTACACCAATAGCCCCCACTTTTCTCACTCTTCTAACCATTTGCAATCTGATTACCAATCTCATCACTCACCTAAAGTTTTTCTCTCTAAAGGAACCCATCATGTCTTAAATGCCAAAGCTAGTGGCCATTTCTCAACCCTCAGCCTTCTTATTATCTCAGCAGCAGTTGGCAACTCTGAGTACCCTCTCTTTCTGAAAATGTGGTCTTCTTTGGCTTTTAGGACACCATTCTCTCTTGCTTTTCCTACCTGAATGCCACCTTCTCCTAGGTCTCTTTGTTGGCTCATCATTCAGGCTACTTCCACTAAATGCAGGCATGTTCTAAATCATTGGAATGACAAGCTTTTTCTTTTTTTTTTATCTCTAGTCTCCTAGTTGGTAACCCTCTCAGTTTCCATGTGCTCAATGACCTCTCTGTCCCTTCAAAAATTTGTAAATAAGGCCTAAGCTTGAGTCTGGTATTAAAATGACCAGTTAGGCATTTTAAACTAGATTTTTTTTTTCTTTTTGGAGTACAGTTAGGGTCAAATGACTTGCCCAAGGTCACACAGCTAGTTTTGTGTGTGTGTGTGTGTGTGTATTCTGTCTGAGACCGGATTTGAACTCAGGTTCTCCTGACTCCAGGTCCGGTGCTCTATTTACTGTGCCGCCTAGTCTCCCATTAAACTAGATTTCTTATAAGCATCTGAACCTGAACATAGCCAAGGAAGTTCTCATTCATTCCCCCCAAATCCACCAGTCTTCTGAATTGTCCCATTACTGCCAAGGGCATCAAAATCCTTCTAGTCACCAACAGTCCCTGACCTCAGTGTCCTCCTCAGCTACTCACTCTCACTAAGCCCAGATTCAAGCAGTTGCTAAACCCTGCTAGTGTAATCAGCATCCCATTTGCTATATGTGCCTCTGACTCTCCATCCAGATAGGCATCACTTTAGTGCCAGCCTTATGACCTCTCACCTAGACTATTCAATAGCTCGTTGTGTGATGTTTCTGCCTCTACTTTCTCACCATGCCAATCTACTCTCCACATACCTGCAAGAATTGATTTTCTTAAAGTGCAGTTCTGACCATGTCACATCCAATTCAATTAATATCAGTGACTCCCTATTACGTTTAGAGCAGAGTTTCTTCACCTGGGGTCTGCAGATCCCCAGGGAGTTTTTGGATCAATGTCAGGCAGTTTGTAAACTTGGATGGGGAAAATATATATGCCTTTATTTTCACTACCCTTTGGTTTCTTTTTATGAATGTTATGCACTAAAATGCATGTTTTTTGAGAAGTTCTTTTGCCACACAGTCAAACGACTCCATGATTTATTAAAAAAATAACGACCAACAACCTTAGGAAACCATAGCAAATACCATAGAGCTGAGATCACATACGGTTCAGGGGCCAGCTCCAAACTTATTCTCTTGTGTACTAAATCAATATAAACATACTGATGACAACCCGGGTACTTTAACGCCTTAGTGTGTCTGTGATCTCCTGAAAATGCATACTACTACTCATGGTATGGAATGTAACCCATCCATGCCTCTGCATCATGCTAAGTTTTATTTAGACTCTCACATGAATGTTGAACAGAGGACCTCCTTGCCACACTAGAGGTAACATCTAGGACTGTGGCTGTATTTCTATCTCCATTTCCACTTGCTCAGCTGACCAAATCCTTTTCTGACATCCATCCCAGATGTTAAATGTCACTTGTTAAGAACCTCCTTTAATTAAGACAGTATAGTCAAAGGCCTTGGTTTGGGTTCTGACCCTATTCTCTGTGTCACTTGGGAGCCAATGAAGTTGTTATTACCTAATTCTTCTCACCTGCAAAATAAGAAGCTTAGAAAGTTGCTAAGGAAAAATCCTACTCTACATGCAATGAAAAAATTAGAAACCATTTAATGGACTTCACAGTTTTTAATGGAACTATTTGTTTTGTGACACAGCAAAACAAATATTTCCTATCTCCTACTCTTTTGAAAAATGATGATGCAAAATGATCATTAAAAAAATACTCAAGTGCCTTCTATTCAGAAATAGCAAAAACAAAAACTGACAAAAATAATAAAAATATCAATAGCTGATATTGCTGTAGCACTTTAAGATTTGAGGTACTCACATATATATGTATACACACATGCACATGCACACAAATATATGTATACACACATTAAAACACATATACATACACACATACATACACACATATACATGTACATACACATATGTATAAATATATATACATATATGCATAAGCATACTATTACAGACACAGGCATACACATTTTCTTATTCAATCTTCAGAATAATCCCATTAAGGAAGGATGGGAGGAAATGAGAATTTGTGAACTACTTACTGTGTGCTGGGTCCTGTGCTTTACCAATATTATGGCCTTTCATTCTAACAACAACCCAGCAAAGAAGGAGCTACTATTATCCCTATCTTACATTTCAGTAAAAGGAGGCAGAAAGAGATTAAGTGACTTTCCCAGGGTCACTTTTCTAGCAAGTCTGAAAGTGAATTCAAATGCAAGTTTTCTCCATTCTTGACCTAGAAGTCTCCTCAATGAGCCATGCTGCTCCCATGAGATAGTACTATAGATGCTCTGAACCCATTTCACAGATGAGGAAACTGAGAATCAAAATTCTTAAATGCCTTGACAATAAATATTCAATTTGTAAATGTGTGATATATATATATATATATATATATATATATATATATATTTTCATTACTTAGAGGTATAGTCATTCTTTTGAAATGCACAGCTCTTCCCATGTGATTAATTTAAGCTTTAAGCATTTTGGCCCAGACAGAAAAGTTGTTTTGAGTTCAGAGATTTCAGTAAGGAATTCCTTCCTTTGTTTTGATCCTGGTAAGGTCATTCTGAGTTTTTAATTATATCCCACAGTCTAAAGTTAAGTCACATCTGATTTTTTTCAATTGTCAGGTCTAATAACAAACTTGGCTTTCTAGTCATGCATTGGGTTTGGTCTCCCTCCTTTAAAGAATGGCTCACTCTTGCCTGAGTGCTGCTCAGTGGAAGGAAGAGTGTGAGAACAGCCTGCCAGAATGCCTCTCTGTAATCCACATTTCATCCTAAGGCCCAGAAAGTGGGGCAGCGTTTCCTTTGGAGGTGGTTAAACATACACACACACACACATGCACACGCACACACACAGCATGCAAAGCTGCCAAGCTGTCCCCAGGAAGGGATGAAATGCGGAATTTCATTTTTCTCTGCAAAGATCATATTAATAGCCAGCATTTATTGCTTACGAGCATTTCAATTACCCTTTCAGATGCACCAAACACTTTACATATGTTATCTCCTTCAGCCCTCATAACAACTCTGTGAGGTAGGATTTATTAGCATTCCCATATCACAGATGAAGAAATGGCAGCTGAGACAGTTGAAGTGGCTTAGCCTGAGTCACAATCCCAGGAAGCCTTGAGAGAGGAGGAGAACTCGGGTCTTTTCAGACCCTGAACCCAGTTCCCTGCATCTCCACAAAGAACTAGCCAGGGGCTCTGCAGGCATCACTTCCTCATTGCCATCCAAACAACTTTTTCTAGAACTTTCTCCTCTGTTAGGTGTGGGCCTCATGCCACAGTTTCCTTGTAAACTTTATGGGATCCAGAGGCCCAAGGGGAAGTTTCTGTTTCTTTGCCAGGAAACATTTCATTAAAATCAAAACAAAAGCAAAAGCTAGCTGTCATTTTCATAAGTCTACTAAGGACTCATGAGTTGAGCAAGGCCCCTAGATGAGGCCCAGCCTAGCCAGCTTTTTCCTCCGTGTTCTGCTTCCACTCTTCTTTGACTCTTTCCCGATTTTGAATCTCAGATATGCTCCCTCCTTCCCACTGTTTACTCTCCCCAGACTAGAGAGTGGGCAGAGTCTGAAAAGCAAGCTTATTGATTAGAGCCCACATGAGTGTAGTGGCAGACTGAGTGATCACCGGGGAATAATGACAAGTTGGGAAGAAGCCATCGCCATTGACATTGGGAAGTCCAATGGGAGGCAGGTAGTGGGAAGTGACGCTCTTAATGTGTGAAGCCATCAGCTCTCCCCAGGCCTCTTGCTGTTGCCCAAAATTGGGGTTCCCTCCCTCAAACTCAATCCTTTTCCAAATGCTGTTCTCCATTTCTGCTGTTTTCTACATCCCTGATTTTGCCTCAGAGGATCCATCCCTAACTTGAGTCAAAGCTAGACTTAGGAAAGAGCTCCAAAAATATCCTTTCCCGAAACCCCAACTTCCTCCTCCTTTTCAGTATTCTCCCCTCTGCAAACTCATTATTTCCACATATTTTCTATTAACTTCTCTGTGCGATGAGATGTTTGAGGTGTTCAGGGAAGACTAACAGCTCTACTGTGAGGGCTCACTGAGCAGTTTACGGGGCTACTCATTTGTCTTCAGTGGCAACCTTTCATCCAATTCTCACCTGTGGTTCCAAGAAGCTGCAGCATGTGCAGTGGACACACCCCACTAAAATCGTCTCAGCAAACAGGCTAAACCAGGTTTATGGTAACCAACAGACATCAGACCCATCTGCCCCAAGCATGTGAAGGCATGCCCCAGTGAATTGGGTGGATGAGAATAATCTGTTCCAATGGCCATGATGGCAAATGAAACAGGTGCTATGGAGCACTCAGAGTTTGTTCAGACAAAGACACCGAAAAGGTCACCCACTGCATCCTGAGCCATCATCCATCCCCGTCACTTTGGTCTTGCCGCTGTAGTTTGATGATCCAGGAAGAGAGGGTAAGGCTGATGACCCTTTTCAACAGCCTCACTTCAATTCATATCCAAGTCAAAATATCGACCCATGATGTCATTGTTCCTCTCTGAAAATAACATCTGTCTTATATGTTGTTCCCCTAGTAAGTCTCTTGAGGGCACAAACTTGTGTTTTGGTCTCTGTCTCCCCAGAGAGCTTAAGCTAGTATTGACCATAAAGAAAACACTTGATAAATATTTGTTGAATAGACTAACATTGACAATTATGGGCACACATGCTAGCCTGGAGGTGAGCATTTTGCACGTTACTGGACATGTAACAGGAATAAAAAGGTTGGTGGATTGACTAGGTAGACTTCACCTGAATTTTTAGGTGCATGTGACCTATAGCAGAGAGAATGAAAGAAGATATTCTTCCAGTGGTGATGTCCTGATTTTGTCCTTTTAAAGGCAATATCCTAATGTTAAGGGAAATGGGAATATTGAGTGTTCAGCCTCAGTCGAAGAGACTGACTCAAGGGAGTCAGTGAGTTTTCTTCTCATGGTTATCTTCAAACTAAGGCCCAATGGCCTCTTGCTGGCTCTTGGAGAGCTACAAGCCATACTTGACAGAAGGCACTGAGGTCCTTTCCATCTCTTGAGATTCTCCAATGATTCTGGGATTCTATAGCTTCAACATTAGTGTTAATTAGACATGCCACTGAAAATGTTAATGATAATTGCATCAAAAGCTAATAAAGTAGCGCCTCAGGCTCATACAAATGCCAGCTCTTAGTAATTATGCATACTTTTAGACAGTTTTCTAATTTCTCTTGCCTTCTAATAATTAGGCTAGTGAATCTGAGGTTCCATTTCTATGTATTGTAAGTGTAATTCATTTTAACATTCATCATTCAGTTCCTTATTTGTGGACACTAATGAAATCTGTTCTACTGATAATGTAACTGGATAATCGTTATTACTTAAAATCCTTACCTCCACAAGAGGCAATGAGCCCCAAACAGTTTTCTAGAGAACCTGTTTCTATCACAAATAAACTTTGAATCTGAGGAAAGAAAGGGAATCATTTTAATAACATGCTGAATATTCCAATTAATATAACACTGTGCTCTTAATGTGGGCTAAAAGGGCCACAGTATATCTCCCACAGGATCAGCCCCTATTACAACTTTCCTAATCAAATCCTTTAAGAACACATAGCTTGGTCAGACGTGTATCTTCTTGGTTGTTTAATAATTGTCTCTTCCTTGGTTTCACTGGGTGCCATCAGAATTATCATGTAATTCAAAAGGAGAGATAAAAGGTGCAGTCCCTGACTCAGCTACTCTTTGGAAATGGTGATTATTTGCAAGAATGCATTTGGATCAATCCATCCACGTGCATGGCAAGGCCAGAATGTTCTGGAAAAGGTCCTGATAACAGTCATCCTGAGCTCAAAATTAATCTTAGCCTTCATGCATTGATTAGCTCTGTATTAATGACGTTAAACTGGTTGTCTGTGTCCCACCCGGGTAACTCTGCTTAATATTGGACTCAGTTTAATTTGTTTTTTGTTATCATCATTCAGGCCTTAAATGGGATATGCCTCAGCTGGCTCTAAATCACTTTTTCCCTCCAGGCCCTGACATGTGGAGGATGATTGATAAGAAAGCCGTTGCTGACCCATAGCTACAGTTTCTCTCAGGGCGGTGTGGAAGGTGCCTTCTAAGGCCTCGGCTAGTAAAGGGTGTGTGTTATTATCTTTGGTGGTGATGACAGGATTTTTTTATTTTTTTGTTATTTCAGTAATATACAAGTCTTCATTACCCCAATTGGAGTTTTCTTGGCAAAGATATTGGAATGGTCTGTTTGCCATTTCTTTTTCCAGGTCATTTTACAGATGAGGACCTGAAAAAATAAGGTGATGTGACTTGCCCAGGGTCACACAGATAGCTAGTAAGGGTCTGAGATTGTGGTTTCATTGGCCTTCTTTGAGAACAAAAGATGAACAACAATCTGAACTGAGGAAGGTAAGTCCTCCTGATTTGAGGCCCGATGCTCTAACTGCCATGCCATCTAGCTACCCTGACAGGATGGTTATGCTGCTATTGTTCTTGATCAAGGTATCTTAGGATTTTGAACTGGGAGGGACCTTAAAATGAATCTATGCTCTATTTTAAAAAATGAGAAACCTGAGAGAGACATTAAATGTCCTGCCAAAGCTTACACAGCTCAATAAGTGTCTGAGACCTGATTGGGACTTGGGCTTTATTGACTGCAGTTCTTACATTCCTTCCATTGTGCCAACTATCCCTATGGCTGCTGCCTCAGTCAATACAAGTCATGGCAAGCTGCTGTCTCCGTGAGCCTCGGGACGCTCCCTGCTTGTGACCGACTCAATTAGAGACAAATTGCAAGCCGCCTTTGTGGAGGGTCCTTTCACCCAGTGATACAACACACAAGTGGTTTCTTATGCCATCACTGACAATCACAATCATAATGCAGAGTCTTTTCAGTTCTTTTCCACGATGCTATTTCATTTGACTCTCACAAAGCTCTGTGAGTTAGGGACAATTATTAGCCCCCTTTTACTGATGGAGTTGAGAAAGCTTATATCACTTACCTGGGGTCATACAGGTAGTAATGAGGCAGGATTTGAACTCTGGCCTTCTTTACTCTAGGTTTAAACTTTTATCCATTGGGCCAATGAGCTGTCATGTTACTTAGGCATTTAGTCACTCCCTTATCAAGCCAGTCAATGCCTTTTATTTTTGCTTTCGCATTAGCAGAAACATTGGGCAAAGTGGACAGAGTTCTGAAACGGCAAGACATAGGGAAATAGCAATAATGGAAGCCTAGCCTGGTTTGCTTGGCTGGATTCTGCCTCTCAGCATTCCTGTTGAGTTGTTCAAAGGCAGCAGTATCCCATGAAGGAAGACATTCAGCCAAGTGATGGAGCTAAGCCCTGGAGGATGGTACAGTGCAGATGCACCCGGAGGCTTGTGGAGATGTAACCAGATGGTGCATCAGGTGTCCTCCAAGTGCTGAGCCTCCTGTGTCCTTGTGGCCCTGCTATTGTTAGCCAGAGATGCAAAAGAGATTCCTTCCTGCCCTAAAGCTGATGGGAAGTGGCAGTGGTGGACTGGAACAACCCAAAAGCAGACTTAGTGATCGTGCCCCTCCAGCAGGAATCTAAGCATGTGACTCCTGTGTTCTTTCTGTTTGTCCTTGGCACCATGTACCCTGAATCTTACTTGTTCTGCTACTGAATCAGTAGAGAAACAGCATGTCCCCAGCAGGTATCACCAGCTCAGAATGGCAGTTTCTTTGGCCTCAATGTTATGGATAAAACTGTTAAGGAGATAAATATTTGGAAACTAGCATCTCCCCATAACTCACCCTCTCTTCCCATCTACTTAACTTGAATTATTTGTAATTAATTGTACTTGAAATACTTTTGTATTATTTTTGTTGTGTATTTGTTATCTAGAACTATGTATATGTGATGTGTCTTTCACCCCATTAAAATGTGAGCTCCTTGAGGTCAGGCACTGTTATATATTGTTCTTTATCTACACCACCTGATACTATGCCTAGCTTATAGCAGGCACTCAATCAGTTTTACTGGTTGATTAAAAAACCTGCAGGCCTCCAAAGTACATTTGAGGCTATATAAAGAACTTTGGAATTTTTCTTCTATCTCATTGTTCAGTGTAGACCAATCCTAAGTGTAGACACTGAGAACTTAAAAGTCTTTGTACATATCTTAATTTTCATTGTCATAGAATTTAACACCATCAGATTTGCCTCAAACAACATCTAGATTTCTTTTTTCCTATTTTTAAAAATTAAAAATACTCAAAATTAACACAGTTTTGCTATATATATATATATATAATTTATTTCATTTAAATAAATGAAATTTATTTATTTATAAATAAAATTTGAATAAAAGAAAATGAATTTATATATATATATTTATTTAATTTCTGGTCCTCCTTCCTTCCTTCCTTCCTTCCTTCCTTCCTTCCTTCCTTCATTTCTTCCTTCCTTCCTTTCTTCCTTCCTTCCCTCTTTCCCTCCCTTCTTCCTTCCTTCCCTCCTTCCTTCCTATTTCTGCCTGCCTTCCAGTCTTTCTCTCTGCCTATCACTTCTTTTATTTTTACATTCAACTAGGTATGGTGTTTTGTTGTTTTTCAGTCATGTATGACTGTTCATGACCTAATTTTCTTGACAGGTATTGGGGTACTTTGCCATTTCTTTCTTGAGCTTATACAAAAGAAGAAACTGAGGCAAAAAGGGTTAAGTGACTTGTCCTGGTTGATACCACAAGGAAGTATCTAAGACCAGATTTGAACTCATGGACATTAGTCTTCCTGAGTCCAGGTCTGGCATTCTATGAACTATGGTTTCATGTCGGGATAAGCTAGGAACTGTTTGCAATTTCATCCCTGAAATGGAACTTTTGGTGAGAAATTTCTTTTATTGACCCAGATTTGCAACCTTCTCTGCAACTTTGGACTTTCGGAGAGGTACAGAATAGTAAATGGAAGGGCCACCTCAGTGCCAGCAAGACCCCGCTCAGGACCTTCCTCCAGGGTGCGTCTAGCTTTCCATAGGACTTTCTCATAGAAACCTCTTCATCTTGGAGGCTCATCCACTTTGCACGACACTCATTTGGGAAGTCCTCTTTGCCTCTTAGGCCTCACTTTTTGATTGGTGGGTTTCTCCCAGAAACCACAGTTTAATTTAGAGAGCCCCTCAGCCCTTCCCTCCACTTCAGCTTCCTTTTAAGCTCTGTCTTTGTTCATTGGAATGTAGGCTCTTTGAGGGCCGAGGCTGTGTGTCTGTCTCCATATTTGTGTTCCCAACCCATGCCTAGAACCTAGTAAATGTTTAAGGAATGTTTTTACACTGCCAGACTGATATGCACCGAGTGACTGTGAGCAAGTCAGTTAACCTGGCAATAATCTAGACAGCTCACTGGGATGTCCTATGCACACATGAACATCTGCTTTGGGGAGGACATGGAGGACAATTTCACAAAGTGAGCAGACCTGGATGGTGCACCCTCTGCGCACTCCTGAACTGAAGAAGCCCACCTCCATCTGAATACAGATGGCTGGGGGCATGTCATCTGAGGAGAGAAGAATCTCAAAGTCAAAGGGCACGACACTGTTAGAAAGTTGCTGAATGTACCTCAAGAGTAAACTGCAGAGTCCTGGGGTGAGAGCTGGGGAATTTGGAATTCCGGGGTCCAATTTTTATTCTGCTACTTGCCATCTGTATGGTTCCAGTTTGAAAAAAAAGTATGTTCTATCTAAGACCCTTTCACTTGATACATATGTTATATGTGTGTATTCATTTTTGTATCTGTTTTTCTATTTTTACATGAACAGTACTCTTATTTGTCTGCTTCTCTCTCTCTCTCTCTGTTTCTCTGTCTCTGTCTAACAATCCGTCTGTTAGTCTCTGTTTCCCTTTCTTCCCATCCTGATTCCTTCTCCTTTTCCCTCCCTTTGCCTATGTGTCTCTGGGTATTTGGAGGAAGGAGGTTTATTGAATTCTGTTTTGGTCACAATGATTTTGAGAAGCTTGGGAAACATACATGGACCAACGTCCAAAAGGATGTTGGTAAACACATAGGATTGATGCACAGGAGAGTGACACTGGTGATATACAGCTTTGGGGTTTGGTCATCATAAGAGATAATAAATAACAAAGCTCATAAAAATTGAAGAGTAAGGAAAACCCAATTTCAAATTCCACCTCTTTCATTTGCAATCTGTGTGATGACTTGGGAAAGTCATCTATCCATCCATCCATCCATCCATCCATCCATCCATCCATCCATCATCCATTTATCTATCCATCTGTATTTATCTATCTATCTATCTATCTATCTATCTATCTATCTATCTATCTATCTATCTATCATCTATCTATCCATCCATCTATCTACCTACTTACCCATGTATCCATGCCTAGCAAGAGCTCTAAAAAGAGTAAAGTGATGTAATAACATTTGTCAACTGTGATTTAAATCATGTTGCCAGAAATATTTTCTCAGCTTGAGAACTTGCAGTTTATTTTTCCCCCTTTGGGGTATTTCTCCTTCTTCCCAAGCTTTCTAGGGCTATTCAATAACTAAAACTAAAACTAAAGTCATGCCTAAATGCTGTTAATCAACACTGTCCCACTATATACAATTGTTTATTCTCCTGCCAAAAAGGGGGAAAAACAAAACAAAGTAGATCAGTAGTGGTTGAAATGAAGTGCTTCTTGCTGGCATAATTCATTCCCTGTTTAGAGGAAATGCTGGTTTTATTTCCAAAAGATTGCTTCCCTCCACATTCTGGTCACATGACTCAAAAGAATCTTTATATGGACGTTCCTTTAATAGGCCAGACTTTTCCAGATGGAAGCAACCAAGCATAATATAAGGAATGGGAATGAAAACACTTTTCCTTCTTGAATCCTTAGGAAAAAGGTGGACTTCATTTATTTCAGTTCATCCTCCATCACTAATTTCCCAGAGAAATGAGAATAAAGGCAAATCATCCATGCAGTTGTTTCTAGTTTAGTGTTTTGAATTTAGTGCTATCTTTTTTATTTATACCTCATCGATATTTCCCACATAACCCTTGTCCCTACTCCCTCTTCCCAGAAAACCATACCTTATAGTGAAGACATTTTTTAAAATGAGCTCTTGCTCATAAAGAAAAACAAACAAAAAAAAACCAGGCAAAACCAATAAACTCATTGAAAGAAAGAACAAACAAACAAACAACTTAAGTTTGCAATTTTCCACACCTGTGGGTTCCTACTTCAGCCAAAGATGTCGAAGAGAAGTCTTCTCCAGGCTTGGTCAGTATAATTTGCAGCTTTCAGTTCTGATTTTTTTGTGATGACTTTTGTTCTCTTACCCTGCCGTAAATGTTGTTGATGGCACCAGGCCTGGAGTCAGGCCTTGTCCTCAGGAGTTCAAATCTGGTTTCAGACACAAGCTATGTGACCCTGGGTAAGTCATGTAACCTTGTTTACCTCAGTTTCCTCATCTGGAAAATGAGCCAGAGAAGGAAATGGCAAACGTCTCCAGTTACCAAGGAAAAACCCCAATAAAAGTACCAAGAGTCAGACAAAACTGAAAAGATTAAACAAGTGAATGTTTATCTTGTTTTCTGGCCTTTGCTTAGTTCACTTGGCATTCACATGAATTTCCTGTTTTTCTGTATTCATCTACATTGCTTCCACTTTTTTCTTTCATAGGATATATTGCTATAAATTATTTTTATTTATACCAAACTTTTCTTTCTGTTGGTATTTACCTTGATGTGTGTGACCAAAAGTTGAATCTCTGTGTCAAATGAAATAGACATTTCAGATATTTTATTAGGATAATTCAAAATCCCTTTCCCAAATGTTTATAACACTTCACAGTGCATTAGTGTTCCTCTCTTCCCATAATGTCTCCAACATCGATTCTTCCATTTTTTCTCATCTTTGCCAATTTGTTGACCAAGGTGAAATGACAAGTTTGTTTTGATTTGAATTCCACTTGTTATTAGTGATTTAGGGCATTTTTTTCATATTGGAGAAAGGAGACAAGCATCTCTGAAATGCCTATTATATGCCCAGATCTATGCTAAATACTTTGCAAGTACTAAGGCATCCGATCCTCCCAACAACACTGGGAATCAGGTGTTACTATCATCTGTACTTTACAGTTGAGGAAACTGAGATAAATGGAAGTTAACTGACTTGCCCAGGGGCTTTTGTATAGCTAGAGTGTCAAAGTCTCCATCTTAACTCAGGCCTTCCTGACTCTGAGTCTAGTATTCTTTCTTTCTTGTTAGCTAGATGGTGGTGGTTTCCAGTTTCTGCTTTTTTAAAGAAATTCTTTTTCTCTTACTTCAACCACTTGGCTCCTAGGGAATGGGGTGTCGTTGTTTTTAATTCATTTGTCTCATGCTTTTGGTCTTGGCATCAAAGCTATTATTAGCCTTCCTTGCCACCTCCCATCAAACCCTAGTGAGAAGAACAAACAATTTAACACCAAGAGCTGGCACACTATCACCACCAGCTAATGGACATCATACCACCCCCTGGTCTTCCCCCTACCTCTCAGCCATGAGGAAGGAAGATCAACATCTTTCTCCATTCTCCATGATCTCCAGATTTTTAAAAAATTTACTCCAACCTCAACCCCCTCATTGTAATCTCCTCAGATATACTATGCCAGCAAATGAGTGTATCCTGCTGATTTCCTTGTTCATCTGTTCATGTGAACTTTTCTGTGTTTCTCATATTCCTTTTACTTTGAGATTCTTAACCTGATGGCAATGGATTGGCAATGGATGGCAATCCATATATCCATATATCATAGTCTTTTCATTCACTCTCCAATCACTAAGCATCCCCACACACGCTTTTTTCTATTCTGTTTCTGCCACAAAGAATGACAATATCAATATTTTTAGTATGCTTTAGGTCTTCATTTCAGCCCTTGACTTCTATGAGGTACATACCAAGTTCTAGTATCTTTGGAACAAGGGATATGGTCTACTTAGTCACTTTTTTGCATAACTAAAAATTGTTATGTAGAATGATTCCAGGAATGGAGAACCTCTAGGTCCTCAAGTGTGGCCCTTAGACTGAATCCAACCTTCACAGATTAAAACTCCTTAATAAAATGATTCGTTCTGTAAAACTTGGTTTCATAAAATGACCAAACCCAAGGAACCAGAAGGCCACATATGGCCTTGAGGTTGCAGGTTCACCAACCCTGGGACCAATTCAGTACTCCATCAAGAGTGTATTAACATGCCTGCCTAAACTATAGAAATGTGATGAATACACTCTCAATTTATAGATATTTGATATAGGAATTTGTGGGATTTGACAGCTAATGGCTGAGTGTCTACTATGTGTGAGGATATGAGTATTAGTAAATGTTGCTTCCATAAACGATGTCCCAGATCCATTTTCCTCTAAGCTATGATGTTTGGAAGATCGTGTTTCTCAAAGGAAACCTCCAGGGATCCCAAGGAGTCTCTAACGTCTTTCAAGGAGTCCATGAAGTCAAAATTATTTTCATAACAGTTCTAAGGCCTTTTAATTTTGAATACAGTGTCTATTGAAAGACAGAACCTATAGAAACAATACTTCTTCCAGGAGGGATAATGATCCTCAATGAGTTTTAAGATCACAAAATGGTCCTGAGACAACAAAATTTGAGAACTGTTGTTTTCAAGGAAATTCTAGATAGAATCTGCATCAATGATGCCCCTAAAGAGTGGATGGGAAGGAAGTAAGCTAGGATGCCTAATAGAATGATAAAAGTCAGGACACAGGTATGCTTAAGAAGGAAATTCCATTGTTGTGATATTATAGAGCATGATTGTGTATCATGAGTTCTTTGACTTCCATGGTCCAGGTACTATACTGTGCATTTACTCTGCTGGGCTTAAAATAGAAAGTAGGAAAAATTACTAAGGTCATTTTAGGTGGTGATGGTGGTGGTGGTGGTTACTTTTTATTAATTAATTAATTTTTAGTTTTCAACATCCTCTTCCACAAGATATAGAATTCCAAATTTTCACCCCATTTCCCCCTCCCCCACCCAAACGATAGTATGCATTCCCTCAATCTGCCCTCCCTTCTATCACCTCCCTCCTTCTCTTATCCCCTTCCTTTCTATTTTTCTGTAGGGTAAGGTAGCTTTCTTTACCCTATTGCCTGTATATCTTATTTCCAAACTGCATGTAAAACAAAATTTTAATAACAATTTTTAAAACTTTGATTTCCATATTCTCTTCCTCCCTCCTTTCCCATCCACCCACATTGAGAAGACAAGAAATTTGGTATAGGTTGTACATATGTAGTGATGCAAAACACTTCCATAAGAGTCATGTTGTAAAAGACTAACTGTATTTCCCTTCATCCTGTCCCTTCCTCCATTTATTCTGTTATCTCCTTTGGACCTGAACCTCTTCAAAAGTGCTTACTTCTGATGACCTCCTCCCTAATCTTCCCTCCCTTCTGTCCCCTTCACTCTCCCTTCCCTTATCCTCTCCCCCTCTCCCATATTTTCCTGTAGGGTAAGATAGATTTCCGTACCCAGCTGAGTTTGTATGTTATTGCCTCCTTGAGCCACATCTGACGAGAGTGTGGTTCCCCCATTCCTTTTTACCTCTACACTCTTCCAAAGTAAAACCTTTTTCTCACCTGTGAGATAATTAACCCATTTTCCGTCTCCCTTTCCTCTTCTCCTAGTCCATTCCTCTCTCACCCTTTAACTTTTATAGATACCTTCCCTTCATACTCCACTCCCCCTGTGCTCACTGGCTGTGTTTATATTCCCTTCAGCTCCCTCACTACTGAGAAAGGGCTCCTGAGTCACAAATCCAGTCTCTCCATGCAGGAATCTCAACAGCTTAGCTTCAGTGAATCCCTTGTGGTTCCTCTTTCTTATTTACCTTTTTATCCTTCTTTTGAGTCTTTTGTTTGCAAGTCCAATTTTCTCTTCAGCTCTGGTCTTTTCATTCAGAATGCTTGAAAGTCTGGGGTGGCTGGATGGCACAGTGAATAGAGCACCAGTCCTGGAGTCAAGAGGACCTGGCTTCAAATCTGGTCTCAGACACTTGACACCCACACAAAAACTAGCCATATGACCTTGGGCAAGTCACTTAACCCTAACTTCCCTGCTTTCCCCTTCCAAAAAAATTACTTGAAAGTCTTCTATTTCATTGAATGTCCATTTTCCCCTGAATGATTTTACTCAGTTTTGCTGGGTATTCTTGGTTTTAATCCTACTTCCTTTGACCTCTAGAATATCATATTCCAAGTCCTCTGATCCCTTGATGTAGAAGCTACCAGATCTTGTGTTATCCTTATTGTGTTTCCACAATACTAGAATTGTTTCTTTCTGGCTGCTTGTGCTATTCTCCTTAACCTGGGAACTTTGGGATTTGGCTACAACATTGCTAGGAATTTTGATATTGAGATGTCTTTGAAGAGATGATCACTGGATTCTTTCAATTTCTCTTTTACCCTCTGGTTCCAGAATATCAGGACATTGTTCTTTGATGATTTCTTGAAAAATAATGCCTAGGTTCTTTTTTTTTGATTGTGCCTTTCAGATAGACCAATAATTTTTAAATGATATCTCTAGGATCTATTTTCCAGGTCAGTGTATTTTTCCAATGAGATATTTCAAAATGTCTTCTATGTTTTCATTCTTTTGGTTCTCTTTTCTTGATTTCCCACAAAGTCATTAGCTTCTATTTGTTCCATTATAATTTTTAAGGAATTATTTCCTTCAGAGAGCTTTTGATCTCCTTTTCCATTTTGTCAATTATATTTTTAAGGCAGTATTCTCGTCATTGATTTTTTGGACCTCTTTAGTCATTTGGGTTAGTCTATTTTTTAAGATGATATTTTCTTCAGTATTATTTTGGGTATACTTCAGCAAGCTGTTGCTTCCGTTTTCATGACTTTCTTGCATCACTCTCATTTCTCTCTGCAATTTTTCCCTCTTTTCTCTTACTTGATATTCAAAATTGTTTTGGGACTTTTTCTCGGGAGGCTTTGAATGTGGGAGCTTTGACTCTTTGTTTTCTTCTTTTGATTGTATGTTTTTGTCTTACTTGTCAACAAAGTAAGATTCTATAGTCTGATGCCTTTTTTGTTTGTTTGTAGATGCTGTTTGCTCATTTCCCCATTCAATTACTTGACTTTTAAAGACTCTTGTTATGATAGGTGTCTTCTTTCAGTACACAGGGTGTACTATCCCAAGCTTCAGAAGTTTTGTGCAGCAGTTTTCAGAGATACTTTTAGGGACCTGTAAATTTTAGGTTCTTCTAAGGTGGCATGATGAACAAAAAGGTGTTTACTCCTCTCTGGGTTTGTGCTCTTTGTGTCTGAGTGACAACAAACACTCTTTCCTGCCTTGGAACTGTGAGGAGGATTCCCTCTCCACTGCCATCAGAAGCTCTGCCACAAAAGAACTGCTCCTTGCCCCAGGAACACCACCTAGGACTGCAACCCAGATTCAAGCACAGGTGAAGGAAGAGAATCTTACCCCAGTGCCTGGAAAGTGATCCCTGCAATCCTCCTTTGATCAGTCTCTTGATTCCCCCCACCATCTGTGGGCCTAGAGTACTGGAAGCAGCTACCAATCTGCCGCTGCCCTGGGGTCACCCACGTCCCATAGGCCTTTCCTACTGATCTTCTAAGTTTTCTTTGGCATTTGTGGGTTGAGAAGTATGGAAACTCCCACAACTGCCAGTGATACAGTGCCCTGAGACCTGATCCATGTCCACTGGGGGTCCAGTTTGTTCCAATATAACCAGCGTTGGTCTGCACTCTTCCAGCCTACTACTGCAATAGACATTTTCTGCCAACCCTCCAGGCCATCCCAGGCTGGAAATCTGGCCCACTCTGTCAGCCCATGGATTCTGCCACTTCGGAATTCATTCAGCTTCATTTCCCACAGGCACTTGGAGGGGTCTGGAGGAGAGTCCCAGCAAGTCCTGGCTTCCACTCTGCCCTCCTGGCTCTGTATCCTCCTGAAGTCATTTTATAATCTACTTCTTCTTCATAGGTTTTGGTAAAATAGAGGCCAAATTATGTTCTATAGTACATATGTACCAAGAAAACATGTCAGTCATATTCCATGTAATAAGAGATCTGTTTGGCTAACCCCCTGACGTTATCACTATGTGGCACATTTGCCATTTTAGCCAAGTTAACTTTCATCTATCCATCCTCAAGATGCAGGGCAAAATAGTGGACAGAGGGCTGGCCTTGGAGTCAGGACAACTTGGCTTCAAGACATCCTTCTTGCACAGACTTTCTCTGTGACCCCAGATGTGACTGTAGACAAGCCATCAACTCTCTCAGTGCATCAGCCATCTCTTGAAGACTATAACCACAGAAGATGGATGGAGATTAGTTAGAACAAAATCACCTCAAGGGCCCTTTCAAGTTTGGTACAACATAGAGATTGCTGGATCTGACATCAGATGACTTCAAGTTAAATGTTCCCCCTTCCACTTTCTCTATATGTTTCCTTAAGCAAGACACTTTTAATATCACACCCTCCCATTGCTCATATGGACAATGGTGGGTTTGGGAAGGGGTATTGGGTATATGACTTCAGAGGTACGTTACTTCCAGGCACATGTATATGATGTTCTGATTATTTATTTAGTCAAAATATGTAGAGGACTCACAATTCTTGAATTCTCCAAACAAAAGTAAACACACACACACACACTCACACACAAAAAAGTAGGGGTCTAATTTCATAATGTGTGATCTTTTTTTTGTTTTCTTTTTTCCTTACTATTTTCTGAAAATTTTTTTCTCCACTTATATTTCCTCCCTTTGATTCTTTCCCCTATATTCATCATAGGAGTTAGTAAAATTTGTGTCTTCCCTTTCACAGGTTTCCCAAAGGGTACTGAGTATGCTTCAGTTTTTTTTTAATTGACTTTGTTTACTTTTAGTTTACAAGATTCAGTTCCAGAATCACTTGAGTTTCAGGTTTTCTCCTCTCCCTTTCCCCCCCCCCCCACCATGGTGGTGTACAATCATGTATAGGATCTGCAAACACTTTCACATTATACAGTAGTCTGGTTATATAGAAGCCTTGTTTTAAGACAGGATACTTTGCATTATCTAGAGAGCTAATGTACATGTATCCCATCACTAAACACTTAGAAATAATTATGACATAGGTGACATCCTTTCTGAGCCTCACCTTCATCTCTGGAAATCTATTGTCTTGAGATTCTCCTGTTTCTCAGCCTGCAATTGAGCATTCTAGTGGTCCTATCCTCCCACGAGTCATTTCACTAAAAGATAAATTCACTATCTAGAGATTTCCTGAGGTCCTACTGCTCTGAAATCACCTGTCTGGGACCTTCCTTGCCTGCAACTAGATTATTTGATCAGTGAATCTAGGCATGCATTTATGATGTTGATGAGTAATCATATTAATCTCCCTCTATATGAGATATTTGTATACATTCAGAATTGTGTAGTAGGTAGTGTGCTAAACTGGGAATTGTTTTAAAGATCGTTTTTGACAATTACTTGCCATGTGTTTTTGAATTGTCTCTACAGATAGCTAGATGGCCTAATGAATAAAGTGTTAGCCTTGGACTTAGGATAGACTTTAAGGTCAAATCCAGTCTCTGGCATTTACTAGTAGTGTGACCCTGGGCAAGTCAATGAACTATCACAAATTTCTCACCTGTCAAATGGGGATAATGATAACACTTCCCTCCTGGGATTGTGTCAAATTGGAGAGCATATATAACTTTCTTTGCAATGTGCTACATCAAGGCTGGTTTTCATTAGCTATCAATGTTTTAAGTGATGTTAGAGCCTGTCTACTCCAATGTCCTCATTGTACAGATAGAGGAACGGAGTTACATTAGGTGAAGCAACTTGTCTAAAGTCACCCATGAAGTCTGTCATGACTTTTTAAGGGAACTCCTTGCTACAAACTAAGGGAACGTCTCTGACAGGGTCAGTTTCAGAGAAATGAAGAGATCTGGAGTCACAGACCAAGGCAGGATTCCAATCTCTTCCAATGGGCAAGCTCAGTTTGGCTCATACACACAGTAATGGTGGTTCTACACAGCTGTCCCCTACTGCTCAGAAGAGAGAGATTAAACAATTCTGTCCTAGATCCAGTCATACTCTATGTCTGTTCTGTCTTATTCTACATTGTAGAGATATATGATGTCATTGGGTCCCAGAGGAACAAGGAATGACTTCACAATCAATGAGGCTGCTGTTTATATACCAGATCTTCAGGTCCTCATTTGAATATATCATTGTAGAGAAGGACCCTGTCTACCTTCTTCCTTATCACTAGCAACTAAGGACCAACTGCTACCTACAGGCAGGTGAACACTAGAGCATTGAGTGACTGTACCCCCTAAGTCCAGTTCTTCTTCTTTCAGTCAATCTCTGACAGCCAGCAACAAGACCTTCTGTGGAGAAGAGACCAGTCATCTCCACCAATTTCCATCCATAGGTCACAGCAAATTCAGAGCCTTACTGAAGCAACAAGGTTCTGTGAGAAAGAGGTAGGAGGGAGCATGTGCCAAGCAAGACAGTGAGACCACTCACACCACCATATTGACCCCCATCTCTGCTTAGACACCAATGGAGACAATCCTGAATTGAAGAGCCTTGGGTAAAGTAATGCTTTTAGCCCAGTGCCCTCAGTCTCCACCTTAGGGAACAACTTCTGGGAAGATACAGCCTGGCCACTGTTCCTGTGGGACTCTGCCATAGCACCAGAACACAACCAGAAGAGAAAGTTTTTAGTACTCAACTCCTTGAGCACTGTCAAATGGCTCAACATGGAGACTGGTATTGTTCTTTCTGTGGAAATAACATGAAAGAAGGGCCATTGCCATGGAAGCTTTCCATCTGATTTGCTGCTGTAACCAGCTATAGGTGAGGTTTCTTCCATTAGAACTAGAGCTTTTTGAGAGCAGAGGGGGTCTTGCTTTTTATTCACATTCCCAGTGCTTTACAAATAGTAAGTACCTAATAAATGATCGATTAATAGATAAACACAGAAAAGCTCACAAAATAATGTCTAGTGAAGGTAGCAGAACCAAGAGAACATTGTATACAGTAACAGCGATCATGTTTTAAGAGCTACTTTGAGTAATTAAGTAATTTTTACTATTATAAATACCCCAATTCATTATAAAGGACCTATGAAAGAATATGCCATCTGCATCCGGGGGGGGAACTTAATAAACAGAAATATATACATACACACATATATGTGTGTATTGTATTTAGTTTTATATATAGTTTTATAATTATATAAAGTTATATATATGTAGTTATATATAAATATAGCAATGGAGGTACGCATGTGTATGTATACATAAGCATATATGTATATTTGTTTCTAATGGTAGCCATCTCTAAGTTAGGGGGATGATTAGGGAGGAAAAAGAAAGTTATGTAATAGCTTTATTATATATTTAAAAGGAAAATAAAAGTTGTACATAATATATTGGTAATTTTGTGTGCAAAAAATGTAAGGAGAACGATAGATATGGAAAAAAGAAAACAAACAGTGCTTCATTTATTCATCTATAAAATTCAAGGTTAGACTGTCTGGGCTCCAAGGGCCCCTTTAGCTGTGTCCATGTTCTCTCACATCTACGTAGTGTTAATAATGTAGTTGATGTTGACTCAACATCCATCCATTCCATATTGACCAAGATTTCCTCACCTCTCTACTAAGTATCAAACAGTATGTCAGACCTTGTTTAGTATATGTTTGCCATATATTAAGGGATTCTCATAAATGGAAAGAACTCCAGCTGCCACTTAGGTCAGTGTGAAGTCTCTCTACAGCACGTCCAATAAGTGGTCATCTAGATTCCATGCAAATACTTAAATACTTTAGGGGGAAAATACTCCTTCACAAGGTGGAACATTGTGTAGAACCATTCCAAGACTCAGGACTCAGCAATCATGAGGTAACTGTGTAATGAGCTTGTAGTCTCATCAGAGGACTTTGCCACGTCCCAATGGTTTCACCTCACAACAACAGCATTATAAAGGAATGGCTCCATTTCCCTTTTCAAACTCTCCCTGCCCCTACATTTTTCGAACAAGTGAATTGGAAGCATTTTTGTATATTAATTATCACACAACAGAACCAGAAACAACAGCCAATTAGGTGACTTGATTTAGCATCACCATGTTGTTTATAGATAATGACATAATTAACTTTGTACATGGGTCAATTACTCAATTTCCTCCCTTTCTAAACAACACTCAGATTGCAAGATTCCATGAATTTCATGACACTTTGTGTTGCCAATTTTCAGAAAACGGGGAAACAAAGGGATGAATGAAAAGGTCTTTACCTAATAAAACCCGGTATGGGTCTTCATATATATGTGTGATTATTTTGAAACTCCCCTCTTATATTTCAAAGACATTATTTTATTGACCAGAAGTTTTCCAAGTTACCGAATAACAAACTCCCCATTCAAGCTATTTGAGCAGAGCTTGGCTTCCAGGATTTTACACCGTTGAGCAAGAGAATAGAAGCATTTGTCATCATATTGGTTACTTTATCTATCAACATGTGGCTGGAGTGGGGTTGATTTCCTATGACATTTATTTACTCAAAATGCTGGTTTACTTAGCTTATTAATGTTTTCCCCTGAACTTTGTTAATATAATTGGAAAACTGTCCACATGTCAATCAGTTTCTAATAAATAATCACACACATAAGCACTACAAATGTATTAAATCCTTAATTTGACTCCTAAAATGCACTTGAAAAGACTGACATTTTCTTTCCCTCTCATTTTATAAAGGACATGTTTGGAGAATGTCCATAGCATCTACACAATTTTCCTTTTAATACAAAGAATGACTTCCCTAATCTGTCAATAATAAGTCATTATTAATTTGGGTAGCTATGTGGTGCAGTGAATAGAACACTTAGACCAGGAAGACTCATCTTTCAGAGTTCATATTCATTCGTAGACATTTGCTATTTGAGTTATCATGGGCAAATCACTTTACCCTGTTTGCCTCAGTTCCTTATCTATAAAATGAACTGGAGAAGGAAATGTGGAAACCCTCCATTATCTTTGCCAAGAAAATCCCAAGTGGTGGGACAGAGTTGTATACAAATGAAATAACTGAACACTAACAAGTTCTCCAAATAGGCATATTTCAATGTATATTTTGGATGTATTTCTGAGTCTTAGAACACTGATTGATGATTACATATTTCATAATAAGAGTACCTTCTACTGGCTAGGGATTGCAAATGTCTCCAAATTTACCTCTTTACCTATATTCAGAGTTTCCTCAGCTCATTCCAGAAAACCACGAAAAGGCTACATATTTGAGACCTAATTCATCAATGTTTAATTGGGGGGGAGTATTATTCTATTAGTCCATTCTTTATATTCTATGAATATTTCCTTCAAGATGTTATATGCACATGAGGAATAAAGAATTCTAAAAGTTAAAATTGGGAATTCAAAAACACATAGATGGAATTCCATAGATTAGGACATTCCAAGGTTAGAAAACTACAGAGCTCACAGTAGAAAGAATACTGATTTGGACCCAGAGGATGGGAGCTGAATCATGGATTTGCTATTAATTATTAGTATTACCTTGAGTAACTTGTTTTTCCAGTTTCAAAAAAAGGAGGTGGATTTGAACTCTGGCTCAGTGCCTGACACACAGTAGGCTCTTAGTAAATATTTTGTTAATTGCCTTAGCTCTAAGATCTCTTCCAGATCTAAATGCATTAGCCTGTGAATGTTATTTCTAGTGCCAACTTGTGGTGAAAGATCTCAGGTTGGTTCTGACTTAATTAGCCAGAATCAAGAAAAAGATAAACATATAATAAAACACTTTGGAGAAAAAAATATTCAGGCAACTTGACCATGGGTTCTCTTACCTGAACTGTTTTCTATGTATGATATAAATAGTAAGAGAAAGAGAGGGAGAGGGAGGGGGTGGAGCCAATATGGCAGCATAGAAGCAGTAAAGTTTCACAGCTCCCACACAGCCACCTTAAATACCCATAAAATACAATTCTAAACAAATTTTGGGGCTCCAAAACTCACAAAAATACAGAAAACACATCTTTCATTGAAGGCAGCTCAGCAAGTAGGGCTCATCACAACAGGCTGGGAGCTGAAACCTACCCAGCCTGAAATTGCGGCCTGGCCACAGAGGGGTCAGGAAGAGTCATAGCTGGACTCTCTGGGAGAGTGGATCAACAGCAGCTGGGGCAGTTTCCACATTTATCAAGACAGAAGAAATAAAGCTGAGAGAAAGGTCAGTAGAATTTTACTCAATCTGGGGTACAAAAGCATCCAGCCAAACTGCCACCAGGGCAAGGAAGCAGTGGGAAGCGGCTGTGGTGGCAGGAATGGCTACAAGCAGCAATTGCGCCTCCACTGGGCTGCTTAAGAGCTCCCGGCCTACAGACAGCAGGGGGGCCAAGGCAATTGATCAGGACCAAGGCGATTGATCAGGGCCAAGGACTCTTGCATTGAGCAACCTGGATCCAAATTGTGGTCTTGGGTGGTGGTCCTGGGGTATGCTTTCAGTGAGTCAAATCTGGTGGGGGTTGAAGCACCCTGCTAATAGCTCTGACAGCTATGCAAACCCTAGTAATTTGGGACAGAGCTTTCCCCCCTGGAAGCAGGATTCCACAGAGCTAAAAAAAAATCAAGCAATTAATTGACTGGCTAACATGAGGAAAAGGAACAAAAGTAAGAATGACAATAAAACTCTAGAATCCTTTTCTGGGAACAAGAAGGATCAAAGCATGGAATGAGAAGAAGACAACACAGTCAGAACTCCCGTAGCTAATTCTTCCAAGAAACATGAAGACTGCCTACAAGCCATAGATAGTCCAAAGGACTTTGAAAACAAAATAAGAGAAGTAGAGGAAAAATTGGGAAGAGAAATGAGAATGATGCGATAAAATCATGAAAAGAGAGTCAACAACCTGAATGAAGAAAACAACACCTTAAAGAACAAACTAACTCAAATGGTAAAAGAGGACCAAAAAGCCAACGAGGAGAAGGAAGGCTTTAAAAAGTCGAATTTGCCAGATGGAAAAAGAATCTCAAAAACATTCTGAAGAGAA
>CM053593.1:4649631-4674194 GCA_028646575.1 Pseudocheirus occidentalis | reverse complement strand
AAAGTGCACCCCAGGACCACCACCCAAGACCACGATCTGGATCCAGGCCGCTCAACACAAGAGCACTGGGCCCTGATCAATCAATTCCGTCCCTCTGTGGAGTCTGCAGACCAGGGGCTCTGAAGCAGCCTGGTGGGGGCCACCGGTTCCAGCAGTTCCCTTCCCCCACTGCTTCCTTGCCCCAGGGGCAGATTGGCGGAACTGCTTTTTCTCCCCCAAATTAAATTTCAAAGTTTCACTTTCACTAATCATCTCTTATCCTTGTTTGCTGGATTTTAAGATCCCCTCAGGCAGGTGCTTTAGATTTTCTCTGAAGTAGACTCATGCTGTGGTTTGGGAGGCCTGGCTCCTCCTGGCCGTCCTGGGGCCTGGCCTGGCCGCAGCTGCGGTTTGGGGCTGGGCTGGTCTCGTCTCTGGCCAGCCATCCTGCTGGATTAGCCCCTCCTGCCGCTGCCCCTCTCCAGTCCCTGGTTTTCATGCCTTGGTAGATGTGAAAATGCTGGAGGCTGTAAATCTTCTCTCCTACAGACTGGCTGCTGTGTGGCTAGGCTCGGCTCAGTTCAGCTCAGCTCCTTCC
Source organism: Pseudocheirus occidentalis (assembly GCA_028646575.1). Classification (NCBI taxonomy): domain Eukaryota; kingdom Metazoa; phylum Chordata; class Mammalia; order Diprotodontia; family Pseudocheiridae; genus Pseudocheirus; species Pseudocheirus occidentalis. Next base: position 4,673,617 of record CM053593.1, on the reverse strand, counting down.
CACCACCCGCGACCTGGCCACGGTCTCGGCCTCAGGCTGGGCTGGCCCTTGATCCCAGCCCACCACGATGAGCCCCGCTGCCGAGCTGCCTTCAGGGAGAGATGTGTTTTCTGTATTTTTGTGAGTCTGAGAGTCCTAGACCTTGTCTGGGGTCATATTTTATGGGTGTTTAGGGTGGCTGTGTGGGAGCTGCAAAGACCCGTTGCTTCTATGCCGCCATCTTGGCTCCGCCCCCTAAAGTGCAACTCTTAACCTGAGTGTAATAACAATGATTCTAATTCTTACCATGTTTTTGCCAATCCTAGAGTGATGATGTCTTTGGAATCTGTTCAATTTTCCTGATTTGGCCCTGTCCATAGGTTATACTTCCCATCATTATGTGTTCACCTGCGGTGTCCTCATACTTTTTGGATCCCGGGGAAAAGCAAGTCTATGAGGGAAGTAAAATTCCTCCCATGCAGTACAACAATCAGGGTACTATTTTAAAGACAAAATTCCGGTTAAGCTTGAGGGCGGCGCCTACCACCAAAGGTCCGATCCCTTCCTTTCATACTCTAGAATGAGCCCATTTCTGCATCTTCTCAGTAGGTCAGCTGAATCCTTGGCCATCTGACATAAGTGATTGATAGAAATCTAAAGACTTAGGTGTTGATTTATCTGACTACATAAAGGTAGGTGCTACTGGGGTGAGTATTCATCAGAGGAAGTGACAATAATATTGGGGAAAACACTGATAAGACACTAAAAAGAAAGGAACCTTCAAGAGAAGCAGACAAAGCATTGCTACGATCTGTTCATCTGTCGAGCAACCATGTGGCACCAAAGGAAAATGTCATATCTGTTTAACTCATCAGTGCTCCTCTTTGCTCAGTTGCCATTTTAGTCAAAATGGCCTTGGGTTTTTCCCAGGACTTGACATTCCATCTCCTGGTTGTTTTTTTTAAAACAATTCCAAAGATTGGAGCACACACCCTCCTCACTTTTCAATTGTGGAATGCCAAGGTTTTGTTAATTTTCAGCTCAGCAACCATGTCTTTAAACAGTCCCTTCCTCAACTCCTCATTACTAATATGCCCCTTATCACTGAAATGAAGATTGGTTTCTTTCCCTGTGTTGCATGTGTTACTCCATCTTGGTTATATTCTTTTTCCCAAATGGAGTGTGAGCTGTTGGAGTTGGGGTTCCAAAGGGTGGAGGAAGCATAGAAGAAGAATATTTGCACTGTGTGGGACATGCTGCAGAAACACCTGTAGGTGGGATACTACTTGTGGGGAACAGCAAAGTGGCTAGTTGACTTGTAGCCCAATGTGAGTCAGGCCAATAACACGTAAGTATCCTGAGAAGACAGATTAATGCCAGATGAAAATGGGCTTTCAATGTTCAACCAAGGAGTTTGCATTTGATTCTACAGACAAAAGAGAGAAACAAAATTTTCCTGAGTAGGAGAGTAACATGATCAGACATACTTGACAGGTATCACTTTGGCAGTTGTATACAACATGAAATGGGAAGGGAGAGGTGGAGGCAGAGATAATAAGAAGACTGCCTGAACAGACTAGGAGTAAGGTAATGTATCTTCAAACTTTGCTGGTAACTGTGGGAATGGGGAACAAATGTTGAGAGCTATTGGGAAGGTATAAGTGATAAACCTTGGCAACTGACTCAATATAGAAGATTAGGGAGGATGAAGAGCCAAAAACGTCACAGAAGTTGAGAATCTGAAGGGTTGAACAATATGGTGCCCTAGGTTGAAAACAGAAATGATAAAAACATACTGGGTTCAGGATAAAGAAACTGAGTTCAGCTTGAGAAAAATAGTTTAGATATTTATGAAACGCTCAAGTGGCAATGGCCAAAAGACATCTGGAAATGTGGGACTGGAACTCAGAGGAAGAAGGAGGACTGGATGTATAGAACTGAGAGACATTTACATAGAGAGGATAATTGAACCCATGAGAGTAAATAAGATTCTGAATAGAAGATCAAAAAGGTCCAAGATAGATCTCTAAACTTCCCCTCAAGTTTTAGGTCACTCTAGAGCTTTTGCCTATGGCAGAGTCATATCCCTACTGCCTTGTAGAAGCTTTTAAAGATATTTTGTTTTTGTTTTTGTTTTTTTTTGCTTTTTGGAGGGCAGTTGGGGTTAAGTGACTTGCCCAAAGTCACACGGTTAGTTTTTTGTGTTAAGTGTCTGAGGCCAGATTTGAACTCAGGTCCTCCTGACTCCAGGGCCGGTACTCTATTCACTGCACCACCTAGCCGCCCCTAAAGATATTTTTAATAATTAATAATAACACCATTTGTACAGTGCCTTAAAGTCCACAACAATATAGTGAAATAGATACCATTATTATTCTCTTCTTACAGATGAAGAAACTGAGCCATAAAGAAGTTAGTAGAATTGCCCAGGGTCCCACAACTGTTTGAAACAGGTTTTTGAATTCAGGTCTTATTGATTGTGACTTCAACATTATCCGTGCTATACCCTGCCCCCCCCCCCTTTTTATAGCAACCTTATGAATCCTTTCCATTGATCAGGTATTATAGTTTGGAAATTTAATTCTTCATTTTGTGGAGACAAGACTGATGTTTTGTTGGTTGTCCCCAAGTCTTTCTAAATTGTCCCACTCAACTTAACTGACAGCAACTTGCTTAACTTAATCACATCCCCGTGATCGATACTGTGCCTAGAGTAAATGTTACATACATCCATGAAAAGCAAAAAGATCATTCTGGAGCAGTAAGTGGAAGGCAAGGAGAGAATGATCAAAGAAAGCTGCCTTATTAAACAGAAGTTCCCAAATTATTGAAAGGCTGATACATTTGGAATTCCTTTGAACTTGAAAGATTCACATCCTCATACATTGGTGATTCTGTTTTTAAGCCCTTGTCCTATGGAACATTGTATTTTCCCACATGTTCCCCAATCCTCTCTCCTCAGTCATAAATCTCCCACATGAAACTGTCAAAGCCACATATGAAAATCCAAGCCCACGGGGACACTTTTTCTTATCTTGCACAGTGTATTATTTCCAAAGAAGCTAGCCCATTCGTTAAGCATAGGCACCCTTGTAAAAAGCCATGTTTGAGATATATACTCCAGCTTTTCAAGGATTTTTTTTCACACTGACACTGAGATTTTTTCATTGTTACAGCAATCGATAAGAAGCATTCTAGTCTCCTGGTTTTCAGCACTCTGCTGAGCTGGGGTGGGGGGGAGGGGGAGGTTGCTGCCTTGCCTATGTAGGAATAAGCATGGGTTAAAATGACTTTACCATTGTCACACTACATACTCTGGAATCCTCATTCTACTTGTCTTTCTGATTATATACTTTTTAAAAAAGAAATAACCCTTTATTTTTTTCTTCTAAATCATGGTCCAAGTGGCATATAAATACATTGCATTTTAGCTGATTACTTGATTGCCTGAAAAGACTCTTTTCCACTATGTTCTTAGTGTAAGAGGAATAGAAGTTGCAAAATAATACTGCAGCTTTAAAGACACCAACTGGCTCTTTAAAATAACATTTAACTGAGCTATAGGTAAATTAATCTGATTAAATCCCCCTTTGAAATACACAATGGTTTCACAATTAAGGGAAAATATTCTTGGCAAAACACGTCTCAGCTTTTGCCAAACCCCAAATTGTCTTATAAATAATGTGAAACATTTGTCTGAAACGCAAATGGTGCCAGGCTCTCCTATCCTCAGTGGGTGCCAATGGTCAATATTCCCAAACAGCTGTTCATTGGTCTCATTGTGATGAGTTGGCTATATCTATCAACTTCAAATAGACAGGTGTCCATCTAACATTGAAGAAAAAAAATGCAATTAAAACAGAACTGTGTGTTTCAACCGAGAGAATGAAGTCTATTTCAGCATGCTTTGGTTTAACTCTCTGGAGAAATTCCTTGACTTTTAGGGGCAGAACAAAGTGTCAGGGTCAGATAGCAAAGGCAGGGTGGACTCTTATTTGGGGTGGATGGGGCACTAAGCAGATCCAGCCTTCATCATTCTTCTTCCACTTTCCAAAGAACTGACAGTCATGAAAAACAGAACATTCGAATTGCTTTTCCAATCTTCTACATTACTTTCATGGCATTTTGGATGTCTTGAAGTTGGCCTCCTTCAGCTTGCTGCTTAAAGACAGTATGCTTTAATTAGAAATGAAAATGACCTATTAGCTCATTTTGTCACCCCAGCCTGTCGCCACGGCTGCTGTATATGACATTCTCCCTCTTTGGTCACTGTTGATTTGCCAAGCATTACTTAAGCTGAGTCAATTTTCTTTAACTAATTTCACTCAAAGTCTGCTTTTTTTCTGCAGGCCCCAATCAATATCTCCATCCTGGCAATTTTATAATCACAAGGTCCTCAAGTTCAATCTCATCGCACTTCTCAGGTTCACTTTGCATTCATCTTGGCAGAACAGCCTCTGACACTATTTATTGGCCATTCAAGACGTTGTATAAAGAGAGAATGCTTGGATTGTTTACTTATTTCCCACTCATTATTACTTTTCCAATTAGAGAGTGAATAATGGCAAGTCCTACAAAGGCTTAACTATATTATTTCAGAGGCAGTTAGGTGATGCAGTGGAGATAGTCCCAGTGTCTGGAGCAAGGGGGACCTGAGTTCAAATCTCACCTCATACAAGACTTGCCTTAGGTTTTCCAATTGTCACATCTATTGTGCAGTCAATAGAGCACCAGCCTTGGAGTCAGGAGGACCTGAGTTCAAATCCGTCCTCAGACACTTAACAATTACTAGCCATGTGACTTTGAGCAAGTCACTTAACAACAATTGCCCTGCCCTCCCCCCCAAAAAAGCAAAAAAATAATGAGCATAATAATAGCACCTAGCTCCCAGGGTAGGTGTGAAAATCATCTAAGATGGTATTTGTAAAGTGCTTAGCACAGAGTCTGGCACATAGCATCACTTAATGAACGGTTGTCAGTGGGGGTTCCCCCTCTTCCTTCTGGGGAGTACTAAACATGGCTTTGTCAAAGTTACTATCTGGAGCGAAGTCCAGAAAGAGACAAAGACCGAGCTCCTGCCTTAGGGAGTTGGGCTTCTTCCCAAATAAAGTTAGTAGGCTGTTGTTGTGTTCTTAATTAATCTGTTCCCCCCCTCTAGCTCCATATTTCTAAAATGCAAGTCAGAGGGAAATCAGGACAGGGGGAATAAATCCATCCATTGTTATACTGAATAGTGATCTTTTCAAAATGGGTGAGTCTGGACATTCAAGAAGCCAAAGGAAGCTGTAAGAATGCCTTCCAGAAATCTGCATGATAGGCATTGCTACAAGGATCTGCTCTTTACACTTCCATGTCTACCTTGTATGGGTCAATGGTGGGTCACGGCAAAAACACCATCACCACCACCACCACCACCCACAACAGAGTAAGCTAAGGCTGCATTAAGAATGGAACAAAGTTGGGCTCTGGGGAGTCAGTGGGCTGGATTCACTCTCTCCTGTCCAGACTTTATCCCTTTAACAGAGGTCATTAGAAGACAGCACATTTTAGGAGGTATGCTTATAAACTGGAAAAGGTTCAGAGAAGTACCACCAAGAGAGGGACATTCTTGAAGGCCATGTCATTTGGGGATTGGTTGAATTAATTGAGGATTTCTAGTCTGAAGAAAATCTAGGAATACTGTGTTGGTCATATACACACATGTGAAAGGTTGTTTCTTGGAGGAGATATGATGATGTAGGAATGGTCCCACTGGTTTGACAGCTTGATGGAGCAAGGGTAGAAGGTGGTTTCAAAGCACAGAATAGTGGTAGTATGCTGGGAGGATTTAAGGGTAGCTGGAGATGGTGAAATCTCACCTATCAGGAGCTCAGGGCCTTTAGAGTAGTGCTGTGAGTAAAGTAGAGGGGAGAGGGAAGGAGCATGGCAAGACAAAGAACTGGCAGAAAACATAGACCACTCAGCCATGATCTGGGAACTTCACATCTTTTAAGGAAGTGTATGTAATTTCAATGGACTGTCACATTTCTGCACTGAGAGGCTGATAATAAAGCGTTGCTAGTCAAAAATATTTTCTTTGGGAAAAAAAATTCACAGCTGCTCTACTTGTAGTAGGGAAAAATGGAAACTAAGTTCTATATCCAGTAATTGGAAGGTGGTGAATATATTATAAGCTGTCTGTCCAGTGGAATATCATAATGCTGGGAACCTGATGCATAACAATTGTAAAGTGCTTAGCACAGAGTAGGTGCTGTGTGAATGCTAATTATTAGGATGAGGATGATAATGATAACAAAGTCTGTTTGTTCAAATCCAGCCTCACACACTTACCAGCTGTCAGGCCCTGGACAAATCTTGGCCTTCATTTGCCTCAGTTTCCTCAGCTGTAAAATGGGGCTTTTACAAACAAACTTAAGTTTGCAGAGTTGCTATGAGCCTCAAATAAAATATTTTTAAAGCTTGTAGTCCAGGGCTTGGCAAACAGTAGGAGCTACATAAATGCATATTCCCACACTGCCCATCATTCAAGGTTAGTTGGAATCTCAAATGAGCAAGATGGATATAACATATTTAAAAAAAACTTTAAATTCCTATAGAAATGTCAGGCATAGAGAGCAAATCAGATTGTTTCTTATCTTTTAATTCATTGGATTTCATGTTTTTAATGCTAAGAGCTTTATGTAAGACTTTATTCCATATTATTGGATACTTTTATATGATCATTTCTCAAAAAATACTGTCTATTAAGATCTGAGCCTGCGATTTCATCTCTGTGGAGAACTTCTATGGCAGAAACTTCATCCAATGAAAAGACTGATTGAATTATGGTCTCTACACATTTTGTAGGGTCAAAGAGGTGACAAGATATTACTCCCCAACACCGTATGCAAGGGACCCTTAGTGCTCGATGCTAATCATAGTGAGCACTTACATAGCACCCATGTCAGGCAGGATGCTGACACCTGTAAAACAGAATCCCATTTGACCCTGATAGCAGTCAGAGGGCAGATACCATTATATTTCCCATTTCTCAGTTGAGGAAGATTAAGCCGACAAAGGTGAGCTGACACACAAGGTCACAAAACTAGGAGGTATCTACACTGGTATTACACCTTGGAGCTTCCTGAATCCAAGAGCTGAGCTTTTTGCATTGTTCCAACTCCCTGCCCACTGCATAATAACAGACTTTTCCAAATAGATTTTGAGTTTTTCCCCTTCTTCCATTTTTCCATTCTATAATGTAAGGGACATTTCCCTGGGAGGGTTAGAAGAAAAACTATAGCAAATATGGGTGACACAAAAGTAAAATATATCAATAACATTTTATTTAAAAATTGTTCTTTCAGACACAGAGAGGTTAGAGAGAGAACTCCAAAGAGGAGTTCGCCCATAGAGTAGAGGTGCTATAGGCCAGGAGTCTGTTTGTTTTTCTCTTTGTATAGTGTTGAGAACAAGAGAGATGCTTAGTAAACCTTTCTAACTGATTCATGGGCTCATAGCTCGGGAAGCCTCAGATGCTGGCTGGGACACAGGTCTTCCTGGTCTGAGCTTGGCTTTGACTTTTCCCCATTGCCTCTCTTGGTAATAAAATAATAACAATAACACCAATATTAATATATTGTAGAAATTAATTTGGTCAGAAAGCTACAGCAAGCAAGTTAGCCCCAGTTCCTTGAGGGCAGAAACTACTTCATTCTGGCATTTTTATTGGCAGTCAGGACCATGCTCTGTGCCTGGCACACAGCAAGTATGTAAAGATTGACAAAAATTCAATGTTATCTCAGCATGAACTCCAGGAACTAGTTAATGAACGGTGTAAGCCGGTGAGTAACCGGCACCATCTAGTCACCAAGAAAGCCACAGAGCACTCCACCCCAGCTGTAACTCAACTTCTTTTGTTGAACAGTCCAAGACAACCTAAGAACTGCACTAGACATCTATTCTGAGTCACCAGACATGTTTCCCACACCAAATACTTAACAAAGCCCTCTTCTCTAATAAGAAGGAAAATACAACCAAAGTGAACAATTTAACGAAAAGCTCAGGGAAAGAAGCAATGATGACAAACCCTTGGGATATGGTGCTTCATTCTTAAAAAACACTAGAGGTGGGGAGTGAGAGATGGACGCACTAATTCCAACCTCTCTTGGATTGAAAAGGTTGATGGATGCAAGAAGGGACCCCCAAATGCTTTGAAATTTGAATTAAAATATAAAAATGAGATTTCCAATTAAAAACCTGTTGCATACTATATTATGATCAAGATAGTATCTATTATTTTTATATACAGATACTTTAGTATACAAATTATATTTTATATATAATTTTAATTACAAACAATATCTATTATTTTGTATTTGAATACAAATAAATTTGCATATGAAAATATTCAGATAAGAAAGGCTTTTCAACTTAGATCAAGTTCCTAGCACTAGTTCTATCTCTAGATAGAAAAATGGGTGATAAAGATAGAAATTTGAACAACATTAGTAGATAGAAGGGAAATGTAAAAAAGAACTGCTTTTCATCTATCTTATGCTCTATTATTTTCTGGATGACCTATAGAATTGAACAGCACCATGAGAGCAGAAACCTTTAGATAATTCAAAGTTATTTTTAAATGTTTCCAAGTTTCTTCTGGAAACAAGATCTTATTTTATACATATGTGTATATGTGTGTATGTGTCAATGTATATGTATGCATGTATGTATAAGTATTTATGAATATATACATACATACACACATTCACACAGAAACACATATCCATGTTTATATATGTATTAAGAAATTATAAACCCAGTTATATTATACTTTGAATTTTTTAAAGCTCTAAATGCAGATTTCAACATTCCAGAAAAGTTATTGTGTAAATATATGTCATGATGGATATTTAAATCACCAAAATGTCCTTCCTTCTTCACTTTGTCAGCTCTGCTATTTACTGAATATCTCCTGTAGACAAGAATCTCAGCTTGGTGTCGCGTCAGTTCTTTGAATCTTTGTATAGTAAAGAAATCACATACACAACATTATACAAGTGATGTCTATTCTTTGTACATTCTAGAATCAAAATGATTAAGCCATGTCTGTTAATACAGTGGAATTACCTGCTCCAAAGGCTTACTGGCACTGAAATCAGTATATAACATTGATTAATAATTTCCTTGAGGTGGGGGCATATTTGATTGCATTGCAAAGGAACTCTGCTCCCAAGAATATAATGATGGCAGAAAAGAAATATTTTACTTTGTTGTGTTTCCAATTAAAGCAGAAATCTGAAGTCTTTGAGCAGACCCCCCAAATGGCTTTTTTCGTTCTTTTTGCATTTTGCTCCTTTTTACCTGCCCCAGCCTCTTTCCAGAATGCCTATATACCTTAATGACTCATCAGGATGTTGAGTTAGTCCAAGGAATGATACACTTGTTCCATTATGCAGCCCTGTTTTCACCAGATTTAGAAATAAGCACATAACTAATTTTGGTTCATTCTGATGCATTTAAGTGAATTCAATTCAGTATGGACAACAGATTTTATGGGATTATATTTTATTGAAATGAATGAAGTAGTCATTTTCTGGAAGACTAAGTTTCCCTTTGAGAAAGAATTGAACTATTCCTTCAATGCAAGTCTATTAAGTACACTAAAATAATGCCTGTTTTTCTCAAGATTAACCACACTGCCAGTTATTACTCAGCTTCCTTAAATTACAATGTTGATAATAACATGGTGCTATTAAGTATTCTATAATGGGCTTAACCAAAAGCCTCACAGTTTTCTATAAATGATTTTTTGCCATGCTTCAAAGATCTGAAATTTCATCACTGTATCTGTTGTCTCCACTGGCAAAAATCATCAACTACTTTACCTAACTGGCTTTTCATAAATTCCTGATGCTGAAATCATTTCTCATTTGACAGCCAAACTTCTGATGTTTCAGGTTAGGGAACTCAAAAGTCTCTCTCTCTCTCTCTCCCTCTCTCTCTCTCTCTCTCTCTCTCTCTCTCTCTCTGGAAGAAGAAGAAGATGAAGAAGACATCGACTCCCTTGTATAGAAATTGGAAACCTTGTTAGCCTTGCAGGTTCCTTGGGTATATTATCTGCTGGTATCATCTTGAGGACACAGGACATGTAATAGCCATGGCATGCCATGGTATCAGGAAAGCACCTTCATGGAGCATATACATTTATTCAATGAGTACTTCTCTGTCTTTGAAGACCAAGAGAAAAGATCAAAGCATACTTTAGAATAATTCCTAAAGATTACATATCAGTGTGCCATTGTATTCCTAAAAGATAGGTAAATATGGACTATACTTAAGAAAGTAATGGGAAATAAACTAGAAAGCATTTCTTTGCCCTTAGATATACTCTAAACATGGATACATAGAACCTCACTTAGGATAATTAAGATCAACAATATATTATATATAGAGAGAGACCAAAAGAGAGAAATAAATGTAAAGATGCAGTGAAACAGAAAGGAAAGGAAGAGAGAAAGGGAAAAAGAAAGTGAAGAAGGAAAGACAGGCAGTCACTATATGATGTCTAACAGAGAAAAATCAGAAAGAAGGCAAAATTAGAGTCTGCTAATTTATAAAGGATATACAGAGATTGAAAACATGATTTATCAAATCCTAGATGTTATAAGGAACATCCTTTGAAGATGGAAAAGGACAAGATGATATTAAGTTGTACTTTAATAATGATATTCATAATTTACTAGAGATAGTAATGCGCAATGTATTGCTAATTTGACTATACAATATTAGCTAATGCTAATGTTATGGGCCAGCTCAGTGGTACATTGGATTGAGCACCTGGTCTGGAATCAGGAAGACCTAATTTCAAATCTAGCCTCAGACACTTAGTAGCTTTGTGTTAAACAAACCACTTGACCCCTGTTTGCTTCAGTTTTTCATCTGTTAAATGGGGGCATGTGGAGAAGGAAAAGGCAAACTATATCAATATCTTTGCGAAGAAAAGCTCCAAATGGGGCCACAAAGAGTTGAACATAACTGAACAAGAGCAATTTAGAGCTGAGACTCCAATTGATTTCAAATGTGGGGACATTTGAGCTGTTTCAATCATTCCTCATTTTGAAATTTCTCCCATGTGCCAGTCACCATGCCAGGTGCTGAGGAAACAAAGAAATAGCCCTGTCCCTGAAAGGAACTCACATTCAAAAAAGGTAATGCAAAATCTATTTGTAATAAATAATATGGTGTCCTTGGGAGTAGACTGCAGTGGTGGTGGGGGGGGGAATTGGGAAAGACATCATGTAGAAATCACGCTTGACCAAAATGTTGAAGGAAATAAGAAAGTGCAATGAGCACAGATTAGGTGGAACTGCTTATACTGGTCAGAAAGACTAGCAAGTACATGAGTATGGGGATGGGGATTGAAGTGACCTCTGCCAGAAACAGCCAGATGGTCTGTAGGGGGTGCAGTTTAGTAAGAGAATATATTTTGAAGTGAATGGGGTCAGATAACCTGACCTTAGCAAAGCAGACATTTCTTGGATGTTCCAGTTACTGGGAGACGAGAGGTATCCCTGATAATAGCAACAAAAATAGAAGCAGGAACTGGGTGGGAGTTTCAGGTGGACGGTGGAATATTGAAATGTAAAAGAAAAAGGAGTTGGCTCTGGGGACTGAAAAGAAGTGGTTACATTCCAGAGGATGTCGGTTGTCAACAAAGACATGGAATGCAACTAGTCCTGAGAACTGACTAGTTAGTCTGAGGAGAAGAAAAGTTGAGATTCCACCAATTTTAGAAACAGTCATGTGATGGAATAGCATCAAATGAGCTGAACCAGGTAAGACAAAGCAGTAGTGATTAAAAAAGTACAGCTATCTATCTCTAGAAATGGTCACTTTTCTCCAAATTAATCGCAATAATAATTTCTTTGGGCTTTATCAAAGATGCTTCAGAGGATGATGGTAAAGGGAAATTTATATTATTATCAAAATCCCTAGTGCTTGTTTTCTTCCCTATTTAAAGGCTCATTTTCTATTTGTTCCCTTGTTAGCTACCAAGCCAGAACATTTACAAGGGAAATGAAGCCCTCTTGCTCTAATGTGGTCAGTGGTCAAATTGTAGAAGTGGGGAATTAGCCTGTCATCACTGACATGATACCACTCCATGATGAAAGACTGCCCCAGTTGGCTCTATTCAATGTACTTAAAATTCTTGTAGAAATGAAGACCTACCTCCCTCATAGCTAATGTGTTAATGCATATATTATTGTAACCTTTGGAGTGCTAACTTAGTAGGAAATAAAAAATGCTTGACATTAGTTTTTCTTTTACAAGACACCAAATGTGTTCAGTTTTCTTCATCCTTTACAAATGTTGTTTTCCCAAGTTGTATCTAAAATGAATCACGACAATGATGATTGTCTTCTTCATTGGCATTATCCCCATTATATCATAGTTAACAAATATATACTGACTATGTCTGTATATATTTGAAGCATTCAATTTACAGTCAGAAAGGCTTGAGTTGAAATTTAACCTCAGACATAAGCTCTGAGACTCTTTCCTCGGCTTCATCATCTTTAAAACGGGAACAAGTAATCATTGTAGCAGTGAAGACAAAATGAAATATTTATGAAGAATTCCACAAACTTTAAAATACTATATAAATGACAAATGTCATCCTGGAGAAAAGAAGGGACAGTGAGAATAGGGTCTCTAAGTATTTCCAGAGCTACCCCTTAGAGAAGACATTAACCACCTTTTCCTCATCTCCACAATGCAGAACTATCAGCCGTGGAGAAATTTTCAAAGAGGCAACTCTAGGCATCAGGTCAGAGAAAACATTCTAAAATTGGAGTTATATAGATACGGTATGAGCAGCACTGGATGTAACAGGCTTGTAATCACAATAGAAGTCTTTGAGCAAAGACTTGGTAATCAACAAATGATTTCATGTTGTAGATGTTGTAAAAGGGAGACTATTCAGGTATGCATAAGGAAGAGATGATGACAGAGATCCCACGAGATGCTGAAAATCCCTGGGCCTATTATTTCAGGATATAGGCACGTATCCACCCCACTTTCCATCTAACAAACTTTTCAGCTTTTTTATGCAAAAATAAGAAGCTGTATCAATGACTGGAACGTGGTATGACCAAAAAGATAAATAACTTTCAGCAGATCTGACTTAAGTGCACAATCAACGTAATATAACTAAAATTTAGCAGGTTATACTTTAACTCCTCCTCATCAATCAGGAGGGCTTTTTAGAAATCCCTTTTGAGCTGGACCTAGAAGTATAGGTCATAGACTGATGGGAATCACGAAGGGAGAGGTTGATCCTAGGCATAATGAATATAATGCAAACACAGTTTAATGATCACTTTCCTAACAATGTTAATATTGATCATAATTTCACCCATTATTTGCATATTGTCTAAACCACTAAGACAAATGGCTGGGGATAACATGGAATCTATGGGGTCTTTCTGTACCTTGGTGCTTAGTACAGTGACTGGCACATACTTAATATACTACTTATTGACTGACTCAATTATATAATTACCTCTTCTTGAAAATGTCCTTCCAAAATGAGCACTTCTCTTCCTCCTTTCTCAGTATTCATGATCTGCCTTGCTTAATATAAATGAGAACAGAAGATGGGCAAATATTCTGGAAAGAGCTAAGAGCACATTGAGGTCTGCAACAATGAAAACAACTCTCCATATATCAGGACTATGCCTTAAAGATTCTGTCTTCATGGTCTTTCCAGTTTCCAAAAATGTGATAAATTTGTAAGAGGGATCAGATCTCCATATTGAATATACCATCCACCCAATCTTCTCTAGACACAAACAGTTCAGCACAATGAATTGGGTCCAAGTATCTTTAAAAGCTTCATAATAAAGGAATCTCTCAGTATCTTTCACAAGCTAAAACAAACAAACAAACAAATAAAGCTAAAATGACTTCCTATTTCTCTTTCCAAACTCTTTAACTCTGACATGTTGAATTATCTGAAGTTTAGAACATAATTTCATCTTTGCCACAATTATCAGTATGTAACAATATGATATAAATATGCAACAAAATTATGATTTCTCCCATTTTTAGTACACACATGCTAGGGGACATTTCCTCCAAGATATGAAGCCCCAAACCACTGAATGTAAAATATAAGCTTCTGTACTGGAGGAAACATCCTAAACTATTTTTGTGTATATGTATACCTAACACAATGATGGCTAAAAAGATCCAAGCCAAAAAGAGGTATTCCATCATTCAGGTCAATGCCTATGCAATTATGAGTGGAAGGAGCCATATGAGAGAAGTCCTAACTCAACCAGTTGGCAGCATATAAAGAGCATTGTGCCTGTAGTCAGGAGCATCTGAGGTCAAATCTACCCTTCAACAATGATTAACTTTGTGATCCTGGGAAAGTCACTTAACATCTTGTCTGGCCCAGCTTTTAAAACTTTAAAATGAGCACAATAACAGTACCTACTTCCCAGGGTTATTATGAGGATCAGTGTTTCTAACATCCTAGGCAGAGGGCCTGACACAGAGTAGGCATGTAATAAGTGGCTGTGGCCTTCATTCATTCAAGATGGTCTACTGAGTCAGTTTGATGGTCAGGTTGCTCCTAGGTTGTTGGATGCCTGAGTATGACCATTCTAGAGGGATTCACATGTTCAAGCAGGGTGTGCTTTGATGGCTACAGACCACTTGTTGTGACTTTCCTGTCCCCTTCCAACATTTGATCCTCTTTTTTCAGTTCTATCACCTGAGACTGGATTTGAATGCAAGTACAAACATGCCCACATCAGAACCTTTTAATAGCATGAAAATAACAGAAGAAATGTCCTTGATGACTCAGAATGGCCTGCTCAGGTTATACTTCAACTCCTCCTCATCAGTCAACCAGAATTAATCCTTTTGCTAGTATTGCCCATTCACTGTGCTAGGCATTGGACACGAAGACAAATTAGTCACTGCCCTCAGTAAATCTGAAGACTAATCAAGAAACAATTATTAATCACATACTATGTGCCTACCAAAGTACTAGGTGCTGGAGATACAAAGACAGAAACAAAAACATTGAAAAAATGAATGTGAATTCTGCTTCTCAAAATTTCTTCTCTGTCAGAAGGACCATGAAAGCACATGTTTAATCATTTGTAGATTAGGAAGCATTTTTTTTGTTTATGCTAATATGGGGGAGCCACTTTTTTCTGTAATTTTTTTGTGTCTTTCAAACTTCCATCAATACCTCATCTTGACTTTAGTTTTCAAAATTGCCTGTTACTTTATGTATTCATGCTTTTTAAAAATGTTACCAATGGTTATTCTAGATTTTTCAAGGTAGTTCAGAAATACACAGGAAAGCCAACCAAGGGGCTTAAGGTATTCCTTTGTACAACTTTTAGCAATATTTTGATTGTCCTTTAGTGGTTTATAATTCTAACAACATGGTGGGCCCACTTTCTTTTCTTGCTGTATTTTTCCTACTTCCCTTCAGGTGTCAAATGAGTTAAATTCCCTTAAGTCCAGTAGAATGAAGCCAAATCCAAGATTCCTCAGGCCTAAGTCTTCTTACAAAGAACTCTTGGATCAAACAAATGCCAAGTTCTATGGTTCTCTATGAAGCACTTAATCGATCTAATGATCAATTAAGTAGATGGGAATAGTAGAGTAGATGGGAATGCCTGATAGAGACAAAGGTGCCTAGAAAATAGGAAAGTACAAGAACACTAAAAACACATATGTGAGAACAGCCTTAGAACATTAGTAATTGGAAAGCTAGAAAAGTGAAATCTCTCTTTTTTGTCCCAATCATTTTCTCATCAGTGAATCTTTGCAAAGTTCTTTGGGTTGTTCTGTATCAGAGGAAGGAGGTCAATCCATGGTCTCTTCAGATGGGCTGCTACAGTTGGCTTTGACTCTACCAGTCAGAAGGCCTTCTCAGGAATGGGAACATACCTTTGTCTAGCATTCAAGGCCTTATCGATGCCTCCCTAACCTTCACCTGTATTTTATACTATTAATTTCCATGTCGTTTACATTCAGGTCATACTGGACTACTCTCTGTCAAATGAAATATTTGCGATGCACTTAGAACAGTGATGGACCCAGAAAGTGGGTTTAATAAATGCTTGTTACTACTCTTTTCTCCCTCCTTCCCCACTATTTCAATGAAAATTGTCATCTCCTCTTCCTTGTGGATCTGCCTAAAATGTCATCTTGCTTCCTCTTGAATTCAGAATTTCTACCCCTCCTTTCAAACTTAATTCAAGTGACTACTCCTCAATCCTTTGGGTTATTAGCAGCAGCAGTATCAGTATCAACAACAACAAGAAAAAAAGCCTCATTAAGCACCTACTACGTGCCAGGCAACGTGCTGCGCACTGGAGATGAGAAGAAAGGCAATGAGTCTCTGATTTCAAAGATCTCTAACAGAGGAGACAATATGAAATTAACTAGGTGTGGATGAGAAATATACAGTGTAAATTGGAAGCAATATTGGAAGGATGTTACTAGAGAGTGCAGAGATGGAGGAGAACCATTTACAAAAGTAAGAACTTGACTCTTGGTTTGAAGGAAGGCAGGATAATCAGGAACAGGTGTGAGAAGGGAGAGCATCCCCTACCTAGGGGACACCAGGCCTCCTCCCCTCTTTACATAGACTTTACATAATATACCTACCATCCATTGTTGTTTATTCTCATCTCCTCTGTTGCTGCCTTATCTGCTTCCTAGAATATAAATGCCTTTAGTACAGAGACTTATCTTAGCCAAACTGCTTAACTCTCCCAGAATCAGAATCTTCTATCCATGAAGAGTCCTTAATAAATGAGTACAGACCTTGCCATTCTATTTTAGTCTATAGACACGTGCCTCCTGAAATATTATCGACACTAGACCTTAAGGCAATCCAAGTCAATCCAACAAGCATGCTAAGTGCCTCCTGAAGCCCCACAATATGCTAGGGGCCAGTGAGAGAGAGACAAAACCAGAACGATCTCTATCCTCAAGGAGCTTATATTGTACTTGGGGGATACAACATGTATAGGATAAAAGAAGATAAAACTATCCATGGTAATTTGAAAATGAGGGAGGAATGCTCACAACTAAGGGAATGAGGAAATAATCCCCACAAGATACAGGAAAATGAGATGAATTTTGAAGGAGACTAGTGATTTTAAGAGATGGAAATCAGGGGGGAGTCCATTCTAGGTAGGGGCTTGAGGCAAAGACAAAGAGGTAGGAGATTGACACTGTTTTAGTCATTTTTGCACTGGAAGCACTTAAGACTGTGTTTTGCATATAATATGTTCTCAATAACTGATTGTTGAGCCAAATTGTGGTACAGACCATGTTTTACTCTAGTTTGGGTCAATATTTGGCAGGAACTGAGTACAATCTAATTGAATTTCAGGACTGTGCTTTTTCATAGCCCTCAAACAAAGTACAAGTTAGACATTCCATAAAAGTCTTTCTACAGTTCTTCACTCATCAAAAGGAGATTTGTTTCCCAATTAGGGATTTTTACACATCATAAAAATAATGTCAGAATGTAGTCCACTCTAAAAAGATATTTAAAAACCCAAATCCATGTTCCAATGTGCATGCTTTTTGATTGGAAAAAATAAAAACTTAGATTAAAGTTGCCCAGGAAATTCGAATAGAGGAAATTAGCATTTTGAGTGTTCTGCTATGGGAGGACTGTATTGAACTCAGACTTAATTCACCTGGAAAGTATTTGGAAAGAAAAAAGAAAGAATGAAAGGAGAAGCTAAATAAAATCTTCCCCTTTCCTTTAGCTCTCACATGTCTTTGATGCTCCTGGAAAACAAGTTCTTGGTAAAACTTGTTTAAATGCTAAGCCTAGATGTGCTGGATGGACTTTTCTACTTGGACATATGGAGGCTTATTTCATCTTGATGCCCTGGCTCATAAGCCTCAGAATACGAGCATACTTCAAATGATACTGCCATTTAAATAAGATACCATTGGAACAATTATTTGGAGGGGACTAAGATTTAGTCACTTTTAGCCTTAATAAACTCATAGACAGCTTTCAATCTCAATGGAAGTTATAGATAAACTGTCTATATCTTAGTCCCCTTATATGTGAAATGGTTGGATTGGCCTTGATGGTCTCAAAATTCTCTTCAACGTCAAATATTCTGGGCTCCATGTACAAATTCAGAATGACATTCCCATTTTATTGACCTGTGGGTTTCTCCCTCCCTCCCTCCCTCCCTCCATTCCTTCCTTCCTTCCTTCCTTCCTTCCTCCTTTTAAAATGACTTTACTATTTTTCACCCCAAGATTTACATGAGAAAGGAATCTGATTGTCAAATGTTTGTTTTCCTTCTGTTCAGTCTAAAATGCAAGGGCTTTGTTTCATGCTTTATTTGGTTTAGATATCCATGTGGGCAGCCATGTACTAGGTGCCACAAATGAAAACAGAATGTTAGGTCTACAGGACTACCTGCTCTCATTTTAATGATGATGATGGTTCTTCTGCTTCTGCTGAAGGTGATGTCTGTCAGTCAGAAAAGCTGTCTATCTGTGATAAGGAAGCTCAGAGGTAGGTGTCAACATTTATCTCTCCTTCCCCAAAACTGCTATATTTGTATAAATTCACATCATAGAGCCAGAGATACCTAAATTTGGAGTTGGGGAGCCATCTTTAAATTCCTTTGTGGATTTTAAATTTAAATTTCCCTTATGGATCTAGAACAAGTCACTGCCATTGGGAAGCCATCTTTCCTTAACAATAAAGCAAAATATTTGAACTAGATCAGCATTTCTTAAACTTTATACTCTTAAAAATTATTGAAGACCCCAAAGATTCCTTTATGTTTTGTAACTATTAATATTTAGTGTATTAGAAATTAAAACTAAGGATTTTTTAAAAATAATCATTTATTAACTAATTTAAAATGTCTAGTGCAGGCTAATGTAAATGATGGATTTTCATGGAAATATAAAGTGATATCTATCTGTATAGATATAGATATACATGCACATATACATGATATTGAAAATACATACATATATATATATAATTCATGAAAATATACTTTTCAAAAGATACCAAATTTAGTGAGAAGAATGGTATTATTTAATATATTTTTGCAAATCTCTTTCATATCTGTCTTGATAGCAAACTCTTGGATTCTTCCCTCTCCTTTTGCACACAATCTGTAGTGATTTTGGTGGGAATCAGGGGATATGGTTTTTAAACCTAATGCTCCCATGTTGTTATTGTGTGACCTCGGGCAAGTCACTCCCAATGGATGCTGTAGCAAAGCTAAGAACTGGATGGTGGCAGCATCATGCAATGTACTGGATTTGTTGACAGACTTGAGTTAGCTTCTGAGCTCTGTCAGAGACTGGACTAGCTTTTGCAGATCACTTAAAATCCCTGCATCTCAGTCTCCTCATCTGTCAAATAATGGGTTAGATTCAATTGTCTTGAAAGTTCCCCTAGTACTATACCTCCCATCCTATTATCCTAAAACTAAAAGTGGACACAAACACTTTACCTTTTGAATATTTCTGTGACATATACACTCCTTGCTTTCATCATGAGTTGAGCATCAACTGAGTCTAAAATGCCCCAGAAGGCAAATCAAAAACTCTTGCAGGTGATGACAGCTCCCAGTGCAGATGGCAGCTCCCTAGTCAACCCACCATTTGATTTTTTGAAACATGGCACAGAAACCATAACTCAATGGAATAAAAAGCAACATAAGTTTGGAGACCATAGAAGAGGGTAGATAATGCTTAAAGCATGTCAAAATTGGCAGCTGTTACAACTGGTAATTTTCAAAATACTCCCATTATGCATGAAGGATACATGGCATTTTTTATTAATATTATATAGTCTTCCATAGAATAAATCTGGAAGATACCAGCTGGGTTGTTAATTCAGGTCAAAGAATAATTAGTTAAATTTGTTTCAGTTTTGGGGAACACACATGGACCTGACTGTTTTCAAGGCTGAGAAACACAGAGCTCTCCACTCATATAACAGGTTCTGACAAAAACATGATAACTGAGAACAGAGGAATATGGTAGTAAAATTGACTCTGAAAAAGAAATGAATGGAGGTCTGATATTCTACTGGCCAAATGCAAAGAAATACTGCACCTTGGTAATAAAACTATCATGACAGTAGCAAGGACCATGGGAGGCATCACTGCTCCTGGGCAACAGGGAAAGAGAATTGAGCAGCTGAACTTCACCAGCATGCAAAGACACTGAGCTTGTTTTTCTTGAAATAGTAACTCTAAATTACGATGAGTATGAATCTTATGGTAGCTCCTTTCAAGTAGAGATGATCTCATTCATATATTTGGATCCCCGGTGTTCCATCACAAAGTAGGTATTTAATAATGCTTGTTGATGGATTGGTGTTAGATTTCTGCGTAGACAGGAAGATTCCAAATAAATGAACTTTATTTGACTGCACATCTGTTTAATACATGAAGGATTCAAGGAGGGAGGGAACCTATAAATATCCAAGTGTGAATTTAAATAATTATCTGATGTGATTGATTCACCTGCTGGTCTCAGGTCATGGGCTCCCAGACTTGAAGCCAGAAGGGAACTGACTCATTTATTAACTTCACAAGTGAAAAGAGCAGGAGGGGCCCCATTCATGCTCACTTAGTGCTCAGAGCCTGGTTCACCTTCAGGCCTTTTTGGCCTCTTTGCTAGCTTCTCTTCCTCTCTGGGGTAGACTCTCTACTTCTACTGTTGGCAAGAAAATTCTTCATCATGTAAACTCATTCTAGATCTGAAATTCTTAGTCAGAATTTCCTTAGATCCCTGTGTGATTCCCCTCTCTTCTTTCATATCCCCAACAAAATGAATGACTAAAGTGCTAGCAGATGAGTTCAAATCCTCTTTCAACCATTTATTAGTTTTATAACCATGTTAATTCCCATTTAAAGGGGATTTTGAAGCCCTTACCTTGCAAGGTTATTGAGAAGATCAGTGGGACTAGAATGTATTCATGTGTACCTACATGAATATATATGTATGTATATATAAAAACATACTTAAATATACACACAGAGAGATAGACAGATTTCTCTTGAAAAACATAAAGCATTATAAAAATATTTTCTTGCTAACATCATCATCACCATAATCGCCAGCCTCATCCTCATCTCTACATCCACAGTGGTGAAGGAAGTTTTCCAGAACACATGGGGAATGATTGGCAGGGACAATGGTCAGACTCAATTCCTGTGACTCCCAGCCCTGTGTGTCTCTAGTCCTTGCTATACCACAGAGACCCCAATGGTTGGGGTGCCCATCTAGCACCATCCATGGGGATTAAGAGTCCCCCCTAACTCTATTATACTTTGATTTTCTTCCTCCTCTGAAAAATCTTTGACTTTCACATCTAAAATCTGTTTACAATGACTTTCTTAGCCTATGTAGCGATTATGATGAAAATAATCAGGATCTACATAGTTTTATGGTTTACAAACTGCTTTACAAACATGGTTTCATTTCATTTCCCAATCATCCTTGTAAGTAGATTCTATTATTTCCTTCCTTCTGTAGAAGAAGATGGGGGTAGCCAGGAATAAGTTATGTATCTTGCACTAGGTCATATAAATCATGTGTCTTACTATGGATTTGAACCCAAATCCTTTCTAACTACAAATCCAACACTCTACCACACAACTTAGCTGTCTAGTATATCTTGTAAAAGGTAACCTGAGGAGCAAGAGGTTTTTATGGGGCCATAGGGTCATAGTTGTGAAAATAACCTGAATTCCAGAAAAGTGAAGTGTTTGGTCAAACATGACAGAACAAAAATAAATGTCAAAGCCAGAATTAGAGCTCTGGGGCTCAGGTCTCTGACTCTACTGAAGTGCTTCAGAGGATCTGCTACCACCTCCCTTCCCATCCCAGCACTTAACCCTATTGTTATTGCTGCTCTTTCTATTTTGAAGAAGCCCAATCACATCACAGGGTTATGTCTTGACTTGGACTTGCAGTGGACTTAAGTGAGGCAGAGTTTCACAACCATCATCCTCAGTCTCTCTTGCAGGAACGTTGCAGAAGTCCAGTGGCAGGAAGAAAGTAAAAATGGGTGATGGCCTGGGATGCAGCAGATGACCTTGGTGTCTGCAAAGTCTGACCAAGCTCTCAGTGCTCCAAAGAGCCTGCTTCAAATACCTTCACGGCCATTCAGAAAAATTCTACTGAGTGAGTCTACACATGCATGGGGTAGACATCCCTCGAACTCCCCAGCAGATCTGAGTGAACCTCATTGGTTACCCTCAACCTGATTTAACCTTTCTTCTAAGACTGTTTATTAGAGTGTGTCCACTGGGCATGCTACAGCTTCTTGAAGCCATAGATGAGAACTACGTGAAGGTGCACACCAAACATGGATGAGCAGCCTTGAAAAGAGCCCAGCAGCCCTCCCAGGGGAGGTGCTAGTTCTCCCTGAACACTCCATACACCCAAACACAAAGCAATATACTCAAAACTCTGATGCCATGTGCCCTATTCAAGGGCCAACTGCGTGCTGAACTAGAGAAAAATGAAGGGCTCCGAGGGAGCCTGCTGGGACATGAACATCTGTGAGAGCCTTTCCTGTTACTTGAAATTTTGTTAACAAAACAATTTTTAAGTTTAAAAATCTTTATTTTTATGTTAAAATATGACATTCCAAATAGATGGTCAAAAAAGAAAATGAAAGCCATTGATTGGTTCATGGCAAAGATGGGTTTCCTTCCCCCTTCTGCCACTTCCTAATCATGTGACTGAGGGCAAACCTCTGAGTCTCGATTTCCTCAATTGTCAAATGGAAATAACAGTATTTTTTCTACCATTTCACATGTTTTTTTGTGAAGATCAATATATATGAAGTTCATGATGCCTCGAAGCTTTAAGGGCTCCAGAAACATCAATGATCCTTATCACCATATTTATGAAGGAAATATAAAATGAAAATATATTTGAAAGTGAATAGCATCACAGCCTCCAAATCTTGTGAAAGGGTGGCCAAAGCCCTGCAAATGATCACATGATCCTTGGTGACCTGTTGGGGGATTTTCCACTGGCAGTCTTGGTTGTTGGTTGAGGAATTCATTTTACATTCTTCTAACATACTGTACCTAGTCACATAAAAGTCTAGAAGACTGGCCAGAAAGTACTTTGTGGAATCCATCAAGGAAAAAAAACCTGCCAGACCAAGAGAATTTCTCAGATTGTCAATTTTTAAAACCAAATTTCTTTGAAGGGTCTGTCTTTCACTCATCAGTCTGTTAATATTTCACTCCCACTAACTGATCTCTTTCTGACCTCCAGGACTTAATAAAACTGCTTTTTCTTCTGAAATAAAATACAAAATGATGATTCAAGAAAATACCCTTCATTAATAGAATGAACAAGTTATTTGGAAATATACATACTGTGTGAAAGGCAGATTATGAAGAGGGTTCTTGGGATGTCAGTTTTCTAACCATGGTTTGTTACCACTTCCTGAGTGACTGGGGGCTATGTTACCTCACCTCCGTGTATTTTAAACTTCTTACCTATGAAATGCAGGGAAATATCCTAGCAGATCACAGTGTTGTTGTGAAGGAAAAGTTAGCAAAGTCATTAGAAAGTCACTTATGCATATGAAGTACAAAATGAGTACCTAATGTTCTATGGACCATTTTCCTAAAATATAGCTTGTCCTTCTATAAATCTGGCCGGTGTTTCTTAATTTGGAACATCCAGATTGAATTCAGTGTCACAGTGAACATTAGACACACAGGCTGTGCCAATGTGATGGTAAAGAAGCAATTTGGCAAGAAATAAATTGCTAGGAGGCAGAGGATGTAGGTGTCAGTGTCTTTTATGGCATAATCCTCTCCTCTCCTCTCCTCTCCTCTCCTCTCCTCTCCTCTCCTCTCCTCTCCTCTCCTCTCCTCTCCTCTCCTCTCCTCTCCTCTCCTCTCCTCTCCTCTCCTCTCCTCTCCTCTCCTCTCCTCTCCTCTCC
>CM053593.1:4639038-4649531 GCA_028646575.1 Pseudocheirus occidentalis | reverse complement strand
CTCCTGTCTTCTACTTTTTTCTTTTCTGAAGTACTATCCCTTCTCTTTTCATGACTATGCATTATCCGTTCTGCTTGTGAGACTCCCAACAACATTCTTCAGTATATCAAAGTCAATGTCAATGGCTAGATGACTCCTAGCATGTGTAATATACATGTATCACCCTTGCCATCATGATCATTATATTTAGGCCTATAGATAATAGCTGTCCAATGTGGGAAAGGGCTCACTTCCAGAAGCTTCTAGGTTCTGTTTGATTGCTACCATGATCCCATATTTATTTCCTGATTATTTGGTCCAATGGTGACTCTTTTTGTGGTCCTCACTCTATTTCTCTATAATGCTTTCTTCTTTAGAGAAGGTGTATTTTTTTACATCGTCCCCCTTTCAAAATGAAACCAACAATGACCTGAGGAAGGAGGGGAATCCTCAGCATAATATAGTCCTATGTGTGCTGAATTTTTGTTCCAGCACCCCAGATTTCAAAGCTGTCTCTCCGGCTTACCGCCTTTGTGATCTGGTGTGCATCATTAAGTTTATGAGCCTCGATCACCATAACTGCAGAATGACGGAGGTGCGGGAAGGAGGCTGCTGGGTTGTTTCAGAGATGCTTTTGAGTTTTGACCCTGTGCTCCCTTCTGATAAAGCCGGGCGGTCGCGGCTCTTTAATGTCCGTTTTTACCTTTGGCTTTTAACTCACAACAATGATTAATAAGCTATCACTAAAATTAATTAGGTTTTTTGGGGGGGGAAGGGGTTATTCTACCAATTTTACTAAACAAAGTATCTACTAAAATATTTTTCTGAGTCTAAAGATAAACTGTGAAGATGGTTATAATATTTTACTATAGCATTAAGTCAAACTCCTAATAGAGCTTACTTCTAAGATTCCACACCCATCTCCATGATACACTATTTGTGATTTTTATTAATTTTTTTAATAATATAAGAAACCTGAAATTACTTTAAGTTTCTAATCAAAAGATAATGGTGGGGCGGCTAGGTGGCACAGTGAATAGAGCACCAGCCCTGGAATCAGGAGGACCTGAGTTCAAATCTGACCTCAGACACTTAACACAAAAACCTAACCGTGTGACCTTGGGCAAGTCACTTAACCCCAACTGCCCTCCAAAACCAAAACAAAACAACCAAACAAAAGATAATGGTGGAGAATATTTTCAAAAGACTAATTTTAGATCATACCCTAGAAGTTTCCTTCTGCACTTATGGGAGGTATAGTTTCAAGGCTGAGCATTAACCAAATGAGAAATCGGTATGTTTCTCGGAACACACACACACATCTCCTCTTCTCGTAGGATCAACATTGACCCAGTATTCTTACCTTGAGGAGGAACTAACCTTTCAATACAATTCCCTTGAGATTGTTTTGAAGGAAATAATAGAGTAAATGACAGAAATGAACTCCCCATGGTGGTACCATTCATCATGGAGTGTTGAATACCATTATCTCAAAAGCATACAGTAGAGTAATCACTTGAAGTAGTGATAACACATAATTGTATGCTAGTCATAAATTAGAGGTGAAAGGCAGCCTCAGCTAATGAGGGCCAAATAGCAGCCCAAGCCCTGGGATGATTACAGACGATGTGGTTAGGAATGCATTTAGTATTGGTGTATTACAAAGCCTCTCAAATTAGAGGTGGCGGGAATATAAATACACACCCTGACAGGACACCTACCTCTACATCTAATACACCTAAAGATGCCTCAGCAACCCCTCCCTTTCTTCTATTTACTCACCTAGTGATTTAAGTACAGCCTATTGTAGCAAAGAAAACCCAAAGGGAAAAATCAATAAAAAATATACTTCTGTTCACTCTTTATGAAATAGTTTTAAATAATTCAATTTATTTATCATGATGTCACTGGATTTTTAATGAAAGGCATAAGAGGAGGAAATAGCAAGAGTAATGAAAAAGATAAGAAGAAATAACTCAATGTCACTGTAATTTATATAAAACAGATATCTATCCACTTTTTTATGTATATCATCTCACACAATTCTCACCAAAAGTCCTGTGAAGTAGAAACTCAGCCTTGAAATTAGACCTCTCATAAGTGCAGAAGGAAATGTCTAGGCTGTGGTCTAGAGTTAGTCTTTTAAAAATATTATCCACCATTATCTTTTGATTAGAAACTTAAAGTAATTTCAGTTTTTTATTATTTGAATAAATTAATAAAATTTGCAAATATGTTTTTATGATTCCCATGGACATCAGTTAATAAAACAAATGGGGCTCTACTCCCCATTTTACAGATGGGAAAACTAAAGCCTCAAAAGGTGAAATAGTAGTTTTCCAAGGGGATCAATAGAGGAAGGACCATGAGAAGTGAAATAACTTAGCTAGGTTATATAACTAGCCAGAATCAGAGCCCAGAGCTAGAACCTAGCCTAGAGGATGGAGGCATGAGACACACTATGTTTTGTTTATTTGTTTGTTTGTTTTGTTTTTGTTATTGAGGGTTTTTTTTTTTTACTAATTATAGCCCTAGCCATGGAACATGAACCTTTCCTTTTCCATAGCATTTAGAACTAGGGAGAATCTTGGAGAGAATTTCTTAGGCTCATTGATTTCAAGCTAGAATGGACCTGGGAAGTGAGCAAGTCCAATTCTCTCATTTTACAGACCACTACACTGAGGCCAGTGTCATTCAGGTGATGTGCTTTGGCTCATAGGTCTTGGAAGAGCCAGATCCCCTTGACTCTATGCATTGTGCTCTATCCATTCCACTAGGAAGCCTTTTGTCCAGCATGAACATCTGGAGAATGTAGGTCACTAACACCTTGTTCTTTCCTTTCCCAAGACTCTTAAGTTGCTCTTCAGTGTTTTCTGTCAGCGTGAGGAAAGTCACTCTGCTAGCTGGGGAGCAGCTGATTTATTTTCAATAGATTTTAGTATCCTTTAGAAGAGTCAAATGTTTAATTCTCTCTGCCCCCCCTCAAACACCACATATTCCACCAGTCCTTGTGTCCTTCCCTATTGATAAGAATTCACTCTTATTTTCTTACAATTCAACTTTCAACATGATTTATGGCTTTAAAGGAAATCCAGATTCCCTTCAGGACATTTCCTCTTCAGCTGATTCTCTGTCTCATTGTACATTGATATGGCTTAGTGTCTCATATTTCGAAATTACAAAATAAATAATCAATTTTCTTAAGTTGCTTTGTTTCCCCAAAGTCTGAGGGCAGAAAATGAGGTCTAAACCATTTGCAGTAATCTTTGTGTGCATGGGAGCAACATTTTGAAAGCACTAGGAAAAGAGCAGAAAAAGGGTAAGGCTTTTGGAGTTAATTTCATCATTTCCTCCAATCACTATTACATTTTAATGTGGACAAAAATGTCTTTGGCTACCAAGTATTTTTTTCCTTTTTCTTTTCTTGGGTCTTGCCCATCTTTCCACTTTATCCCAGGGCCTACTCAGTTTCTCATGAAACTGGGCTCTCAGTTAGATTTCCCTCAGTCGGATTGGTGATTGTTTGGTACCAAAATAAATGGGCACATGTCAAAGAAAGAAAGACTTTTTCTGGGAAAGCATTTATTTCAGTCAATTACCTCTGAGGCTGGTTTTCAGCAGACCCAAAGCAGGCTGTGTGTGGAATAGAACCAGATCCTCCTTATATACAAAGGACTTTCTGCAACACCTTTTTTTTTAAAATTTTGAAGTCTTGGAAGCATTCTTTTTGGTCATTTTTCCCTCTCTCAAAATGGGAAAAAATCCACTAGTATTTAAATTGAAAAAAATCTTATATTTTAGGTCAGAACATTGATTTCTAGTGAATGGATGTTTGAACGTACCACTTACATAGAATGTGCACCTTGTCTTTTTTGCACTTTTTCATATGCACTCCTTTTCTGTTTGAACATAAGTTTCTTGAGGACAAGAATCATGTTTTCAGTCATTCACTTCAACGCATTTATTCTGTCTACAAGCACCTCCAAGTGCCAGGCACTACGACAATGAAAATGCCTTTACATCCCACTGTCTTAAGAATGCTTTTATCCCCAAAGCCTTTGCATGAATGCCTCAGCTTTCCTATAGATCACACTATTGTCGACAGCCCTTCCAGTGACAGAAGTCACAAGCCATATCTGTCTGTCCATCCTCACACCTGCTTTCCCATATTCTCCTATTACACACCATAGCACTGTGTCCAGTGTTTAATAAATGAAATTCAGATCATCTCCTATGTTTCAGCATGAATGATGTTGAAATGAACACACATATAGAGAAATGTTTGTAAATTTCATTACTAAGAATTTTTTCAAGAAAGAAAGATATTATCCAAAAGATGATTGTGACCTATGACAAAAAATATTGCAAAAGACAGAATAACCTTTTTGTTCCCAATACAGCAAAATGAGTATCACTGGTCCCTGCCTCTGTTTCTTTGTACACACTGTCCTGGAATGCATTCCCTCCTCACTTCCATCTTTGAGAATCCCAGATCCTTCTCTGATCTTTGGCCATGTTCCATGTTGTGCTTCCTGTTCTGGTCTTTCTCTCTGCCTCAAATACTTAAGGATGCATCTAGCTCTCTGCATGTCAATTCACCACTGGAAGAATATAACCACAGTTATATCTAGTATCAAGAGGAGTGGAAGGACATGATGCCTGTGGCTTCCTTAGTCATATGGCTAGTATGTATCAGAGACCTGAGCTTAGGTCTTACTGAGTGTGAGTGCTAGTGTGAGACAGCAGTCTCATTAGACAAAATATATAACAGGCATGTAATGTACTTATAGAACATGTGTTGGAATGGTTTGCAAGGCCTGAAAAATGACTATTTATTGTTCAAATGCTAATAAAATCATTTTTGTTTTTTTACATGGAAAGACCCAGAGAGCCAAAGACATGAAATGAGCACATCAAAATGAGATGCTAGAGATGCCAGAGAGCTCTAAGCATCACTTCTCAGACATTCTCATTCTCATTCTGTCTCTGTCTCTCTCTCTCTGACTGTCTCTCTGTCACTCTCTTCTTTTTCTCTTACTTCCCTTTATCTTCCTTCCTTCACTACTTCTCTCCCTCTTTTCCTCCTTCCCATCCCTTCCTTCCTTCCTTCCTTCCTTCCTTCCTTCCTTCCTTCCTTCCTTCCTTCCTTCTTTGAACATCTCAATAGCCACTCTCATTTTTCTTACAATATTTCAATCTGATTCATCATTTGTCAAAAGAAATGTTACTAGAGGTATTGAGCCTTTTCCAGAATACAGGCAAGGAAGTCTCTGATTTAGTGAAATCGTCATCTTTTCCCGATTGGCTCCCTTTATCTTCTCCCTGCCGATCTGCACACAGTTGCCCCTGCGATCCAGTCTCTAGAACATGACCTGTGGACATTAATCACCTCCTTGCAGTAGAATCACAGCTATTGATTTTGACATGCAATGCTCATTGGAAAATCGCTCTCTATTTTGACATTAAGAAAGTTCACTTGAGTTTATCCCTCCTTAATCATATTGAAACCAAATTAAATTAGACTCTGGTTGTTAATAGATGGAGTTATGGGAATACATTTTAAAAAAGAAATCTTGTCATTATGCACACATATCTCTAAGTTTCTATTTATATCTATGCACTGATAGAGAACATTTGAAGAGGAGTTTTTCACATTGTTTCTCCACTAGTCTTAAGCCTGTAGTTTCTTTCCTTAGTGGCTCTGATGGGTCATTAAAATAAACAATTTTTCATATTCCCACTTATTGAAAATTTTAAAAATGTTCCATGAATTAATGATGTATGAAAATGTAGCAAAATACATAACCCCTTATTAGTGTCGAGCACACCACTGCTGATATCAGCATCAATAATTAACAAAGGCAACAGTGCTTAGCCTTCTTCAGCTGGCATATATTAGAAATGATTTTAAAGGTAAAACATTTTTGATGCTCACAAAATTGACAGGCCTTTTCATTTCAAATCAGCATGTTTTACATTTGATGGTAAATTAATTCACTTTGCAAAATGTCTTTTCTACTTCTGAAGGTAACTTCACTCAGAATTGGTGATGAGTATCTCTTGTTTATTTGAGAAAATGATAGAATAATGCAGATAATCTCCCCTCAAAGTACCCCTCAATCATGGTATTACATCATCTCACCTTCAAAGTGCCCATTGGCATTAATGGAAGTTTTGACAGACTTAAAAGCAAAACCAAACCAAAGGATGAGTTTATGCCTCCCCCCCTTTTCATTTTTCTTATATCTTCCTCACTAATGTACTCCTTCCCACTATGACTGTTTTTAAAAAA
The DNA here is from genome assembly GCA_028646575.1 of Pseudocheirus occidentalis. Lineage (NCBI taxonomy): Eukaryota > Metazoa > Chordata > Mammalia > Diprotodontia > Pseudocheiridae > Pseudocheirus > Pseudocheirus occidentalis. Next base: position 4,643,260 of record CM053593.1, on the reverse strand, counting down.
TACAGCACTCTCATAGGAGTCAGACAAAAGAGGCTTCAATGTTTCTTATAGTCATTTCAGCTGTTTTATTCCCTCCTTGGTGTAATGGGAAGATCATAAAACTATGAGCAACAACACCTGTGTTTAAGTACCATAGGTCCCACTGGCCGTGGTTAAGATGTGTGGTGTTGGCCAAGAGAATAAAAGAAAATGTATTGAGGGCATAAATATTTTCATTTTTGTTCCTGTTTATAGCACCTAGTATATTTCCTAACACATAGTAGGTACTTAGCAAGTGTTTCTTGATTTTTCTTCTTTTACATTTTGGAAATTGTTTTTTGTTTTGTTTTATGTTGTTTTTTGAAGGGGGAAGGCAGAGAAGTTGGGGTTAATAACTTGCCCATGGTCACACAGTTGTAAATGATAAGTATCTGAAGCTGGATTTGAACTCAGGTATTCCTTACTCCAGGGCCAGTGTGCTATTGACAGTGCCACCTTGCTGCCCCCAAAATTGTTCTTTAAAAGATTATATATTTTATTATACTGTTGGTTTTTCAGGGGAAAAAATGATAAAGGACATCAAAGAGGGAAAAAAAATAGACACCAACTGGGAGGCAGCCAGCCCAGTCTTTTTCTCCCCTGATCATGTTCTTAAAGGGTTTTCAAATCTGGCTGAGATGAACTAGACTCCTTCTCTTTGTCCCCAAAGGTCACACTCAGAATGAGTAGAGAGACTTCAGCAGTCTATGCCTGAAAAAATACTGTGCTTTATACAATGTAATTGACCTTTTTTTGAAGATCTCAAATGAGTTATGACTCCTTCCTCAATCAGCTAATTCATCTTGGATAACTTGAATTTGCAGGATGATCACCCCTACCCCATCTAAGGTGTCACATGTCCAACTGTCCATGTTTCACTCCCTGTCTCACAGTAGTGCAAGAAAATATAGGGATTTCCCATTATCTCCAGGAGCAAATATGAAGTCCTTTCTTTGGCTTTTAATGTTTTTTTCATAACTTAGCTCCTTCCTCACTTGTCACATGGGCTATGCGACTCTTGGGCAAGTCACTTAATGTCTCAGTGATCTGGAAAACTCTCTAAGAAAATGTGACATGCAGAGAAGTTGTGAACTTGAATTTGGGAAAAGAGTTTCTATACTTGTGTGTTCCCCATTTCAATGAAAATACTGGTCTAATCATTGTCCCATTTTAATTATCAGTAAGTTTCATGGAATCAAAGGCAACATCTTGTTGGATCTTGATACTCATCAACCTCCTACTAAATGTTCATGGAGTAATCTGACATCCAGATTGCTAAGAGTTCTTCCTAGAATCTATATAGCACCAAGATCAATAGCCAAAGAAAAGGATTCTCAGGGTGGGGATGGGTGCTTTTCTAAGAGCCAGGAACAGCCAGTGGAAATCTGGCTTTCTTCCATTGCCTGTTTTTGAGATATTGTTACCATCATCTCCCTAAAACAGAATTAAGAAATTTGGGGTGCAATGTCAGGCTTGGGGCATTCCCAGAATGCCCTTGCTTCTAGTTTTATAGTTTTATACATTGTAAAAAATACACTTGGATGGGTTGCCAAAAACATAGTAACCTTGATATTGTAATTGACATGAAGTGATAACCTATCTAGCACCTTATTAAAAACAAACAAAAAATTATTTCTTTTGAAATCTATATTAATGTAGACAGAGAATCAGAGATTCCTAAATCATGAATTTCCCAGTCCTTTTATATTCTTTGTTAGAAGAAAAATAGGAAAAGGGACCCAGGTGGTGATAGTTGCTTTTTGGGACTTAAGGGTTTTCCACAGGGAAGGCAGATGAGCCAATCATGAAAAAAAGCAATTGTCCTTTATTTGGAGCATTTTAAGTCACAGGGATAAAGCATCATTTCAGACAGCTAGGGGCATAGGAAGGGAGATTTCAGATGTAGTGTGTGTGTACCTATATATTTGCACATCTACATATATGTAGAGATTGAATGACTAAGGAAATATACACATATAAATATAGACAGATACAAAGTATATCTGCATATACACACATATGCTGTACTCCTCTTTCAAATACCTGATAAATGGATCAGATTGAGAGAGACAGGCTGGAGGCTAGTAGAGCTGGGAGCATGATAGAAATGATCTCCACTTCAGAGAATCATCTTTCTTGGGCATTTTAAGACAGCTGCGAAAGTTCCTTGGAAATCCAGTGCTTTCTGAGTGTGTGAGTAAAGCAAAGCAACAGCAAGAACCAAAGTTGTTGTTGTTTCATGGAGAATTCCACAGATTACAAGTGGTTGTTTTCAGGGTTCTTTTTTACTTGATTACTGTGGGTCCTTGTGTGTTTCTCTGGTCTCTCCCATTGCATTTTTCAAGCATATCAGAATGGCATCTCCACCTATGATTTCACCTCACTTTTCCTTGTGGTCTACATCCTGAAAAGGCTTAATAAATGGTGACTGATGGGCTTCACTTAGAGCTCCAGAGTAATGGTTTACACTGAGAACTACTTCTGGATGAAGATAAACAGATTGAGAGAAAACAATGGCAGGGTGAGAAGATTAAAGAGAAAAGACATTAATTAAGAAGGAAGTTAATAAGTACATATGGAATATATCTATTTAAGAGGAAACCATACTTGAAGGATTGAAAAGGCAAGACAGAAGATTCTGTGTTTACTAATAGCAGGCCAGATGGAAAGATAAGCTCCCTCTCATCATCCCCAACTCACAATTCACAGAGCTCTCTCAACTTCAGCCACTCTTGGATCCATGTGACCTCAAAGGTGATCATCTGCTTAGATGCTGCCAATCAGAGAAAGCCGAGTCCCCTCCAAGCAGGTGGAGGGATTTGATGAGTTTGAAACAACAAATGCTCTTTCTAAACTACTTTTAATATTTTAGTCATAGAGAAAACAGTCGAAATCACCCTCATTTGTTAATCATTAAGAACACTTTACTGCTGAAATTAATTTGCTGGTCTATCACAAGCAATACCTGCAAGTGCCATAGAAAACGACACTTATCCAACATCGCACTTCAGATCATTAAAATAACGAAGTCACAGCTTATTAAAACTTAATGTATGTCAGTAATAAGCCCAAATACAGATACTTCATTAGGGCATCTTGACAAATGTATCAATGATTCAGGATGATTCATAAGGTAATTCAGATAATTAACTAGAGTTTATTGGCCATTACTAAATGACATCTGGAAAAGCAAAGGCCAACAACCACAACAAAAATCTAGCTCCTGATTGCAGAAAGGGGGACAAACAGCCTAAAGAAATTTGATTTCCACTTGGAGACTGGCATTGGATAAAGCTGAAGGACTATATCCACACTACTCCTTTCCTGTTTCTCCAGATTTTGTGGGAATTGGCTCAATCCAATTCCATTCATTTTCCCAAGGATTTATTCAGCATCTCTTCTAGGCTGCCTCAACAGAACTCTTTCTTTGGGCTCTGCTACACTAATTGGTGACTACCACATACCATCATCTATTTCCTGAAAGGCCCAGCAGCATACTTCACTTTCCTCTGGGCCATGTCTACAACAAATAATGCTGATCTTTCAGCAGAAATAATTGCAGGGAACGGGAAGGAAATAACCCTTTACTAAGCACCTACTGTGTTCCAGGGACTGGGCTAAGTGCTATACTGTTATTATTTCACTTTTTACTTATAACAACCCAGTGAGGTAGGAGCAATTATGATCCGTATTATACAGTTGTAGAAACTCAGTCAGATGGAGGCTGAATGACTTGTCCAGTGCCACACAGCTAGTAAGTATCTAAGGCTGGATTGGAACTCCTTTTCCTTTCTGCAGTTCCTGCACTTTATCTCCTGTACCACCTAATTGAATTGAACACACTTCATCCCTTTTCAAGAGTTCATACTAAGCTTTCTAATATATAATATTCTATTTTCCCCAATTACATGCTAAAACACTTTTTAGCTTTTTAAAAAAGTTCTGTGTTCTAAATTCTATCCCTCTCTTCCCCCTCCACCCCTGCTGAGAAAGTAAGCAATCAGATATTCGTTATACATGTGTTATCATATAAAACACATACTAAGGTTTCAATAGTTTGAGGTTGTTGTGGTTGTTTCCAAAAATCTATGGGCAGAAAATCTCCCAGAAGTGGGTGATTGACTATATCCAATGAGTTGTTTTTAATGGATGGTTTGGGATCACCTTGAAAAAATGTCTCCAGGGTATCATTCTGGAGGTCTGC
>CM053593.1:4619396-4638938 GCA_028646575.1 Pseudocheirus occidentalis | reverse complement strand
CTACCAGAATACTTTCCCTGCTATAAAATGGAAGTATGATCTTGGGCTACAACAAGAGTGTAGACATCTAGGAAGAAATTTGAGACACTTGCCATATTTTTCTAACCTACTCAAACCCCTTGGGAATATGGTGTGTACTTCTGACCACGTAAGTCAGTAAATTGGGAGACACAAAGTAAAAGGCTACCAGGAAGGTGTGTGTGTGTGTGTGTGTGTGTGTGTGTGTGTGTGTGTGTGTGTGTGAGAGAGAGAGAGAGAGAGAGAGAGAGAGAGAGAGAAACCATGTGACTTGAGAACTGGCTGAAGAACCTAGGGCTGTTCAACCTGGAGAAGAGAATGGTTGGGGGTTTCTATTTGATGCAACAAACACACAAACAGAATTTTTTTTTCAATATAGCAAGGACTCTCCACAAAGGGAATGGGTTCAATAAGACATAAGTGGTTCCTTCTTTACTGGAAGTCTTTCAGCAGTGGCCAGATGAACTTTGCTTGGGCTTGTTGGAGAGAGGAGCTTGAGTGCGTTAGGGATGAGGCAGTTTGGTGAGCCAGTGGATGGAGAGCTGCACTTTGTCTAAGGAAGAGTTCCAATCCTGTCTCAAATATTCACTAGCTATGTTATTCTGGACACAGCCCTTAACCTGTCTCAGCCAGCCTCAGTTACTTTATTTGTGAAATGAAGATGACAATAATGGCAGCTATGTCCCAGCGTTGTTGTGAGGTTCTAAGGAGATGACATTTGTTCTTTGCAAACCCTAAAGTGTCATATAAATGCCAGTTCAAATGATTAGATGTTAAGATTGGGTACAGATGGCCACTAAAATCACTTTTGTTTGAACTTCTTTTGGTGAAATGGCTCCTATTTCTTTCTCCTCCTGTATTTCAGACTTCATTCCCCTCTCCAGTGACTCAACCTAAAGCTCTCCCAGGCTGCCTGAGAATGCATGTTCTAGTAGTTCAATGACGCAGAGGAGGAGCTACTTCTGTACTGTGGAAGCACCCAGGTTCTAAGAGAGTGGAACACGGGTCAGATGACAGGAGAGTTACTAAATGAATCTTTGCTGCCACATAGGGGAAACAAGCATTACCCTTAATCTGTGTGGGACTCCCAGTATTGGGACAATCCTCTACTCTTGCAGATTGCAGTTGTTCTGTAAGACATTCTTCGAATGGTGACTGAGGTTCAGAGAGATAAAATTCCCAATGTGATGTGTGAAGTAATTGTCATGGGCAGCAGAGACCTCTGTACTCTCATATCTTGAAAGAATTAGAGACTTTGAGAGTTGGAGGGAAGCTTTGGGTCTATCTAATACAATCCATGAGTAAATGGATGCCTTATGCTGTGATGTCAAAGGAAACCACATTCAGTGACTGGCCAGCCTCTGTTTGGAGACGTGCAAGGAGTGGGAACTCACGATCACTTAAAGCATCCATTTCCATTTTGGACAGCTCTAATTATTAGGAAGGTATTGCTTTGGCTTCTTTGTTTATTTTTTTTCCTAAAATGGAGCCCAAATTGGCCTAGCTACATCCATCCATGCTGACAAACAGAGCAAAGGTAATCCATTATCCAAAAGATGACCCCCCCCCCCAATACTTTAAGTTCTCTCATTCCTGCCCCCCTATCTGGGGCTTTTAGAGGTTAGATAGTTGCTTCATGGCCCTCATCCTGATTCTCTTCTTCTTCAGCCTAAACATTTTCTTCTTCAGGCTAATTCATTCAACTGACCCTCACAGAACTTGTATTCAAGGACTTTTACCATCCGTGTTGTTTCAAATTTTATAAATGTCCTTAAAATACCATACTCAGAACTGAACATGTTCCTCTAAATGGCCTGCCCAGGGTGGAGCACAACACAACCATTATTTCATTTTTCCTGGAATCCATTCCTCTCTAAGTGTGGCTCAAGATTGCTCAGTATTTTTCTGATTCCATGTTCAGAATGCTATCCATAGCACCATGCTGCCTAATAAATATAATATAATATAATAAACATAATATAATATATAATATCATAATATATAACATAATCATTTTCTACCAGTCATAACCACAAAACGATGCATGGCAAAGATGCTGAAATATTTTACCTTTCGGAATCCATTTAGAAATCCATTTATTTTAAATCAATGGCTTCACAGCCTATTTCGGAAATGAGGGAATCTGATAGACTTGTTTATTTAATCCCTAATTGGGTGACAACTTGCCTTGCATCACCATACTTGGAAACACATTATATTTGATGAAATAATTTTCTCCCACCATCAGGGTTTCTCATGTCTGAAATAAGGACAACTTTGCTTATGAGAAGGGAATTAGGGAGGGGGGTTCTTGAGCTATGTAGGCAAAGGGATTCTCTCAGAGAACAGTTTGAACAGCAAAGAAAGCAGTTATCTTTAGTACATATGCAATGGAAAAGGCACTTGAAAACATCTCTGCTGCTGCTGTCCAAGGTCATGAAAAGAGATTGAGCTAATGAAATTGGGTTTCAGTGTAGGGGTTGCTGGTGTGTATGTGTGTGTGTGTGTGTGTGTGTGTGTGTGTGTGTGTGCATGTGCACACGTGCATGCGTGTTTAATGTAGTAGAGTAATTGTTTTTATTATTTCCTAAAATATATCTCAGCTGCAAATAACATTTAATCCTCCTAGTCCAGGATATTTATCAATAGCTCAAATGGTGCTTCAGACTTTGACCACAGCTGGTCATTAATCCCCAAGCCATGTTCTACCTTCTACCCAATTGTAATTCATGAAACAAACCAACTTTTGATGCAATATCATTCTTGCTTTTTTCCCCTTTCACTTGTTCTTATTCTTTTTTTCTCTAAACATTACTTTTTTCCTTCTTTTCTTCAGAAACAACAGTAAGACACCAGAAGTATTTTATTTCTGCACACACACACACACACACAATCACACAGAAGCACATCCTCCTCCTCCTCCTTCTCCTCCTCTTCCTCCTTATCCTTCTCCTTATCATGATGCCCATTCTGCAGAGCTAACCCAAAGCAAATGCTGAAGGTGGAGATGTTTGCCTTTTTTCCTTTCCTATTCAATTTTGGATGCATTTGTCTTCTTTTTCCTTTTGAAGATACAAAGTTCTCTGTTCCTTTGCCCAGGGCTCTCCCTCTGCCTCGAATTTCAGATTTATATTCAGAAAGTCATAGATATGGATCCAGAGAGACCCCAGGGATCTATACAGAACTCTTTATTTTATAGACTTGGAAGTAGAAGGCTGGCTAGGATAAGGGGCTTGCCCTGTTTTCCTCATTCAACCATAATTACTTACAATTATGAATCATTTTAAATACATCATTTCATTTGTTTTTTACAATAATCCTATAAATTAGTGCCTGTTATTGTACCCATTTTACACATAAGGAAACTGAGGCTCCCAGGATCGCAGGGCTTTGAAGTGTCTCAGCTAGAATTGGAAGCCAGATTTTCCAGACTCCAAGTGCAGGACTCTAGACACTAGGCCAACATCCCACTCAACACATAGAGGGAGTTCTCCCTAATTAAAACAACAACAACAACAGCCTATTCTCCTTCCTCTGAACCTGTCTTAAGGATTTTCCTTTCATAAATCCATATAATACAAGAATTCTCCCCTTGCTAGAAGTCCTATAGATTCTCATTTTTACCTCTGGGTATCACAGTTTGAGAAGAACTTCAGGAAGATGCAGATTGTATCTACTTAAAGAAGGTCCTGACTTTGCACCTGCCTATAAAACATAAGTCCTTTGAGGGCAGAAACTTTTTCATGTACGCATCTATGTCTATAGCAAACAATGTCTGCCATGAATGATCATGAAGCCAGTGCTTATGGAGTAAGCATCTAAGGTGTTTGTTCTCATTTCCAATAGGGAGAAGCATAAACCCCCAAAGATTTAACTCAAAGGGATGCGTCTTTACTTGACTTTGGATGTGGGGCACTAGAGTTTGGGTGACTGACGTGTTAGAGGGAAACAAAACCCTATTTCACAAAGCACAAGGGACTTTCTGCTTTGCTCTATCAGAAGAATGGGACCACTCTTCTTTATTAGGGAACTGAAAGAGTTCATTCCCACCTCTTTCCTTGTCCTGCTTTTTCCTAATGTTGAGAGGGGGGGGGGAGAGAAAAGGGAGGAAGGGAGGAAGGAAAGAAGGAAGGAAGGAAGGAAAGGGAGAGAGGGAAGGAAGAAATAATGATAAAAGAATAGTTTAATTAGTTCAATCCACTCTGGTAGGGAAAAAAAGAGCAAAGGAGGCAGGCAGGGGGTATGAGTCAGCATTGCTTTGAGGGAGTGGTCCCAAGGATCTTGACTTTCAGGGATTCATGGAAAGGGCACACAAGGAATGAGATCTCATGACACGGCCTCAGTGGCACACATTGTGAAAAGAAAGGAAGAGACTGAGAAAGGTCAGGGAGCTGACTCTTTCTCCCTCTCACTGCTTGTGTATGAACATGGAGAGGGGTTTTGGGGAAGCCATGTTTACTCTCCACAGATACAACAAAGCATGCATGGAGAGCTCAGCAGGATTTCCTGAGGCCCCTAGGCCTGTTGGTCATTCGGCAATAAGTGAATGAAACGGCCTATATGGAGAGCCAGAGGGAGAGGTTATTACATGGAAACACACAAGCACATGCCCTGGCCTTTTCTGATTAATTAAGAAGCTTTCTACATAATCCATTCTATGATACCTATTAAGGACACTGAGGCCGTGCTGTTGGCTTTTCTCATAGCCTGAGCCTATCCAAAGCCTCCAGAGAGAGCAGGTGAATTGGTCCTATTATGTCTGTGCTGGGGCCAGGCCTGGCTGAGGTATGACATCTGCCTTGAACATCTGTGCTTATTCTAAATCATTGCTGGGGAAGGAGCCTGTGGCCCACCCTCAACTGAAGTTGTGATGTTTGTGACAATGATTGTAGCCTGTAGTGCCCCTGCTTGATCACTAGGATCATGGAAAGCCACTGATGACACTCACAGACCCTGGCATGCTGGGGCCTCAGCCTATCTTTGTCATCGTGATGACAGGTGAGTCCTCATGGTCTAGCACAGCATCTTGCACAGGGACAGCTGGCCCTTGAGAAATCTTTATTGAATGGAGTCTGATTGAAAACAGGGATTTAGGTATAGGAAAGTTTGAGAACTATTTGGAGCTTTAAAAACCATTGAGTCCAATGCCATCAATACATAGATGAGGAAATGAGGGGAAGAGGTAAATGATTTGTCCAAGGTCGCACAAATTACTGGTGGTTGAGCTGGAATTTAAGCTCATGGCCTCTGAATCCAAGTCCAACAAGCTGAGGAAAGAGAGCATGGAAATAGAGAGGAAGGAGGCCCTTGGATTTGGGGGCAGAAATTCAGGGAAAAGGGAAAGGGGAAAGATGATAAGAGAGGGATGAAAAATACACCTGCATAGTATGGAAAACCAATGGCTGTATGTTGAGGTTTAGCCCATTCCAACAGGGCAGAGTGAGTGGGCCTTTACCAGCACCCATCACCTTGGGCAGGGAAGCTCCCTCCTCACATCTATCTCCAAGCAGACATCTGCTTGTTGGAGCAGAGTCCTCACCTACAAGCAAGATTGGCTCTCCTCCTTTGCCTAGCCAAAGGTGGTGAACCCTAAACGTCTCACTGCATTTGCTCTTCTCTTGGGGTCAGCCCACTGAAGAATTACAGCAGCATCTCCCCCCAATTTCCATAACACCTGTTCCCCTCATTACTGTCTGTTTGTGACTTCTACCTCATTATAAGGCATGGGAGGGGTAGAGGAAGACCAGTTTTCTTTAGGGCACCAGCTTTCCTTCCCTTGGTAGAAATAAGCACAGCTGACTCAGGAGGATTAATTCTGTGTCTTACCCAAAGTGAAAGGCAAGACTGGTTCCATGTGCCAAGTAAAGTGTTCCCATCCTATGTGAGTTCTTCTATAACCTGGGCCTATTCACAGTCTGAGTCCTTCCTACCTTCCTACTGGTCTTATACTTTCCTCTCTTTCATGTACTGTAAGGGATCCAGCTCCACCAGGCTACTGGCTGTCTCTACCACATGACATTCACTCTGCTGATTCCATGTCTTTCTTCTATGTCTCTTCATGCCTGGGATGTTCTCCCCTCCTCCTCTGCCTCTCAGCCTTCTGGCTTCCTACAAGACTTAGTTCAGATCCCACTATGCTCAGGAAGTCTTTCCAACTCTTACTTCCCACCCGCCACCCCCAGACTTTATCAGAGATGACTTTTTATCTACTGTAGACATATCTTGTGTGAACTTTGTTATTTCTATGATGTCTTCCCTATCAGAACATGACTTCTTTGAAAGTAGGTTTAATAATTTTTTTCTTCATTGTAAACCCAACAACTGATACCACGTGGGAAATAGTAAGCAGCAACAAATACTTCTTGACCAACTAACTGAGTGTTCTTGCCTTTGGAGGTCAGCAGCAAAGGTCTTTCCCAGTACCCTTTGTTATCTGTATCTTCCTGCCTGCAATCTCGTCATATACATAAGGAGGTATCCAAGGGTCACTTCTCTCAAAATGTTTTGATTTCTGATTTTCCTTTCTCTTCCTAGATCAATTCCATGACCCTACACCTTCCCTAGGCATGAGATTTTCTGTTTATCATTCTGGATTGTAAAGGAATTTGAACAGTGAAAGTGACATGCATAGGACAAACATATGCAAGGCTGAACTAACGCTCAGTGATAGCATTTAAGCTAGAAAGAACTTTTAGGAGCACCAAGTTCAACCCACTTCATATATAAGGAAACTGAATTTCACAGAGGTTAAGTGACTTTTTCCAAATAATATAATAGCAGTACTTGACTTTAAACTCAAGTCTAATGAGGATAGACCAATGAAGCATTTTTTACATAATAGAGTAGAATATGAAGACATGATTCTCTCTTGGCATAGGCCTTAATGACAGAGCCCAGGTCCCACACACTATGATTTGAAATGGTCACAGAGTCTCACTGTTGGATGGAGTGTTATTGTCTTCCGATCCCACCTGTAGCTCAAGTAGAATTCTCTCTACATGCCCTAGATGTGGTCAGCTTCACTGTGTTCAGAGAATGTCAAAGAGGAAGGCTTGGAAGGTTTCCCTTTGGCCCCAAACTGCCTCCTATTGTGGTCTTGCTGATCCTTGGACTTCCCCATTAGGCATCACTAGGGTTTTGTTTAAACACTGTCCCATCTAGGTGACCTTGGATAAATCTCTTCACTTCTCTTGTTTTCAATCTTGGAATGTTGAGATTGAGGAGTCTGGATGAGACAACCTCTAATGTCCTTTTTTTTTGGAGATCAGTTGGGGTTAAGTGACTTGCCCAAGGTCACATGGCTAGTTTTTTGTGTTAAGTAGCTGAGGCTGGATTTGAACTCAGGTACTCCTGACTCCAGGGCCGGTGCTCTATTCACTGTGCCGCCTAGCCGCCCTTAATGTCTTTTTGAACTTGAAATTTATGAGCCTTTTGATGTTTCTCAATGAGACCAATGCCCCTGTGAGGCAAGCACATTAATTTACCTGGTCATAGGCATTCAATTAAAACAAACAAACAAACAAAAATGTGATGCCAATAGTAATTATGTTGATGAGGATGGTGGGTAGGATAAATATTATAAAATAAATATATTTACATAAAATATTTAAAATATATCAATAATAATAGCTTTACTCTACCTTTAAGGCACTTATGTTCCACTGAGTATCACTCCTTGAGAGAGGGGTACTTATCAACAGGGGAGAATTGCGGACCTTGGGGCACAATAAGGAAGGATGTTCATGGTGGGGGCAATAGCATATAAAAGAGAAACAGAGAAGGCATCATCAAAGATAGTATCAAAGCCAGCTCATGATAGAGACATGAAAACCTTTGCAGCCTCAACCACTTTTGATCAGACTTGTTCAACCTATGAATGTTTGGTGGCAGTAAAATGAATGTGATCCATATTAAAAAAAATAGATACTTAGTCCTTTTCTCTCTTCCAGTGACAGACCTGACAGAAATTAAAAGTGGTTCAGCATCTGACATAGCACCGTAGGCTGTCCTTCAATACAGCTGCCAACAAAACTCGGCTGTCACAAACAGGTAACAGAATTGTTTACCTTTATACCAAGAAAGTTGGAAAAGCACCGAAATCAGCCTCTGGTGTGTGCCCAGGAAAACTTTGAGGTGTTCATGCAGTGAGACCTAAAGTCCTTATGAGGCTATCAAAGACAAAAAATATGTCAGCAGGGCTTATGGTGGCTCCATGTGTGCTAAACGTGTCCATGACAGGATCCAGCATACTTTCCTGATTGAAGAGCAGAAAATCATTGTGAAGGTGTTGAAGGCACAGGCACAGAGTCAAAAAAGTAAATTAAAAGGATATGTTTTTGAATAATAAAGAAAATTAAAATGTGAAAAAAAGAATAGTTAGTTAGTTGGTCTTGCTCAGTGAGAGGAAGCAAACATAGTTTAAAAGGGGATGCACCAGATCTGTATGTTCATTGTAGGCTAAAATACAAGAATCATTCACTGATGGAGATACGGATCTGATCTGCCCCAGAGGCAACGTTTTGTGTTGTTCCATCCCTCTAGCCAACAAAACAGGCAGATTTGCTTTCCTAAGGTTACATAACTACAAATATTATTAATGTTGTTAAGCCATCTTTAAAATGATGCGATTGCCAGATGATCTGACTCCATGCCCTCTGCAGAAGTAAATCCTGCAGGTCAACTCTAAATTGTATGAAGGAGTGATCTGCTGACATTGTCACCCAGATATCACCAGCATTTCATTAGGTCGGTGTGTCTTTACAAATTACTAGTCACAGATTGCAGATACCCAAACTCAGTTATCCCTTTTAGACCACAGAGTAAAGTGGAGAATGGGATCAGCTTCTCCTTGCCCTTCACACAGCTCTTGCTCTCATTGGAAGGATTTTCCTGGTTGTCCTTTCTTTATACATACTTCCCAATTTCTCCCTATCAGGGCTGTTTTCTCTGGGCATTTATGAACTCTGAGATATCTTAAACCGAGGCGATCAAAATCAGACCAAGGGCACAGAGACAGAGATGTCTGATACACAGTCATTAGAATATAGTTAGTGTTAATGGACGTCCTCTTGATGGACATTTGCTTTTGATAGTTGAAGTATTGTAAGAATGGGTCACTGGTATCTGCAATAATGAACTCCCAAATCTTAGGGTTACAATAACATTTGCTGGGCACATGTCCAAACCAGATATCATGGTCGAGATTCAGCCCACATCTGGATTTCTGTCTTAGGTTCTGGATGTAGTTATGTAACCTTAGAAAGAGCAAGGGTGAGCCCCAGAGTACCTGAAGCTGGGCAGCCATGATAGGGAACAGTTTGGAGCTGGCCTGTGCTGTTGATATATTCAAGAAATGCCAACAAACCAAAACTGTTCAGTATCTTGCCAGTCATGTTTGAATGTTTGTGAACCCTTTTGTGACCTTTTGGACAAAGACTTTGAAGTATTTGCCATTTTACTCTTCCACTTCATTTTGTAGATGAGGATTCACAGGTCAATAGGGTTAAGTGACTTGCCCAGGGTCATGGAGCTAGCAAGTGTCTGAGGCCAGATTTGAACTCAGGGAGACGACTTTGCCTGACTCCAGGCCTGGCACTCTATGGACGATGGCACCATCTGGTGCCTGATCTCATATTAGCAAAGCTATAAATAACAATATTTGAAAACAGAGAGTAGTATCAGGAAAAATAGTGTCAAATCAAAAAAATGAAGACAAAGAATCTTCTTAAGGAGGAGAGGATAAGTATTGAGACACTGTGTAAGGGAATGGCCCAGGACATAACCCTTTTGGGCAAGAGAGAGGAACCCTAAGGCCAATAGACAAAGGGGCAGATAATTCGTGACCTGAGAGGCTGCTACTGATCAAGAACTGATTGGGGGAGCCAAAGACATCTTAAGTAACAGCCCTGGCTACCTATATGTTAAGCTTCGTTCTTTCTAAGCTTCTGAAGGATTTGAACTTCTGGGAGGAAACTCTAAATTTCAGGTTTAAACTTAAACTCTTATTTTTAAAAGAGGCTTTCTGTAGGTAGAAATGAAATGGCTTAAACTTCAAATGTGAGCAGATGTCCCAGAATTCCTTTGAACCACAAAGATTATCTTGGCAATGAATGACCTCATAGAAATGGTTTGCTCCAGATGGGAAGACTTGAAATTTTATCTCGAATGCTTATGTTGAAGTTCTCTGCTACACCTGGCAGGAGGAAGAATTTTCTACATTTTCAATTTCCCTAAAAGGTCAAGAAATAGATCTTGAGTCATTGAGCAAATAAAATTTAGTTGTTTTAATAAATCTTATTCCCAGAGAATTAGTTACATCTGATAACACCCACGGATCCAGCAAGCCAAACCCTGCTTTGGAAGCCTATCTGCCCTGTCCCTGGAAGGCCTTCCTTCCTTTCTTGATTCTAAGTTTCCCTAGCTTCCAATCACACAGAGGACAGGTCAAGTACTACCTTATAGATGAGTCCTTTCCTAATACTCAGATTTGACTCTCCCCACCTACCTCAAAATATCTCATGTTTCATTCATCTAGTAGAACATAAGCTCCTTGAGGGCAGGGAGTATTTTTTTTTGTTGTTGTTGCTCTAATATCCCCAGGGCCAAGTACAGTATTTGCAAATAACCATTGTTAAATAAATGTTTGTTGGGTTCGATGGGGTGATGAGCCAAGGCAGACATGGACCATTAGTCCTAGTAGTCAGGCAATGATTCTTCCATACTTCTTCCTCTTTGGGAAAGATCTGAGAATCTACCTGCCAGTATGTTATCAACAGGACACGTGTGTGTGTGTGTGTGTGTGTGTGTGAGTCTGGGGTTAGTGTGTATATGTGTGTATCTACAGCAACCAGGTGGCACAGTGGATAGAGCACTGGGCCTGGAGTCAGGAAGACTCATCTTCCTAAATTCTAATCTAACCTAAGACACTCCTGCTGTGTGATCCTGGGCAAGGAACGGAACTCTGCCTCATTTTCCGCATCTGTAATATTAGTTGTAGGAGAAGATGGGAACCAACTCCAGCATCTCTGCCAAGAAAACCCCAAATGGGGTCACAAGGAGTTGGAAGTAGCTGAAAAAGGATAAAAGCACATGTGTGTGAGAGAGACAGAGAGGGAGTACACACACATATACATACATACATACATGCATACATACATACAAATACACACAGATATTTAATATCTCGTTAATTTTGGAAGGTTTCCATGAATTGCTACAGAATGAAATAAGTCAAACCAAAGGAATAAGACACATAACAATTAAAAACAAATGAAGAAATTCACTGAACAAGCACCCAGGGCGCTCTCAACACTATGCAAGGAGTTGGTGCCATTGGTAGGAAGAACAAAACACTTCCTACCTGCCATCAGCTTCCACTCTAAAGGGAAAATTCCCAAAGGGAAGATGAATAATAGAGGGAACACACAATCAAGTTCCTTTTGAAAAAAAAGGAAGAAGGCCTCAGTTTCCTTAGCTGGAAACTGAGGGAGTTGTATGATCCAGAACTCTTTGCGATAAGTGGCTTCTGAGGACATTCTTCAGGTCTGGAACCTCAAGCCATAAATTCTGTCCCTTCTCTCATAAGAGGTGGGCTGAGGGGGCTTTGAGGCCAGCACAATGCATGCAGCACCACAAAAAGGCTCTGTAAAAGAGGTTTTTGCTTATGTTTTCCTTTGTTACAAGGGAAGGTTCAATTGAAGGGTCAAGGGCAAATTCGTGTGATTTAAAATTGAGGTCCCTCAATAGGAGATACATTAGATGGCACCTCATTCCTTAAATCTCGTCTCTGTAAAAGCACTTTGAGTGGGTCACCATCCTCTGTCCTAACAACTCTCAGACTTTCAAGGCTTCTCAGCTAATTCTTCAATTAAAAAGAAAAAGTCCCAGTGTTTCCTGTATAGAGCGTAATTGGAATAAGGAACTGAAACTTCTATTTTAATGCCACATGCAATCAACATTTTCTTTCTCTGATAACTTCATCAGTCACCAATTATAACTCAAAGATCACATTCCAGAACAATTTCCAAAATGAATTTAATTGAAGGTTTTTTTTTAATGGCATTCATGAACTGTTCAAAAAAAATTCAGTCTCTTCTTTTCTTGGCTATATGACTTGCAAAACAAAATGTTTTCAGTAATCTAGCAATCTCTTTTTACAAAAGAATTTCCTTTAAGAATTGAGAAAATCTAAGTATTGATACATATGCTGTCAATCCAAAATCTCGTCTAAGAGCACCAATTGTTTCTTTGTACACGTAGCCTCAGCTTATAGCCTGGAACACAGTAGGCATTTAATAAGTGCTTCTTCATTGACATTGATATAAAGATAAAAACATTTTTAGTGAAGGGGGAACCTAATTAATGCCTCTTTGGAAGCCTTCATAGATCAAGGGCTAATTAAGTTCTGTAGGGACCCATATAGTTACTGTTTACACAATCAGTGTTCATGATTACCAGTTTGTTAAACCATTCTTCCAATCATTCAGCTCTCTTATAGCACTGCAGGATTCAGGACCTTCCTGTGATATGCACTGGTTGTATGGGCCTGAGTGAAGTGCTTCCTCTCTTCTCTATGGACATCACTTTAAGATGCTAAGTCCTAGAGCAGATAGTGACCTTCATTGACAGTGAGAGCTTCCTCCCTTGGGATTTCCTGTTCCAAAGTCCAATGAAAGTAGTTTCCGTTTCCTCACTCGTGAATGAGGAGCCCTTACACATTTTTAGTCGAGAAATTTTATGATCTTAGTGCTACATGGCAGAAATGAATCTTGCAGTGGTATCTAAGATGATGACAAAACAAGAGACTGGAGATGGGGGAAGCCATTAGGAGGCCAATGTGATTAGCCCTGATTATCTCGGAGAGATAAGAAGTCCTGTGTTAGGAGAGGAGGCATGAGATTCTGGGTTACAGATCTGAGAATCATCTGCATCAAGATGAGAAGTGAAAGCACTGGAAGATCATCCCCAGAGAGCCATGGAAAGAGGACATGGTCCCTAACACTGAGGTACTCAGTCACTTAAGTAAGGAAGATGAAGAGGAAGTCAATGAAGCCAATGAGACATTGGCTGAGGGCCATGGACGTTGTGTCCTAGAAACCAAGGAGGAAAGTCTGTAAGTGTTATATGCTGTGGGAAAACCACAGAGAAGGACAGGGTTAAAGAAAAGGCTCAGAAAGAGCTGCTTTTCAGTAATGCAGTTAGTAGGAAAGCCAAATTGCCATGAAATCAAGATGGCGTGGTTTATGGAGCTGTCAGCTACTCTAGGAATGGTATCTGAAGCTTGAATATCCCTATGTCCATTTGACAGATAAAGAAATTGAAGGTTAGAGAGTGGAAATTACTTACTCAAGGTAGCACAACCCCCCATGAGGAATATGGAAGACTCACACCCAGTGCTTTTCCTACCATATGCCCCAAGCAGCTTGGCCTGGCTACAGAATTTTCATCAAAGTTAATTTTTTTAAATTTTCCTTTATTTACTTTTTAAATGAAGGCTTTATATACAAAATGAATAAAGTATGCAGCAAATTATAAGAGGTCAGTTCAATTAACACTTAGTAACTGAGAATGTAAATAAACAATGAATTATAAACAAAACCGAAAAGAACACAAAGCATTTCAGGGAGGAGAGACTGCTCAGGGGTGATAGTCTAAGCTCTACCTGACAAAAGAAACCCTTGTAAACTACCTTCCCCAAGGGGGCCTCTAGCCTCTGATTGAAGACCTGCAAGGAGGGGGAGCCACTGACTTCCGATTCCATTTAGCAATTTCCCGGTTTGTCGCTAGACATTTAGGCATGATATAAGGCAGGGGGCATTCCTTTCTCAGGAATGACAGGCCTAATGTCAGGCCTAAATCTGTCCTACTTCATGACTTCTCTTCATTGATCCTAGTAGGGATCTAGGGCCACAGACAACAAGCCTAATCCTTTCCCCCCTCCCAATACTTAGTGGTGGCCACCCTCACTCCCCTCCCCAAAGTCTTCTTTTCTTTAGGCTAAACAGCACCTCCAATTCCTTTATGCAACTGTTCTACAGTGCTGACCCAAGGTCCTTCTCCCTCCTGGTCACTGTTGGCTGGACATTATTTTCTATCCTGTATGTCCCAGCCAGTGGTACCCAAGATGGAGCATAGTCATCTAGACATGACCCAACCTGGGCAGGGGCCAGGGGAACACTGCTTCAGAAACTGTCCAAAGGTCACGCTAGTTCAGGGCTTGCCATATATCACTATTGACTTGTCTTTCACCCACAGGCTTTGTGTTTAGTTTGGAACATTCTAGTATCCAGTTTGCTTCCCAAGCTATTGAATACTGAGAACACCTCAGATTTCTAGAGCTGCTTCTGGTTTTTGGAACACTTGCCTCACAACGAAACTACTTCCACGCTACCCTTGATATATCTTGTATGCACACAGTTGTGTGTCTGTGACATTCCCCATTAGAATTGTGTGGGACATGAAATTAGTGAAAACTTCTCAGTCTGGAATGTACCCCCGCTCCTGAGTGTCTACCCTCCCCCTTCTCCTGTCAATTACTTTTATCTTCCTTTGTTCATTTCTTCCCGCCTGGTGAAGGCCAACCCCCTTGTAGTCTCATTGGGGAGGAGGTTGGGAAGTGAATTTTCACCAATGAGAGAGGGCAGTTGGCCAGGAGAGGGGACGTCCCAATTAGGTTTTTAAACCTTGGAAGAGGGCTAGGCTCTCTCTCTTCCGGCCTGGCCTCATGCATCAACATGCGTAAGACGTCATCTCATGGGGCACCCCTTTCTTCCCGGGAGAAAGGGAATAAATTCCTTTACTTATCTAAGGCATCTCTGTGTTTACTTTTCTAATTAAATTAAGAATAATGGGTATTTTTTATACCACAAACAGAATGGAAGGTCCTTGAGGGAAGGACCTGGTTTTGCCTTTCCTTGTATCTTCTGTACTTAGAGCATTGTCCAATCTAATAAAGGCTTATTAAATTGACTTCCCAGAGACAGAGTGAAAGTCCTTTCATGCCTATTTCACAGAAGGACAAGTTGATTTTCTGAGAGGTTTAGTGTTCTTTCTTCGAGGTTTTAGGCAGTCAGCCTCATGGATGGAATGGGAATACATGTCTGGGAGTTTCCGAAATAGATTTACTTATGTTAACACAACTGGCAAGGATCTGAGGAGGGCTTTAATCTTAGCACTTATGACCCTGACCATGATGACAATGCCACCTTACTACTGTGCCTCATGGAACATAACCATTCCTCCATCAAGAACTTTAAGCCCCACAATGATCGTGGAACCATATGTCCAGAAACTATCATAAAGGCAGAATGCGGTTTCCATGCTCTTCTTAGTTACACTGAGGACCAAAGAGATCACTTGGACATTGATTCTAGTTTCAGGGATTTTCACATTGAGAGAAGACAAGAGATTTCCCAACCTACCCCCTTTTCACTCTTCTCTTTCTCATGTCAAACATGTTTAACAATGTCTGCTCTTCGTTCCTGTTGGCAGGCCTGCCATTTGAATTTCAAGGTAACTAATCCAAAGATTTGATTCAAAGCAGCCTTTTGTTTTCTCTCCCCTCTGGGAAGATGATATGACATAGAAGCTTTCTGAAAAATTAAGAATATCAAAATAAACAGGAAATCTAAGGAGGATAATAGATTTGCTCTCCCTCCCCATGTCCATTTGCATGCTGGATTTATCCAACCTTGCTTGCTGATTCTGTTTCTGAAAGATTTTATAGAATCATAGAATTTAGAGGGAGAAGGAAACTTGTTAGCTCCTGCTGTAAAAAACACCTACAAGGGGTCTCCCTTCTAGCATTTTGAGCAGTGGTCATCTCGCCAATGTTGAAGACCTCCAATGACCAAGGTATAAGCGGCTCCTTTAAAACTCTAGACCCTTACATTCCTTGATGTCCTGGGGAAATGTGCCTCCTGTTTTCTCTGGGTATAGTATGCATTTAGGGTGATTAGATCCTGGACTGCATAGAGTGGTGGGCCTGGAATCAGGAAGAATCATCTTCCTCAGTTCAAATCTGGCCTCAGAAACTTACTAGCTATGTGACCCTGGATAAGTCACTTAACTCTCACTCACTTCCTCATCTCTAAAATGAACAGGAGAAGGAAATGGAAAATCATTCTACTATCTTTTGCCTAAAATCCCCCAAAGGGGTCATGAAAAGTCAGACAAAACAGAAAACGATATAACCAAAAACAGTGTGTGTTTACTTACCCATGGTGTGACCCTCTGTGACCCGATAGAATGTAAACTCCTCAGGAGACAAACTTCCATTCCATTCCCTGAGCACAAGGTTGTTCTGTCCTATTTGCTTTTGCTGAAGCGCGTGCGTTAAATTGAACCCATCTTGGTGGCATTGCTTTGTCCGTTTGGCCCATGGTAAATTGCTTTTATTTTTCCTTAGATCCATTTTATGCAACGTTTTTTGAACAGACAGGACTCTTAATAGTTGTATTTGTTTTTCTTTTTTCCTACCTTTAGATAAAGAGGTGTGCATGTATCTTGGTGTGTGTATATGCAGGCCTGAACGAGAAAGGCTATTTAAGCCTCTTAAAACAATACACTAAATCCTGCCTCAGCTCATCTAGGACCATTTTAAGCTCATTATCATCTAGTTAAATGTTGCTTCTTAACCTTTTCCAACCTACTGAGACAAGGCGCTTCTCACCTATTCAAACAGCTTAGACAAAGCAGTCTGGGTATGGAAGGTTCATGGCTCTGGCCCAGGAAGCGAACACTGTGCGTATTAAGCCACATTTCTGTGACTATGCTACTGGGATTAGAAAGACACTGACCACCTCTAAATTCTATGATTCTCTGAAATCATTTCAAAGCAGCATAAAAGGACTAGAATCTTCCACCTTGGATTTGCATGAAGCCTCGACCAGGCAACATTCTGGTGGCCTCATCATCTGCCATACTCCCTACCCTTCTTTGCTCAGAGGTATGACCAGTGATGCACAGGATGTGAGTGTGAGTGTGAGTGTGAGAGTGTGTGTGTGTTTGTGCTGTTTAAATTCCTAACCTGGGCCTGGACAATCATAATTATGAAGACACACATTTGCATAATGCTTTCCTACAATAAATCTATGGGCTAAATAGGGCAGAGGTCATTATTACCATTTGGCATATGAGGCAATGGAAGTTCACAGAGCTTTAATGGCTTGCTCCAGGTTAGAGGATCATGGATCATGGCCTTAGAGACACGTGTGAGATACTGGCAGTCAGCTACCCTAGCACCCTCGCTGTATAAATGAGGAAGCTAAAACCTAGCACACAACAGCAGCTTATCTGGGATCACACAGCTGGTAACAGCAATGAAAGCCAGTATTCTGAGATGCACATTTAGGTCCATCTGCAAGGAAACATGTCACACAACTATTGGATAAGGGATCGGAATGCAGATCTTCCACCTTCAACATTAACCACTGTCAGCCTCTAACTGCTGCTTGTGAAATGGGACAAAGTCCTCCTAATAGTCAGACAGCTACTCAATAGACACTTATGAAGCATCTACCGGATTCTAGATTCTGGGCCAACCCTAAAAATAGAGCATAGAAACACTGCCAGACTTATACTATTGTAAAATCAGTGCTGTGACAGAGGCAGCCCTAGGAAAACATCCCCAAATCTGGAGGTTTGGGGGAATCTAAACAAAACCAATATTGGAATCATCAAATGGGAAACCTGGAAATCCGATCAGACATAGCACCGCATAGGGGAAATGCACTGGCTTGACAGTTACATGGTTGGGTTCAGCATAGACACAGTACTTCTGGGGCTATTACTTTAGTTTCCTGGGTTGGATCTCTGTCATTTCATCTCTAAGGAAGTTTCACTAGCAAGCCTCTGAGGGCCCCTTCAGCTCAAAATCTGTGCTTCTGTGAGTACAAGTGGCGCATTTTATACTTAGTGAACTAAGATCCTCAATGGAGGAAAGAGAATAGGGCTCATAATAATAAATGCTGAAGTATGCTTTGGACAATATGATTAGGTATTATAAACTAATATTATATTAGTAATATTATAAACTAATATTATAAACTGAAAACTCCAACCAGAAGCTTAGGTTTTTGAATCGTTGCTTATTGTTCTCCCCATATTATCATGATACCTATAAGGCCAACCTTCACGTTCATGTTTGCCTTAGACAACTGAGTACGGAGAAAAAGCACAAAGGAAGAAATCAGGGAAATAATGTTGAAGGGGTAGAAAGGGAATGTCCACATAGAAAGTGGGATAGATAGCCCATAAAAGGTTTTGGTATCTATAAGCCAAAACTAAGAAAGAATGCCAGACTATTGGCTGAAGCTCCATGAATACCTTAATGGGACAATAGAGTTATATCTATCCTATCCTATCAAGCTATACCTCTGTAGGAAAAAAGTAGGTAGTCAGTGGATGGAGAGCTGAGCCTGGAGTCAGGAAGACCTGAGTTCAAATCCAGCCTCTGACCCCTACTGGCTGTTTGACTCCAGGCAAGTCACTTAACATCTGTTTGCCTTAATACACAGGGAAAGGAATGGGCAAATCACTCCTGTTTCTCTGCCAGGAAAATCTTATATGGTGTCATGAAGAGTCAGACATGACTGAACAAAAGAGTGCTATCTGGTTCTAGCTGGAGGTCACAGTCACATTGATGAGAAAGTAATTCTCTCAAATATGGAGATCTCTAATGTTGTTTTTTTTTGCAGTAGCTAATTGTTTTTTTTTTAATTTGTTTTCTTGTTTACATTATTCATTTTCATTACATTTTTGAATTACACATTTTCTCCCCGTCTTGCCCCCTGTCCCAACCTTAAAACAGCAATCCCACTGTAAATTCCCTCCCCTGCTCTGCTCTCTTATTTTCTGGTAGGGCAGGGAGGGTCTCCCTATCCCAGCCCCTGTATATCTTAATTCCTAGTTGCAGGTATTGGAGAACTTTGAATTCTAGATTCTTTTGATTCCTCCCTTGTCACCCACTCCTACTAGAAGGACACTCAGTTCAATACAAGCTATGGATGTGTGATTATACAGGACATCTTCATAGTGGACATATTGTGACAGTGATCATTTGTCTCTCCTTCCTATCCCTCCTCTCCCCCCTTGTTCTGTTCTCTACCATGTCCCTGTCTGTTTATTGAAGTGTGTGCTTCTAGCGTCCCTCCCCCAGACCCTGCCCTCCCCTCCATCCTACCCCCTGTCATCCCCATGCCCCCTACTCTTCTGTGTGGCCTGATGCCCAGTTTAGAGTTTATGCCATTTCTTCCCTAGGCCAATTTCAATGAGAGTACTTGAAAGTAAAATTGTAATTGTTATCCCTTCCCTCTTCTCTATGGGATGATTAACCCCATTTTGTGTCTCCCTGTCTCCTCTCATTCTAGTCCTCTCCCACCTCAGAATTTCACCTTTTGAAGTATTGTCGCTTCACATTTCATTCATCCTATACCCTCTATATACACATATACACACATGCACAGATATGAATTCATATGCATATATAGCCTCCTATATGGACCTATGTGTAAGTATACATACATA
>CM053593.1:4562861-4618896 GCA_028646575.1 Pseudocheirus occidentalis | reverse complement strand
TTTTGCCCTCTGATTCCAAAACATCAGGTCTATTTTCTTTGAGGATTTCTTGAAGGATGCTTTCCAAGCTCTTTTTTTTTTTGGTCATGGGTTTCAGGTAGACCAGTAATTTTCAAATTGTCTCTCCTGGATCGATTTTCCAGGTCAGTGGCTTTTTCAAGGAGATATTTCACATTGCTTTCTATTTTTTCATTTCTTTGTAACAGTTTAATAGTATCTTGGTTTCTCATAAAGTCATTAGCTTCTACTTGCTCCACTCTAATTGTGAAGGAATTATTCTCTTCAGTATGCTTTTGAGATTCTTTTTTCATCTGGGAAATTCAACTTTTTAAGGCATTCTTCTCATCATTGGCTTTCTGGGTGTCTTTGGCCATTTGAGTTAATCTATTCTTTAAAGTGTTGTTTTCTTCAGTCAGGTTGTTGACTCTCTTTTCATGATTTTCTCGAATCATTCTCATTTCTCTTCCCAATTTTTCCTCCAGTTCTCTTATTTGGTTTTCAAAGTCCTTTTTCAGTTGATGTATAGCTTCTAGGCATTCTTCAATTGTCTTGGAAGCATTTTGTGTGGGAGTTCTGAGTTCTGGGCTCTCTTCCTCCCGTTCCATGCTTTGACCCTTTTTATCCACAAAAAAGGATTCTAGAGTTTTATGGGTATTTTTATTTTGCCTCCTTTTCCTCATGTTGGCCAGTCAATTAATTGGTTGGTTTTTTTTTAGGTCTGTGAAACTCTGCTTCCAGTGGGGGAAGCTCTGTTCCAAATGGCTGGGGTTTTCGCAACTGCTGGAGCTATTAGGGGGGTGTTGCAAGTCCACCCAGCTTTGGCTTGCTGAAAGTGCACCCCAGGACCACCACCCAAGACCACGATCCCTATCCAGACCACTCAATGCAACAGCACTTGGCCCTGATCAATTGATTCAGCCCCCGTGCTGTGTCTGCAGGCCAGGGTCTCTGAAGCAGCCTGGTGGGGGCCGCCAGCAGATCCAGCAGTTCCCTTCCCCCACTTCTTCCTTGCCCCGGGGGCAGAATGGCCAAACTACTTTTACCACTCCCAAATTAATTTTCAAAGTTTCACTTTCACTAACAGACTCTGACTCTTTAAAGCTCCCCTTAGGCAGGTGCTTTAGATTTTCTTTGAAGTAGACTAAAGCTGCGGTTTGGGAGGCTCCTCCTGGCTGCCACTGATGTTTTGGGCTGGCCGGTCTCTGCTCTGCTGCTGTGTGAACTGAGCCTCTCTCGTCCCTGATCCTCACACCTTGACAGATGTGGAGGTGCTGGAGGCTCTAGAACCTCTGCAGGCTGGCTGCGAGGCTTGGCTCAGCTCAGCCAGGCTCCTTCCCACCCCCGGGCCTGGCTGAGGTCTCGGCTTCAGGCTGTTCCAGTCTCCACTCCGGCTGCCCGCTGAGCCCCTGCTGCCAAGCTGCCTTCAGCGAGAGATGGGTTCTCTGTATTTTTGCGAGTCTGAGAGTCCTAGACTTTATCTGGGCTCATAATTTAATGTGTGTTTAGGGTTGTGGTGTGGGAGCTGCGGGACCTTGCTGCTTCTATGCTGCCATCTTGGCTCCTCCCTGAGATCTCTAATGTTACCGAAATGCCCCACAATATTATTAGCAATGACACTGAGGAGGAACGGTGACTGGCAAAGATGAATACTCAGAATGTAGGAAGAATTAACGCATTGTCAATGGTAACTATTTTATCATGAAATATCTTAAACAATTGAATATATTTTCAATGACACTTGGAATTTGCACTTAAGCAGGTTTGTTTCAATATTATTGAATTATGTCTTTGAATGGTTTATTTAGGAATATTAATGTTTCAAAAGAATATATTTTAGAAGACTTTTATTGTACTATTATTGTTTTTATTATCATTATCAATATTATGAAATTCAAGTCACATTAAAGATGTGCCCTTATTCTTCTTCTACATCAGAGATCCTGGCTTCTAGTACATGCAGTCTTCTGATTGTTAATCTGTTGTTCTGGAAGGAGACCAAGAACATCATGAACCATTAGAAACCAATTGGACAGTTAGGTGCCAGCCCCAGAGCATGCGCAAAAGCCAAGACCAACATACCCAGGGACTGTATCCCTTCCTTCAACCTCTTGCTTTTGATGACACAGTCAGAACTGGCTCTACGCATTCCTCCCTCTCTTTCCTCTGTCATTATTAGACAATTTAGAAAATACTACTATTTCAGTCATCCTGTGGATAGCAGGCCAGTGTCCTTTTGGAATACTGACCTTTTATCTAATAGCTTTTATTAGTTTGAGCCCTGAGGCTCTGAGATTTTGATCAGAGCAAAGCCACCCCACTACATGCTCCCGGGGCCAATGGCAGTGGGGGCCTTGCCCAAAGATATTCTCTTCTCCTTGTTCTAAGTAATCAAATTTTGTGACCATTATCCTTCTGTGCTCTGCTGTTTTTGAGTGGAGTTCTCTCCCATTACACAGTCACAAGATCACAGAGACAGAAAGGAAGGGACTTGAGAGGCCATCTGGTCCCACCCTTCATGACACGTCTATACAATCTGAGATCCAGAGAAATGAAGTGACTTGCCCATAGGGACACAAAGAGCAAATGGCAAAGTCTGGATTGGAACCTCATTCTTATTCTCACTACACCCCTGAACTCATGCTCAGTCATGCTGATGATGGAGGTACTGAATCAAGCATGGTGTGATCTGCTTGGTCACATTAAATACTATAATCTGTTTCAAATTAGTAAGAATTCCCTGAGAGTAATGAATGAATCCTCCAGGCTCTGAAGTGAGACACATGACTTCCTTCAAAGGTTTGTGAGTTCACTGAGCTTTCTATCTGCATCCTGTATTAAGGAAAAATTCAACGTCTGTGTTCTTCAGAGTTTGCTTATTATAGAATAACTTCTAACTCAATTTAACTAAAGGAAAATCCGAGATTTTGTCATATGAAAGAAAGAACTGAATAAAAGGATCAAAGAATGAAAGAAATATTGTATTAATGAGTTAAATGGAAACCTCAATGTCTAGCACAGCTCTCATTTTGAAAGGCTTTACTTTTTAAAAGGACATTTCATATTGTCAATAACTATTCATAGATACACTATTATCTAAGTAGTGAATTCAAAATTAAATACTTCCTGAACTTGAATTCCTAGCCCTGTGTGTAAACATGTTTGGTTTTCTAGGAGGCAGAGAATCTTAGAGCTAGCTAGAAGAGCCCTTAGTGTTCATCTCATTCTGTATTTTTCTCATTCAGTTCTTTTATGTCTTTGACTGGAGATCACTGTAAAGTCAGTCTTTACTGGAACACTCACTACTTGATGAAGGAGGCCCGTCCACTGTTAAGACAGCATATTTTGTTCCCCTCTGCTTCTTCCCTCTCCCTATCCAAAGCCAAACTCCAGTTAGTTGTAAGAGTAACAATAAAAAAATAATTCTCAGTAGCAAAGAGTAGCAGATGGAAAGGTGACTCAAGGAGTGAGGAGACCAGGTTCTGCTCCTGTTTCTGACATGCATTGCTTGGGTGGCCCTAGGGAATCTCCAAGACTACAATCCTTACTGAATGGGTTGGGTGATAGGTGTTTACACATTGGCAGTATGAAAGTGTGTGTGTGGGGGTTATGCAAAAGCACAAAGACAGGAAACAAACAGGATGCACAAAGTAAAGAGGAATGGTTTGGGTATTAGGGTGAAGGAGGAAGATGGAGTCACGTTGGGGAAGGTCAATGAGTGACATTTTGGTGAACCCCGTTGTTTTAAAGGGTTCTAGTATATTTTTTTCTGTTTAAATTCCTCTAGTCATATATTTATCCTGAAAATATTATGTGTAAACATAGCTGTTCTCCTGTTGTCTCCCTAGTTAAAGCAGCAGGACCTGGAGAGCAGGGTCTTTGTTGTCATCTTTGCCTTTCTTTGTAGCCCCAGTCCTTAGCATAATGCCAGATGCACAGAAGGCTCTAAACAAAGGCTTGTGGTCCATTTTATGTGTCAATCATATTTTCTAGTGTTTTTAGGGATCCATGTGAATTTTAATGATTGATTGTTTTGCTGCTCTTTACTCTTTACTCTTTGAGTTTGGGGTTGGTTTTTTTTTTGGACAATCAGAGCCACATTTTCCCGTCTCCATTTTCCCCCTCTTTTATTATTTTTTGGCCCTCTTATTCTTCAAAATTTCTCAGTGGCTCCTGACAGTTGTTCTGTGATCACATCTAAATTTTTTTCAAGACTACCTTGAAAAGTAATTTATCTGGACCTTGGGGCTTGATCCAATTTCTTCTTAGCTTTTAAAATCTACTCTGATATCAAGAGGGAGATTCTTTCTGCAGAGCTGGGAGAAAATTGTAATGGAAGTAGCCCGAAAAACAAACTTGTTTCTGTTTGTAAATGGGGAGCTTTGGAGTGAACAAAATACACATGAAATTACAATCTCTATTTCACACTTAATGAAACATATTATTTCTGGTGGAATGTAAACTTCTTGAAGACAAGGGCTATTTTGCATTACAGCCTTAGTGCCAAGCATATCGTAGAATTTAATCAATCAAAAAGTATTTGTTAAGCTCCTACTATGTGCCAGACACTAAGATATCCTAGAAATACGTGCACAGAGAATGAAACAATCACTTCTCATAGGGAATTTGTTGAATAAAATTGCATTTGTCACAATTATTAAATATTATTTTTTTCAGTACTCTCCCATCTGAATATTGCTTTTCTATAGTATTGAAGGGATAAACACAAGTGTTAACTGAGTGTGTTAAATTATTAGTCTAGCATCAGTTCAATTCAATTAGATAAGCATTAATTAAGCTCCTCCTAAGTACAATGGGTGATATAAGACGTTTAAGGAACTTTCATTGTGGAAGCACCTTCTACCTTTGTACTACTACCACAGTTCTTCAGTGACCTGTAGTCTTAGAGAATACCTTAGGGCACTAAAAATTGAAAGGAGCAGCCAAGATTACACATCTATTACAGACAGAGGCAGGCCTTGAGGTCCAGGACTCCAAGTCTGGCTATCATCTCCTCTTACCTGCCCTGGCCCCACAGTGTAAGCCATAAAGCAGTTATCATGCAAAATAAGCCAGCCTCTTTGACTGCTTCCACAAGCCTTACCTGAGGTTTCTGTTTATGTGGTGTTTTAACAGAGGGATGCATCAGATCCTGGATTGAAGGGGAGATGGAAAGTACCTTAGTGTAGACTTCTCATTTCATAGCAGAGGAAGAGGGGCCCCTGAGAGGTTAAGTGACTTGTCCAAGATGGCATTGCAATCAGAGGCCATGGCAAGTCCTCTGACTCAATTCAGCACATTTTTTTTCCACAAGGCACAATGATGCCTCCAGCTTAAGAAACCAAAATCTTATATATGAGGAAACAGAATGCTAGGGAGGCAGATTGTTTGGCTAAGGTCATCTAGCTGGGTGCATTTCGTCCTTCATAACTGAGGGCCCTCTGCAAATAATTAAAAAAAGGTGATGTTTCAAAGCAAAGTGCAATTTAGTTTGACAAGTGGGCATCACTCAAAGAGCAAGGGAGCAGGAGAGGACGGGCCAGAAGCGAGCCATATATCACTGGGACCTAAGCCTAGGCTCTCATCTCCTTTCCCTATTGCTAATCAATAAGTTGGATGGATTATCTATGTTTGAGTGTAGACCGATTCTTCCTTCCAAAAATGAAATTCAGCAACACAGCAATTATCCCCAGGAGACTTGAGAGAAAAGTTTCCAACATCTACATGGGCTTACTTACCCTGGTGAATGCAGAGAACTCAGTGTTAAATGTGGTGGAAAATCAACTGTAGCCTCACTTGAGGTGTCATCAGCGTATTCTGAACATTGCTCCATGTAAATGATAGGCAGGGAAAATCATCCTGCACTTGTCAGGCACCCTCTGGTACATGCTGTTATTCCCCAGTTCAAATGATGCTATTTCCTAAATTGGGATTCCTGAGATGAAAAATCTGCCATTTCAATGTGTTCAGAGAAAGGATCAAAGGTCAAGCTGGGGGCCACAGGGACACTTGCATCTTTGACTTATCTCTCCTAATCCTGGGAGATGAGCAGAAATGCTTCCTGTACCAACACTGGAAGTTTCTTTCCTGCCTTGATTTCCTGAAACCTGATCTGAGTGCTGGGCCAGAAGGTGAGGCAGCCAGAGCAGCTGCAGCTCAGTGCGGCCTAGTGAAATATTGATTTTTTGCAGGATCTGCAAATATCAATATTTTTGTACCTGAAGTGAAGCAGAGGCGACCACGGGAAACATATCCTGCCAGCAAACATGCAGCTTTGGTACAAGAAGAGCTCGGCCGGGTTTAATTCAAAAGGTTTTTTGCTTTGTTTTCTTTTGCTTTTTTAAGGGAAGGGTAATATAGGGAAGGAAAGGGAAGGGGAAGTACAAGTTAATTGATAGCCCCTCCCTCTATGCCTTCCACAAGCCTGCTTCAATGCTTAGAATACATTCCTGCGCCAACTCTGTTTCTGAGAACCATTTTTTCCCTCCCCAAGTAAGCTCAGATCCCAGGGCATACAACACAAGGCCATCCCAGAGCCCGTCGGTTGGTATTGATCTTTCCCTCCTAAAATTTCCTCATATTTCCACACCTTCTCTTCAAGGGTAAGACAGTTTCAATTTTGCCTTTTTATTCTTAACACCTAATACAATGCCTGGCCCAGAAATCCTAGCTGCATGGATGAATGGATATGGTATTTTCTCCAAAGAATAAAAGATCTGAAGGTGGATCCTGCTTTTCTTTGTTTGTTTAATATCTAGCACAATGTCCATACCTAGTAGCTGCTTGAGAATTATTTGTTGAATATTGTTGGACAGAAAGACAAATATAGATATAACAATGACGTTTGTAATTTCACCTGTACTGAACACAGAGACAGCGAGATTCAGCAGCCCAGGAGACAGATCCCTCTACCCTCACTCATAATATGCTCAATTTATTTTGGGGAGAATTAAGTCTAAGAGAAGTTCAGAGTGGGTAGACTTGATGTGTTCACACCTGCATGGCTGGAGTGATCATACTGAAGAATCTGAATGGGTATATGTGTGGGGTGTGTGTGTGTGTGTGTGTGTGTGTGTGTGTTGTTTAGTCATTCAGTCCTTTCTGACTCTTCATGACCCTATTTAGGGTTTTCCTGGCAGAGACACTGAAAGGGATTGCCATCTCCTTCTCTGGTTCATTTTACAAATGAGGAAACTGAGGCAAATATGGTGAAGTGACTTGTCCAAAGTCACAAGCTTTTCTGAAGGCAGATTTGAACTTAGGAAAATGACACTTCCTGACTCCAGGTCCAGAGTTCTGTGCACTGCACCACCTAGCTGCCCCTCTATCCATATGTACATGCACTTATATAAATGTGCTAGAGATCACATAAGTTACCTTTAGAAGGCAGAATGACCTATAAAGTCAGTCATCTTTAGGACAATTCCCCATAGTACTGTCACCTTCAAAGACAGCTTTACTTGCTCAGTGTCAGTGAGACAGGAGACAGTGACCTGCCTTTCTGTTTCAGCTTTCTAGACACATAGGCTGTACAGCATGCCACTACAAAGGGGTGAGAAGTGGGGAAAACAGAGCTGGCAGTTATCTATTCTGCATCTCCTTTAAAGGGGCTCTGGTGCAGTGAAAAGAACCCTGCTTTGGGAGGCAGGGCGCCTAGCATTTCATATTATTGTATGTTCCCCAAGGGAGTTTAAATAAGTCACTTCTGTTGACTTACTCATAAAATGAAGGAATTTAACCCCTGGAGATGGTACCTAAGTGACCTTCTTCTTCCAAGTGCTCTGATCCAGTGTTTCCATAGTTATCCATTCAGAGATCCCTGCATCCATTGTTTCCACAGGCATTGAGGGGATCCCATGGATAGAGGACTGGATCTGTAGTCAGTAGGAACTAAATTCAAATCCATCCTCAGAAACTTACTAGCTATGTGACCATGGGCAAGTCACTTAAACTGTGTCTATCACATTTTCTCAACTGTAAAGTAGGGGTAATAATTACACCAATTTCCTAGGGTAAATATAAGCATGAAATAACGTCATGAAATAATGTCTGGCACCTAGCAGAAGCTTCAATGCTTATATCCCCTTTTCTATAAAGAACATGAGAATAGTCTGTGTATGAAAGAAACCTCAGGAATCATTTAGTCCAAAGGTGTGTTGAGTCCATAAAATTACCCTGAATTGAGAAACAAAGGGTCAGTCGTCTGTTTCAGTATTTTCTCCTGCTCCAAGCTTTGGATTAGCTCTCAGAATTTGATCTCATGGACTGCTGGGGACCAGAAATGCCTACAGATGCCTTCTAGGGACATTAAAGTATTCAATTCATTATCTAAAAATGTGCTCCAAAGGTATCTAGATTTTGAACCTGATTGTGTTAGACAGGCACCCATGGAGGACTTATGGGAAGATGAGCTAAAAAATCCCTCAGGATGAATGGGTGTGGGTAGCTGGTAACTGGCCTCTTTGGAGACGACACATACGGATGAAATCACCAATCTCCCAACTCCTGGAGTTTTTGGATTTCTCAAATCATCCCAAACATACATAATTGACAGCTTCATAGAAGACCATCTTGTAAACACAACTGTGGAGGATCACTGTGCCTTCACAATACGTTTGGATTCACTTCTCCTATTAACAAATTCTCCCCTATAGCCTTGTAATGCAAACAGTAATTACCCAATACATTCCTTCAGGTTCCAGCCTTGTTCAAATACAATGTGACTCATTTTTTACAGGACAGGGAGATTTTCCACTACAAAAGAAATGAACCCTTTGATTCCTACTAGAAAGGAAATTTTCTGATGGGCTACCAGGTGGGTCATTGTTAGGACTGTCATTTTATCCTGGCGTTTATTTAATTTCCAACCTTTTTCCGTGTAACTCACATATATCTGGAATAAAATATGCAAATAAATTCAGTCTCTGGAGAAGGGTAAATTCAGCCGTGAAGCTGACTACATTTCCATTTTCCTAATGTACTTTGGGCACTTCTGTGTGTCCACTTACATTAGCCTATGAAAGCATCTTGAGCTCTGTCAGCCCCCAAGAATGTGTTAAAATGACATGGTGAATTTATAGTTCTGAGAATAAATAAAGCCCTGCCTAGATGAGGCCTGCAGGACCATGTGTGTCTGGCAGAAACTTTCTATGCATTTTCAAGGCATATCAACAGAATCCTTTACCAAAAAGATGTAATATGTGCTATATGTGTGTAATGTTTTTTTTCCTTTAAGGACAATGGCTACTAGCCCAGCAGCCTCCAGGTCTACCTCATGTGAAAGATCATGTACTGGTGGAAAGAAAGTACTTGACACTTTCAGGCATATTATACATTTTGACATTAAACAACTAGTAATTATTCAAAGTACATTAACAGCATCCTCATGTGCTGAAGCAACAAATATTCACGACTGGAGCAGTGAGTTTTTCAAAAGAACTTTTGCATTAAAAAATCAACTCAAGCAATTGGGTTAATAAAAAGGGGTAGAAAAAAGAGGTTTGTGACCATGAATCATAGAGGGTGAGAGTGGAAAGGGTCCTTAGATACTATCCAGCCCTACCTACAGCTGGCCCAAATACCTTCTTCAACCACTTCAAAGACTGGGCATTCAGTCACTGACCGAGGATATCTAGGAGTTTGGAACTCTCCTCTGAACCATCTCATTGTGAGGATGGAGAACCCTAATTGTGAACACATGGGCTGTTTTCTTCTTTTGGTTGCTGCTGTTTCCTCTATAAGTCAAACTAACATGACCCATTCTTCAGCTATCACTCCCTTCTATGCTTCTGTACTCTGGGACCAGGCAGAACCATTCAGGTAGATGAAGCGGATCTGCACCTTGAAAATCTGACTTTATTTTATTTTTGCTAAGGAAAGCATACATTGGCTACCTGATCATACTAGTTTCTGGTCACATCTACACAATACCATCTATACTTTGGCCACTTCCCCATCCCAACCCCCCTACACTGGAACCTTACGTTACTGCCCTGGGACTCCAGACTTCAGCCAATGAGCCTTCACCTTGTCTTTCCTGGACTCAGATGTCCATGTTACTTCCTGGACAGCTCCATATCACTTAGCCCCACAGTATACATACTCACCTCCTCATCACCCTTTATAAATTAGCTTTCCCCACTAGAATGGACACTCCCTATGGGTGAGGATCGTCCAGTTTGCTGGTATTTTTGCTAGCTGCATTTAGCACGGTACCTAACATTGTGCTTAATAAATGCTATATCTACCTCCCTACCTAGTTACTTATCTGTGTCCCTCTCTTCCTCACTCCCTCCCTTCCTTCCTACCTCCCTACCTACCTAGTGGTGGATATCCATAGTGATCATAATAAAACTATTTTTATTCATCAAATACAATAAATTAAATCTACCCTCAATTTATTTTTTAATTAAAATTAAAATGTAAACATAAGATAAAAATGATATGTAAAATGTTAATTTTGTACTATTAGGGTGTGTTTAGGCACATGTGTAACCCTATGAAGGTGGGCCTATAAAAATCAGTCTAATTCTTCTTTGTTGAGACAGTCTTTCAAAACTATTAGGACAGCAATCATGGCCTCTTTATGGTAAGTAATTATATATATGATAAATGAATAAATCATACACTCACATATATACATACATATATATATTTAGATATGCATATATACACACACACATACATATATATAGTAATGAGGCATATGATGGTGATTAGGCTAGAAATCATTATTTGTGTTAGTCAAATGGCAAGAGATTAAAATGTGTTTCTTTGAGTTACCTCTCCAAAAGTTAATGATGTTTAAAATGAGAGGTAAAAGTTAAAGTTAAGATTCTAAGATCTGACTTAATTCCTCCATTTGCAAAATGGCCAGATTAGCCTCCAGACGTGCAAGGATCTAAAGTTACCTTGCAAAGTCCACATTTCAAGGCAGTGGGAATAGATGCCTCTTTCTTTGTTCTGTTGGAGTCTGTAATCACTCAACACTGCTCAGGGACTCTTCATCGTCCATGCAATAAAATCCAGACTCAGTCTAGGATTCAAGGTTTCATGGGGACCTGCTTCAAATTTGTCTTTCAGGCCTTGTGTCTCAGGCCTTTCATTCATTCCTTCAGCAAAGGTTGGATGATCGCTTGGGAAGCATATTATAGAGGGATCTCCGAGGGCTTTTCCAGTTCTAAAATTTGTTCTTTCTGTATTTTGTGACTATACCCTAGCTAGTCCTGTACATGACGCCTCCTTAATGTAGCTCAATCCTATATTGCTTTCTTCTCTGTGTTTTCAGCTTTTCTGTATCCCCAGAACTTAGCCTGACACACAGAAAGTGCTTAAGAAATGTTAAGCACTTGGTTTGACCTGACTGAAACTTCAAAAGGTTTAGTCATGTCCAGTGTATGACCCACTTAATATTAAAATATTTTTATCAGAAAAAAGACTGTCTAACCATGTTTATTTATCTTTTCCTTATGAAATTGAGGGGTTTTTATTTAATCCAAGTATATGCATTTGCATTTAGATTACAGTAAAAAAAAAAATCTCAATTTAAGAAGACCTGAGCTCAAATCTAGTTTTTAGCACTATGATTGGCACATAGTCGGTTCTTAAAATCTTGATTGGTTTTCCCTAATAGACTTCTGAACTGTGTGACCTCTCACACCTTCCTGAGCTCACATACAGGGTTTCTTCTAACACAAAACTCCCTTTTTCACTCTTGTTTCATTCCCATCTCTCTATGATCAAGTCCTGCCCATGTTTCCAGGTCTACCTCAAATGGAACTTGCTCTGCATTGAGTCTTCCCTGACTCTCTGCCCCCATCACCCCAGTCACAGGATGGAAGTCATCTTCCAGTATCTTCATGACTTGTGTCTCCCCAGTAGCACATCACATCCTGCTTGAAAATGTTTCTACATACTTCATGTCTCCCCAACTAAATCACGATGTCTTCAACAGCAGAGCTAATATCATTTATCTTTGTACCCTATCAATGTTCCCATGGTTCCCTGACATATGCAAGCAGGTGTTTGGTCAATAAATGTTTGTGGATGGAATGGAGTTGAAGAGCAGATTTTCTTTGAGTTCCAGGGTTTCTCTATAAAAATCATAAATATTGAAAAAAAGTCTCAGGGACAAGTAATTAGGTTAGAGCTATTCAGAAGTTTGACCTAAAGACAATATAAGCTGAACTGTGCTCAAAGCTTCTTTCCCAGATGTTTCTCTTGGGCTACATTGGATTTTTTAAGCCCTGTATTTGAGAGGGCTTTTAGATATCAAATATACATTATAAGCTTTGAATTGGAAGACTTTGAACCATTTTCTTCTCTTGAGCCATAGGGATGGGAACAAAACCAACAACAAAACAATTGCCACATCTTTCACTTATAGTGACTCCTTTGCAAACAACTGGATGAGCCCTGTGGACGAGCAGAGAGCAAAGCAGAAAGAGGCAGTGCAATGCCTGAGCAGGGGATGGCTCCTGAGTTGGAAGTCCTGGCCTCAAAACCTGCTGCAATGATGACTGTTTTAGGGAATTTCCATCAATACAGGTTGATGAGTCCTCTGTAACTAACTTTGCCACCAATGCTGAGAAGTTAAGCACCTGGTCTTGGTGAAATCCAAACCAAACCAAACCATGGATCAGATGCAGGTGAGGAACCCAAGTGGTCCTGAAAACTGCCTTCCAAAAAATAAAGATTGACTAAGTGTGAACAGCTACAGAGTTTGTCATTATTTCCTTAATCCAACTCTGGGCAAACCATGTTCTGTCTCTTAAATGGTCCGTAACTCAGTGTTTACCAGCTATAAAATCATCTAGCCAACAATTTCCTCTAGGTCACAGGAGAGGGACCTTGGGTCTCCAAGTCACATGTGGCCCACTAGTTCCTTAGATGCAGCCATTTGACTTAATCCAAATTTCATAGAGGATTTGTTCTGCAAAACTTGGACTCAGAAAGTATAAGGCCAGGACCTAGAAGGCCACATGTGGCCTTGAGGTCGCAGGCTCCCCACCTCTGGCCTAGGCATTTAGGTGGTGCCGTGATAACACTGTCTGACAATGTAGGAAGAGCTGAAATCAAAGACTGCCTCAGGTCTTCAATAGGGATATGACCCTGAAAAAGTCATTAAACTCTCTTAAGCTTCAGTATCCTCCTACGAAAATAGTGAAGTGATAAAAACCACATCTACTTCACAGACTTGTGAGGAGGTCAACTGTGATAACACATGTAAAGTGATTTGCAAGCATAGATTGTATTTTTTTCTGTCAGATCATCTAAACAGAGCTCTGAAGTAGAAAGAAAGAAAGAAAAATGGAGGCTCCAGACTTTTGGCAAAGCGCTTTATCAATGAAAGTCAATAATAAAGAAAGCTCTGAAAATTATCACAAATAACAGAAAATGAACAACTTTAATCCTCAGGGTATGATTGAGAGGAATTGGGTGGATTTTATCTAAGCTTACAAACTTAAAAAAAAAGTTAATTCTGAGAAGATTTTGAAAAAGCTAAAATAATTTCATCCAATGGTAGTTTGCAGGACAGTGAACAAAACACCAACATAAGAAGTTTGAGCTTTTCCAGGAGCAATAAAGCTCCTATAATTGTCTTTTTCAACCTTAGTGTTGCTTGCCCTCCTCCATCTACCCTTTGGCCTTTTTTCCAATGGTGGAGCCCCCTTACATTTGATAACTGCTCATGACCATGGCAGACAAAGGAAAGGGGAATCAGAGACTTTTAGGGCTAGAGATGGAGGAGATCTCACATTCTCTCTATTGCAAACCTTTCATTTTGCTGATGATGAAGCTGAGATCCCTAGAGGTAGATCTTTTTAGTTATAATGAGAAAGAAGTCTATATTTGAGGGAGGATGTGATGGGGGTGTTCATTTATCTCTGCTTATTTGCACTGCGGTTGTTGTTGGTGGTGGTTTTGGTGGTGGTGGTGTTTGCAGTGGATGTGGGGTTTTATATTTATTGAGAACTCTGAGCAAGGAACTTCTCCCAGTGCAAATTGGCCCCTTTCCAAAGAGTTAGATCTTAGACATTCAGGGAATTTGTAATCAGGGCAACTCAACATCTGGTTCATAACCAACAGCTGGATTGGCTCCATCCCACTCCAGGCTCCTCCTAACATCTTTTATAAGACTTACATGGGACACTAGACTCCATTTAGCCAGACTGAGGCACTGACTTACTCTGTAAGATCCTGGATACAGGTACAAATTTTACCTCTCTTTGATGATGGGCTTCTCACCATTTCATAAGTAAACAAACAAAAACCCCAGCTTATCTGTTTACAAACTGTTCATTGTGCAGAAGCTCTCTGACATTACCTTGCATTTACACTGCACTCTCTCCTGCTTGGACATTGCTTTGTATGTTTCCTCCTCTGATTATGACCATACAAGCTCCTTGAGCACACAGACAATGTTCTGACTTTTCTTTGTGACTTGAGTCTTTAACGCAGGGCCTAGCAAATTCTAGATTCTGAATGAACTCTTCTCGACTTCCTACTTCTAAGGAGCCAAACCAGCCTCTCCTTCATGTGCATCTTTAAAGGCACAATAATAGTTGCTTATCTTGTTATTTCTCCTTCCCTCCCCCTTCAAAAAATGTCCTTCTAAATTGATATGACTCCTCAAAAGATAAGTAGTCCTGGTGAGTAAAGATGCTATAAAAATGAAGCTGCCTATGGTTGCAGGAGCAAACACTGTTACCAAAATCTCAAAATCCTCAGACCAAATTTCAAGGCTCCTCGGCCCCTGTCCAGCTCATCAGTTTCTTTTGAAACTGAAGAGGAGGGAAGGAGGACAGCAGCCCAAACAGGTGTTCACTTGCTTGCTTTTGATTTTTAATGGAAAAAAAACCAAAGATCTCACCCCAAGCAATGCTTGCCCAGCTGTGAAATGTTGCTGACACCTGCGGTTGCCACATTCCCCACTGGTGAGATAGGTCAGTAACAGTGAAAGACAGATGATCAAGTGAAGAGGAGGAGGGGGAAGCACAGGAAGGATCAGGAGGAAAGACAAGAGGGAGACAGGAAAACAAGACAAACTGTACCAGAGACAGTGGCAGCAGGAGGGGAGAAATCACCACCAGGACAATGAAATTAGCCAGTTGTAAAGAGCAAACATAATATCATATATATGCATACACACATATACATGTGTGTGTCTATGAAGTATATACATAAATATGTGTGTGAGTGGGTATACACAGACACACACCTATCTTTTCCCTTTGTGGGAGCTCTGAAAAAGTGGGATCAAAATGAAATGGCTTCCTTATTAGAATGCTCTATACCTTCTGGCTTGGGTAAAGACATCACTGTTTTCTTCCGGACATTCTTATCCCAAATTTTCTCATTTATGTGCTACCTAGGAATGAGGATGCCAAAGATTAATTTTGGGATGGCAGAATTGCCGTGAATGCTGATGAACCGATACTGGCCATAACCCCAGGGATGTCTAGGTGCATTGTGGGTGTCAGAAGGATGAAAGGGATTTCTTCGGATGAAAAATATATCCTAAAAAGATTTCATGGGCTCAAGAGCATGATTTTTAAAAATGATGACATGAAATAGATCTGCATGC
The DNA here is from genome assembly GCA_028646575.1 of Pseudocheirus occidentalis. NCBI lineage: Eukaryota > Metazoa > Chordata > Mammalia > Diprotodontia > Pseudocheiridae > Pseudocheirus > Pseudocheirus occidentalis. The sequence goes on along the minus strand of CM053593.1, from coordinate 4,603,313 downwards.
CAATATATAACCTATACTCACACTAGGTTATGACCAGGATTCACACCTTCAGTGCTTCTGGTCTGAAACAGCTTGCTTCAGGACTGATATTATAAAAAGAAGCCTGGTAGAGTGCACAAGATATCGCTTGTGTCTGATTTTAACTCTGACGCTAACTATTTATGATTTAGGGAAGATACTTAAATGTCCTTGGCCTCAGTTTACTCTTTTGGAAGATAAGGGCTGACCTTGATGATCCCTAAGGTTTATTCCAGCTCCAAATTCCTTTAAAACCTCCACTCTTTTTCTGACACTTAGTACTTGTTTGGTCTTGAGCAACTTAGTTAAACATCCAGAATCTCAATTTTCTCATCTATTAAATTGGTGTATTAATATCAACCTAACTGTCTGTAGATTGTTTTGAGGACCATCACCTGAGAGTATGTGCAAATGTAGTTATCTTTCTCAAACAATGATCTATTTATTCACTTAATGATTGACTCAACCAATGAATTAGGCATCTACTTTGCATTGAGTACTCTTAGGGCCTGAACCTGAAACAAAATTTAGACAAAAGAGTCAATCAATCATCAATTTTAGGCATTATAATCATATATATCTATACATATATATGTATATATACACAAACACATACACATATATTATACACATGCCTACATGCATGTATATATACACACATGCATGTATTTATATGTATATCTACATATATACACATATGCATGCTCATGTATGTGAGTGTATCCAATCTATGATTTCATTTGCATAGGGAACTTCTAGAAAAGAAATTCTCAACAGGGAGAAACAAGTATTCTTCCCCTTATGTTCTTGGAGAGTTAGTTTTCAGAAGCACTATAAGAGATGGGAAGTCTGTAGAAGTACTTCTATGGAGAAAACCAGTTAAACAAAACTCCTTTTGGTTCCAGCTAAATGGTAGTGATTTATGCCCAGTCCTGGTCAGCTGAATTATCTGCAGCACCTAGGCAGCCAGGTAGCAGCATGAAGTCCTATATATGTAACTGTTTAGGGATCTCTGTGATTTGGGGGGCTGCATACCCATGTGTTTTCAGAAGAAGAGACTCTGCTTTAGTTGGACTCATTGAAGCTCCCAAGATGGACAGCTCCAACATAGGCTATCATTTGGGCAAGGTCTTAACCAGGAGTTTCCCCTTGAAGCTGGAAATGTGAGAGTATTTTCTTCCATGATGCTCTTTCTGGCTCTCAGTATTACTGTGGTTCCTATTTCTGAAATAATAATAATTAGTTTTTTAAAAAAGGTAAAAAGGAGAAGAGATGTAGGCAAATCGTCAATTCAGAGTGTTAAGAGAAAAATAAGCTGATGTTATCCTGAAAAAAATCAGCAAATCCTTGTGTTACTTAATTATCTTACATATTACCTTCTCTGTGATCTGTAACATGCTGATGAAGGTCAATTTGGACACCATGGGTGCTGAAGAACATGCAGAGACTTCTCACAGAGAGAGGACTGGGAGAGAATAGAAGGATTCCAAGTGTTTTAGCATGCTCAGCATGTCCAGGAAGTTTATTACCAGCAAGTGCCTGAATAAGATGCAATAGGTTTTAGAGGGAATGATACAGAAAAGCTGTAGTGGGTGTGTTGATAATATCTTGGGAAAAATGGATGCCTGGAGAGTGCTGGGATTATAGGAAACATCTGTGGGTGTGTTTGGTACATTTCTAATGGGAGCATGACAGTGGACAGAATGAAGTAAAGTAGAACACACATAGCATTTGGAAGGGACCACATAAAATAATTGGGTGACTAAGTGAACCCAAAGGAAAATACAGGAAACACAGTTACAAAGCAGGAGAAACTGTACTTTTCTGGGCTTCAGGGACACATCACATACTCTGTTGTGAAAAGAATGTGAACTGGGAATGGATGGATTCTGTAAAGGAGCTATTAGCAAAGGGAAGTCTTTCAGCACATTCTTAACAGTCAGCATTTAGAATGGCCCTTTTCAGCTATGTTTATTTTTATTTTATAAATTTCAGAATGCCAATCTCTGCCTTCATTAATGTCCTCCTTTAGTGGAGATGGAGGTGGATAGTGATATTGGAGGAGATGAGAGAGAAAGAGAGAGAGAGGGAGAGAGAGAGAGAGAGAGAGGGAGAGAGAGGGAGAGAGAGAGAGAGAGAGAGAGAGAGAGAGAGAGAGAGAAGAAGAACAAGAACAAGAACAAGAACAAGAAGAACAAGAACAAGAAGAAGAACAAGAAGAAGAACAAGAAGAAGAACAAGAAGAACAAGAACAAGAACAAGAAGAAGAACAAGAACAAGAACAAGAACGAGAAGGAGGAGGAGGAGGAGAACAAGGATGAGAAGAACAAGAACAAGAAGCTACATTTCTATGGCCCTGACTGTTCCAGTTAATTCTTTAAGTACTTTACAAAATTCATCTTCTTTGATCCTCAGATCAACCATTCAAAGTAGTGGCTACTACTGTCTCTACTGTACAACTGAAGGAACTGAGGCAAATAGAGGCTAAGTGATTTAACCAAGTCCCACAAAGCTCATTTCAAGTGAGGTTCTATCATTGTCTCCATTTTACAATTAAGGAAACTGAGGTAAAAAGAAGTTAAATGATTTGCTCAGGATCAAATGTGTAGTAAGCAGCTGATGCAAAATTTCAACTCATTTTCCAGATCCCAGGTGTGTCCTCTCTCCATTGTGGTTCCCAGGTGCTTCTTAATGGTAGGAAGTGCACTGGAATTAGTCTGAGGAGCCCAGTTCCAGTCCTGCTTCAGCCACTTCTCCTCTCTTGGCCTCAGTTTCCTCATCTGTCTATATGAGCATTAGATCACAATGCCTCTAAACTTCCAACTCCAGATTTTTGAAACTATAATCTATTTTTGCCCCATAAAGGGAAGAAAGTGATCCTAAGATCTTCAAAGCTCTGCCAATGTAGCACATGCTCCATCCTTTTTTCCAAATTAATTAAAAAGGTTTTCCACTTAAGCTCAGGAGTGGATTGTTGGACGTCTCTTTTCAGGTCTGCCTAACAAAACTAGAGTGTCTCATGCCCCAAATGGCCACAGAATCATTATTTAAGACACAAACATTCTCTAAGACTATCTTTATCAAATTTTACAATGCAATTTTAATACAGCAGTGAGGGGATTTCCTAAATTATCAAAACCATGCAGGCTTAGAGTTATTTTAAAATAATGATGCTATTTTTATTTTAACATTTTCACTTACTAAAGTAAAAAGCATCTGAAACAAGACAGAAAACAAAATCACTTAACCTGAATTTATTAAACACTTACTTTATGTATGCTAAGGGCTAGAGATACTAAGAAAAAGCAAAAAAAAAGGCCATCATTCCATATGCTCATGGAGCTTAAAAATGCTTGCAAATCAATAAACCACATGAGATCCATGCAGGAAAAAGGGAAAGTAATCTTAGAGAAGATGGTACTAGAAACTAGAGAAGGACTGACCACCAAGAGAGACCTCCTTCTTAAGGTAATCATTAATCTGAATCCTGAAAGAGAGCAGGGATTCTAATATCTGAAGGTTTGTAGAAGACATTTCCAGTATGGGTGCCAGATAGAATGAAGGCACTGACTCAGGAGATGCTAGGCTCCTAGTCAAGGAACATCAAGTGGCCATTATGGGAAAAGTGCCTGCACCCCACCAGGACCATTTAGAGGAGATCACTGCTGGAAGGGAATGACGCTGTGCCTTTGGAAGAATTGATTCTCAAAATATGGGTTAGAGAGAATGACATTGGTTAAAATTCCTCAGTACTGATGTAAGACTTGGGTCTGAAGCAACTCATCATCAAGGATTGCAATAACAAAATAGAATTGTTTTGCCAATGGAAAGACCCTGAAAATATTCATATGTCCAGTTGTTGGATAACTTTTCCTCTGATATCTACCCAGCATGCAAGTGTTGATCAAGTGACAAGATAGCATTATAATGTCTAACCTTCTGATACTCAAAGTCTCTTATCAATAGTAAGTGAAGTAAAGAAACAGGCATTTATTAAGAGCCTACTACGTGGTCTACAAATATAATGGCATTTAATACTCAAAAGACCACGGGAATTGGTTCTATTATTATCACCATTTGGCAGCTGAAGAAACTGAGGCAGGCTAGTGTGCCATGGAGCAGCTAGGTGACATTGGAATGAACAGAGTGCTGAACCTGGACCCAGGAGGATCTGACTTTACATCTGGTCTCAGACAGTTACTAACTGTTTGACCTAGGACAAATCACCATTTGCCTCAGTTTCTCATCTGTAAAATGAGCTGGAGAGGGAAATGGAAAACCACTCCAGTATCTTTGCCAAGAAAACCCCATGGACCAGATTGTCATGAAGGGTCAGATACTACTGAATAATAACAAGCATAGGGAAGCTCCTTTTATTCTGTTTATTTCTGGATGACCAAAGTATAGAAAAATGAAGAGAAGCTGTCAAGAGGCTAGTTTATACTTAGAGTAAGAGAAGAAAATAATAAACACACATTCAAGCAATGACCATTGTCCAAAAGGGACTGGGCTACCTCAGAATGGGGTGGGGGTGGGGTCTTCAGGTGAGGTTTGGTTAGCAGAGAGGGAATCTTTGGGGAGGTACAGGTTGGACATCATGGCCAACAAAGTCTGTTCCAGCTTGTGGATTCTGTGCCTGAGTACAAAATTGTTTCAGAACGTCTTGTGACCAAAAAGTCTGACTTCAAACATGTGGTACATGCTTAACACATGGACATCTTCTGAATTGAACTGAAATACCTGCACAAAGTGATACACCTATAAGCTGAATGTCCTACTCGTTGGCTCGGATTTTCAGATCAGAAGCTGATAAAGCTCATGAATTTAAAAATCCTAGCTTCCCAAAGAGACCAATTATGCATCCAAATACCTACTTTTCTCTGTATTTAAGCAATTTTTTTCAAGACTTCCTAAAATATTATCTGCACACCACTCTTTGTAAGTGAATGTAATGACACTTGGTTAAAATTCTACAAGGAGAATGGTTCCATTTATAAATGACTTTACAGTTTACAGATGTTCTCTTCCCAGCTGGTGTTAGGCAGCCTCTGAGGTCCTCTACACCCCTCGATCTGTGGTATCACACAATACTGGTTGAACTGGAAAGGAGCAAGGTCCCTAAGGTATGGCAAGAAGGGATCTCAGGGAGCAAGTCCAATCCTCTCATTTGCAAATAATGAGTCAGGGACTCAGAGAAAGTGAAATGTATTGCCTTGGCAGACACAGCTAGCAGGTGATCTAGGCAGAATTTGAACCCATGCCTTTGACTCTGAAACCAGTTCTCTTGCCAAGGTGTCATATCATGTGATTGTTATCATCCTTGATTTACACAGAGATAGACTGGGTCTGAGGAAGCTGAGGAGCCTTGCCCATGGACACAAAACTAACTAGTGGGTCTAGGACCTGATCCCAGACCTTCAGACTCATGGTCCAGGACACGGCTGAGAGCAATGGCCCACCCTACCTGCTCAGAACCCATGACTTTGATTCCAAAGTCATTGGGCTCTTTGAGGTTTTCAGACAGAGTGCAGCCTTTATCTCAGTGACTACACAACCGCTTCCACTGAAGGAGACTTTCAGGCTGGCCAAGTGATTTACATTTATTTTCTCATCTGATCCTTACCATCCCTCTGTGAGCTAAGTGCTAACATTAGCTCCATTTTATAGATGGGAATTGAGAAGATAAAGCCAGGAAGCAGCCAAAGCTTTAGGAGACATCTAAACATGGCACTGGTAACAGGTCTGCATTGCTGGCTTAAATTCCAACATTAAACATACAGTGATTCCCCTCCTGAGTCTCCTCTGCCCCTCCTTACCTCGTTTTAAAGACTTCTTTATTGAGGGAACAGCCTCAGAAGATACCGGCAGATGTTTAACTCCTGGTTTAATGGGCATATTTAAGGAAGTTGTCTGTGGCTACATCTGTTAAGAAACCATGTATGATTCTGATGGAAGCATTAGGGTCACCTTATTTTTTTCCCTAGGACAGCCTTTGAGGATGCATCCTTTACTGACCTGTAATGCACAAATAATTAAGGTGATGGATAAGTACAATTGAGCCTCTCTCAATAATATTTAATTTAATATTTAATAATAGTATTCTTAATAATAAACAGTATAAGTGTTCATGTGTCTAGGGGGATTATTTTTGCTCTTTCTCATGACTTCTATCTTTAGGGGGTGGGGGGCATCAGTACTCACTCAATATCCAATAATCTATTAATAAACATTTATTAAGCACCTATTATGAGACAGGTGCAGCAAGTCATGGAAGGGTTGTGGTCTGCCCTGTCAAAGGTACTACCTATTCCAGTGGAAGGGATAATGGAAAACCCTGGCTCTGGAATCAAAGGATCAGGATTCCAATGCTGCCTCTGTCCCTTACTATCCATTTGCCTTGGCAAGGCGGTTCCTCAACTATAGCATGAGTATATAGGAGTACATGACATCCAAGGTCCTTTTTAATACTCCATGAGCCTGCAGATCCCTGAAGGGCATATTCATCAAACACAGCTGTAGGCATTTCCATCCCAATAGTGCCAAAATAACAGGGATGAAGGTGGAGAGTTTGCTTCTCTAACCAGACTCCTTCACTTTCAGATGTAAGGAAACGGGGGCCCAGCTCGGGCAGATCCGACCTAATTGGCAGCTTTGCTTTACTCACTGTCTATCTTAGAAGATAGGCTTCATTTGCCTCATTTCTAACTTGAGACCAAAGAACACTTCTTGGCATCATGGAGTCACAGCATTGAGGCATCATGAACTCAGAGGCTGGAAGAGAATTGCCAGAGGCTCTGAACCAACCCTTCCATCTTACAGGTCCAGAGAGAGGGACTGAGTCACAAGACTCCCCAGCTAGGCAGCAGCAGAGCAGGGCCAGAAGCCCTGTCTGCTGTCCTGGGGAGTGATCCAAGGTGAAGGCACCATATCACCTCCTCCAAAAGGGGACCTGTTGGCTCCACCTGCATGCAGAGGCAGACCTGGGTTTAGCTGGTTTCTCTGCACAGCACCCTTTGATATTGTGAATATGAAAACAGTATTAGAAACCTAAATTCTAATTTACAAATAGAGCAGTTAAGCTTTCCCTTCATGGCTTCTGTTCTCAGAAAAAGAAAAAGAAATTCTCAATCGGATTTTCCTAATTATGAACACTTGGGGTGATATATTTATATAACCATAATTTTCATCTAACTGAAAAGAGACAGTAGATTGGGAGCTCTTGCTGTATTGGGTCATTACATTGGAGCGATGAAATGCAAAGGCAGATCTATTTATAGTTGACTTTCTCCTAACTATGTATGTGTATACATACAGAAAGAAGACACATGTATATAATGTATGTATGTACACATGCATGCATGCACAGATGGATGTTTAGACCTCCACTGATGTTCACTTCCAATGCCACCTCAGAGCATGCATGTGATGCTGGCTTCTTGAAGGCTTTGACAGGAGGTCACAAACCCTGCCCAGACCTTAGGGCTCTAAAGGCTTAGGATACAGTAATGAGCTTTGTATCTAGTTCCCAATTCAGAAAGCGCCATTACGTTTTTTATAAAGTGATGATGTTTTGAACCACAGAAAACACAGTAAGATAGCCACGTGACCCAATGGATAGAGCAAAGGACTGGGATTTTGTCTTCAAAAGAAGGCTTGGATTCAAATCCTATTTCATAAGCTGCTTTGTTCTGTTATCTTGGGTAAGTTAAGAAAGCCCTCTGGGCTTCAGTTACCTCATCTGCAAAACGGGTGTGATCATAGCATCTGTCTCCCAAGGTAGCTATGACAATAAAAGGACATAATCATTGAAAAGTCTTTTGCAAATCTTAAAGCACATATAAAACCTGTTATTATTAACTGTCATTATTCTTTATAAATATTGTGCCTTACATTATAATCCAAGCATCTTTCCTAAATGCCTCTGACGTTCAAAGCAGTAGAGGTGGTATGGCGATGGACAGAGAGATTGTCTTAGATTCAGGAAGGCCTGGATTTGAGTCTCACCTTTCCTACATACTAACTACAGGTTAGTAATTGCAGCAAGGCCGTGCAAGAGAGAGGGAACTGGATTTAGGAAGACCTGTGTTCAAATCCAGCCTCAGACACTTCCTACTGTGTGACGCTGGCAAGTTATTTGATTTCTGCTTGAGGAATCTTCTCAGCTACAAAGCAGGGATAACAGCAGCGGCTTCCTCCCAGGATTGGGGTGAGAATAAAATGAAATCCTCTTTGTAAAGTGCTTAGCCCAGGCACTTAAGAAGAGTTCATTCCAATCCCTTCCTTTTTCTTTGTGAACTGCGTTACCCTGGACAAATGACTGGTTCAAGGCCCCTCTCCATTCCTTGCAAAACAGTTGCTAACCTGTGATTGTAGAGGGAGTTTCCATACCAGGCATTCCCTCACCCACAAAATAAGAGCCCCAGATAGCCCCCATGAAGTAATTACAATGCCAAGATCTGGGATGTGGCTCTGATGAAAACTAGGGATCTGAAAACAAAGTAGAGTCTCAAACTGGTTGCAATCCACCCTGTCAAAAGTACTGCTACACCAGTGAATGGCATTGTGGAAAAATCTGGTCTCTACAATCAGAGGAACTGAATTCAAATTCTGCCTCTGTCCCTTTTTACCCACGTGACCTCGGCAAGACAGTTTCCTCAGCTATAAAATGATTGGGTTGAATTAGATGACCTCTGGAGTCCCTTTTAACCCTCTATGGTTCTACAAAACCCTGAAGGGTGTATTCATCAAACACAATCCATCCCAGTGCTGCCAAAATACCAATGATGCAGATGAAGAACTTGGGGACAACTGGAGGGAAGGTGCTGGGCTGCAAAATGTTTAGTGACTTCCTGGAGTCACTAAACGTAAACCTCTTTGGATGTTGTTTGGGGTCCTACCCACACACCTTGAGCCTTATCTCCTCTGCCTCCCTTTCCTCCTTACAGGAGCTGTCCTACCAACACACCAATTAGTTTCTTATCTCAGTGTTTCCTTTACCTGAGGTATTTACTCTTATCTTTCCCCACCTCTCCACAAACTTGGGGTGATTTCCTGTGCCACCTTTAGTCCCTGGCACTCTCTACCTGGAAGAGAGCATGACTTCCATAAATTCTTTTTCCATTGATTGATTGGCTGAATCGCAGCTCAAACATTGTCTTCTCCAGGAGACCCTCCTGATGCTGCCAATTGGACAAAAAAAATCATATTTCCTGATGTTAGAAGCAGCTACTCCAGATGGCTCATTGTAGACATGAGGAAACTAGGGCTCCTAAAAGTAATAGCACTATGGATCCAGAGTATCCAATGGGGATTTTAGAGGCTGCCTCGTCCAGCCTGCTCATTTGAAAGATGAGGAAACTGAGGTTCAGAGGGTTGGAGGCAATTTCCCATGGCCACACATGTAGGAAGGAGGAGAGCTGGGCTTGAAAGCCCTTCTCGTCTCTCAGCAAATCCCACATGCTTTTCACTTCATCACGCTATCTCCTGGCAGGCTCATTCCCTGTGATATGGCAGAGAATTTTCAGGTCATCAGTCATTATTTATGGGGCTGACATTTTACCATGCCCCTCCCCACTAACAGACTGTAAGACACATGATAGCAGGAGTCATCAATGTTTGTATCATCAATATTGCCTAAAACCTCATTCTGCCTATACTTGGTGCTTGATTAATGCTTGCTGGGTGAATCAACATGAGCAATACCTAAGAGTAGCCCATGCCATTTCCAATAAGCATTGGTTGAAGGAATACAGGCTTATGAGAATGGAGAAGACTGGGGCAGCATAGAGTGACAAGACTGAAGTATTTGGAAGGTTTTTACCTGGGGGACAAACTAAATTTATTCTCTTTGGCCCTCAAAGGGCTGTGCTAGGAGAGATGGGAGTAAAGAAGGAAATAATCACTTGCTAAATGCCTACTATGAGCCACACACTGTGCTAAAACTCTACAAATATTATCTCCTTTGGTCCACAAAAGAATTGCAGTAGGTACGTTTTATTATTATTATTATTATTATTAGCATTTTACAGAAAACTAAACTGAGGCAGACCAAGGTTAAGTGACTTGCACAGGGTCAGACAGCTAGTATTTGAGGTGAGATTTGAATTCAGGTCTTCCTGACTCCAGACCGGGCCTGTTATGTAGAGCATTACCTATAGGACTATAGGACAGTCACCCTCCCTCTCTCATCCTGTTTCCTCATCTCAAAAAATTGAGTGAGTTGCACTAATGACCTCTAAGGTGCCTTGCATCTCAAAATCTACAAGATGATGCTGTGATGTTTTACTTCTCTTTGACTCAATTTCTTCATATGTAAAATCTCGAAAACATTCCCCAACTTTAAATTGATGACTATTTTATCTTAATTCTTACTCATTAACTAATTATGGCAACACACTGCATATTTCTTAAGTATTTTTTAAAAAAGCAATCTACTATTTTTGCTCGAATGTATTCCTTAGAAGTCTTTTTCCTGATGATCGACAACTTTTGAAAGACACTGAAGATTCATTTTCCAAAGTGAAACAATTCATGAATCTAAATGGAGGTATCAGAAACACACAGAATGATTTCATACAATAAAGCATGATTTTTTCCCCTTTTGGGGGAGCAGGGTAGAAAGGGACATCCCTCTCTGAAATAGTTCCTATTTTTTCATAGATTATCTCTTACTGTTGGACTAATATTCAATAAACTCTGAAAATACTAATTAGATAAATTGTAACTTATTATTAGTGTTCTGCCTAAAATGGAGGTGTTTGGCGGTGAAAATGACTAGAAGGATTAATGGATGACCCTGTATCTCTTTTAATCTCTTTGTAATATGGAAGTTCTCCTTTGATTGGGTTGGGGGTGCTGTTTACAGGGACTGGATCCCCACCCCACTCAAGATGAGCCCTTAGCCTTTTGCTCGAAGGATGCTGTTCTCATGCTATTTGTTCATCTCCCGTAACCACTTACTGGCCTAACAGCTTAGGGTGGCTCCCCATCTAATTTACTGAAGGAGTAAATCCACCAGCTGATTCACCAATGGTATATTACCGAAACTTAATGCTTCAACTTGCAGATGTAAATTCCTCTCACATCGAGAGGCCAATAGGCCTGTTTTTGTGTAAATGGGAGTTCTGCTCCTAAATCCTCCATAATGAGATCAGAAAATACCTTGTAAATTAAACCATGGAATTCTTACAGTTAACATAACACTGCTGTGCCCGAGTGCATCCCATGTTCAAAACATTTTAATGAAAAAAATCTTAACAAATAACACAAGAACAATAATTACTGAAATAACAAATTAAAGACTTGAGATATGTAAAGGCTTTCCTATGCACTGGGGATCAATAAACATTAAAGCGAAAGAGAAAACCGTTTAATGAACTAACAAAATAACGTAGTGAGGGTCTTAGGGACTAGTAAATGTCATTGTATTTTATTATATTCTCATATCAAATTATGCCATGCTCTCTTCCCTCAGTACACTGTACTGCTTAAACAAAAGAATAATCACAGTCCTGGGCAAAGAGAAATTGAGCTGCGTGGGGTCCTGACAATCAGGAAGCACTTGAAGACAACAGAAACTTGCACAAGTGCTGGGTCTATCACACATGCACATCTACCACGGCACGTTTTTTCACCGAATCAAACATTCCATTAATTCTCTTTAATTTTGTTATCTCAGTTTGAATAACTTAGGTGAGAATATTTGACTCCCAAAGGCCATTTGTTTGTAGGCAGCTACATGGAGTTTTTGTCAAGTGAATCCAAGGAATTCCATCAGTCAACAGGAATTGCATTATTGAAAAGTTTCCAACAGGGTCTTGAACAATGTCTTTATCTCCATCTATGAGAAATGGAGAGTTCAAAAAGAGACTGAATATTCTAAGAGTTTAGATAGTTTTCTTCTTGAGAGTAAAATCTCATGAGATTGCCTTCAATCATATAATATCTTCTACATACCTAGAACACACACTAGCACATGGTGATGAATAGATGTGCCAGGATTGAATATATCAGGGTTTAAAAGGACCCCAGAAGTAACATGATCATTAACAGCTTCTCTTAGTTTGGCTGATCTTATACAGATGTTGGAAAGAGGATGCTGGATATCTTATTAAAAAGATGATCAAGCCAGGAATGGAGCCACGCACCTCCTAAAGCATTCCAGATTCTATGGCCAATTCCATAAGGAAAAAAAAAATCAACTGACCCATTTTTATTCGGCAAAGCCAACACAGAGCTTCTCAGCCAAGTTCTTAATGAGCCACGTTTCCCAATGATTTTCCTCAGGTCATTAAGAATTCCACATAAAAATGCAGAACGCCTTCTCCAGAATGTTTGCCTAGCCATGTTCTACCTAATCAAGGTTATCACTATATTCAGCCCCATATTTACTGTCAAAGGAAGCGTTTCATCATGATTATGAAATGTAAGAATGCTGGGAGCGTGCAAAAGCTGACAATTACAAATCTTTCAACCTCCCCTCTCAACGTGAAACCTGACAGCTCAAAGCTTGCTTCTTTAAAGGGACAATATACATTTATGCCTTCGAATAGTGCATTCAGATTTCTGAGTATAATACGCACATTAGCATAATTTAATTGGTTCTGCCTTGAGGGTGGCCAGTCAGAATGTGCCAATGTACCCATTCATGGAGCTCTTGAAACAATTTCTCTCTTGTGAGTAAGGGTGAAACAATTCAATTTTAGCTTTGCACAAATGAATTATGATCCAAGAGACATAAATTCTGTTAAACTTTTACAGAATATTCTGAAGTCTAGACACCAAAATGTTCATTCATAAAGAAAAGGCAATTTTTCTATTTCCTCTGAAGTTGCATTAGACTCAATGAGAAAAACTGAACATCCCATAATCTGTACTCCCTGAAATATTGAAATACCACAGAATTCACTGATTCTAATCCATTCTATCAAACTTAAATGGTCCAGGGAGGGATGGGGGTGAGGCAGGCCTAGTCAGATACCAATCAGTCCACCAACAATATTGGTTAAGTTCCTACAATGTTGTGGGCCCTGTATTAGGTTCTGAAAACACAGGTATCAGGATGGAACAATCTTTACTCTCAAGGAGGAGGTGTTCTAGGGGATGAGACAAGGACATAGGGAAAAGTTGAGAGCACAAGTGTAAAATTAATAAATAAGGAGGGACGGAAAGGGAATAAGAATCACATAGCATGTGCCAGGCTCTGTACTAAGAACTTTCTTTTATAAATATAATATCATTTGTTCCTTACAACAACCCTAGGAGGTAAGGTACTATTATTTTCCTTGCTTTACAGATGAGGAACCTGAGTCAGGCAGGGATTAAGTGACTTGGCCAGGGACAAACAGCTAGTGAATGCCTGAGACCAGATTTGATTTCTAGTCTTCCTGACTCTAGGCCCAAAACATCCTACGACAGGGAAGGCAGCGGCAGTTGGGAGGATCAGGAAAGGCTTCATGCAAAATATGATTTAGAAAAATGATTTTAAGTTGTTTTCAACTCATATAAAATAGCAATTATACCCAGAGTTAGAGTATTAACTTGCTGAGGGCGTGAGCTACTTAACATTTAATGTTCTTTTCTCAAGTTCCCAGAATTGAGCCTTTTGCAAACAAGACACTTGAATTCCTGTGGAAAGGACTACTGTGCCCAGCTAGTCTAGGGAGTACCCAGTGAGAGGAAGGGAGAAGAGGGTAAGCCTTCCTTCAGCTGAAGGACTCAAATGAGGAATCCCAAGGTAGTCCATGGCATTGTGCTCTCCAATCTTACCTCTAAGCTCCCCCATGAGAGAGGGAATGGCTGTCACCATGCTTTGAACCCTCTGTCTACAACTTGGTTGATCTTACAAGGAAAACAGACCAAATTCCCAGAAATGATTGAATTATACTAGATGCTTCATGGAATAGGAGACACTAAAAACTTTGCTTTGGTGAAGGATTTTTCCTTCATCTGCTTTTACTATGGTAAATGCAGAAGCAAGGGTGAGTTTCTTAAGGCTAAGGCAATGATTGTCTAAATGAAATTATTATATCCTTAGGCCTTTAGCTGTTCATCTCCATTCTTATTAGATTCAAATATTTTTTCTAGAAGTTGTTAATGAGCCAATTTTTCTCTTTTTGTAGTTTCACCGAAGGGTAGACAACTGATTGAGCCAGTTTGATATCCTATCTACAGGAAGACCTAGGTCCAAAGATGACCTTTGGCTTCTCTGTGCTTTGTGACCCTATGAACTAGCTCTCCATGTCCCTCAGTCCCCTGTGACTGTCAGTGGTGAAGTAAAAGGGATTTCACTCCTCTTAATTAGAACATGAGAAGACAGGTGGAGCTACAAACATCGTCAAATAGTGTTCAAGCTGGGATTTGGACCCAGAACTTCTGACTCAAAATAAAAGGTTGTGGAGATTTAATTTTTTAATTTAGTAATTTAGTAATAATCAACAATCACAGACATTCCTCTATGACTGTATGTATCATCTATATATACACACACATTCATATATGTAAAGACAGAGTATAGACATATATGTATATGAATACATATGTATAAACACATATAGAAGAGACATTGTAGTAGAAGACACTTTCTAAACTAAGTCCTTATGTATTTTCCCCTTATGCCGTGGACAGAAGTATTAATTGTGATCTAGGGTGGTGTAAGGATTTCTCATACTAGATATATGACCGAGCCTTTCATCATTTCCCTGTGAATGCAGATGTTCTATCAACCATGCTGAACAAATGTCAGCAATGGACCAAGCTTATATAGTAAGTTCAACAACCTATAGAGTTTTCTATAAGCTTAAAGAAATGGCGAAGTAGGAAAGAAAGCCTTAGATTTGGGGTCAGAGACTTGGATTCAAATCTAGATGCTACTACTCATTCTAGAGACCTTGGCTGCATTACCTCTCCCACCTGGGCCTGTCATCTCTAACTTAGAAAAAAAGCTTTCATTCTGGCATTCATTCCAAGAGAAATACCACTGTAGTTCTCAATCCACAATGACAAGCCAGATGAAATAACGCATGAAAAATAAGAGGGCAATGGTACATGTAGATCTTATGAAGGAAAGTGCGAAAATGTTACAGAAGTCCACAGAAAAGGTGGTCTGGAGAAAGTGAGCCAAATACGAGTGGCCATGCCATAGACAGAAAGAAGCGAGGAGTTGAGATCGGTATAGAAATCAAACATAAAAAGGAAGGTTTGTGACGAAAATAGAAATAGATAGCAAGAAGTGGAAGTAATGACCAGAAGAAACCCTGATCCCATTTGCTATGATGATGGAAGGTGAAAGAGACACAGCCGGCCCAGGTGGGGCCAACCACTGCCAGTTGGCGGCTGGGCATCATTAAGTCAGCAATGTTCACACAATGGATCATTAACAATCTATCAAGTTGTGTGTGCTTGTAACTGAGTCACTTTGATTTATTGGTCAGTTATAAATAATACTGCCTCCTATAGAATAGAACAATATTTCATTGCAAAATATGGACTTTAAGGCCATACCTTTTCCTCCCATTTTTTACATAGTGGAAAAGTACAATGTGTACACTTCAGATCTTCGGTGGATTCGTGAAGCCACTGATGTGGGCATGCTCTTCATCAGTGTAGATGGCAAACCAAAGTAAGAGGGTAACTTTCCTGAAGACTCCTTTCATTTTAAGTTTTAAGGGCCTTGAAAAATTCCAAGATTACCAGACAGGGTTTGGTAAAGGTTTGGTGGTTAGCTGAGGAAACTGGTAATGAAATCTACTTGTACATGCACACTGCCTGTTAGATGTCAGAGTGGAGATTTCTTTGTGTGTAGGGTGGACTAGATGGAGCTTAAAGTTCCTTCCAGATATCAGATTTTGGGTATGTGTATAAATTTTTTATATTCCTTTATCAGTCGAAGGAGGGAGACAGGGAGAGACAAAGACAGAAACAGAGACAGAAACAGAGAGAGGAGGAGGAGAGGGGAAGAGGCAATATCGACCAATTGCTTGAGAACTGAAGTTCGACTCTCCTCTGAAACCTCCAATGAACATGGGCACATCGCATAGCCACTTTTGTAGATTATAAATTACAGATGAATTGAGAGATTATAGCTTTGTATCAAAATCAAAGTTAAGTGACATGTAAGGATGGGTGTATGGTGTTATACATATAGGGTGTGTATGTGTGTGTGTGTATGTATGCTTTTTTGAAGAATTTAGAAGAAAGTATTAAATATATACCACCATCTCACCCCCAAATCTTCCATTATGGGGGCTAAATATCCCCAGTCCTTTTGATCATTTTTCTTGTTGCTGAGAACTTTTCCAAGCCTGGATCCCCCACTCTGAACATTCTACAGCTTATTTATCACTGCTCTTTCTGAATATGATGACCAAATCAGATCTAATTCTCTAAGCACAATCACATTGGCGAAGGGGCTAAACACAAGGACTATCACTTTCCTTGACCCACTCTTTCCCTCCATCTTGGCAGTTTGGATTATTTAAGCCCCTCACCCCACTCTCTTCTGTTACCACAATATCACACTGTTGAGACTTATTGACCTCACAGCCTTCTAAAACTCTCAGAACTTTTTCACATAGACTGCTCTCTAGCTTTGCCTCCTGATTTAGGACTTGGAGAAGTAATGTTTTTGAAGCCTAGTGGAAAACCTTACATTGATCCCAGTTCACTTTCAACCTACAAGAGCTGGTCCCTGCATTCTTGAATGTCAAAGCCTTCTGGTTCCTCCTGTCTTTGTTATCCAACATGTTAGCTTTCTCTTCCAGTTTCAAGTCATCTGAAAGTCTGATGAGCATCATCTCCCTACTTTTATTGGAATCAGTGCTTAAATTCTCAGATAGCACAGAGCAAATGGTGCACTCCAATATGAAATGGAACCATCTGGTCATTGTTTTGTATATAAGCTTGTTTAGGCAGTTCTAGTAAGCACTAGATTGTATAATTTACTAAAAAATGGATAGATTTACATTGGTGGAAGAAATAGCCGCGCTGATGAGATCACAGCTCTCCCACATGATCAAAATATAATAGCACTTTGTGTGGTTTTCTCTATTTCTATGCAACATTTCAGTAATCTCGCTTTTCCTCTCTGTTACGACAAACAATAAAGCAGTCCAGCTTCCAGTGAAAGGCAATCATCACTCAGTTTCAGACAGGAAATGGATGACTATGCCATGACCAATGGGAACTTCACAGGGACATTAAGCAGGCTGAATGCAATTACCCTGGCTGGAATTTTCCAGGTCACTGGGGTTAAAACCTTGTACCCCAACGAAGAATGACACAAAAATCTTAATGACCTCAACAAGCCAGGATCTCTGTTATGGTTATCAGCTAAAAGACAAAACCTCCCTATACTGGAGCAGGGAGCCATCTAGCATCAGGACATTTCAATTGGAAAAAAGGACGTTCTTTCTTTCTGGATCCTTTGGCATTGACATTTTTTCCACTGTACATTTTTTGGGTCTCTATCAACGTGCCAGGTATTTGACTGTTTTAGAAGGGCCATCAGACCTGGGAAGTTTCTAACCTCAGAGTTCTCTATGCCAATGAGATTACAGGACTAATCCCTACTCTTAATAAAAATTACATAATTCTGTTGCCCCAAAAGTAAAATTCCTCAGTAACAAGCCAAGACTTTACATATATGAAGAGAGCTAGGCTACTCCCTCTTTGTTTGTTTTCCCTCTAGCCTTACAATTGGACAAATGGAGGCCCCACAAGGTTATGTGACTTATTTATGATCTGGGGACAGGATATGAACATTTGGTCCTGATTCCAGGTGCAATTTTCCTTCCAGGAGCAATTTTCTTGCAAAAAATTCTTCATTCTGCAAGTATCTGTTCCTAGCAGCCCTTAACCTTCTCTATGAAATGCTCTCTGATTTTTCTCATCCATCTCTTGTCTATATCACCATTTTCATGCTTGCCCCCCCCTCAGATTGTGAGATTGGGTTCACAGAGTGTTTTTTACATTCCTTCGTATCTCCAGAACTCAGCACTGTGCCTGCCAAACATTAGGTGCTTAACAAATGTATGTTGCCTTGCCTTTCTGCTACATCATGCCCTTTCCTCTGTGCCTCCTCTGAGCCACAGTCTTATAACCAGGCACTGACCTTTCTCCTTACGTTCCCCTCAGCTTGCCTCCTTTTCTTGACTTGCCAAATGGCATGATCCCTTTTTACATAAAACCATTCTAGGAATACTTGAGGACAGCCCTACTAAAAACTGCATAAAAAGCTAGAATTTATCCTGAAGGAAAAAAATAACCTTTAAAGGAAAAAGAAAAAAATGCCACAGAGGTGACCGTGGCACTTCAAGTATCTGTGAGTCACTATAAAACATTTTAAAGTTTGCAATGTGATTCTGTCTTCTAAGGAAGGAAGAGCAGATGAGAAAGTATGGGATTAAACTGCAGGATTTAATTGTCACTGTTAGAAATGAATATATTTACTTAAGCAGCTATGAAGTCTGCTAATATATGTATGGAATGTGCTGGATGTGATACTCTTTTGGTAATCACATATTTTATTGAAGAGCCTTTAGGCTATTTTAATATTCAAATCGACTGAATATTTAACGGAGTAATAATGTAAGACTAATATTTATACAGACACTTGCTCCCTTAACATTAGACATTACCATGAAACTATCAAGTTGTGAAAAGATGGTTTTAAAAACATCTTTATAGTTGATGTTTTTGTAGGGGGTGGTTCCCCAAAGCTGTTATGTCAACGTAGTGAGGGGCCAAGGAGCAAAAGTAACATGAGCTGCAAAAGGAGGCCAGAGGCTTGGTTCCAGCCCAGGACCTCCAGCAGCAAGCTGGACACAGTATCCTTAGATACATCCTGTAACTTCACCCTGCCTATGTTTTCTTGTCTATACAATGAGAGTTTTGAAATTCCTGATCTCAAGGACTTTTTCCAGTTCTGGAATTCTGCTTTCTTCAGAGAAGCCATCTAGTGTCATAAATTGGGCAGTTTGTTTAGTATCTGTTTTGAACCTTTGACATCCTTTCCCTACATCTCCTCTAGGCAGACTGACTCTCAAGCTCTTCCCCAAAAGTGACATGTCATCATTAGCTGGTTAGCAACATTAACAAACATTATCTCTGGTTTGAGGGGTGTACCCACTATTTGGCTCTGCATCTCAGAACTTCTATGTGGAACAGGATCTTAATAAGAAATGACCCAATTCAATCACAGAGCAAGGACTTTCTTGAATCTTAGTCCCTAGTCCAATGGTTGATGTGGTAAAAGACATGAGAAAGTGTGAGATCATGGGAGGAGTCCTGGCCACTGAAGGGTTTGGACAAGATGTGTGATCTAAAATGAGTGAGGACCACAGATTTGGGACAAATAGAAAGAAACCTTAGAGATGATCTGTTCTCATAATTTTAAAGAACTTCCTCAGTTGGGGAGGGGGAAGGAGATTAAGTGATTCAGCTACTTTCACACAGTAGCAAGTGACAGTGCCTGGATTTAAACCCTGATCCTGGTTACAGTACCAATGCTTTCCCAACCAAATCAGTGTAGTTAGGTAGATGTATAAAATATGAGAGTAGTTCAGAAGTTGTATGAAGGATAAAATGGAAGGGGAAGAGATCAGAGACAGAGAGTTCCTTTAGGTAGCTGATTCCGTAATCCAAGAAAAGGTTAATGGCAATGATCCATGGCTGGTGACACTGGAGTCTGAGAGGTAGAACCAACAAGAATTGGAACTAGGGATTTCATATTCATGGAAATAAATTGAATTATACATGAGATGGGAGGGAGAAGAAAAACCCATAGGTAGCACTAAATTTATAGACAGGAGACACAGAGGGACACAGAAACACTGAGAAAGATCAAGAGGAACAGGACTGAATCCAAATTTAGGAGTGGATGATGAGAATATTGTCTTCAGCCTCCTCCTCTCCCAGCTTTTTACAAGAGGACAATTCATATTCCTCCTTGAAAATATCTGTGGTGATGAATGGAGCTCATGGAAAGAAAGAAGGAAGGAATGAAGGAAGGAAGGAAGGAAGGAAGGAAGGTATGGAGGGATGGAGAACAGATGGAAGTAAGGAAGAGAGGGAAGAAGTAAAGAAGGGAGGAAAGATGGAAGGAAGGTAGACAAGAATGGGGACATTGGTATCAGTAGAAAACTGGAACGACAGTGAATTCTGGAGTCATTGTGTCACCTTTCTTTGAAGTGAGGCCACAGAGAGACTGAAGACTAAGAGTACACTTTTGTCTCTTCTTCAGATCTTGTGGAGGAGCTCATGATGCTATGGAGCTGGGGGGTACCAAAGAGGACTAGTCAGGACCTTGGGGAGAGAAAAATCAGTCTCTGTTTCCTGCAGTAAAGGCAGCATGTGGGGTGGAGGAGGGCGTCTCCCCAGAGGAATCTAACTCCAAAACAGTATATGTTCATGGTATTAGATCCATATTTGAAACTAATGGTTCTTCATTCAGGGGTCTAGCTTTTATTTGGACCCTTTCAATCACAATTTTTCTCATAATGTTATAAATTGGATTTTAACAAATTGTGTTGATAATATTCTAGAGAATAGGTGGTATCCACAGGTTATCCAAGGTGTTGTGGAGACTTCAGAAAGTCCACTCCAAGTGTATATAGACCTCCTAAGTATCCGGCACAAAGTCCACACCAAGTGTATACAGACCTCCTAAGTATCCAGCACAAAGTCCACTCCAAGTGTATACAGACCTCCTAAGTATCCGGCACAAAGTCCACTCCAAGTGTATGTAGACCTCCTAAGTATCCGGCACAAAGTCCACTCCAAGTGTATGTAGACCTCCTAAGTATCCGGCACAAAGTCCACTCCAAGTTCATGTAGACCTCCTAAGTATCTGGCACAAAGTGCACTCCAAGTGCATGTAGACCTCCTAAGTATCCGGCACAAAGTCCACTCCAAGTGTATATAGACCTCGTAAGTATCCGGCACAAAGAGGAGACCACTATGTTTTTCTTTGGACACATTAAAGCTGAGGTTCTAGTGGGACACCTCAGTGGAGATGCCTTATAGTCAAGTGGAGATATGGTGCTGACACACATTGGAAAGCTCATAAATTATAGGACAATCAGAAATTTTGAGATGGAAAGAGCCCATAAAGTTCACCTATGCCAATACCCTCATTTTATGAGTGAGAAAATGAGACCCAGTTAAATACCTTTACTAGAATCACACAGGTAAAAGAAGTAGAGTCAGAATTCGAACTCAAGTTCCTTGACTCCTAAGGCAATGATCATTCTTGTCCATATAGAGATGGAAATTGAAATGATGGGAATGAATTAAATTTTTAAGAAAATGAGAAAGTAGAGATGATACAAAATCATAGAAGACTATAAAACAGAGCCTTTGGGATATGATAAGACGTTGGAAAAATGATGAGGAACTAGCGATGAATGAAGCATCATTCATAAGTGCTTACTACTTGGCAGGTTCCCTGCTAAGAGTTTCTGTTCACAAAGAACTAAAATTTTAGTAATGGAAAACAACAGTGGCAGGGGAATAGTGGTTAGGGAAACAACTATTCATCTGGGAAGTCATAGGGATGTTGAGTGAAATCAGAGAGAAACTGACTGACTTAGTCTTTTGAAGAATGATTACATTCCTCTGAGTACTGTTTCCTCATATAGATACGAAAAGGGATGGGGAAAGGATTCATGCACAGAGAAATTGGGTAAAAATCATGATAGGTCTGAACTTGGCCTAGATTTAGATACATGTCACTTCTACACAGCCCAGAGACACAGAGAGGAAGCTGAAATTGGGTGGTGAAGGCAGAGATAAAATATTGGTTAGAGAGTTTTAAGAGAAGACCATTGTATGCCTGAAGTCCATGGAGGAAAGAATGCATAATAAGGGAGATGGGAAATACATGTATACAGAATTGGAATGAAATAAGGTTATTGGATTTGGGGATTAGGAAGTTAGCAGGGAGAGAGATTAGGGCACAACTGGGTATAGCAGGAGGATTAAGGAAAATTCTCTTCTGGATTGGGGTAGTTTAGGCATTCTAGAGGGCAATAGATTACAGGGAACCAATGGATAGTGAGAATTCAGTAACACATGGGGGAGAAGAGATGATTGTCAGGATAAGTTTTAGGAAGAGGTGGGAGAAAATTGAATCAAAGAGGGAAGTAAAGGGAATTAGGGAGTGTGTGTGTGTGTGTGTGTGTGTGTACACGTGTGTGTGTGTGTGTGTGTTCACAGAGCAGGGGGGCATTATGGGTAATGGAGCTGAGTGGTTCTGAGGAAGGATTTCAGCTGGAGTGGTCTTAATAAATGCTCATTACCTGCCTGCACACCATGATTGGAAAACTTTTCTCATTCCTCCCTTATCAAGCTTTATCTCCCATCTTTGACTATGCCCCAGACATCCCTTTTGTATATTAGCTTCTCAGACCCATGTTTTCCTTCAGAATTCAGCTCACAAATATTCTCCATGTTCTCCCTCCCTCCCTCCCTCCTTCCCTCCCTTCCTTCCTGCATTTCTCCTCTCTCTCTCCCTCTTTCAAATACCTTGTATTCAGTTGGCACATATTTTCTATATGCTTCAATATGTATATGTTGTCTCCCTCAATAGAATGTATCTCCTAAGAATAGGGTCTATTTAATGTAGCACTTATTGGGTGCCAAATAAATATTTATTAATCTTTGAATATTGATTGATTATGGATGAGAATAGAGAAAGGAGTATCTACAGAACAGAGGTCAATGGATTTAATCTAGTTCAACTAGAACTGAGTGACTTCCTCCGAGGCACCAAAGGCAGGGTTTGTTGCTGGGGATACCAAGAGGGGAAAAAACCATGTCCAAGGGGACGACGATATATTCATAGATGAGGATATACAATGTACGCATCACTTATGGCCAAGAATCAGATCAAAGGAATGCATCTCAAATGTGTGCTGAGGGAAATCATTTGAGCCTGGTCTTTTCTCTAGGGACCTTCAGAGACCTTGAAGCAAGAACTGAGATGTTCAGTGGTGGAGCTTACCCCCCAAGTAACCGTCAAAGGTCAGAAAAGCAAGGGTTTTCAAGGTGGTAGCTAGTGTTGCCACCATGATGGTTAATTGATAAACTATTAAGCTTTATTAGGCAACCCTTACTTAATTCAAATTTGGATGAATTGGAAGAGGGCCACTTCGATGTTTTATAGTTTAAGAAAAGTCCACATAACCTTTCACTTTGCTTCCATGTTGTAGAAGATGCCTAAAGGGGATGCTGAACAAAGCATCTTTAGAAATCTTGTATTTTTTAGGATCTTTTAGGAATGTAATGCCACATCTGTAATGCCAAGTAAATGCACATGAATCTACATTATTTCCTCTTTATGTATAAATTCCATTTCCTAATATTAATACAACCCTCCAGGCAGTACAGTTCTGGGGGATTATTACACTTCTCAGAAGGGGATAAAACCACGTGGACTAGTGCTTTAAAAATACCCCCTAAGGTGTGCTATAATAACCCAGAAACATTGGCCCACCATGATTGATTGCTTAATTTTCATATTTTTACTTTGAGCAAGAGAGGCACATAATGTTGTCCTTTTGGGAAAGCATGCAAATCTCAATTACCACACGCATCTCTAGCAGTTGGAAAGAGACTTTCACAATAGATTTTTTTTCTCCATTCACACAGTAAAAACAGTGTCCATGGAATAGACTCAAGCTTCATTTCCTCATCATTTTCTCTCTTCTTTAGAGAGGAGCCTAAGATCACTGCCACTTGAATAGTCTGACCCAATCACAGCACCTTTGAGTGCTGGCCGAAGGCTCACAGGTACAATGCTGCCTGCTAATATGATTTTATTCCCTTAGCCTTGAAAAACATCAAACTGGGAGGATGGTTCCATTGTACACACAGGTGTGATCCCCTACTGAGGAGGATAAATTGTATCCTGTTCCAGATGGACAAAGTTCAGTGGGGTTTTTTGAGTAACAGAGAGAAATTCTGAGATTTATTTTGTGGCCTGTCAATAATTAACTCAGTGGTTGACTTTGTGAAAATGACAACTTCCAAATACTTCAGTTTCTCCCATCTGGCAAATCTCCTCCTCCTTATCCTCAATAAACATTGAAATGAGCATGCTTGCAGTTGAAGAGTGCAGGTCAGTCAGGTTCTCTACCCTTCAGGAGAAAGACAGAGTTCAGATGAGGTATGCCCTTCATTCGGCCTGTGGAAGGGCAGTGAAGATTGGGGTTCAATGGGAAACAGGCCAGCTTCTCAGCACTAGACCAGTGTTTGCTTACAAACCTGTAAGGAGGGCGAATCTACCATGTGCTAAGGTGACCCTTTTCCCTTTTGGACAACTCTGTTTGTTAGAAGTCTTTGTTGTGGTGTAGATTACATTTTTCTCTTAAATCAAGACTAAACTGTGTTTGTACCCACTTTCCACTCACTGTTTTGAACTCTGTGGCACATCAGAAAAATCCAATCCTTTGTCAGCTCCTCAAACTCTGAAGGCAGGTGCCAATTGTACTTTCACTTTTCTTCTCCAGGATCAATATTTCTAGGCCCTTCCACCAATCCTCAGAAGTGATGAACTCAATGCTCATCTCATGCCTTCCTAAGCTGGAGCAGCCAGAGTTGGGCCCAAGATGTCAGATGTGGTCTGAGAGGATGCGGCCCAGAGGGAATTCCCCCTCCTAGGTCATGGACACTAAAATGAAATGTCTGTAAAGCCCTTTGGAGACTGTTAAGTACTACATAAATATTGTGGCTGTAGTTATTCTGTAATGTTTATGAATGTTGCACATGTAAACAAGGGGCCACAGGATTATTTACAGTGTCTTAGGTAAGGAGCACAGATCAGGAAGCATGCATGCCTAGTTGGGTCCAGATATCCTAAGTAAGCTCTACAAACAGCACCCAGAAGTTTGAGGCTGGTTTCAGCTCCTGCTTTTGATGCTCCCTGTGCGACCACTTTGGGCAAGTCAAATAAATGCCATGTCAGTGTAATGAAGCAATGTCTGGTCCCTCACGGTAGGCAAAGACTGTCCTTTGACATCATTCCTAACCTAGTGCCAAATGCAGTGTGCCTTGTCCACAGGAGACACCTGACAAAAGTTTGTTGGAGTGTGTATTGCTCTTAATGAAAGTTTACTTAGACTTGGGGAAAGTTCATGTATCACCAAAATTAAGTGTTTTTTTTAACTGAAATATTCCTGAAAAGTTCCATGGTGCTTTCTTTAATTGAATGGAAGCTCGTACAGGGCAGAACTTTTATATTTTTCTTATTTTACCCCCATGACTAGAACTTAGTAGTCCCTTACTACATCCGTGCTGCTTTATTGAACGACTTATATCCCCAGAACCTAGCAGAGTGTTTAGCACTTAATGACTAAAGGATGGATCATTGAATCATTGAAGTTCAGCTATTTATTAAGAAAAGAATGAGGGGAAGGAGCTCAAAGTAAACTCTGACACTTGGTCCTTTGGAGAAGAAGATCAACATGGACTGCTAGCCATCAGAAAGAAGCTGGAAAGGAAGACTACTGGAACACAATTACTTTAAACGTATCCAGTATTGGTACACCCAATCTCCTCATGTTCTTCCCACACTTATTCCTTTCTTATTAGTACAGCTTTCTGACCTTGCATGGATACTTTCCTACCTCCACTCCAACTAACCTTTTGAACGAATCCGGTTTTGACCAAGGGTTGGTATTGGTGCACTTAAGTACTGGTGTAGATAGAGTGTTGGCCTGGGACTTTGGAAAATCTGAGTTCAAATCGAGCTTTGGATACTTACTGGCTGGGTAACTGTTGGCAGTTTCTTCCTTCACCTCTCTTAGTCTCAGTAAACATCTGGACAAAAATAGTTTTGGCATTGTAGGGTTGTTATAAGTATTAAATGAGAACCTGTATGTGTGTGTGTGTGTGTGTGTGTAGATGATAGATAAATAGATAGAGATACATGCTTTTATATAGATATAGGAAGTATTTGGCAAACCTCTAAGTGCTATATAAAGGTTAGGTGATATTTATTTAAGATTTGTTTTAAAAGATTTGTTTAACAGTTCTTCAGTGGATTACCTTTGCAGTATACTTTTCAGGGATGTACACATTGATAATGAGGTTGATACACACATTGCCAGAGCTAGCTCCATCCTTGGGAGGATCCAAAGGAAAGTGTGGGAGAGAATAGGTATTAGACTTATTACCAGACTGAAGGTCTACAGAGCCACTGTGCTGACCTCGTTGATGTATGCCTGTGAAAGCTGGACAGTCTACCAGTGCCATACCAGGAACCTGAATTGCTTCTATGTAAATTATCTTAGGAAGCTTCTGAAAATCACCTGGCAGGAGCAGGTATCAGATACTGAAGTCCTTTCTCAAACTGAACTACCAAGCATTAAAATTCTATTGCAGAGAGCACAACTCTGATGATCTAGTTGTATTGTTCAAATTCCAAATGTATGTATCTTTGCCTAAAAGACTATTTTATGGAGAACTCATGCAGGGCAAGAATTCACATGGTGGTCAGAAAAAGTGAAACAAGGACATTCTCAAGGTCTCTCTTGAGAACTTTGGAATTGATTGTATGGCATGGGAGACACTGGCACAGGACTGCCCAGCATGGTGTGTCCTCATCAGAGAAGGTGCTGTGCTCTAGAAGCAAAGCAGAATGGAGCCAGTTCAAAATCATGCAGGATGTACAGATTTAGAGAATCTAATCCAAATACCCACGTGGACCATTTGTGCCCATCCTGAATTTGTTTTGCTTTGATCATCCATGGTCAGACACACTGTAACTTGACTCTAACATAGTGATATCATTTTGGTTCTCTTCCAGAGCAAAGGACAACAGCAAAGTGACCAACCATCTAAGACAGTAAAGGGACTTCTAGCTCTCTGGTCAATGAACAAATAGGAGTAATGATGTTCAGTAAGACTTAGATCAATTGAGCTCATTCAGCTAGTAAGTGAAAGAGATGAAATTTGAACCTAGGGCACTCTACTCACCATTCAGAGCTCTTTCTGCTCCATTATACCACCCCCATCAAAACTGATGGCTTGGTAACTGAATCTTGATTGTCTACCACAGACTGTTTGGATATAACAAAAGTCTAGGCATATACACATGCCATGAACAAAATGCAATAAAGCAAGGCTCAGATTCAAACTATAAATATTTCCACGTTGGTGTGGCTGCAGATCTCTAAATGCATCCATAGATCTGTAAGTCTATAAGTGCAGAGACAGACAGACACAGACATTCCCATCAGAGTGTGAGAGGCTGGCACTGCCTTTGGCATCTTTTTGTAGCTTCGGTGCTTAGTGCAGGGTCTGGGAAGGAGATAAGCATCTGGATGACCCCTACTATGCGTCAGGCGCTGTGCAAAGCACTTGAAGAATATTATATCATTTGATTCTGACAACAACTTTGTGAGAGATTCTGTTTTATCTCATTTTCCATTTGAGCAAACAGAGGCAAACAGAGGTTAAGCTATTTGCCAAGAGTACAAAAGGTGATGAGTATCTGAGGTTGGATTTGAACTCAGGTCTTTCTGACTCCAGGACCAGTCTCCTCCCACCACTCCATACTACTTAGCTGCCTGGCACCTCGTAGACATTTAAGAAATGTATATTGACTGCTTGACTAATGAGATAGAAATAGCTATACTGCATAGATATAGACAGAAATGTTTAGATCTATAAATAGTCATGACTTGCCCTTGGTCACTCAGAGTCAGGAGGTGAACCCAGATCTCTCTGACTCCAAAAACCATTTAACTATTTCCTGAAACAAGGGGTTTCTTTCTTAAAATGTTCATACAAGAAATACCAGAGTGTACTAGAAAGAGAACTGAGCATGAAGGCAGATTCTGGAGTTGGAACCCTGGTTCTGGACACTACTTGGGTATGACTTTAGGGAAGTCACATGACCTTTGGGGCCTAAATTTCTTCATCTGTAAAATGGGAGGTTGAACTATCACTAGATGGTCTCTAAAACTTCTTCCCAGATCTAAAAGCCAAATGCATGAACCAGACCCTAGATTCACAAATGAAAATTGTTCTTTCAATAAATGTGATGGCCACCACAGGGAGAAGAGAGTGTCCATTCTTCCTGTCCCACCACCACTCTGTTCAATCTTCTGAGCAAGGGCTCAGCTGTGTCCAGATTCCTTTTCTTACGTGCCTGTTAGCCTAAATAGACAAAAGGCTCCTTCCCCTAACCCTGTCATTGCTTAGATGAAGGTGGAACCTTAAACAGACACTAGACTAAATGTATTTTTGTAAGATTGTCACTACATACACACACACTGCTGTCCATCTGATTATTACCTCTTGGCACATGACTTTCTGGTTTTCATACTGCTCTCAGAAAAGTTTCTGTCTGAAAGGGTCAGCTCCAGAATCAGCACGGAAGGGTGGCCTGGGAAAGGTCATCAATGAGTTAGTCCAAAGTTTAAGTCCCTCATTTCTGGATGAGGGAGCTGAAGCCCAGGGTTGGGCAGGGCTTTGGCCAAGCTCACAAGGCTTAGGAGAAGCAAAGCCAGGAATCTGATGGGAGTTTCACGTTCTTTCTGGCCCCTGTTTGATAATTTTGCAAATTCCAGAGAGGTTCCCAAGAAATCAGGCATGTACTAGATAGTGGGCACTGGAAGGTCCTCACTGTGCAAATGAAAATGTAAAATCAGCTTGAGTCAGACTCAGGGCTTTTCAGTCACCTGAATTGAGTGATTCTGTCCCCTTCCAGGCCAAGAATTTCCAGTTGCTCCAACTGTGCGTCAATTTAATACAAGCACCATTTGGTGAACATTGATGTAATGCAGTTGGAAAGGAGGTCTTTACAGCAATCTGTCTTCCTAGACTGATTGCTTAAAAATCCCATCCACGTTATTTATTTCTATCTAAATGGATATAATCTTGCTATGTAAACCTTGGCACGGGGAAAAAATAAGCCAGAATAGCAAATAATGTAAAGCAACTGCCGATAAATGCTAAACATTTATAAATACCAGAAAAGCTTGTCAATGTCTGGCTTCTACTGGACAGTAACAAGAAGAAAAAAAAACAGACCCTGCATGGGGACAAACCAAGTCCCAACGAGAGAAAAGTGTGTGTGAATGTCTGCATGTGTGGACATCCATCTGCATGTGCATGGCCATAGAAACACTGACGTGGAGCAATGTCCCCAAAGTCTCAGTGCAGGTCTCAGCGGTTCAAACTTTCAAATGCCCCAAGACTTTGGGCACATTTTGGATATTTAATTCCTCATATTTGGACCATTTGGAAGAATGTTTTAATCAAAGCCACCCTATAATGTGTATGAGCAATCTTATCAGAGACCAAGCTTGACCCTGGAGAAGAGAGGACAAGATTCCCTGCACTCCCTTTGTAGCAGCTGATGGCTACTGGGCCGGGGGAATGAGGGACTCACAGGCCGTGAGACTCAGTGGCTGCATTGTCTAACTTGCTGGCGGCATCTTCTTCCCCCCCCCCCCCTTAGATCCTTTCTTATCAGACAGAACACTTCCTGTGTGTATATATGCAGAGTATGGTGTATTCAAAAACGAAAGTAGAATAAAAGACAAATCAAATCAAAATTATTTTTAAAAAGAACCAAAAAAATCTAAGCGTCCTTATTGTATAGCCAAGAAACCTGATGCTCTGAGAGGAAGGCTGCCCATGAGCTTTTATAAAAGTAATGTGTGTAATAACAGGATTATACGTCAGTGAAGATGTGTAAAACATTTCCTTTCATCTTTACAACGATCCTTTAGAGATGCGACAGGGTATAGTGGACAGATCGCTGGATTTAGAGTCAGGAAGACGTGAGTTCAAATCCAGCTTCAAGCACTTAGTGGCATCAGAACCCTGGGCAAGTCATTTCATCGCTGCCCACCTCAATTTTCCCACCTGTAAAATGGAGATAACAATATCACCGAACTCCCAGTGCTGTGGATACTTTGCAAACCCTAAAGTGCTGTGTAAGTGTGAGCCACTATTATAAACCCAAGTTTTAGAAGAACAGGAAGCTAAGTGACCTGACAAAGGGTCCTACCGCTAACAAGGATCTGAGATAAGATCTGAATCCTGGGCTTTGTGACTCCAGCTCCAACACTCTCTCTTACTCCCCCACCCCCCACCGTTCCTCAGAGGAAAGGGTGGGAAGGATGGAGGGCACGTTCTGGCGGGCAGAGAAGCACAGCCAATAAGGAGTGTCCCAAACTGCATCGGTGTCAGGGCCTTGAAGGACATAGACATCATGTACTTAGACATAAGTGCTTGACAGGAGCAAAGGGACTGGGCATTTGCCTTTTCATTTTATTTTATTTTTGTTCTTTGAGCAAGCTAAGTTGCAACACAGGGCACAGAGTTCTGCTCTTGGAATCAGGAAGACATGACTTCAAATCCTTATCTCTGTCACTTACTCAATGTGTGACCCTAGGCAAACCACCGAAGCTCCCTGGGTCTTGGTCTCTTGGCTATAAATCAAAAGGCTGAACTGGCTCAGGTTTTCTAGATTTGAAGAACAAGTCTTCTTAGTGGAGCAGATACTGAAGGAGCTGATCTGTCTGTCCATCTGCTGTTTTTCTGAGGTGTGAAGGCTGTAGGTCCAGTGATGGTGATCGACATGTGGGGTGCAGTCAGAACTCACCCTTGCCAAACCTAGAGTGAACTCTGCCAGAAAATGGTGGCGAGGCCAAGCGACTCTTGGCTAAAGCCATGAAGACCAATTAGTATCAGGGTTAGTCTGTTCAAGAATTATAGGAAGAGCACCATCGGTTTCATCTAGTCCAAGCACCCAGGCTTACAGATAATATAATGTGGGTGAGAGAAAAGAAGTGAGTGGGGATCACCAGACACCCCATCTAGAAGGGAAGTCTCCTGGGTCACCATTGCATCAGACCAAGAGACTTCACTGTACAGATTTAGAAACTAAGACCCAGTGGTCGGCCTGGGTCTCACATAGAGTATGTATTAGAGGAAGGATTTGAAACCAGATCTTCCTAATTATACATCTAGTGGCCTCTCTTCTAAAACAGGCAACCCTGACAGAGGCTGAATTGGAACTCAGCCCCACAGCCTACAATTAAGCACCCTTCCCATTCTACCATGCAGATCCAGTAATGATGGTCAGTCCCCACATATATGGCTATTTAGTATTTATCAAAGCAGGGGACTGGAGAATGAAGCATAATGGTTGGAGCTGAACTGAAGTGACTGGTAAGATAGGTGACCTGTCTTGGCAGTCCAAGGACCTTGGTGTCAATGTCCAGTTCTACTGTTTAACCTTTGTGTGCATGTGAAAAGGCCATGTGGCATCCCTTGATCAGAATCTGGGGGAGCAGAGGGGAAACTGGCCTGTAACTAACTTCTGGCTGCTTTGGATTCTGCAGAAGCCTCCAATCTTTTGGGATTCCCAGTCTCCTGGGAGGCTTTAGCCTTGGTTTCAATGCTTCTTCTAAGCTGGACCCACAAGATAACCAGGGTAATTTGCTCTAGAGAAAGGGGTGCTTAATGGGTGTCATCAGAATATAGAGGAGAGAGTTATTCTTAGCCCAGTAATGAACGTACAAATCTAACACAAGCTGAACTACCCATTCCATAGACCATTAAGGGAATCATTAGCTCAACAACATACAAATCTATCAATAATGAGTTCTTAAAAATAAAAATAGAATCCTCCCCAATACTGCCAGGAGTGTAAGACATACACTTGTTTATATAAAGAAGATGGTTAGGGTTTGTCCTACTATACCCATTTGGAGCATTTATGGGCATTTGTCCATCAGGAACTTCCAGGGAAGAGGGGAGGGAAGAAAAAATGTCAGCTGCCAGTCAGGATATTGCCAAGCATGGAAGGAGCCGAGGATATCGTTATCAGGTATCAAGTAACAATTATGAGCCTTTCAAAGACAGGGAGGAGTCTGAACCCCCCATAATACTAGGCCCCAGTTTCCTTATCTGTAAAATGGGGGGGGCTTAGATATCTCAGGTTCCTTCCAATTCTAATTTGTAATCTCATGATTGCATTGCTAATAGTGCATTTGTCCATATGTGTATTTACAGGTGTTAGGCAGTATTGATGGAGCTGGTCTATCACTGGTCAAACTGGGCCCGTTAGGATGATGGGCAGAGTTGGCAGCATGCCTTAGAAGAAAGAGCTCTGGGCTAAGTCTGGAAGACCTGAGTTCTGATCTTGCTAGAGACTGCTCTATGTTAAGTAGAGACTTGTTCACTATGTTAATCTGATAAGGTGTTTACATAGCTCAGACTCAATTCTTCTCTCTAGCTAATGGGCAAGCTTGCTCTGAGGGTCAAATGAAATAACATATACACAGTTTGAGTACATTATAGACATAAAGAATTGTAAAATGGAATTGTCCTTCTTTGAGCAGAATCGGCACACGGTGGAGAGGAGCAGGAAAGCACTCAAGGCTGCCACATCTTACCAACATGTCAAGGCCTCCATGCACTCAGAGTCATGCCCCAGAACCATCATGTGCTCAATCAGAACCAGGAAAGTCAGGTCTCAGCATGCTCCATGGGCTGGGCATTGTTATATGTGTAAATTGTTCATAAACCTTGAAGTGTGTTGGTGGCTGTGGTGATGATGGTGATTATGAGACTGAAGCTGAGGAGGGCCTCTGAGCAGAGGAGGAGATGTGCAGCAGCGTGCCTGAACTCTTTTCTGGTTTTCTTTTCTTTTATCACTATTATATTGAACAGGGGAAGGTCCCTCTTAGTTTCCTATGTGGGCCAGGGGCTATGTGTGTATACACAGAATAATATGGAATAAATAAAGTTCAATGACAAGGACACTAACTTTCTGATCCTGGCTTGGACCCTCTCTGATTCTATCAGATAAATTTTCTTCTGTCCCATCGTCTAAGAGATGTGTGCCACCATTGCCACTGAGGCAATGAGGTCTGGCTCTGCTTTCCTCGAAGGAATTTCAGTGTTGATGAAGCCACACATCTCTTGAAGTGGCCCAATCTACCTGGAACTGTGCCTTTGCCCCTCCACATTCTGGAAATTTTCCCCCTCCCCATCCTACTTCTTGAGATGCCCACATCCATTCAAGGTTCAACTCCAGTGACCTACACTGATTCTTTTCTTCATCTCCCTTGCTTTCACCAATCTCTCACCACACCAGAAATAATATTTGGAATTACTTATCTATGCACCATTTTCCAGGCAAAATGTAAGCTTCTCAAGTGTAAGGACCATTCTTGGTTTTGTTTATGTATACTCAGCAAATAGCCCAGTGCCTGGCACACATTAGGAGCTTATTAAATGTTCACAAAATGAATTTTGAAAAATTGAGGTATTTATGAGAATGTCAGTCAAGTTTCTCTTTCTGACAGAAGGTTATTTTTAAAGGAGTCTTCTTTTGTAATTGAACTGAACACATTGTGGTATATGATTGTGATGAGGGGGGTAATTTCAGAAAGACCTGAGGATACCTATGAGAACTGATGCAAAGTGAAGTAAACAGAACCAGGAGAATAACAATATTGTAATGATGAGAAACTGTGCAAGACTTATATACTCTGATTAATACGACAATCCTAGAATGTTCCAAAGTACCCATGATTAAACATTTTCTCTGCCTCCAAAGAGAGAACTAAAGAACTCTGAGAGCAGATTGATGCCCATTGGTTTTTACTGTCTTTATTTTTCTGCTTTTCTTTTTTGGAATATGCCAAATAGGGAAATATGCTTTGCATGATTTCACATTTATAGCTGGTATTTGCTTGTCTTTTCAATGGGTGGGGAAGGGGCACGAGGGAGGGAAAGAATTCAGAACTCTATTTAAAAAGGAAATGAATGTTAAAATAAATAGTAAATGTAAAAAAGAGTATTTTAAAAACATTTCTTAAGCTGTTTTAAACTTAACTTGAACATAGTACTATCAGATAAACTGTTATTTTTCATAAGAGGTGAGAAATTCCTCCAAATGTGTTTATTGCATATGGATCTGAGTATTTCTGAAGTAGATGATATTTGCACAGCAAAGCAAAATTGCAGTAGTTCAAAAGAAAAGTGAGATGCTCAAATTTAGAGACATCACCACTCCAAATGGTCCTGGGTACTCTTTGGGGCCCAACCTGTGGTACAGCCTTGCAGGCTTGGATTGGTCTGCTCAGCCACATTCAGTGACCACAACACAGGGATGTATTTTTACTTCTCTTGTGGCATGAAGGACAATCAACTAACCAGCCACATTTACACCATATAATTCTTCATCAAATGGCTCAAAAAAGGTAGCATTCTTGACACAAACAGTTTTACCATTGGAGATTTTCATGTCTATTGGATTTATGTGGTATGTTTTCGCCTCCAAAGATCACTAGACAGAAGATATTAGAACAACAGCAGGCCACCACTTACTCAGGAAAACATGAGCATTAGCATTTGTGTAAGGCTGAGTTTCTTATTTAAAGACTCCAAGGCCTCACCAACTGCACAAACCTCAAAGCTGATTGTCCTGTATTTACTCTCCCCTCTTTACTTTCACAATTTTCTGCACCATGTGGCTTTTCAAGAACCACCTGCTTTTCAGCTTCCTTTGATGTCTTGTCTTCTGCCACTAGAATGTAAGCTCTCTGAGGTCAAGGACCAACTTTCTTTCTGCTTGGAATTGTATTCCTAGGACTTAGTATGGAGCCTGTCACATATTTAATGCTTAACAGATGTTTTTTGGCTTGACTACAAGAAGCTGTTGGATTAATCTTCCTGAAACACTGGAGAAATCAAGTCAGCAAGTCCAAACAGGCAAAAAGGAAGAAAGTTCCTTTCCCCTCAAGGAGCTCACATACTAATGGGGGAATACAGCTCACTCAAAGGAAGCAAGACCATGGTTGTGGGGAGGCTCACATGTAGGGCACAGGTGGAGAGTGTCCATAGAGGAGTCAGGAGTCAGGCCTGGAGATGAATGAAGACATGGCTGGCTTGGACACATACAAAAAAATTGAGGTCCTGAGAGCAATCAAACAATGAGATGAAGGGACTGGAGGGCTAGTGTGAAGGTCCTGGGTAAGAAGAATGATGTGGCATGGTGGGAAAATTCCCAAGAGTCAGGAATGAAGCCCAATGAGGACATTGTCAATCTGCTTCAATGCCTCCCATTTCCTGAGGAAGAAATTATTGCTATATTTCAGTCAGAAGAGGACCTTCAAGGTCCTCTCAACTATTCACTCCCTGGGGGGTTAATCTACCCTATAATACCCACCCTGGTCATCCTGAAAACCAGCAAGACTCCTTCTAATTATGGGAACCACTGCTGAAAAAGACATGATCCACTTTCCATTTTTCAACTCTTAGGCTATTTAGAAAGGTGTTTCTTATACTGAGCTGCGATGTGTATTCCTTTACCTTGCACCCAGGGATCCAAATTCACTTCTTTACAGATAAGCAGAATGTCTAATCCCTCCTCTAACAGAAAATACAGGAAATGTTTGAGAACAGTTCGACTCCTCAGGATGCATCTGAGATCTTCACAACTGGACTTCCAACTGCTCTCCCAACCTTACCTACTGTAGTACCCTATAGGCATCCAGAATCTCCAGTCACAGTGGATTCCCCACTAGTATTCCAATTTGTTAAAATCTATTACTGACTCCAACTCTTTAATTATAGTGTCATCCCTAGCTAGATAAAAACTTGCCCCTCTATTTATCTCCCCTCAAGAGATCTGACCCTGTGAAATTCTGTTCATTGTTCAGGTCCCTCTTGTGCCCAAGTCATCGCATGTGCCCTCCTCCAACACAGATCCCCCAGGCACTCCAGCCATTTGTGGTCTTCCCCTCCTCTTCGCCACTGATCACATGCTGCTCTGCCCCATCATAATATCCTAGTCTTATCTCACCAAATAGATTGCTAGCTCTTTGTAAGTAGTCATTACTGCAAAATGGTTATTTGCACTGAGGCTCTGACACTTTCTAACTGGATGGCAATGGGCAAGTTCTGCTCTTTATTTCCTTCTCAGTGTCATCACAGGACCAGAGAGTAATCTCAGGATCATCAGTATGATCACAGGATCATAGAGTGAGAGTGAGAAGGGGCTTTAGTGGCCCTAAATCCAACCCCCTCATTTAACATAAAAGGAAACTGAGGTAAAGTGAGGATATGTAATAGTTACATGACTAATACGCATCTGGAGCAGGATTTGAAAACAGATCTTCTGGGCTCTAGGTCCAGGGCTCTCTTCATTAAATGAGGGGATTAGACTAGGATGGTATCTTGCCAAGCTCTTAAATATATGGAGAAGATTGATAATAATGAAGACTGTCTTCATACAGTTATCTCAGTCTGTCATACTTTTCAAGGAGTCAGCCCTGTCTGTATGCATTCATGAATGAAAAATGGTGAGTGTGAGGCTGAATGATTTGGAAACCAGCTTAAGGCATGTTAGAGATCATAGCAATTGGTGGAATCCTGGTTGGTTATTCTAATTTGCCCTCTGCCTCAGTTTATCTTTCTCTACACTTCCATGTCTCTGCACTCCTGTGGCATGCTGCAGTCACTGAACTGATACATTAGAATACCATGAGACTCCAAGGACAGGTATTGGCCTACGTCCAGGACAATGCGCAGTTCAATTTAGTTCAACAAATATTTATTGGACACTTACCATGTGCAGCAATTTAAAAGTCAAATATAATTTAATAAGATAAACACGTCTTTGAAAATAATAAAATTAAAACATAAAGCGATTGCATTTCTATATAATTGGCATCTTCCCACTTTAGTGTATTGTGGATTCTGTATTTAATGGAGCTACGCAGCAAGGTATAGTAGCCTGGATCGGGTGTCTGGAGTAGCTCGGCTGTAGACCTTCCTCTGAGACATATGGGCTATGCAATGCTCGGGGCAAGTCTCATAACTTGCAAGTCTCATTCTGTGGGCCAAACAGATTCTGAAAACTTGGAATATGCAAAGAAGTTGATAGTTCCTATTGGTTAAGGGAATTGACTTGCCGAGGGCTCTGCTTCAAGAAAATTACTTTAGGTAAAAAGCTTAATTGCTCATGTTGTGAATATTTGTCCAACCCTGAGGGTTCATGCTGAAGGACTGAAGTTCCACCTTTGACATACTCCAGCTTTTTGACCCTTTGCAAGTCAGATAAACTAACAATCTTCATTGATAGGAGGAATTTCTACTTTGGGATTTGCCTAAATCAATTAATCACTGGTCCTACTGAAATGCAAAAGCAAAGAGAAAAAGGATAGAGGACAATGGAGAAACAGATAAAGAACTGATGCAGAAAGATTAAATGGTTTTCCTAATGCCTGCTAATTAACCTAGCCTACACAGGAATGCACAGATAAATTGCCATTCAGCATTAGTAAAGAGAGTTTCAACACTGTGAGTTCTCAAAACAGATTTACTCACAGGGTGGGACCAAAATTAGACAGATGATGATGATGATGATGATGATGATGATGGTGATGATGATGATGATGATGATCATGATGGTGATGATGATGATGATGATGATGATGGTGATGATGATGATGGTGATGATGATGATGATGATGGTGATGATGATGATGATGATGATGTTGATTTGTGATTATATGTATAGCAGTGGTCATCTTCAATAGAACTGCCGAAATCACAGAATTATAGATCTTTAATGTTATCAGGTTCATCCAATCCAACTACCACATGACAGAAATTCTACTATAACGTACTCAATGTATGATTAGCCCATCTCAGTTTGATGATCTCCAAAGAAAGGAACCCGCCATGAAAAAAGAATAAATATGTATGATTGATGTTCCAAAGAGTGCCATAGATTTTCCATGCAATGCAGTCCACACAGAAGTATCTTAAAAGTAATATGAAGCATAAGACAGAAATTCTCTGCAGCTTGGAAAGAAATTTGAATAGAGGATCAAGGAGAAAATATTCAAGAAAGATCTTTTAGCATCAAATGCCAACACCATGCTGAGTAACAGCATGAGGACACTGTAGAATCAAAGGCTTCCATCTGACATGCGATTGGAAAATGTTGTGATGATCAGAAAGACCTCCAGGAACTATTCCATTTCTTACTTATGCTCATGATGTGGAAACTTTTTTTTCTCCTCCAACATTTGCAAGGATATAGGAATTTGGTTGGAGACACAAGTCTTCTCCTGTCACAGAAGCTGCATTTGCTATATATCCTGAAGGTGAAAGAAGATGAATTTATGGAAACATATGGATGTGGAAAATCACACCTACACATGCCACCCAGTAGAACACGAGAATGTGAAAATGGATGTAAGGCCCACACAGATCCAGCCCACTCGAAGAGTATTCATGGTCTCTGCCACCTAGTTTGGCGTCCAATTATCTATTGCCTCACGTTATTCTTAAATTGTGACTTCCTTCTTAGCAGGATTATACATGTCTACACCTGGCACACAGGCTCGAGTGGGCTGGACGACACATTTCTTGTCATAAAATGCTCGGTTCAAAGCCTGAGTCTAACACTTAGTGACTTAGTAGTTATGGGACATGGGAAGGTTTTTTCCAGCCTTTCAAATTCAGTTGTAGTTGTTGACTTTAAATCTAGAAAATGGGGAGATCCGATTAGATGACATCAAAGGGCCCTTTTAAACTCGTACCCTGGATGAGTGATTCATCTCATCATTCCATAGACATATCCAGATGTGTACAATGCACTTAATACTCAACACTACTCATCTTGCAGTGTTCTTACAAGGAAATCTCTTGGCCATGATTAAAGCTCTAGAGTGCAATTTCTTAGCCTGGGGTCTAATAATAGATTTCATGCTACCCATGAATGTGGAAAAGTAGGTGGTGTGTATGGGAAACAAACAAATTTAGGTGCAGATAGAGAGACAGAACAACATAGATACACATACACACATACATATATAATACACGCACATAAACATATTTTGCGTTACTATTCAGTCATTTCAATTCACCTTCAAATAACCAAGCAGGGAAATGGTAACACATCTGTCAGCCATGCAAGTGGTCACTGAGCCACTCATCTGGGGCAGAGACTGAGGTAGGACAGGTGAGCAGAAAGAGCCCTCTGCTATTTATTTTGCTGTCCGAGAACCTCCTGGGCTGAGTCACAAACTGGCAGACATTTTTGGTGGGTAAATGATTTATGTGCTTGTTTGCAAAGCTGGTCTAATTCAACTGCACTGACCACAGAGACCCTTGGAAGCCTCTCCTGCATTCTAGAGAACTCTTCTGCTTTACAGGATCAGAGCTAAAAAGCATTTCAGAAGGAGGTAGTTTGGGGAGCAGAAAGCTCACAGAATTTGGAGTCAGAGGACCTGGCTTCAAATCCTGACACAGTTACTTAGCTCCTCTCAGAAATTCCAAAGTTTTGAAAGAAACCCCTTCTTCAGAAAAGGAGAACCTTAAACATGAGAACTAGCTCCATGGCTCCTTGCCTTCTTTTGTGTTCTAGACCCCTATGGTGGTCAGGGGAATCCTGTGTACCCTGTCTCTGAATAATGCTTGTGAATGTACAAAATAAAAGGCATCTAAGGAATCTGTTTTATTGAAGTAGTTATTTTACAAAGAGAAAAACAGATCACAGCTGAAGTTAGGAACTTCTACCCTAAGCATATTACTGTATGACCAGGCTTTCTAGCCTGGCTCCCTGATTTTTCAATGTTTATAAAGAAAGAAAGGTGCTCTTGGGGGGCGGAGCCAAGATGGCAGCATAGAAGCAGCAAGGTCCTGCAGCTCCCACACTGCCACCCTAAACACACAGAAAATATGAGCCCAGAGAAAGCCAACGATTCTCAGACTCACACAAAAATACAGAGAACCCATCTCTCGCTGAAGGCAGCTCGGTAGCAGGGGCTCATCTCGGCAGCTGAGAACGGAGGCTGGAACAGGCTGAAGCCGAGACCCTGGCCAGGCCCAGGCATTGGGAAGTAGCCTGGCCAAGCTGAGCAAGCGAGCACCGCAGCCAGTCTGCAGGAGAGATCTGCAGCCTCCAGCACCTCCACATCTGCCAAGGTGTGAGGAACAGGACAAGAGAGGGGCAGCTCACACCACAGGAGAACAGAGACCCAGCCAGCCCAAAACCACAAATGCAACCAGGCCAGGCCCCAGGGCAGCCTGGAGGAGTGAGCCTCCCAAGCCTCTGCTTCAAAGAAAATCTAAAGCACCTGCCTGAGGGGAGCTTCGGTCAGAGATGGTTAGTGAAAGTGAAACTTTGAAAATTAATTTGGGGGTGATAAAGCACTTTGGCCATTCTGCCCCCGGGGCAAGGAAGCAGTGGGGTAAGGGAATTGCTGGATCTGCTGGTGGCCCCCAGAAGACTGCTTCAGAGCCCCTGGCCTGCAGACTCAGCAGGGGGGCTGAATCGCTTGATCAGGGCCAAGTGCCCTTGCATTGAGCAGCCTGGATCCAAATCATGGTCTTGGGTGGTGGTCCTGGGGTGCACTTTTAGCAAGCCAAAGCTGGGGGGACTTGCAACAC
>CM053593.1:4541445-4562361 GCA_028646575.1 Pseudocheirus occidentalis | reverse complement strand
TATTTTGGAATCAGAGGGCAAAATAGAACTTGAAAGAATTCACCTATCACCTCTTCAAAAAGATCCCCAAAAGAAAACTCCTAGAAAATACTGCAGGCTTCCAAGAGAAAACCATTTGAATACTGCGGAAGCACTATCAGGATAACCCAGGATCTGGCAACTTCTACACTGAGGGATCACAGGGCCTGGAATACAATATTTCGAAGACTAAGGGAACTGGGATTAAAACCAAGAATCAACTACCCAGCAAAATTGAGCATATTGTTCCAGGGGAAAATATGGTCATTCTATGAGGTGGAGGACTTTCAAGCATTCTTGCTGAAAAAACCAGAGCTGAAGAGAAAATTTGACAAGGAAACACAAGAAGCATGAGAAGAATTTCACTTCTGAGGCTACAGAGACACAGACAGACTTATGCTACTCTGGAGCTGTTACTTCATCCAGCTGTTGCAGAAGACATTTTGACACTAAAAAATGTCACTACATATTACATTCTCTTTAAAATAGGAGTATAAAAACTGTATATATGTATATATATATATGTGTGTGTGTGTATCCTACTTATTCATGCATGAATACATGCATGTATCTGTTTATGTTTTTATTAATTACTCTGATTTCAAAAAAAGAGGGAAAATTCTCATATGCACAAATATGTTCATTTTTTTAAATTAATTTTTAATTTTTTCTTGTTTAAAAAAAAGGTGCTCTCCATTTTTGTGTGAGGAAGACCTGTGTTTCATTTCTGTCTTAGTGTCTCTACAATAGTATAATTCTGGGCATCTCATTTAACCCCAAATCAGGATAATAACACCCACCTCAAAGGGCTGTGGGATCAAATGAGATCATGTATGTAAAGTAGTATCCAAAACACAAAGTATGATACAAACTTTAGGTAAGTGTTGTTGCTGGTGCCCTTACATGAGGAAGCTGAGACTGGAGGGCCCGGCCACCTTGTCCACATTCCACGGGTTAACGAGCAGTCAAGTGAAGCCAGGATTCAAAGCCAAGTCTTCTGATTCACACCACAATTGCACCTTTTCCCCAGGGCCTAGGAAGGCAGCACTATTATTACCTTCAATATCCTTTTCCAGCATGGGTTTGGAGAGAGGGAGGGAAAAGTAATTCGACAGTCTGTTCCCAACACAGAAAGCAATGAGTTTCCTGGCTACCCCCATGAAAACAAGAGAAATCGGCTGGAATTTTGAATTAGATGAGAGTCAGCCAGCTAACCATCTGGAAGATGCCCCCTAAAGTCAATCCAAAGGTCCCAATTCATTGTAAAGCCCGGGGATAAGGGTGAGGGCACAAAGATGGACTCAGCAAGTGTGCTAGAATTCTTTCATACTTAGCAATTATAATCAGGCCCAAATTTAATTAGTGGGGTTCAATTTAAACAGTCATCATGTATAAGGAAATCATTGGCTGATGATGGGAGAGAAACGGAATTCTGTTAGAAATGCTGATTTTTCACCAGAACTCAAAGTTTCATATGACTTTAATGTCAATGCCAACTGGTCATATTTGCTGTTGAGAAACTGGGCACACAGAAGTCAATTCATGGACAATGGGTGGATGGAATCTTTTCTCAACTTAAAAAAAAGTATCCAACATTACTAGGCCTCAACCAACCCACTTCCCCTCACTTCAAGAGCAAGCCTAGATGGTTTGAGAAAGCTACTGAGGACTGCCATCCCTCCTCTCCATCAGTACTCTATGCAGAAGAACAAACCTCCCACTGGCCCAATTACAAAGAGCTTTAACCAGTGTACTTGGGCTGGCTGTGTATTGTGAAGACAAGTGCTTGGGTCATTGCAGCTGCATGCACAGGGGCCCCTTTTGCTGGTTCACTGATAATTCCGGCCATGTAGGCTGTGATGAGAACAAAAAAAATTTGCTGAGACAAGGCAAAAATGGATTTCAAGTTGCTGTATGTTTTGGGTTTTTTTTTTTGATTTGGCAAAACCATCCCCATTGCTGTTGTGAGCTGAGAAATCCTCATCATGTTGTATTCCCCACATCCCCTGCTTACAAAGGATAAGGTCAATAAATGAAAGATATCACACAAATGCTTTAAATAAAAATTCATGGACACAGAATATTAAAGAAAAGTTAATTAAAAATGTTAAAGTCAAAAGTGCTCACAGGATCAAATGAATTAATGGCTTTACACATGAATTAATTAGGGACCAGAGTGCATTTACCAAGACTGAATAGCATTGTAAAGGTATTATTTGTGGAATAAAGATAAATAAATACTGTCATTTCAAATGGGTTCTGAGACAGAAGGAGAGGTAAACTCCTGCTATCTCATTTTATATAGAAGGTGCAATTTCAGAGGAAGGTGTGAGTCATGTTCTGGGGTGGGAAGGGTGGCAGTTCTATCAGAGACAGAGATAAATCTATTAGTTGACTTAAGTTCCTGAAAGAATAATTTGACCCTCGAAAGCATTTTCTCTATTTCAATTTTAATTCAATTGGAAAATGGGGTTTCATTGCTTCCTTGGGGAAACAATTTCTGTTGAATTACAACTCTCCTGACTGTTGGAGACTTGTTCCCGAGTTGGACAGTGTAGTCACCAGCTTTGCATGTCACCCTATTATTTTCTATGATGCCATTTTGATCACTGGGTGACTGTTCTGCATCCTTAGCCAATCTCCTGACCATCGGCTGTTAGCCAGAGGAGGCATACTCATTCTGATATCTAATACATATTCAGCACACTAATCTAATTTTTAGTAAGTTGTTCAATCCAGAGGCCCTTTTCTTAGCATCACCATCCACCCAACTGATGAATGATTCCTGGCATTTAGATTGAATTTGAAAATTTAATAAAAAGTGTTCTCCCTTAAACAACACTTCCAGCTGGCTGGTAGAGGTTTTGTTAAGCCCGTTCCATTGATGAGGACACTAAGGTTCAGGAGGTTCAATAACTTGCCTTAGGGCAACACACTTAGCAAGTGTTGGAGTCCAACACATGCTGGGTGATCATTTTGGCATCTGTAAAATGAGGTAGCCAGACCGGATGCTCTCTGAGGTCAGTGAGGCAACAGGAATTTCTCAAGCACATACTCTTTTGCTAGACACAGTACTAAATGTACAGATGCTGAGTACACAAAGACAGGCATAAACAACCCGGGCCTCACAGAATTCACTGTCTAATATTAGAGATCCCTTGCATTTCTAGACTGATGATTCTGTGAAGTTTCATCAGGATGGGGAACTCCAAGTTCCCCATTCCTGGAGAAGAAACTTTCTCCCAGTATAGATAGACTGAACAAAAATAAACAGAAGGTCTGTGAGATTCAGAGCCTGGGAAATTACCCAACAATTTATTGATGTAAGTAAGTAATTCATTTATAAGGACTTGCTTGGAAACACTGAGGTTGCTTGTCTACAGTCACGAAGCTATCGGAGGCCAATCCGAACTCTTGTCCAGCTCTATTCATTAGACAATATTGCCTCTACAATGAATGCATATCCAGCGAGAATTCTCTACTGTTTTGTGAGACATTGCCCATTTCTGCAGGCTACAGGGACCTCTATGTTCTCTGGATTATTTGAATGCTGTCTAAGAGGCAGCCTGATGGAAACCATAGTTGGCCAGTCTTGATTAGGCATGACTGAATTCAAGTACCACAACTGAAACATCCTGATTGCATGACCTAGGCCAATGAAGTCTTTAAACCTCTTAGCATGCTGGGTAAATGTGTCCAGTTATACACTGAAGAAGAGCTGCATAGTCTTGGAGAGGCACCTAACAAATCCCAAAGAAGTGTGCTTATTATCTTCTGGAGGGCTGGTTTCACACTTCATACTTCTTCCACTCTCCTCCAAACTTAGAGCAGTGCTGTATACTATGGAAATCTATTGAATCAATCCTAATATTAAACATATTCCAATGCCATGTTTCTCATACTTTCTCTCTCCCAAGCATTGTATCAGGCTCTCTGGGGGTACAACAACACAAGCAAGGAGCCCTCAAATTTAGTATTTCATTATGGAGGTAGCAGCACATGCAGGTAGGGAAATTAAAAGTATATGGAATGTACCTCAAAACAAACAAACAACACATTTCAAGATCCCAGTGAGGGAGAACATTACTCAGCTGGGCATCAGGACAGGTCTAGCTCAGGAGGTTCTCCCCCAGGGGTTCTCTGAAGGAATACAGGGGTTCTAAGAGAAGGAAGACCACCTGTGCATAGAGGCAGAAGAAAGAAGCTTGTATACAGGCTGGAGTGACTGGAATTTAGGATGCATAGGGGAGAGTAATACAC
The DNA here is from genome assembly GCA_028646575.1 of Pseudocheirus occidentalis. Taxonomy (NCBI): domain Eukaryota; kingdom Metazoa; phylum Chordata; class Mammalia; order Diprotodontia; family Pseudocheiridae; genus Pseudocheirus; species Pseudocheirus occidentalis. The sequence goes on along the minus strand of CM053593.1, from coordinate 4,558,083 downwards.
AGTAAGACTGGAAAAGAATGCGGGGAGGGTTCAAATGCTAGGCTTGGGAGTTTGTCCTTTATCCTTGAAAAAGGGAGAATCGCTGCATATTTTTGAGTATAAGCTAGTATTGATATGGCCAGATCTCAGTTTTAGGGAATATCAATTTGGTAGTTCTGAGTAGCATATTAGGGAGACGACAGAGACTAGAATCAGGATACTCACTAGTCTGCAAATTGTCGAAATATTGTAGAAAAGGGGAAGGCAAACTACCATCTGGGGGCCAGATCTGGACAGCTTCCTACTTTTGGACTAAGACTGTTATGTGTTTTAAAATCTAATAAACCTTCATTTTAAAATGTAGAAGCTATCCCTTGCTTGCTGGCCATACACAAACAGGTCGTCCACCAGACTAGGTATGTGGGTTATGGTTTAGCAACTTTTGAACTGTAGAGAAGAGATGATAAACACTGGAATCTGTATAGATGCCATGTGAGTAGAGAGAGAACAAAATAGAAATGATTGATTGAATTAATGACAAGTTAGATTTGACAAGAAATGGAATGTTATTGGGATAGTAGCATTCGAGGAAAGGAAAGAGTCAAAGATAAAAGATTGCTAACCTGGGAGATTTTAAGAACTCCATCACGGCCTCAACAGAAATGGAAATGTGAAGGAGGATCAGATGATGGAGTATGTATGTGTGTGTATGTGTGTGTGTGTGTGTATGTATGTATGTTCGCGCACACGGGCATTGGGGAAGTGTGGAGTAAAGCAAAATCATAATCTTCATTTTGCATATATTACATGGGATACATTTATCCTTATGGATATTTTTGGAAGAAGACATGTCATAAAGCCATTGAATCGAATTAGGGACTTAAAGGAAATCCCAGTAGGTCTTGTGAAAGATCAGGTAAAAGGCTGAGAAATTATTTCATATATCTTGCTGTTTTTAAAATTCTCTATCTTGGACCTTTTTTTTCCTCTTCTACTGGGAACCTGTGCATGTGGGGGAACTCCAAATGTGTATCCTGTGGGCAGATACTTCTGTTCCTTTAGCCACAAGAAAAGAGAACTGGCAGTGACATGTACCCATGGGGCCAATACACCATTTGCAGGTGAAAAAATAGATATTTATTATTAACCTCCAGACATGAAAGTACAACTTTCAAATTCAGTTCATTTTCACACATTGTTTTAAAATAGAATCAGAAATCTGGGTTTGGAAAAAAAAGATATCCCTTAAGAGCTATTAACAACATGCCAATTAAATTAAGGTCCTATCTTCAGAACAGAGAAAGTGCACTTGTTCCTTCCTTTTTACATGCCTGGTTCTAGGTCTAATTTGCTCTTTGCATTCTTTAAAATTAATTGCTTGAAACTCTGGTAAGGTAATTAACATTATACTCAAAGGCTAGTTTTCCCTAGTTTAAATTACACTGGTAACTGTCTGAATTATCTGGTATTTGAGGGCAAAGTAAACAGTTCTGATTTCATTATCTAGAACCTGACTTTGTTTTCCCAAATATCAGGATTCCGATGGATTTGGATTCTTATCCTTCTTGGTATTTTTTTAGTGAGACATATCTCAACCCATCCTTGTTCACTATCTCTTCTATGTCTTAGGGAAGATGAGCTCACCACTAATATGCTGTCCAGTGAACTACAGGAGTAATTTGTCACTACATATCTATTTGTTATGGTTCCTGAATCACAGATTTGGAGGGCCCCTCAGCAACCACCTAGTCCAATCTATACCTGAAAGAAATTCTCCATTATAGCCTGACAAATGGCCAACCAGTGATGGCTTGAGGCCTTCTGAAGAAGATGAGCTCTTTCCACTTTGAGGCAAATCTAATTGGCAGGAGTTTCTAGTGGTTTATTTTTAATTTTTCCCCATAGCAAGGCTAAATTTTCCATTGTAATTTAAAATCACCGGTCCTGGTTCGATCATCGTGTAAGTACGGTGGGAGAAGGTAGAGGGAGGGCAGCAAATAAATCAAGGTGAAATGTCTTTCTACACCAAAGTCCTTCAAGAACTTGATTATAAGTATCACATCCCCCTCCTACCCCATGTCTCCTCTTCTTGGGGCTAAAATCTCCAATTCTATCAATGAATCCATACCTGATATGTTTTGAATGGTCTTCACCACCCAAGTTAACCTACTTTGTCTCTTTCACCTACTAGTTATGTTGTGTTAGCCTATTTCCAACCTCTAGGAGAGTTTGGACAGCATTGGAATAAAAGGTAATTCTCGAAGCCACAAGGTATCCTTGGATTCTTTGTAGTTTCTGCCTTCAATTATGCCAGGATTCAGACTGACACGATGTCTCCTGATGGAGTTCTGTTCAAGCAAACAGAATAGTACTAGCTCATTAGATGAGAACACAGCATCTAAAGCTTCGGAGATTCCTGAAATTCTTGCTCTCTAGGGCATGATTTAAAAACAACCAGCACATTACTTACATAAAATAATCATGACAGAAATGTCATTTATGGAGAATAAAACATATGGTAAAACCATTTGAGAAAGGAATACCTTCCTTAGCCTAGTCTAGAGAAGCCACCACCTAGTGAGATGACCCAGGAAACAGAGGGCAATTTCAAGTGACATAAAAAGCACTCCTACTTACCACATATTTTGTAGATCTGTGATTCTGAGAAGCACCAAGAGATATCAGAAGCTATTTTTCGCTTAATACTTAATCCTTGACAATATTAACCAAGATTCAAAATGTCCGTGATCAGGCAGCTAGTAAGAGTCTGAGGCAGGTCTTCAATCCAGGTTTCTTCAACTCCTAGTTCAAGGTTCCAACCCCTATGTACTCTGCCCTTACTTCCAATCTACATTTATTTGAGTCAACTTATTCAATCTCAAAATGAAGAAAATAAATTGGTAGGTTGCAGAAGAGATTAGCATGCATTTTGGCATCTCTATATATGCATAAGAGAATCTAGATTGTGCAGTAGATAGAGGGATGAGCCTGGAATCAGGAAAATGCATCTGCCTGAGTTCAAATCTGACCTCAAGCACTTAGCAGATGTATGACCCTGGGCAAGTCATTTAATTAACCCCATTTGCCTCAGTTTCTCATTTGTAAAATGAGCTGGAGAAGGGAATGGCAAACTACTCCAGTAGCTTTGCCAAGAAAAGCCCAAATAGGGGCACAAAGAGTTGAACGTGTCTGAAATGATGAAACAACAATACAGGCAGAAAAAATTCAGAAATGATGCTCAAATATTCAAGATGTCCAAAAAGAAAGATCCAGGAAGACTGAGCTTCCATCCAGTGAATTAGAGAGCAGAGGATCCTAAAAGCTGAGCTGAAGGCACCTTGGAGGACCATCTTTTCTCAACCCTTGATTTTATACATGAGACTATGGCTATCTTAAAATATTTTACCCATGATCAAAACAGAATTGAGGAGTCTCTTCTCAAAACCTGCTATTTTCTGGACCTTGGAATGCTGCAGTGCCCTCTGGGACAGTGGTGAAATCTCACAGAATTTAATAGGACTCATCTGGGACCCCTCTGAGAAGTGTGCCAGTGGGATTACATACCTCTGGGTCTCTATTTACTTCTGAATGTCCCAATATCTGTTTGTCTCTATTCCCTCTCCATCTGTCTCTGTATCATTCTTTTCCACCCCAAGTTCTGAATTGCTAACCACTGACCTGTGTCCTTAGGGCATGCTCCCTTCTAATCCTTCAGCACAATTATACTCCCTACAGTAATAAAGCACCAAAAGCAATTAAAAACAGAACCAGAAGGGCAATTCTGCAAACCTCAGATAATCTATCAGGAAAAAGACCTGGGAGCCCTTGATTCAATGATGCCAATGAGAGGCTTATTGTGACAAGGGTGGATGGGAAGCCCATTCCTGGGGATTCCGCCACTCTCCCTCATCACATATTGCCTCATTAGCCGGGTGATGCTGGATAGATGCTCCATCAGTGGTTCTCCATCTATGCTATCCATATAATTAAAACACTGTCCTTGGACATCTTTGCTTCCCTTTATCTACACACACACACACACACACACACACACACACACACACACACACATACTCCTCTTTTGCCAACAGTTCATCTATATATCTCCTACTCTGCAGCAGTCAGCAATAATTTTATTGTAAGTTGGAAAAGTTCTGATTTACAAATGTACAGGAAGACACTGCCCACTAATTATCCCTGAGGATCAAAACACTTTAGAGTTGTTTTTGAACATACAGTTTGGGGAAGCTGTATTCCTTCATAAGCAATAATAATGCCCAACACATTTACCACGTCTTACTTCAAAGCACTTCAGTAACATGAACTAATTAACAAGATTATATATTGAGTAGGCTACACATATGTCATATAATATTATTGCATAAAATGAACAAAGTTTAAAATGCATTATTTGCTTACACAGAAATGATTCTTTTCTTGTTCAAATGACAAATCATGGTTCCATATCTTATTAGGATACAGCTAAGTGGCATAGAGTTATGATGTTCTGGGTTCAAATACTGGCTCTGAGAACCTAGAGAGTAAACTTGTTCTCTCATTGGCCTCAGAGAGTTTTCTGAGAATCTAAATCAGAAATGCATATAATTTCCATTCCGTTGATATAAATATGGCATAACAAAGCAGAAAGAGAGCTGGGCCTAGAATGAGAAAGAGGGGGGCTCCGACCCCCAAATGTTATAGTAGTGCCCAGGGCAGCTCTCCAAGACTGTCTCTGTGGAGAAGCTGAACAGCATTTGGAAGCATGGATTCATCCCCAGGAGCTGCCTCTACTGAAGGAATCACAATCTTTTCCATCTCTGCATCTAAATAGATGCACATGCCACTATATACTTTTAGACAAAGTGGCACTATGGACAGAGAGATGGTTTTCCAAGCAAGAAGGCCAAGTTAAGTTTCTGTCCTTTGATACACATTGACTGTGTGACTCTGTGCAAGTCATTTAACCTCTTAATGTCCCAGGTAACTCCCCAAACCTGGAATTTATAGCGATGGCCCCAGTTATTCATTACTATAAGACATTTTTTTATGGGAGCATCATATTAAATTTCAAGTCAGGTAGACTGACAGTGAAAATAGGAGGTCCTAGACATTGGAAGACACTGGATGTGCTCTGACTCTCAAATTCTTTTTAAAGCCCAGATGTGAACATATGACCTGCTTTATTCAGGAAACTCCTGCAACCCTTTATCTCTTACATGATTCAATTTAGAATCCTCCACTTAGTATTTAGAGTCATTCATACTCTGGCCCCTCCCCAACTTTCCAGTTTCTTCCACTTTACTACACTTCACATACCCTGCACTCTGGGGCCACTGACCTCCTGCTGCTGCATACCATAGGCCATGTCCAACTTCTAAGCATTTTGTAGGCTCTATTCCATACCTCCAATGTTCTCCCTCCTTGTCTACCTCTACTGGCCAACTTTAATTTTCGGTCAATATTACATCTTTTGCTAGAAGCCTTGCCCAGTCCTTCTTAATCATTAGATATGTATCTTGTTATTACGTTGTTACTGCACAGTTGCTCATATGCTGTATCCCTTCCCTTAGACTGTGAACTCTTGGATGGTTGGGAGTGCCTTTTCCTCTCTTTCTATCCCTGACATTCAACACAGTTTCTGGCAATATTAGGCAATTCACAGATGCTAGTTGACTGACTGACTGATTGTTGGCAGGTCATGTAGAACATTCACAGATGTGCCCCATCTTGTTTGAATCCAACACCCAGAACATTGGGGAGCCAATTCCTAGCCATAAATGCAAAAGGGGCAAGCCCCAGCTGATGATGAAAAGTATTCTGGTGACTGACAAGTGAGGACAGATGGCTGAGTGTAACCTGAGCCCTCAGGAAATCTGCACACAAAGGTTTTAGCAAATGATCTTTCACAATTTTGCTTGGTGGCTTCTGGGGGAGGAAGGTAGTTGAGATTTCCAAGAAGCAGAGCAGGCCATATTCCCTCATACAGCCACAACATAGTCAGGAACACATGGTAGCCCCATTTCTAAGTGTCTCTCTGTGTGTTTATTCTTTGTTCATTTAGGTGAATGAGTGCCTGGAGATGGAATTGACTAGGTTATGCCCTTTTGAGGTTCTGAAGATCAGGAGAGTCATCAAGAGGTGTCCTTAGCAATGGACTCCATTACAAGGATCTGGTCATCATGGCAGCTAAGTCCACAAAGAAGTCATCTTAGCAACCAAGAGACCAATCACCCAGCCCAACAAGCAATCATCTAATTGTCTGATCAACTACAAGGAGCCAACTGAATTAAGAAAAGGAGCAAACTTGGTGGGAAATCTAGGAAAAGAGGGTCAAAGGAAAGACTCCTAAGGTTTGGAGTCACTAAGTGCCATACCAGCCACACATTCTTTTTCATTTGTTTCTCATTACTTTTAATGTCCCAGAAATTGTGTATTTGTGAGAGGAGAGTGGGCCTGCAGATTAAGAGATGCTTTATGAATTGTTGTGCTATAACAGCTCAGTTAATTTTTTTAATAAAATCTGATTGACATGAACTGGTTGATCAGGATTCTGAGACCATGCTGGATATGACCTTCTGAGAGATTATATTATAATCATAATCTCTCAATGATATCCCCAAACTCCTGATTAGAGGAAGAGTCAGAATCCTCTGGAAATCCAATATGGCAGAGTGAATTGAGAGTGAGAAATTGGGTTTAGCAGACAGATTACAATAGGAAAGTCTTCTTTATCCATGACTTGCAACCCCAAACCCAATAGCTCATAAGCTTCCAGAAGCAAAATGGCAGCTAGGTGGAACAATGGATACAGTGCTGGGCTGGGAGTTAAGAAGACTCATCTCTGTGAGTTTAAACCTGATTTAAGACACTTATTAGATGTATGTCCTTGGGCAAGTCACTTAACCCTGTTTTTGCCTCACTTTCCTCATCTGTAAAAATCAGTTGGAGAAGGAAATGACAAATCACTTCAGTATTTTTGGCCAAAACAAAACCAAAACCAAAACCTCACATTCAGAATAGTCTACAGAGTCATGAAGAGTGAGACATAAACTAAAGAGCTGAACAACAATAACTGAGGGCAAAGTTTTTCTTCCCCCATTTTTTATCCACAGCACCTAATACAACAACTTCCCTGTTGTAGGTGCTAAATAAATGGTTGTTGAGTTGTTGGTTTTCATTGAGCCGATGTAGAAATGAGGGTATGAGAGATTAAACAGCATTCTCCCCCTCTTGCTGTGAATCCGAATCTGAGCAAGGCTTCTGAACCAGTCTATTGTCTCTGCCTCTGGCATGCTTTCTGCCAAACCAACAATACGTGGGGCTGTTAGATTTTCTCATTGACAGCAGATGGGAGCAGGTGATCTAGTGGGAGGAGTGATTGCACCCTCCCAGGGTAACTTAGATTTTCTTTCTGATTCAGAGCCAATTTTTGGTAGGGGCCAATTCAGTTGGAATTGAAAAATATTCTGCCTCAAATTCCTAAATCTTGGATTTACATGTATTCCCCCATTACATATTTTACTTAGGTTTACAACTTCTGGTGTGATTTAAGGTCAAATTAGCTTTCTGAGAATTCAAAAATCACAAAAATCTAAGTCAATCAGGCAACCTCAACCATAACTTTTAAAAAATATTCTTTCTTGAATGAATACTAGAGCTCTTAAATTACAGTCTGTGAGGGGAGCGGGAACATACACAGTAATCTTAGAATCTTAGAAATCAAAGAACATGCCTTTCCATGCTACTGTAGGTATCTATTCTATCTAAGCAGTAGGAAGGTCACACAAGGGATTGTGTTTATCTTAGAACTGTGAGTTAGAGTAAAAAGAAAGGAGATGCTAAGGGAAAACAAGCACAAAAAATAGGCCAATGGGAATCCATCGAAGGTTTGGGTTTATTCTCAAGTTTTTTAACTCAGCAGAGAGGGAGAAAGCTTAGCTAGGTGGGGAGAGGCTCTACTTGGAGGCAGGGACACCTGGGTTTCATGCTAGCCACCAACATAGACATGCTATGTGATATCATTTGGGAAACTCCCTTAACCTGATAGTGTCCCGGGGATTTCTCTAAGAATGGGTGTTTCAGACACTGATGATCTGGATGTGGGGAGGCAGCTTGCACATGGAGACTTCCCTCCTTGGATGAAATCACAGATCTGTATACTTCTTTCCCCATCCCTCTTTTTAAAAAAATCACAAGATGAGTGGAAAGGGATATTCAGTTATGGTATGCTGGGAAAACATATCCCAAAGACAATTCAAAACAAATTCTCCTTGAACTCGACCGGATTCTTAATTAAAGTAGTCAGCATCATGTAGTAGATAAAGCACCGAAACTGGAGTCAGGAAGACAGATTCCAACTGTACCTCACACACTTATTAAATGTACCACCTGGAAGAGCGATGGCTTCCAGTCTGTTTCTTCATCTGAACAATGGGAACAAAATGCACCCATCTCCCAGGGCTATTAAGAACAGAGAAATAATGAATGTAACGTGCATTCAAACAATATAGCACTATGTAAATTGGAGATAGGACTTTAATATGACATCATCTGTACACATTTGTCCTAAAGCCTTTAGGCCTAATCATACATATGAAAAGCTACAGGCTGCACAGCTTGGGTCACATTCATTTTCAAACCTGTGATCTTTTACTCTCTCATTTTTTTTCCCCCAAACTAGCAAAGATGGGGGCATAGTTCAAATGATCTCAGTTTAATCCCAGGGGCACTATCTTAGTCCCTAAGGCAGTTTTGGTTCCCCCTTCTTTGAACTTGGAGAGTTTACTTCAGGGAAAAAAAAAGTTTTTAATTTAGTCATGTTTGCTCTGAGCCCCTATTAGGAAAAATTCCTAATGTTCTGATTACCTTCACGTTTACATTTATCTCTGACTTACCCCTGGCATCTTTGTGGTTGAGGCAAAATTTGTTCAGTGGAAATGATTGAGGGAATAACTAGGAGAAGAGCTAGACTATTCTCAGGATTTCCCTCTGCCTGGTCTTCGGACCTGAGTTTCTTGTCCTTGACTCTCTTTGATCTGTCTCCTTATCTACCACACCTGCAAAGGATTGTCCTGGAACTTCCATCATGCTTTCTCCAGCCTCTCAAACAAATGTCATTCAAACTACTTTGGTAATTTATATATGATTTTCTGTATTGTGACCAATTCCCCTTGTTCTATCTAAATATTATTATTATACAAATTCACTATAATTTAAAGGACTTTTCGATGCAGGGCATGAGGAAGAATAAAGCAATCACCCACCCATTCAATAGAGTCATAAATTTAGAGTGGGAAGGTCCTTCAGGTTCAGAATTCAGTCTTCCTCATTTTACCCATCAGAAATCCCTTTATTTGACTTATCCCCAATAGGATATGAAATGGACTTGTGTTTTGACCTCCTTGCTAAGTGCTATATTATCTGGGTCCCAGTTCCGACCACATCTCCTCCTTCTGGCTTTTCTCTTTGGTTTTTATATAAGCAAGTGGCCCACACTCAAGACAAGTCCAACCTGCCAGTGCCACTGCCTTCATATTCATATTGCTCTTGGGTAGTGGCCAGTGGAGAAGGGAAGAACAGAATCAATATATGTTTTAAATTACACATTTAATTGGTTTGTGTTTTGGTGCCTAATTCCTCCCCTTGAAATGCATGAATGGAATTAAAATGTCCAAACAGTTTTCTTTAATTTTTTCCATGCATTTCAGAGGGAGGAATTAACCTACCCATTCGACTTTGGTTGTATCTATAATATTAAAAACGGAGTATCCAATTTCTTCATTATTTCTGCTATGGGGATTGCAAACACACACGGTGTCTAATGAAAGGCTTTACTTTTGCAAAGTCACAAAATAGAAGCAGCATTAGAAATCAGGTTAGGGAGGTGTTCCCAGATTGGTGCCTCAATCTTCTGGGAAACATCATTTTTTTCCCCCTTGTTGTCCCTCTTAGCACATGAAAAGAACCTGACAGGGTGTCTGCAAAGGAAACATGAAGATTGTCATCCAATGACAAAAGGAGCTTTGTCATTAAGTGACTAGGTACCTAGCCCAAGAGGAGAACCCTTATGGGTAGAACAGGGAGTGGTGACTTGGGAGATCTTAGTCCCATTCTATATTCACCCACTTATCTTGTGCACTTTCCCAGGCCTAGTCCTGGGCCTCAAAGGCTGGTGTTCAGCCGATCCCTCCCAGACCCATGAGGGTGAGAAAGAAAGTCCTTGTTCTCTTTCTTTTACCTCTTTGGCTGAAATCCAGAGCAAACCATTGCAGATTCCCAGCCCCTTTGAAAATTCTGTCTCCTATATGAATTCTCAGACAATGTTCCCTATGAGTACATGTGCAGGAGACTGTGTATGTCTGCATGCATATATCTGCACGTGTGATTCAGTTTTGTTAAATGTGTATGTTTTTAAGATCTGCTTTGTCCAATTCTTCATCACCTCCAGCTGTTTCTTCTAATGAGGTTAGGTTCCTTTCCCCTGCTACACTGATATAGTCTCAGGACTTTCCGAACAACTTTATTTCAAGCTCAATGTTGTTTTATCTTGAGGAAGGTAAGCTAAAAATAGGCCTGACTCTCCAAATATGGCCAGACCTCTAAAGGAAACGTTCTTTACGGTACTGTAGTGGTGAGGAAAGAATATCTGGAAAAGAAAGATCCACTGATTGATAGAGCTGTGTGTATGTATGTATGCACATGTACATGTGTGTTTATATGTGTGTTGTATACATACAGCCTGTATGCATATATATGTTTGCATGTGTACACAGCATGGACATGCGCTCTAACTCACTGTATATTATTGCAGATTTGATTACGATACTTTTCAAGGACTTTCATGATCCATGACCCTTGGAAGCACCTACTATTGGCATTATCATTTTATTTTCCAGATAAATTTTATACTAAATAAACCATTTTAAAATGAGGAAACTGAGGTTCGGGGCTTGTGACTTGTTCATGGTCATGGTCAGTGTTGCTGGATTCCACCAGTTCTATTCACTAGACTTTGGGGCATCAATAGAGTTTCTTGATCTATGGAAAGTGAGAATTGCACAGAAGATTGATTTTTTCCTAATGGTAAAATGATAGCTACTGATTAATTTACAAATCAAGTGCCATAAAATTCACAATACACATTTTATAGCTATGAAGTCAACATCAGAGCTCCACCCCGAAAGAAGAGAGATGGGTTTTTTTTGTGCAGAGATTCTGGGGTATATAGTCAGGTGCCCAAACCCTCTCTCTGGCACTCACTTCTCATGTGATAATGGGGAGCCATGGAATGTCAACTTCAACAACATTTGCTTTCCTAGGATGCTCTCGGAGGTTCACTGCAGCTTCAAATTTTGCAGTCTAGGAAAACAGACAAGACTTCTGCCTGGAGTTCCTGCTTCTTTTATTTGCCATGGACCGTTGTGTAGTGCAGTCCTTGACAATTTCCTATGCAAAATTTGGATAGAAACTGGGACTTGACTAGAAGCCTTTTTACTTTCTCCACAATTACAATATCTGACTAGAAAATTTTATAATAAAATTTTCATAAAGAGCATCTTCATGGAATTGCAAAAATTGCTTTTGGGAAATTATACCATCAATAATTTACTTGCATGTCAACAACATTTCCCAAATAATCACATTCTGTAACTCTAAGATATACTGTTACCTTGATGGCTTTCCTAAAATACGCAGTTAAATATTATGAGACAATGTGTAGATCTAGGGACTGATTAGTCATGTAAATAGATAACTCCTTGTTTAATTAGAGATTTATCATCTTAACTAGCCATACTATGGCTCTGAATTAGTTTTCCAGGGTTTGCGGAATTAAAGATGGTAAAAATTGATGAACCTTAGCTGTATTCTCCCCCTGAAGGGTACAAACTTTTATTACATTTCAGATGCAAAATACAATTAGCCCCTAACCTCCCAATGTTAATCTCCCTGACTTAAGCTTCAGTGTGTCTGCTTGTCTCAAAACTTTTAATGAAAGATCTATGCCTTTTATAGCTGATTTTAATAACCTCTTTATTTGCATCTCTGCCCTTGTTAAGAGGAAGAGTTTATATGATAAGCTCTTGGATTACAGTAAAGTTTCCTTTCAAAAGTCTCAAATAAATACAATTTGGTGACAATCAATTTGAGAAGGTTAAGCTAGGAGTCATCCTGCACTGGAGTTGGACAGCAACAATAAACAAGATTTTGTTGTAGAACTGAGTTTGGAAAATTCTTGAGTCATAAATGAAAGTAGATGCCTCACTGCTGAAAGATCAGCATGTGGGTTTGATCTTTGAGGCTACAGTTGGACTGATGAGGATGGGTTACTCTGACATGAGTGGCTAAGGAACATCTGTACTTTCTGGCTGAATTTATTGCTGGCTGGATAATTAAATCCTGGCCACAGGATTCATAGCAAATCCTCCTTACTCAGTTCAAATGGGGGGAGGGGATGTATAGGAATGTGTGTATGTTCATGTATATATATATATATATGTGTGTGTGTGTGTGTGTGTGCATAATATACACACATAGCTTCATGTATTATATTTCTATACATACATGTGTGCATACACATGCAAACACATATGCCCGTGTGTATGCATATCTAGGTAAGTGCATGCCCAGGCTAGTACCAAAGATGGATATTTGTTTGTCCTATTGAAATTTTCTCAAAGTAATTATGAAGGGGTTATGCTTGAAAACAAATAATGGAACCATACTCTCAAAAATCTATTTGGTAAAGACAAGTGCTTAGCCAGCTTTGATTTCTCTCTCTCCTCACACTGTCACCCCCATATCTCTCTCTCTCTCTCTCTCTCTCTCTCTCTCTCTCTCTCTCTTTCTCTCTCTCTCACTCTCTCTTTCCTTCCTTCTCTTTCCTCTTCCTCTTCCTCACCCTGTCTCTTCCTCTTTCTGTCTCTGTCTCCTTCCTTCTTTCTTTCCTCTCTCTCTTGCTCCCCCTGTCCTTCTCCTTGTCTCTCTCTTTATCCCCTGGCCTGAGATGATGACCTAAACTTGTTCTATCAACAAGACACATAGAGTTATGAACTCAGTGAAGCTATCTGTCACTGTCCCATGGATAGTTGATCTCTGGTAATTATTTGAGCATAAAGCCTTTGTAAAATCAGAACCCAGAAATTGATGGGAACTGAATGTCTTTTGAGCAGTAACTGTGCATGGTGGTGCTTTTCAGCAGACTACCAAACTTAAAATCATTACCAGCACCACCAAATGCAAGTTTCATTCTAGGACGTTTGGCATGAGAGCACTTTCTATCATATTCTAGCTAACTAAAACATTTTTGTCCCAAACCACCTTAAAAAAAACAATACAGCTTCTATATTGAGAGTAGTTTGGTTAATAAAAACCAAGCAAAAACAATGAAAAATCATTGTTTTTTTCAGATATTTAAAACCCTTTTTGAGGTTTTCTTGACAAAGACACAGGACCAGTTGGCCATTTCAATTTCCAGCTCATTTTAAAAATGAAGAAACTGAAGCAAACAGGATTAAATGTCTTGCTCAAGGTCACACAGGTAGGGAGTGTGGAGGCCAGATTAGAAACCAGGAAGAGTCTTCCAGACTCCAGGCTCTGTGCCCTCCGTACTATGGTGCCAACTAGCTTCCCTCAGTGGAAAAAAAATAAGTGCTTATCAAAAAGACTCTCAAGATTGAGGAAATTTCAGTCCTTGAGATGACAAAGAACCTAAAAGGTATCCTAGAAGGCTTCTGGTTCAGCTTCCTCACTTGGCGGGTGTAGTCATTGAGGCTTGGGGGATCAAGTGATGCGTATAATATTGTAGGACCACACATCTTCTTAAAGTACATCAATTACAAAGGCACTCTTCTTATGGAGAATTACTACTGAGTAAAACCGTCCTCGTCAACTTCTTGTAATTCTAGAAGAACAGAAAATACGCAGCCAATTTTCTTCACAGAATCACAGGCTTTGAATTTGGAAAGGAGCTTAGTGCCCAGTTCCTATGACCTATACATACCTAGAAAGAAATCTCCCCTCTAGCATACCCATGAAGTAACCTTCTGTTCTCTCTATGAAGACCCTCAAAGAGAGAGTATCCCAGTTTTACCACAAAGAACCCATCCCCTCTTCAATCTGACATGTATTCTTTAAGAGGTTCATGTACACATCAAGATGTCACCCTTATGATGTCATTGGTCCTCTTCAAGAACAAGGGATTGAGGACAACAGCAACAACACCAACAACCACATGTAAGATGGAATCTGCCCACCCAATGCCTCATTATTGGAGGGCGCTACTAAGCTGCTAGGATCAGAAGTCCATTGGCGCACCTTAGATCCTGCCAGATCGTAGAATAGGTGTTATGGTCACTGCTCATTCTCCACATTGTGTATAAACAAAGGAATTGAAATCAATTAGTATTGTATCTCCAATAGCTTTTAACATAAAATGCATTTTGCCCGCTGAACAAAGCTACTGACTTGAGCATCACTCAAAGGAAAATGCGGACCTGGAGGGTGAGGAGAGCTTTGTGTAACATGATGTAAGCAAGGCCTTATAAGGAAAAGCAGTCTGAAAGATGCTGCATTTTGTCTGGCATGCATCAAATATGCCAGAGTGAAAATTATTGAATGGAAACATTATGAAAGCTAGTGGCCTACAATTAATCCATACCAATGGCATCCTGGTTAAGGGAAATCAAGACATTTGTATGTTTTCATACTGTATGTTGTGGCAAACTTATAACAGAAAATAGGTGATCAAGGGTGAGCAAGAAGGGGTGGATTATGATCTGTGTTGTAGCAGTGAATGCTTGTATGAGTGAGATCCCAGATCCATTGGAGTAGCCATAATAATAGCTAGTTTTCTATAGCACTCTAAGGCTGCAAAGTGCTTTCCACGGATGAGATCTGAGAGGAGGATTATTGGAATCAAAGTTAATGTGAAGAGAACCATAGTTTGTAACTCCTCTAAATACTACACACACAAAAGAAGGAACATTTTGTATGTGCCCTGGGATGGATTTGAGTTTCATCAGTCTGTAGTGGTAGTAATCGTAATTTGAAGGAAAATGGTGGAAGGAAGAATCAGAGTTTGTGGAAAACATTGAACAATAGCTCAAAGATGGATAGGAAGCAGCATGGTATAATAGAATACAATGATTCTATAAATAGTCTGTTTTCAATTGGTTTCTTACTTAGAAAGCCAGTAGGCTACATAGAGAATGGAGTATTGACCTCGGAATTACCAAGTCCTAAGCCTGAATGACTCCCCTCCCCCCACCCCAGATGCTTACTAGCTGTGTCACTTCAGACACATCTCTTAGCCTATGGGGGCCTTAGTTTACTTATCTGAAAAATAAATGAATTGCATTAGATGACCTCTCATGCCACTTTAGCTCTAGATCTATGATTCTGTAATAACATTTAGCTTCTCCAAGACTCAACTTTCAAATCTATAAAATGGAAGTGTTGAAATTAATGACCCATAGGGTCATTTTCAGGTCAGAATCTAGAATCCTACAAAACTGCTCTGCATAGACTTTTCTTGTTGTTGCTTTCCTTGTAAGAAATAGATACTTTTAAAATGAAACCTTCACTGAATTCTCACTAGGATTCAGAATTAATCCTGGGAATTTTTTAAAATAAAAAAATAACCAACATAATAATGATTTCCTTTGGAAGATTGTTCCTTCTTCTGGATGCGATCTCCTATAGGAGGTTAAGTATGGGACAACTTTTTTATGTACACCAATGAAAGCTTGAAGGCAAGGCAAAACTACTTTCTCAAGCCTGGTACTTAGCTAGCCTTTTGGAGGTCATGCAGGGAGGAGGGAGGAGCACTGTTACTCCCAACCTGCCATAGAAGAGACATCCACAGTCCTTTGGTCTTAGGTCCCATTCATCCTAGCTTATGTTCTCTGTGAAAAGGCTGAATATTGAGAGGATCTCCTTCATAAGATGAGCATCAACTAAGTGCTTGATTTAATATGATTGTCAGTATGTTCCATCCTGGAGGATAATGCTCCTGATAACAGCATATGAAACTGATTTACAGACTCAATTTCAGTTTTAAGAATAAATTAGGGACTGAATTTTCTAAAATTCCCTGTATTGAAACAAGGAAAGGCCCATGAGGTCAAGTCATTTGCTCCTTCCTTCAGATGGCTGTACAGGGCTCTGTTCTCCAGAGAAAGGGAATTCTCAGGAGAACAAAGGGAATAGCAAATTGGTTAAGGTATGGATGCCAAATTTCTTTATTGCAAGAATCAAAGATTTCTATCACAGTTGACAATGCCTGCCCAGGCTTTTGGAAAGAACATGCTGGCTTTCCCCTCTTTCTTATTAGTTATTAAAAAATAAACTCCCCATATACCAATCCTGGGCACAATTACCCCCAGAAAGGAAGTCTCTAATCTCTCTGCATAAAGCTGGACTAAGACTCCTTTCTCTTCAGGGCTTTGCTACTTCACCAATAACCCAGGTAAGATAAACTTTGACTCAACAAGTACTACATTGCTAAGCTCTTTGAAGAGCCCTCTATGGTTCAGCAAGCTGGGATCAAACCACAGTGAGGCAGCCTTCAATGCAAGCCTTCCTTTACGCTTACCTCATTCTTCCATCATCTTGGTTCCCACAAAGGCATTCTTGTCCTTTTAGAGGACTGATTTTATATAT
>CM053593.1:4539357-4540945 GCA_028646575.1 Pseudocheirus occidentalis | reverse complement strand
TTTCCAACTTGCCCCAGGACAAATAAACTGAAACACCTAAAAGTTCAAGGCGGTTGAAAACATAGGAGTCCCTGGCACAATCGGGATGAATACTGTTAAAATAAATTTTTATGCAGAAAATTGTCAGTGTCCAGTGAAGTCTAAAGTTTTCTGAATAAAATAGATAAGGAAACATTTTAACTGAATGGTGTTGAAGAGGATACAAAAAAAAATAATGTAATCAAATCAGACTTGCCTATGGACTAAATGTCAGAACCCAGGAATAAGAGATGGTTAGAACTTGGAGGAAGCTTAGAAACCACCCAATCCCTCCCTGTAATGCCAAACAAAGGAGAACTTAGCACCTTGTTTCAGTTACTCAAGTATTTAGCATCTTGTTTCTGTTCAATTGCCTTTGAGTTCAGCCTGTGATTTGAAAGTGGGAGAAACTTGCTGAAACAACAGGAAGGTTGGAAAAGCAAGGAGAAGTACCATATAAAAGCAGGAAAACAAACTGGTACAGAGCAGAATTGAGAGGGAGAACCTTCTAGTGTCCAGCACTCTGTTCTATGTTGATTTGTGTTTATCTTACTTTGCCAGACAGAAGCCTTCTGTCCTTCAATTGAGTTACTTTGTCAGGTAGAAGCATTTTATCTCTCTAACTGTGTTACTTTGTCAGACAGATGCACCCTGTCTATTGACTTATGTTGATTTTACAGGCAGAATGTGAATTGAGATCATAGTGCCAGCAAGGTGTATAAGCACTGCTCTAACTCTGTGAAGCCTGATTATAGAGTTGGCCATGGAGCTGGACACAGAACTGGATGTGGAGCTGAACATGGAGCTGGACTAGGAACTGGACCAGGAGCTAGGAGCCACCTACCTATGAATCCAGGTGATGGACGGCTGAATACAGGCAAGAGCTGGGAGCATGGAAGAACCATGGTGTTTGGAAGTCAGCCACAGGCCAAGATGAAAGGACCTTTCCTTGGGTACTTAGTGCTGACTGACAAGATCATGATTTACTGTGACCTAGGGGTGGGAAACCTTTGTACTTTATACTTCATACACCTTAAGGATGACTGGAAGCTAGTCTCCAATCAAAATGAAAGAAGAGTTTCTGCCTGAAGAGATTATTAAGGCAATGTGACCTAGGGAGTGGGAGACTTTTGTACTTTTTATTCATTTAAGAATGATTGCTAATTGAGGACGATTGAGTTAAGGACTTACTGAATGAAATCTTTGGTTTAAGAATATGTGGCCGCTTTAGTGATAAGTTGTTATGTTGTATCATTGTGAATGCTATATTTTGGTTTCTGTGAATGTTTTGCTTTAGTTTACTGCTGAATAAATGGAAAATTCACTATACTATGTGATCAGAACCTTAAAGCTATTCACTGCAGCATTCCTCAAGAGAGCTGTCCCTCCTTGGCTTTACTCTCCCTTTCTTTTATTTAGACAAGAAAATAGAGTTTTGAAAATGGCTGATTGGATCATCAACTGTATGGAGTGGCCAGCAAAAGGAATGAGGATGTGGTGTTTCATGGGATTGATGATGAGTTAAGAAGAGTGCCCAGCATCTTGCAGGCAGCTGGTTAATCAAGGGAAA
>CM053593.1:4516857-4534357 GCA_028646575.1 Pseudocheirus occidentalis | reverse complement strand
TGCAGTTCCAGGTTTGTCTATGACAAATATCAGTGTACAATTATGGGCAAGCATCCAACTCTGAAATAAATTTTGGTCAGATGGTCTGTGAAAGGAAGCTTTTTTCAGGCTGTCTTTAAGTATTTGACGGCTCCTGAGAGCTCAGTAGAGGGAGTTTATAATCAGTATTTTACTGTGATTGGTAATCAGGTAAATGCTGACTATGAAGTCAGAAATCGTCAGTTAGAAGCCTGATTCTAATTCTTGTTACCTATGCAGCCATGTGCAAATCACTCCTTTGGTTTCAGCTTCCATATCTCCAACCTGGGTAGCTGAACTATATGCCATCTGCATTCCTTCCTATATTTAAATCTAAGTTCCTATAATTGAAATATTGGCTAGTGTTATTTTTTTCAATCTCCAGTCAGTCACACACACACACACACTCACACACACACACTCATACACACATTTATATTGAGTCATAAAATGCGCTGTTAGTTGAGGAGTACTAACCTTCGTATATGTTTGCCATGGACTTTGTTGGCCGTGTTCTTGAGAAATTCTCAGAAAATTCTCCTTTCTCAGAAAAAAAATGTCTTTGAATGCAAAAAATAAAGCATGCAGCATCATATCAGAAACCAATTATAATGAAATATAGTTCTTTAAAAACCTCAGATTCCAGGCTAAGAACCCCTAATAGTAGCATCTTCAGCGATGTAAATAATTAAGATGTGCTACCATTTATTTCTTTTTCTGAGGCTTTTGTAACTAGAGGAAAGTCCTGAACTGTTGCAATGAAATAATTAAGTTATGAGTATTATACAGTTCCCAAATTTCCAGAATCATAAAGGCAATATGTCACCATAGGAAGGACACTGGTTCTGCAGGAGAGGACATGGGGTCAAGTACTACTTGATGTGCCCATTACTTCTGTGTCTTTGAACAAGGACATAACATCCTTCAGCCTCAGTTTTCTAATCTGCAAAATGAGCTCATTGAAATATATGCATTTTGAAGTCTCTTTGAGCTCTAGAGCTGTGATTCCCACTCGCCCCCAAACCCATTAAAATGGATTATGTATTTTTTAAATACTGCCTAATAACAGGCCTAGCTCTTCTCTAGCCCACCCAGAATGGGGAAGAAAGTTTCATTTGTTTTCCAGGGAGCTCCCCTCCTGGATCACATTTTCTAGTATACATTTCCAAAAGCAAGCACAATTAAAAAGCCAAATGCCAGCTTACCATCAAATACCAAATTACAGCTTTGCTACACAAGATATAGTTCCATTTCCATGGAGATTCTATTAGGAACATGGGCAATGGATGCCAAGCTAGCCAGCTGTATATCTCTTCCCACTTTCCTAAGGCATTTCAGACCATATGGTGCTTGCCATTGCTATAATAAAAATTCAGACTCCAGATTCAGGAAATCCAAAATTGCCAGAGTCTAGATCGCAGACCCAGAGACCATAGCCATGTTTCCCCAATCTCGCCTTGGCTTGTGCCAACTGCAGAGCAAATCATTCTGTACAGCAGTTGGCCTCATGGGTTCTTCAGAGGAAAACTTCCAGAATCTGGATGGCATTGATCACAAACTAGAAACTTCGCCAATTTCTCAACCCCTCCAAATACCATCAGAGGAAACTGTCATCAAATACAAGTCATTTTCCTAGTAAATAACAGCATGGAACAAATTTGTTACATTCTCGCCTCCTTTGAAAAGACTAAAAATATCCTCAGAAAGCTGATCTAATTATCCCCACACAATACAGCAACAGGAGAACATTAGAATATGGCATCAGCTAATTGAACAGCAAGAACAGTCATAGACTTTCGGACAGAAGAAGCCCATAGACAGATCTGGGGCTGATGGCCCCACGATGGTGCCCTGAGCATTAGGGCAGAGTCCCAGGTCCTAAAGACCTATAAAGGGTCCCAAGGTAGAGTAACAGCATTTTCATATGCAGACAAAAGGTCAAATGGAATAAACCTGAACATTCCAGTTTTTCATAATCATACACTGAGAACTCAAGGGATTTCCTCTGATTTCAATGGCTGACACAAAGCTTTACTCTACTTCTGGACTCTATACCTTTGATTACCACAGAGATCATTCTGCTATAAAATATACTCTGGTGCATCCAAATACTGGCATTTGCCACACTTTTCTTACAGAACCTATCACTTAGAATTTCATTTCAGGTGCTTATTTAGAAGAAATAAAGGCAGAAAATAAGGCAAATTACATTACAAAGAAGATGACTCCCTCTTGTGTGGGGGTGGGGGTGGGGTGAGAGATAATCCATTGTGCCAAACTGTGGGGGATCTTTGGAAAACATCTATTCAAACGTAATTTGTAAAAATCGAGATTTTACTATGTTAAGGCTGGGTCACTGATTCACATCAGTAATGAGGTTAAAAACTGAAACTGACTTTTAAATTTAGTTCAGACCATTAAAAGCATACCTTGGAATGTCTTGGTGTCAGTGGGTTTCTCCTCTCTTTGCAGTTTAAAAAAGTGTTAAAATATTTTATTTTGTCAAAAGAACTATTCTGTTTTTATTTTCTTTTTATTAGCAAAAAGGACATTTAGGCATACAAGTGTGATATACCTAAGTTTAAGTATTAACCTACTCTTCTTCCTCAAGGATGATTATTACAGAATCCTTTTTTCACCTTTATTGTGAACCCAGTCCATTCACCAGCTCCCAAAGTACCAAAAGAGACAAGAATCCTAAACAATATTGTTTCTCTCTCTCTCTCTCTCTCTCTCTCTCTCTCTCTCTCTCTCTCTCTCTCTGTCTCTTTCTCTGTCTGTCTGGATGGGTGTAGGGTAAGAATCCAAATGTACCAGCTTTATAGCAAGATATTTTTCAGACTCTCTTCAGAAACTCAGAGACTATACTCTAAAATGTAATCACATGAATTTTCTACGTCTCTAGGTCAGTAGTATTAAATTCAAAGAAACATGGAGTTCACTAATTCATACATAAATATCTCTATGGACCACATATTGATACTTTTAAAAAATGTAATATTATTGGTGTTTTTTTTCTGGACCTTTATTTTGTTGGGGTATACAGGGCATTGAGGAAGACTTCAGATTCTGGTGTGAAGGCTGCTCATCCACATTTATGTCTGCCTTATGTGCTCAACTCTCACCTGTGTTTCCAAGAAACTATACCATCCACAGTATGCACAGTGGCCATTTCCTGGTAAATCATCTTGACAGATGGGCTAAACCAGGTTGAGAGTAACAGTTAGGCTTCAAACCAGTTGTTGAGTTAGGGGGATGTCTATCCCAATCATGTTGAGATTTTCCCTGGTAGAAGGAATGGATCAAAACAATTTGTTCTGACAGCCATGAAGGAAGCAGAAGTCCAAGGAGCACTTGGAGCTTGCTCAAGCACAAGTATGCCAAGGTCATCCACTATATTGGGCCATTATTGTTCGTTTCGACTTTTGTTCTGTCAATAGTCTGCAATGATTCAGGAAC
The DNA here is from genome assembly GCA_028646575.1 of Pseudocheirus occidentalis. Classification (NCBI taxonomy): domain Eukaryota; kingdom Metazoa; phylum Chordata; class Mammalia; order Diprotodontia; family Pseudocheiridae; genus Pseudocheirus; species Pseudocheirus occidentalis. Next base: position 4,530,880 of record CM053593.1, on the reverse strand, counting down.
AGAAAGTGAGGCTGACAACTCTCTGCAATTCTGCCTCACATAAATACGATTCATATTTAAGTCAATATATCACCAGTGACATCATTGGTCCTCTCTGAAAAGAAAACAAAATGATACTTATTTTGTTCAATATTTCCCAATTACATTTTAATCTGGTTCAACTATACTAGTGAATGTTGTGAGATGTATGTAACCCATGGGCCACAACTTTGAGCCCCTGATCTAGGCCATTGCATAGAAAAAATAATAAAACCCTAGGTTACATTAAGAGAGAAACCAATCCAGAATCACAGGATTTTCTACTTGGAAGAAACCGCAGGAGCCATCTACTCCAATCCATCAATTATAGTATAACATGCTCTGATATATAATAGCAGTATAAGATACCAAACAAGGATCCATCCAGGTTCTGTCCAAAGAACTCAAAGGAGAAGAAAATATTCTATTAAGGGAATCCATTCCACTTTGAAACAGCCCCCACCATTAACCAATTTTTATTGTTGTTTTTGTTTGTTTTGTTTTGTAACATTTTTTGGCATGATATCAAATCAAAATGGGCTTCACAGTTGAATATTTATTTCCATTACTCTACTCTGGGCCCAAATAGAACAATTCTAATCCTTTTACAACATGACAGCCCTTCAAATGTTTGTAGGAAACACTTTGTTCTCTTAAACCTTCTCCAGCGTAAACAAGCTCATTACCTTCAGCTAATCATCACATTAAATGTATGTCCAATTGACTTTCCCAACATGATTCTTCTCCTGATCAATTGATCAATAGCTGACCAATTTTCTTCTTCAGATCTGGAGCACAGAAATGAACACAATCCTCCAAAAACTGTCTAATGAGAATAAATCCCATTAAAATGGTGACATTCTTATTCCTAAAAACTAAAACTCTTTTACTTCAAGTCAATATTTCATTAGGTTTGGGGGAGTGTTTTGGTTGTCATAACACATTTTGACCCATATTTGACTTATATTGAACTTGCCATTCACCAAAACCACCTCAATTTTTCCCCAAAGGGCTGCTTCCCAGTTGTAATGGTAATGGAATTTGGAGATGCCCCTGAATTGACTTGGCTTTTGGGTTGAGTGTTAAGACCCACAGGTTGTAAATCCCACTTGTGGGATGGACTTATTGATGTGAAGAGAAAGAGCTGAACTGGGAGGAGCCAGGAATTGAAAATAAAAGGCTCAAGCCCAGAGAAGGTCAAAAGAAGGACTTTTTGGGGAGCAGTATCCAGTATTATGCAGCCTGAGTTGCTGAGAGAGACTGCTGAGAGCCCTTTGGAGCTGCCAAGAACTGAGGAGGCATGGCTGTGATGCCAGCATTTTGTCTGTCTGGTTTGATGTTGTTTTTCTAGATTCACCTGATGGTGAAGGACAGTGCTGTTATTGTAGAGGTTATGGAACCTGGCTGTTGTTGCAGAAGCCCTGAAAGAGGATTTTCTTGTTGTATGTTCCCATAAGTCCTGGAATGGGGCCTTGCTGATACTTTCAGGGGTTCTGGGACTGTTCTACAGGCAGAGTGTGACTTGATGAGGACACTGGCTATGGCTTTGTTGAGCCTTGTCTCCCCAGGGACTGAGATTGCTTAGAGCTTGCCTCAGAGTGGAGATGAAAGAATGGCCTTTCCTTGGGTTTTCAATGCTGAGATGTTATCTTGACCTTGTTGTAACTTAACAGTGGATGGCCTTATGTGCTCTACTGCTCCCTTTTGAGAAAGTACTAGGTGTTAATGGATGGTATTGTAATTCAGTAGTGTCCAGGGGTGGGAAACCTTTGGACTTTTTGTGCTCTGTGATTGACCAAATGAATGTACTTTGTTTATTACTGGAAATTTATCTCCATTTGAGAAGAGACTTTGACTGACTAAACGAATGTACTGTCTAGGGGTGGAGTAATACCTGGACTGAATTAAGAATATGCTTGCTAAATAAATGAGTTATACTGTATTTTTTATTTCTCTGTTCTGTGAATGTTTGCTGAATAAATGGGGTTTGCTATGCTGGTAATCCAAATCTTGGAAGTTATCTTTGCTTGGCATTACACCAATCTTGTGCTCATAAAATTGAAGGTTTAAGGTGGGGGCAGGGACTGTATCTGAGAAAAACATCAAGATGGAGCAAATCCAAAGATGACTAGAGACCATCTGATAGGAGGTTCAGTTGAAGAAACTGGATATATAGCCTCAGATAGAAATACCTAGAAATAGTGAAATAATTGTGTCCAAGTATTTGAATGTTTCCCATGTGGAAAAATAGTATTTATTACTCTTGTATCCAGAAAATAGAAATGGGTGCAGATAAATGGATTTATCTTAGAGTGAGGAAACATTTCTTTCCAAGTGGGACTGTCCAAACTTAGAATGGTCTGCTTGAAAGGGAGTAGATTTCTCTTTCTTCAAGGTTTTCAAGAAGAGATAGGACAACCATTTAATGGGGATATTGTAGATTCTGGTATGGATTGGAATAGAACTCAAGATAGTCCCTGAATCCCTTCTAACTTTGAAGTGCCATGACTTTGTGGTCACTCTATGTTCAAATAGAATCTCGTCTCACTACAGCAGGAGGCTAGCCCTAAAAACCCTCTCAATTGAAGGTACTCATAGCATCTCTGCAAAAAATAGGGTAATATACCTTACAAGGCCCACTAACAGGGGACTTTTGACTTCCCATTAGCTTACGTTCTCAATGAAAACTTATCCCACAAATATTAGGGTTGTATTTCTTTTATGCAGACCATCAAGGAAAGACAGAAAATCATTATGGCCAAGAAGATGATTAAATGAATGATAGACACACCTTAATTGGGGAAGGGTATTCTGTGCTTATGAAAAACTCTCATTGAGAGAAATATCAACTAGTAACCATGAATCTCTGCTCATATTCCTTCCTTTAATTTCCGAAAATTCGCCAGTGAGCTGCTGTGCACCTACTATATGCCTGGAAGGGTATAAACTAAATCCCAACTTTCATTTGTTAATTTGTTTAACAACATTGAGCTAATATGTGCTGGTAACTCTGAACAAGTGCTCTGAGTCTTTAGGGTCAAAGGCCCATCTTTGAAAGTGAGTTGAAAGGCCATTTCAGCCTGCCATCACACAAGGCTTTTGGAACATAAGCTGCCATTATACTACTTTCCTGGAGACATCAGCTGCTGTGCACAGCAAAGACTCCAGAGCTCTGAAAATTCTTTTGTCTCTATTAGAACATTTCAGAGCAGACTGTTTAAAGTTTTTCCTATGGCTAGAGAGGACAGACATAATTAAGCTGGGACAGTTGTCAGAAGGATTAGCAATGCTTCAAGGTGAATGTGAGGCCTCGGAGAGAGAAGCTTCAGGAGTATCTCATGCTGGGTAGGTCCTCTGGGACCTAAACAGCCTCTTGGTCTTCAGCAAGTGTTTTCTAACTCTTCCAGTAGGGCAGCATTCAAGTTTTTCCATGGCCTGCCTGAAATATGTTCTTGGAGGAAAGTGAGAAATTGAAAGCAATTAAATCAAGGTGCTTTTCAAGATAGGGAGAGGGTTTAAGAGAATGGGACGGTACCAGCTAGTGCAAAGAACTGCAGGACCATATCCCCTCCTCCAGTCGAATCTGGCTATCAATCATTGCCCTTCCAGCTAATTTCACAGCTAGAAATTTTCTTCACTTCATCAAGAATACATTTCTGTGTGTATGTCTATGTGCCGGCAAGGCTGGGGAAGGAATTCACATTAAACCAACTCCTTGTGAACTTCAGTCAGGTAATTACACAGTCACAATCAGCATGTTGCTTTGAACGATGGGGTTGCCTATTCTACACTGGAATAACCTGATTGGTCTTCCCATCCTCAGTGATCTTCCTTGAGGCATCCAATTCATCAAGCGTTTACCAGATATCTGTTATATGCCAGGCACCATATTAGGCACAAGGTTGAAAAAACAACAACAAACCCAACCCTGCCCTCAAAATCTTCCCTTCTAATCTGGGAAAAATAGCACAGGATCCTAGAAATATGGATGCTTCACTGGAAATATCCTCAGTGGCTGTCTTATAACATCTAAGGAAATTGAAATCCAGGTTGGTTTAAGTGACCTCTCAAAGATATACAGGGAGCCAGTATCAGAAGGATAGAAACTTGAATCCAAGATCTCTTGTCCAGAGACATGACTCTGGCATTTACCAGAATGTACACAGACAAGTAAATATGAAATGTGAACAAAGGAAGTTGACTCGGAGTTCCACATTTCTGAAGGATTTCCCAGGGATTGATATGGTGCTAGTTGCAGGTAATATAGAGGCAAATTATCCACCACCATGCCCCCCATCAGGAACATGCCACTGGGGGAGAAATAATAGGTAAAATGGAAAAGAAATAGCATGCCAAAATAATTGTGCAGCTCGTGTTTAAATCAACAAGTGTCTATTAAGCACCTGCTATCTGCACAATGGTGGAGGTACAAAAAATTAAAATGATGTCAGTCTTGGCCGTCAAGGATCTGATATTTTACTGGCAGGTGAAGATATAGACACAGATAATTAAATGTAAAGTTGCTTTAAAGTGTGTTTTTGGAATAGATGGAGCATTAAACAATTGAGGAGATAAGGAAGACCTTTTCTAGAAGTAGCAACAAAATTGTACTTAGAAGAAAAGCAAAGATTTTTCTAGAACATGCTGAGTTGGTCCCAAGTATCTACCAAGCATCGCCCATGTTTCAGACACTGTGCCAAACACTGATGAGACAAAGAAAAGGGGGAACAAAAGAGGAGTTGGCTCAAGTAGGCCACATTCCAAAAGGGAAGGGTTAACAATAGGCCAACACTTATGTGCAAAACCTATGAACAAATAAGATGCATACAAGAAAATCATATGACAGATTCAAATGAGAAGGAAGGCAAGAACAATAGGAGAAGCTAGAGGGGAGCAGGGGTGGTATGGGGGACTGGCAAAGGCCCACTGCAGACAAACGGTTCTGAGGTGAATCTTGGAGGAGACCAGGGAATGCCAAACGAAGGCAGAAATGTAAGGCATTTCTGACCTGGGGGGAGATAGTCATGTGATGGGAATGAGGAGTAGATGAGTATCACTGCATTGGAGAAGAAGCATATGAAGGACAGTAAAGGATAATGAGCTGGGAAGGGTTTGGAGAGGCTGAATGTGAAGGATTTTAAAGGCCAGGAAGAAGATTGTACGTTTGATCTTAGAGGTTAATGAGGCACTAGAGTTTCCTGAAGGAGGGAGAGGAGTGATATCATCATGTCCGCATGGCAAGAAGATCAGTTTGACAGGTAAGTGGAGGGTGGACTGAAGTAGAGAGAGGCACGAGGCATGAGGCACAAGCCTGTAGCAATGTGGCTGCTATATAAGCAGAGACAAGTGAGCCCATACAAGAAACATTGCAAAGGTCAACATGACCAAACTTGGCAGCAGAGGTGATGGGGCCAGGGTGGGGAGCAAAGAGTTGAGCATGAAACCTTGGCTACAAGTCTGGGAGAATGGGAGAATGTTGGTGTCCTCCATAGAAATAAAGAGGTGGAAAAGAAAAGGGCTTAGATTAAAAGATGAGGTGTTCTGTTGCCAATATGTTGAGTCTACAGGATATTGCATGGTAGATGCCATAGGCAGTTGATAATGTGAGGCTGCAGGTCAGAAGAAAAATTAGGAATAGCTAAATAGATATGAGAGTCATGTGCATAGAAATGGTCTCTGATTTGCGGAGATGTCCCTGGAAGAAGAAGAGATCACCAAATAAGGGAGTACATAAAGAGGAAAGTATACACGGACTAGAGAATGATGCGAATGGCAAGGAAAGAATTTTTTTTTAAGGGGGGGTCACTTATAGATATTGAGTGGGATCTAGATGGGAGTAACCAGAAGCCAGACTAAAGAAAATATGAAACCCTCAGAGTTATCTGGTTCACTGCCATTTCATCACTGTCACATTTTCCATCAAAGCTTAGGGAGATGTAAAATGCCAATCCTTGAATACTGTTAATGCTGCTGATATCTGGGAAAACTTCTTCATTTCTAGCAATAGGGCACAATTTCCTTAATGCCATATAAACTTTACTACTGTTAGATTCCATTCCCTTCCCTGCCCCCACAGCCATCATCATCCATTTGAAACATGTTGTGGAAATTAATTCTGACAGTTTGCATGACAAGAGTTATTTGAATTAGGGAAGCATTCATGGGTGCAATGCTTTTGTTTTTGAGAGGGCCTTCATGAGCAATTATTAGCAGAAGCTTTGGGAAAAGATCTCCAAGAGCTTTGACTGACACTTGTTTTGATACAATACTGCCTTGTTGTGAGCGTGGGAAGCTTTTTTTCTTTTCCCCACCTCCTTATTGTCTTGGGGGAGAAATGTGTTCATAGAATGAGTTGAATAGTGCTCAGGGAGGAAAATTGATGCCTGGAATTTTTAATCAAAATGGAACCCCAGCAGAATTTGAATTCACAAACCTACTAAAGAGAAACAATTTATCCACCAGAATACAGTCATTGGGTAAAAAAGAAAGATGTTTATTTAATTAGTCATCTGAGTAATTCCATATTGGTTTATGACTGCAAAAGAAACACATTGAAGAAGTCAAAGTAAAATTAATAAGCTGTCTCATGTAAAAGTTGGTTTAATAGTTTTAAAATGGCTTGAGAAAATTCTACAGAGCTCTTTTTTGAAAGTGCAGTGTTTGTAGAAAAAGATTTACATTGTGAAGAAAAGAATCATGGAAATTATGGGCTTAAACCAGATTTTTCCTTTTCATTAACTCAAAACATGGAGAAGAAAATCTGAGCTTTGATTTTAGCTAATAATAGTAATAGCACTTGATTTGCATTATCTCATTAAATCTCCATGAAAACCCTATTGAAATAGACACCACAGGTAAGATTATTCCCATTTTATAAATGAGGAAACTGACCGTCATTGAAGCAAACTGACTTTCCTAGAATCACAGACAGAGAAAATGTTAAAGGCAGAGTTTGAACCTAAGTCCTAAATTACGTAAAATCCCAAATGAAAACTAAATATTTCTCTACACCATGCTGCATATTATAAAAAATCAATAAATGTATTTGACATTAAAATAATTATAATTCAGTGTGCTGAGAACTCACCTGATTTAAATCTCATTGAAAAGTTGTGACTAGCTTTGGAAAAATATATTAAACTATGATGTTGTTGGTCAGCTGTGTTTGACTCTTTATGATATCATGGGACGGAGTAGACCTGGTCCTTCTATCCTTTACCATCTACTGACGTCAGTCCAAGTTTATGATTTTTTCCCTCCATGACATCACTTATCCATGTCCTCCTCCTCCGGTCCCTTTTATTTTTAACTTCATTTGTCCTCCAACATCAGTCTTTGCCAATCAGTCCTGTCTTTTCATTATGTGTCTAAAGTATGCAAGTTTCATCTGCAGTATTTGACCTTCCAGTGAATAGTCTGAATCAATTTCTTCAAGAACTGAGTGATTTTCTACACTCACTGTCCAAGGGACTCTCAAAGGTCTTTTCCAGCATCAAAATTTGAAGACATTAATTCTGTGGCACTAAGTTTTCCATATAGTTTAACTCTTACAATCATCCATTGCTACTAGAAAAGCCATAATTTTGACTATACGTACCTTTGCTGGACCTTTTGTTCTGTGCTTTTGAGTCTGCTATCCAGATTGGCCATAGCTTTCCTGACACGGAACAGCCATCTTTTAATTTCACATTATATTCACCATCTGGAGTGATCTTTGAGCACAAGAATATCTTTCCATTTCTTCTTCTATTTGCCAGGAAGTGATGAAACCAGTTGCCAAGATCTTGGGCTCCTTTGCTTGTTTTAATGTTAAACTTCAAGCCAGCTTTTACTATCATAGGTATGCTTAATATCCTAATATAGAATAACAAAGCTGTGTTTGATGAAAATTTTAAAACATGCATCAAAATACAGATATTTCAAGGCTAACCATGTAAAACAATTGAATACAGCAAGGGAAGATACACTGCTTATGTCTGAAAACTAAAAAATAAGTTGTAAGATTCATGGTAAAAACAACTATATGTAGATATGAGAGACAGAGAGAAAAAGAAACAGAGAGAGAGAGAGACTGAGTGAGAAAGAGAGAGAGAGAGACAGACAGACAGAGAGAGAGAGAGAGAGAGAGAGACAGAGAGACAGAGAGACAGAGAGAGACAGAGAGAGAGAAGGAGAAAGATTGTGTGTATTTTTTTAACATTGCAGTTACTTTTGCTCAGGACTGCAGTTTCTTTTTGCAGTCATATCACATTGTTAATTCAAACTGACTCTTAGTCCACCAAAGGCCCCAAATTCTTTTCAAATGCATTTCTCTACGGTCACCCATTTTCCATAGTATATTTTCAGATTTGTTGTTGTTTTAACAAAGCATAGAAGTTTATATTTATCTTTAATAAAACTGATTATTACATGTGACTTCATTCCAGCCTCTTGAGAACTTTTGGATCCCCCTTAGGTGGTGCATGTTACTTAACTGTCCCTACTTTTTGTCATTCACAAACTTAAGAAGCATGAAATTGATGATTGTATCGAAGTCATTGATAAAATAAAACAATATTGAAGAGAATAGTGTCAGGTACAGATCTCTGGGACACTGCATTAGGAACTTACTTCTGATTTTACTTCGGTTTCTCAAAGAGGAAGGAAGAACTCTTCTCTTATTTTTCTAGTAGCTCTAAATCTACCCAATTGTACATTCATCTTACTCACATCTTTGTACTGTCAGCACAAGGTTATTATGAAAGAAATTGGTTCAAAGATCCTGTTACCATACAGATCAACAATGTCTTTCAATGATGTTCTCCTCTCTTACCGATCTGGAAATCTAATTTAAAATCAAAGCAAACACAAATGCTGGAATGAGTTAATCCATAATAACCCATGGTATGGATCCTTACTAAACAATCAACACATCTATTACCAAAAGTGCATTTCTCTTTTAATTTAATTGTAAAATTTAAACCAGAATTGAACTCAAAATCAATAGTTTGAAGGATCCAAATATGGCTTCTCACTGTATCAGAAATGTAGGACATTTGCTTGTTTCCAGGTCTACACTCAAAGATCACTGGCTGGACAACAGCAATTGCATCAATGAGTTATTTTAATTCCTTGTATCATAATAAGTCTGGGCTGAGCAGAATGAACTCATTGAGGGTAGCCTGCTGCTTTCTTACTGTTTCATTATAGCTTTTAGTTCTTTGCTCAATATTATCATTCAACATCTCCACTGCAAAGACTTTTTTCTGTTTCAAAGGGAAAACAGAAGTAATATGAGAGTTTATTAGTTGACCCTTCTCTCAACTGCACATTATTATCATACCATCTAACCCAAGAAGGGGTGTTATCTATATTTTTATTACTTTTACCCAATATTACTTTGTTCAAAAACCACAAAGTTTTTTCATTGATTTTTGCATCATTATGAACTTCAGATCATTCTGTACTTGTGACTTCCTCATATTTTATCTGCAAGGTTATGCCACACTTTAAAAAAATCCTATCCACTTCTTCCCATAATGCAGCTCTCACCTCCTTCACAGCCCGGCTCTTACCTCCTTGACAATCCACAGCTACTGAAGCCACAAGAGGTAAGGAAAAGTTCTCCCCACTCAAGTCCTTGGCATTGTTAAATACTTCAAAGCTAGAAACTTATCTGGCTTAACATATGCAAAAGAAATTAAAGAAGATGTATTACCATTCTTAGTTACTCCCTCCTAAGGATCCATAGGTGATATAGGGAATAAAACACTGGGCCCAGAGTCATGAGGACTTGATTTCAAAGCCATTTTTAATACTTAACGAGCTGTGTGATGCTAGACAATCACTTAACTGCTAACTGCCTCAGTTTCCTCGTCTGTAAATTTGGGATAATGATAATTCCCATCTCATAAAGTTGTTGTAAGGATTAAATGAAATAATTATAAAAAAAAATCCACTTAGCATAGTCCTTTGGACATAGTGGATACTTAATAAAAGCTTGTTCCATTTTGTTACCTCACCCTTAAAGGCCAAAGGGCGCTCCCACATGACTTGCAGCTGAAACTTTCTGTCTGTATGAGTTACTTTACTTGTTTGGTCATTTCAGTCCAAATCTCCATACCCTATTTGGAGTTTTCTTGGCAAAGATCCTGGAAGGGTTTGTCATTTCCTTTTCCAGCTCATTTTACAGATAAAGAAAATTTAGCCAACAGGGTTAAGTGACTTGGCCAAGGTCACACAGCTAGTACGCGTCCTCAAGTATTCCTGATTCAGGTCTAGGGTTCTATCTGCTGGGCCACCTAGCTGCCCTTCTGTCTCTGCCTCCTCCCTTTTAGAGAATGTGATCTCCTGGAGAGCATGGTCTTTTGGGCTTTACTCTTTTTCTGTCCAATGCACAGTGAATTGAAAATAGATCTTACATACTTTTTTCTTTCCATAAGTTGCCTATATGCTTACTCCTTCATTCCCTCCTTTTACTTCTATTCATTTATTTTCTCTATAAATTTGTTGCTTCTGTGCATTTCCATCTATTTCTTTGGATACTTTTTTACATTCTTTCTCAAATAATTATATTTGCCATCATAATTTACATATATATACATATACATAATGAAAGAACTATGTCTAATATTTATCTATATCTATCCATATATGCATGGATGCATGGATGCATGGATGGATTGATGGATACTCTAGATTCCTCTTAAGACAAGACTAGGAATGATGGAGATAAGTGGAGAAAGTGAAAACTGAACAAAAAGACTTATGTAAAGGCAGAGGAGAGAATCCATCAATGCACAGAGTTTTTTAAAAGACATGTGCAGAAGACAGAAGTAGGTAATGGAAGATGTTTTCCAAAAGTCACTTAACCCTGTTTGTTTTGGTTTCTATAGAAGGAAATGGAAAACACTCTAGTAATCTTTGTCAAGGAAACCTCCATTCAGATCATGAAGAGTTGGAGATAACTGAAACAACTGAACAACAACTACACTCCAAATAAGACAAATATGACAAGAAGAATTTAGTGGTGGCCGAGTGGCCAGATCACAAGAGCCATCACTAAAAGTTTTATGGCATTGTAAAGGGCTCCCATGGACTGCTTGAGGTTTCTGTCTTTTCTCCCATGCTATTCATTATTCCTGTCATTGGCTTGGATACAGTTTTAGATTACATACTTATTAAGTCAAGATGACACAAGGCTAGAAGATTAGCTAACCAGATGAATTAGAGAGAAAGAACGCAGTGAGATTTCAAGAGGCAAGACTTTGAGGGTAAATCCAATAATGCATGATAGAATATGAGTACAATTTCAATAGTATAGTTGGACTTAAAAATCAATTTCAGAAATAAAAGATTGGTGAGGCATGACTAGTTTTGCTGGAAACTCTCTGGGAACTTTAGAGACTGTGCACTCATCATAATTCAACAGCGTGGCAGGGCAACTAAAAAGAAAAATAAATTGGACCTTATCCTGAATAATGAGAAGTACTCTGGTTAGTATAGGACAAATGAGAATCACCTTTTAATTGACGTTGGTGGAATGAGATCTGTGCCATATTTGGGGAAGATTATTCATAAACTGGAGAGAAAGACAAGGATAGTGACTCATATGAAGAAAGAAGCTGAGATCATATTACATGAAGATGTGCTAAATGAATCAGGGGATACTTAGCTTAGAGTCCCTTTTGCATCCGTCCCCATATAATGTTAGAGGTGCCATAATGCTTATCTTCAAGTATCTGAAGAGCTGGTATGTGGAAAATAGACTTAATATATGCACATATATAAATATACATGCATATACATGTGTTAACATATATAATATATATACATACACACACACCAGAAGGTATGTATAAATCTAAGAGCAAAGCCCAGGACATGGGTGGGGAACATAAAACCTTAAGGATACATGAGGTTTTGAAGCTGAGGTTCTCCACCCCTCACCTGGAGTTTTAGAAAGGCAGATTTTATGTTTAAATACGGAAGGGGAAAATCTCCCCAAAATAGAGATAATAACTCTAATAATACCTAAATATTATTACTAAAGATCTCCAAAAGTGCAATGGACTGCCTCATCAAGTGGCAAGTGTCCTCTACCAGAGTTCTTCAAACACAGGCTTCATACCAATCAGGTCGAGGAGAAACCATTCTTGTTCAGGTACACGTTGTACTAGATGACCACTTAATTCCATTATGATGCTTAAATTCTGTGATTCTTTGAATTCATGATATGATTTTAAGGCCTGAGATGTGCTTCTGTCTCTAACCTATTTGAAATATGCTCTCCTCAAATAAAGAGCTCATTTGATGCATTCCTCCCTTTTTTCTCACATCAGCCCAAAGATAAAATGATCTCTTCACTCTTTAACTTTGAGAAACAATAATTGTGATTCAGTCATTAGTCAGATGCTCTCCTGTGTATCTCCACCATGCTGTCAGGAATCATATCAACCCAATCATGATTACATGAAAGCTGAAGCTCATACTTCCTTAGTACCTACTTCTCCCTCAGATAAAAAAAAAACTGGATGGTGGAAGGTGGGGGCTTAGCAAGCTTCTCACAGATTCCTCCTCTTACTAGGGGTCCTAGGGAAGCTATCTCTTTTTCCCCACCCATCTTCACTCTTCTGGGCTTCACATTAGTCATTATATGCATATATATATACATATACATATACATATGCATATACATATACATATACGTATACGTACACATACATATACATATACATGTATGCATATGCATATGTATACATGTACATATTTACACGCATACACATGTGTGTGCATGTGCATGTACACATGCACGTACATGTACACAGATGCACACACATGTACACATATGCACACAGATGCATGCACACAGATGCATACATGCATGCATGCGTGCGTGCGTGTGTGTGTGTTCCAGTGGTCTTAGGTAACCCCATTCAACCCCCAAAGGGGTAGCGATCCACAGGTTGAGAACTGCTGTTCTAGACTAAAGCTTCATTCGAGTCATTATACTGCTTAGGTCACACATAGAATGGTTCAGTTCTGGGCCATACAATTTGCAGGGTGGATGGCACACTAAAACTGGGGCAAAAGAAGACAAAAAGTATGGTGAAAGGACATGAAGGGAAGAATCATTGGGAGGACACTGGGTAGCAAAAATAAAGTTGCATAAAAACCTTACCAAAGCACTTATTGGTAGTAGGGAGGAGTTTTATTCTGTGTTACTTCAGAAGCCAGACCTATAAACACTGGGTGGGGATTGGAAACAGATTTCAAATCAACTTAAGGAAGAAATTCTTGAACATTGGAGCTGTGCCCAAATGGAACAGGGCCCTGCATGTGTCCCCTGTGTCAGGAAGCTTTCACTGGTAAATGACCAGTTCTAAGGACTATCATATTGCGGATGTAATGACTCCATGATGCTATGAGTATGTTAATAGTCTCATAACTTGTCTTCTTTCCATCACTACCCCATGATTTCTTTTTACTTTCACAGGGTTCTGCCAGATAATTTTTACAAAAGCAATGCCCTGATAACATCATGCTCCTACTCAGAACCCTTGAGTTCATCTCATTCTCCAGCCAGAAATCACACAAAACTACTTTCTCTTTCAGTGAACGTCTCTTATGATGTCATCTTAACGGACATTGTTTTTCCTTGCTCCCGAAATCTACTACCAATCAACCTGGAACATGCACTTTTTACAAATTAATTCGTTATTTTGTAATAAATTTTTACTTGTTTTCTTGTTTACATCATTCATTTTCATGAGATTTTTGAATTACAAATTTTCTCCCCATCCTTCCCCTACCCCAGCTCCAAAACAGCAATCCCACTGTAGAGCCTGTCCCCTGGTCTGATCTCTAACTTTCTGGTAGGGCAGGGAGGGTCTCCCTACCCCAGCCCCTGTATATCTTAATTCCTAGTTGCAGGAATTGCAGAACTTTAAATTCTAGATTCTTTCAATTCCTCCCTTGTCACCCACCCCCACTGGAAGGACAACCAATTCAATACAGGCTGTGTAGG
>CM053593.1:4497992-4516357 GCA_028646575.1 Pseudocheirus occidentalis | reverse complement strand
AGAGAGAGAGAGAGAGAGAAAGAGAGAGAAACAGTATGCTTTGTTCTACACTCAGACTCCATAGTTCTTAGGAATTACTTGGCAGCCTATCCTGAAATCTGCTATCAAGAGTGCAGAAGATGGGAAGAATGTGAGGGCATCAGCTGTCCAAACAAGTAGAGAAGGAGATACAGAGGGGAGAGTTCTATACAGAAGGGAGAAGGGGCTTCTGGGAGTATTGAAGGGCGAGTCTTCATCCTAAAACAGTGGATGTTTGCCACTAGCATTTTGAACTTACAAAGCCTTTATATATACATTGTCATCCTTTATCCAAACAACACGGCAAGATAGCCATAGAAGGCATTAATTACACCCATATAGAGATGAGAAAAATGACATTCCAATTTCATATTGATAATAAAGAACTAAGGTTCATGCCTAAAAGTCCTAGCTGTTCATGCCATGCCCATTCTACTATGCCCCAATTTGTCTCCTAAATCATCTAAGAATTTGAGTAAGATCATCCCTTCTGGATAATTCTCGTAAATAGGTTGAGTAAGGATTGTCAATTTGAGTCTGCTTAATTAAAAAGAAAAAAATAAACGTGGTACAGTTGGTGGAACAATTTCGCAAACTTAGATTACAACTTCCCTTGGGGCCTCACCTGCAAAAAGAAGTTTTTGGAAAAAGTGGCCTTTAATTTCCTTTATAATTCTGAGACTATGAGAATGATAATCATTCTGTTTTCCAATGTATCGCCAATGTATTTCCCTTATGTGGTCCATTATGTCAGACATAATTCTCCCCCCCACTCCACACACAGACACAATTATTATTATTTTTTCTTTCTATGTGTGGTCTCTGTGGCACAACTGGTTAGGACATTCTGCTATTAATTGAAAGCTTACTGGTGCAAGCCCACCTTGAGATGTCTGATTTGGGAGCAGGTAGGTGACATGATGCCTAGAATGCTTGACTTGGACTCAGGAAAACTCAATTCCTTGAGTTAAAATCTGGTCTCAGATACTTACTAACTAAATGACTTTGGGCAAGTCACTTCACTGTGTTTGCATCAGTTGCTTCTCTGTAAAATAAGCTGGAGAAGGGAATGACAAACCACTCCAGTATCTATGCCAAAAAATCCCCAAATTGGTTCATGAAGAGTCAGACAGAAGTGAAACAACCCAACAACAGTAACTTTCTGGGCATTTTCTGCTCATAGATTTCAAATTAAAATGTGAATATAATGTCTAACTCAGGGTCAATATTGCATTGGTCATGCATATATCTATTAGGAGTGACAGTCTATGAATGCATACATTTTAATTAGGTGTATTGTACATGATAATGGAAATCAGTGGTGACATTATCACAATTTGGAATCTTTGTGGGATCTGTGTACATGAGAGAGCCAGATTCTGGAGTTTGAATCATCTGATCATTTTGGTATAGAGTGGGAGGGATGAAGTAAAATCTGTTTAGTTTCAGATGCAAAAGTTTAAGGAATTTCTCAAAGATGTGCAGTTCTATGAGACTGAAGCACAGTCTTCTCTTGCATTATAATGGCTCTAGCATCATGAGATTTTAAAGATATTTCATATTCAAAGCATTTTATCTGAAGGCTATCATTCTAATGTGGTCACAAACCTTTTACTTGTCAGGATGCTTGTGCATAAATGAGATGCCATTATTATCCAATGGCTGATGGTGACTTGGAGCTGATTTGGTGCTTCAGGGTCTGAGTCCCTGGAGTACATGCCTGGCAGATGTTACTAAGGTAAAAAGGCTCTACTCTCTTCAGTGGAAAATAACCTTCTTGAGGGTAATTTCTGTTTTGTTTTTGCCTTTCTATCTCCAGGGTCTAGCAAAACAAGAAAAATTAGTAGAGTCTTCATGTTTACAGAATTGAAATGAATCTTGGTCTCATGGTAGCCTTTGTTCAGGGGGAATCTATAATTAAGCTGGCCATGGAGTGGTGAGTGTTACTGTCACAACATCTCGTAATGACCATCTACTACCTATGTCACAAGAGAGGAGAAACCAAGTTGAGGACAGAAGAAATAAATAAATTTTCTAAGCTGAGGATAGACTAGTCCTACTTGACAACTGGTCAACTATTCTTCTACTAACCTCACTGCTTTTCATTTCGCAGGAATTTCATTCCTGAAATTCATGAAATAACCTAGAAATGATTGGTAAATTAGTCAAAATTATTAATTATCACTAACAATTGTGCCCAATATGAATCCCTTAATTATTGCATTTGTTTTAAGAAAATAAATATGATTTCATGAGAAGGGGAAAAGAAAATCAGTATCAAAGTCTGAGTAGTCTACATATCAACAGAAATGGGAATGTTTGTCCCTTTAAAATTTTCTAGATTAGAAATTCTTATATTTCAAAATTGAATTTGTAAGGATATATGCAACTGTAGACACTGTATTATTTAAAAAACACCTAATAATGTAATGAGTCAATTCCTCAATTTTTTGTATGAATGAAGAAATCTACCATATGTCTACATGCATGTCCTCTGTTGATGTGTTGATTCTAAGAATGGAATTGAAAACATTATTTCAGTCATTGACAAGCTTAATGAGGATTGATTATCTTAAGAGTCCTTGTTCTGTAGGAAATATCAGTATAGCTTCAAATTTAAATATTTTCTATAAAACTCTTTATAAAGGACTTTACACTGTCAATTGAGGCCTGTAGATGGCAAGTGGTTAATCTTTTGTCAAAAAGGTCAAAAATCTGAGAAGAGGAATGTTTCAAACCCATCTCCTTCACTCTAAGGTATATCAGCAAGCACCCTAGCATAACTAGGGCAGCTGCTAGCACAGGTTCTTAGATCTGCTTTTCTAAAGGAAAACAACTCAAAAGGGGTTAACAACCTTACTTTAATCAAATATATATCATTTGCCTAGTTCAGGGGAAAAAGTCAGCACCCAGAACTTCAGGGAATACAAACAGAAGGCACAAGCAGACAAAACAAATACAGACAGAGAAACAGACCAGGAGATAGAGCTTCTAGCTGTCTGACCATTACATCCATACCTAGTTAGTTACCAGGGAGGGAAGCACCAACATCTGGGTTTTCAAAGCCGGGAGTTGGGGGTGGGGGCTCCATGGCTGCCCAGAGTGCCATCTGGTCAAATCACACATCTCTTCCAAAAGTGAGCCCCAAAGCAAAGACACACATCAGGGTACATATAGCGTTCTCCTGGATCAGAAAATGTTACAACCCTCTTGAGCCACTGACTAATCACAACATAACAAGGTGTGAGCATTCCTGAAGAACAAGCTTCCTGCCACAGGCTCCATGTGACCACATGCAGCCTA
The DNA here is from genome assembly GCA_028646575.1 of Pseudocheirus occidentalis. Classification (NCBI taxonomy): domain Eukaryota; kingdom Metazoa; phylum Chordata; class Mammalia; order Diprotodontia; family Pseudocheiridae; genus Pseudocheirus; species Pseudocheirus occidentalis. Next base: position 4,513,036 of record CM053593.1, on the reverse strand, counting down.
TTAGGGGGTACCGTATATTTTAAAATCATGTAAGATTCTCAGAGTCATTTAAGCCTATCAAGGGGCCAAGGGGTGGAAGATCTTCAGATTCCCATTACCATTACATAATGCAGGAAATCCATCACCCTCATCTCCCTGCCTCAAAACAAACCTAGAAAGAAATGTGTGGCGTTCACCAATAACCCTTGTATTCTTCTATGACTTAGCTGCAAAATCCCAGATGATTGCACGAGAAATGAAGCCACTAAATCCATATCTGCCAAAGTGTGTGTACTTGGAGTGGCCTCTTCTATTCCCTGCCTCAAATCTCTCTGCTCCTTACTGGATTTAGTTTATTCTACTGAACAAAGACCACAACTACACTTTGGCATGGTCAATAGAGGTGGGAAGCAAAAAGTGAGCTTCCCCACCCCCATGTCACAAGTTGCAGAGAGAAGGGCCACTCTTCACAATGCTTATGCCTGCCTTGACCTGTCTTTCAGTCATACTTTGTTTCTTTTTTCAGTATCATCGAGGGGGATGAAAAGAATTTTGGGGGGGTAAACTATGTCTTAATTATCAGGAAGAACTCCTGTATATGATTAAAGGGAAATCTTATCACATAGACTCTTCTTTGTACTTCAGTTAACATTAATACAACCTCTCTTTATCTGTCCCTTACTTCCTGTGATTATGTGAAATAGTCTGGGGAAATCTGAGCCTCATGAGGAGACTGAATATCAGATAATGAGTTTTAAATGTTCATGATTAAAATACATTTTTGAAAGTTGCTAATGTAAAGTCTATATTTAATATTCAGGCCAGGTGATTGTCCCCAAAGTGGGGATTTAATATTATAAAACAACAAACACTCATACTTTCTTTCTTATAACAAAGGGATTTTATTCCTTAAGGGATATGTAATATTAATTATCTTTATATGCCTCACTGAGCATAAGCTAAAATATATATTTCTATCACACTCTCAACTCTGTTCAGGACCCAGCTCCAATAAATGTCATTTATAACTTTAATATGAGTCACAGGCAATGTCCATGTGGTATACCTTCACCAATTTTTATTCCAGATACAGAAAAAATATATACACATCCTCGCACACACATATACATATGTGTGTGCATGTATGTGTATATATGTCTATATGCATGTAGGTGTATATGTATATGTGTATATTATTAAATACATGTGACTAATTAGCCCAGTGATTAATTTCAAATTTGAATCACCTATAAAATCTGGCTTCATGTCTAACTTCAGGGATTTTAGAGATGGGAAGTGATAAAAAAATTTATAAAATAGAAAAATGATGACTTGTAAGTTATACAAGGTTTTAAACCAAGGAAACAAGTTAAAACACACTCTGAAATAGAGGTTGGAAATTAGTGAGTTGAAAAATGACCCAAGGCCTAGTGTTAAGTGATAACTCCAATCCCAAAATTAAATCAGATTTTTAAATTTTACTGAACTGCTGAAAATGAACTAATTAGTATTTTCTTGCTTTGGAGAAGCATACATGCATAACGTTACGGCCCCTTCCAGGAACATATCCCTGTTAACACAATTGAGCAAGGACCCATCTAGAAGGAAGACAGATGCGTGTGTATGCGTGTGTATGTGTGTGTGTGTATATACATACATACATATATATGCATATATATGTATTTATAACTCAATGTAATATACTAAAGAAGAACCATGTACCCCAAGGAGTGGTTATGTTGTACAATGTCTAGATCAAATATAATAACTAGGACATGGAGCACTAAAAGATGATAATTTCTTAGTCTAGAGGGATTTATCACAGGGATATCCAGAAGAGACTGCAGACCATGTAGATTGAGAGGATAAATCTTATGGGTGTCTATTTCCCAATTAATATGCATAGGAATTTACATAGTTAATTTCCAGTAACATTTACAGGAATTACCTGTAACCTACATGTTGACAAAAGAGCCCCTTTAATTGTATGAGTCTGAGAAACCACTTTAAGTACCTAATTTTTTTCTCCATTGACTTTAATTAAAATAATTCTAGGATCATCTACCTGGTAATTTGGAGAATTTTTTTTAATAGAAAACTAACTTAGTTCACTGAGCACATTTTCTAAGCTTTTCTACCAATAAATGAAGGCTATTTGTAATGAGGACTAACGCATATCTGGGGGCAGAGGATGAGAGAGACCATAATTCAACATTTCAACATAGTCCATGGTTTTTCTTATTGAAATATTGAGAAGAGTATTGAAAGAAGCAAGTTGGATGAGAATCTATATTTTATTTTACTCATTTAAAAACATGATTCTGAGAAAGTGTCCTTAGGTGACACCACCTACTAGTGGTCTTTCATCGTGCCCTCAAGTATGAGGAGTGCCTTCTCCCTTGAAAGGTATGGTATGTTTGTTCTGTGGAAGTCTCTATATGTATAATTATATGTATTTGCAAAGAGAGAGGGAGAAAGAGATAAAGAGAAACAGAGACAGAGTGAGAAAGAGAGAAAAAGACAGAAAAATAACAGGAGCTCCTTCAAAGGCAGAGTCTGTAGGTCTGCTTCTTCTCTTTGCATAACTCTTGGCTATCACAGTGCCTGGTACATGCAGGAGGACATACACATGCATTCATGCATACACATATACATACATACATACATACATACGAGAGAGAATGTGTGTGTATGTTTATATACACATATATTTGTTGATGAAATGAATACATTTTCTAGAAAGTGAAATTAATCTTCCCATACTTCCAATGTCATCTAACATTTTATTTTATTAAAGGAAAAAGATTTAGCAGATGAAATACCACTTCTGCTTAGCTCATTCTCCAATTATAATGACCACATTAAAGAACACAAGCTGCCATCTCTCCTGGAAAATCTACCAACGCCCATTTTCTCCTAAGTGTTACCATTATACTTGATTCTATAATTTTACTGGAGTACTTTTAAGAGTAGGATGATGAAAGAAGTTTTCTCAAAGTAAAATAACGGTGAAAATCCTTCAAAAAAAAAGAAAAAATGTATTCAGGGATAATAGGGCAAACAATTTCATACTACACTCCTTGTTGTCTTCCTAATGACATTATGTAATTGGTTCTTTGTAGGGGATTTTGGAGAGCACATATTTGCAAGTCTTATTAACTTCCATTAATAGTTTACAAATGTGTATAAAGATAAGAGCATTTTGTAGCTATTAATTCTGTTTTTGTGGTGCAAGGAATACATTATTCCCAAAGCAAACTATATTTACACATCAAAACCTAATGAGGAATAAGGATGTCCTAATACATATCATTATGTTCACAATGAGCTATTGGAGTTCCAAGGGTTTATAAAAACTAAGGTTTATTTGGGCTATTATTGATAGATCAGCTTTTTGCTAAAAACACATTTTGGTCAGATCAGATTTATAAATCCAATTTGAAAATATCTTTAAATTAATGTGCTTAATGCTGAAGGAGATCCTTCTCTCAGGAGAAGCTCAGGAGTTTTCATGGTGTCAGTCAGTGCATAGGAATTCTGTCAGCAATGGACAGAAGGTAAAATGCCATGCACAAGCAGATTCCCAAAAGAATGCTACTGTGAACAGCTTTGAAGGTTCAGATTACAAAGTATAGTGAACACTCCTTTATTCCATTATTAATCAAGGTAAACATTCACAATATATCACAATATAATATTCCCAACATTACATCTTATCATAGAAAATCATAATAATTGTCTGCTTTCTCTAAGGGGGAAACCCTCCTTACTTAATCATTAAGTCAATTCACAATACAATAATCAATCTTCCATTCATGGGGCAAATCATTAACTTAATTAATGACTCATCTAGCAATCAGTCACTAAATATCATTAGAAAACCACACAAACCTTCCACCCCTTGATGTCCAGCGAACCTCAATTTCATCCAAGGGGAGGCCTTTACTTTATCTTGACTCTGGGTGGTCTCTCTGATTCCCAAGATCACCTTCCATGGTTCCAGCTCCCTCCTGAATCCACCAAACAATCACCTGGATTCAGAAGCAGATGGCTACCAGGTTCTTGTTCAGTCCTCAGAGGTAGACATCTACCAGGTCCTTGTCCAGTCTTCAGGGCAGTCCCTGTCACATACTGAAGTTCACAGTTTCCAGCACATCTTAAACCCTTCACCACTTCTGTTGCCAGGAACTCAAAGATCAGCCAAGCCATGAACCAACAAAGGCTTATCCTGGTCATGCCTCTTCAGTCCTCTAGCAATTCAGCTGGCTCTAAGACCCAGGAGAAATCTCATCCTTCCAGAAGCCTTCCAGGCAATCCCCCCCCCCCTCTCTCTCACTCACTCTCTCAAAATCCAACTCATTTCTTCAGTCTAGCTGACAATCCTGCTTTCAAAAACAGGAGCCACCAGGAGGAAAATTCTAAATTTTGTCTCTCTGTCTCTTTGTCTCTCTGTAGAACTCTTCTTATATACACACACTGGCCTCCTGTCTCAGCTAAGCCCCTTCTGCCACAAAAGAAGAGCTCACACCTTCCATACTTAGCCCTAAGTTATGAAGTTCTAAGTATCTGCTAAATTGATTGCTGTTACAGAAAGGGACAGACCCCTACATATGACCTCCCATTCACTTGTATGTGAATATGAAATTACAACATTTAATTCCAAGGATCTCTTTATCAGAGACTTCTGGAAATTCAGAACTTCTTTGATGATGTCCTCATCTCAAAAGGGGTTCCCTCTACAACACTAATGAGTGGTCATTCTATAATCACCAGAAGACATCCAGAGAAGAGAAAAACCTCCACTGCCAGTACATGGCATTCCACTTTGGGCCAGTTGAATCACTATTGGAATTCTCTCCATTTGAAAGACCTTTCTTGAAGGAATCCTCCTTACTTTTCATATTCATGTTTTCCATATGGGCTTTCACAGGTTCACACTGTCAGCCCTGCCTGCTTCTACTTTATTTCATGGATCATATGCTTTAGAAGGGGAATTCATCTTCGAGAAAAGGGGGGAGAAATAATCATTTGCTAAGTGCTCAATGTTTGCCAGGCACTTTGCCAATCATTTTGACAAATATTATCTTATGGATCCTCACAACGATTGTGAGGCAAATAGTGATCAAGTAACTTGCCCCAAGTCATACAACTTGCAACTGTATCTGAATTTGAATTCAATTCATCCTGGGCCAGGATGACTCCAGGGCCAGGACTCTATTTACTATGATAACTAATTTCTCCCATGGTTATCTAATGCAGTCCCTTCATTTTAAAGATGAAGGAACTAGGAGCCAGAAATATGAGATAGCATGACAAAGGTAAGAACATAAAAGTAATCGCTATTTTAAGCTATAATGAATAAAACATCATTAGACTGGTGTTGACTACATTTTCTTGCAGTCCTACCTCTTTGACTGCCTATATGATACTGGAAAAGTGAATCATTGTTTTGGAACTCCTGTTTTCTCATCCTTTGAATGTGAAGATCATTGAATAATAGATTTAGAAATGGAAGGAAGATTCAAATTCACCTAGTCTGCCAACAGCTTTTTTATTCAGTTTAGGAACCTGACCAATAGAGAGTAAGTGATTGATTGCCCTAGGTCACACAGTGACAGAACAAGGATTTGAATCCAGGTCCTGTGATTCTCAAATTATCACATTTGTAAACTATTTCAATAAAGTCCATTTAGCTTTAATAGTTCACAGCATGTAAGTACAAGTGAGGCTGTACTAATGTTTTATATTACATAGAAATACATTAAAACCTATAAAAATGTCTATAACATCTGATGCACACATACATTAACCCTAATCCTAAATAGCTCTGACTCTAACCCTAATCCTAATCTAACATATGTATAAAACCTCAATGAGTCAAATAGTTTTAATGGAGTTTATAAGAGAAAGTAAAGATGAGATTCTTTCCCAGCCTTCAAGAAAGATACAGGACAAGATATTTACTTAAAATGCTGAGAGTTGTATGCATGGAGATTCAAGGGGAGGTTACAGATCCAGCTCAGGAGATACTAATCATCCCATTTAACTTAAATAAGGAATGCATGGAATAAATCTGAAAGGGTGCTGACAGTCGCAGTGTAAAGGGTTTTAGATGACAGGCTGAGGAGTTTGCCTTCTACCTTAGCAGCAATGGAGACTAACTGTAAGTGCTTGAAAATATTATTTTAACAAAATTAAAATTGGAATGGAAAAAAGAAAAAATAAGCCAAGCAATGGAAGACATCCTTCACCAAAAGGGGAGCAAATCTCAAAAAGAGTTACCATAGGTTTGTTTCTTTGTTTGGTCCCAATGTGGAATCAGGTGTGACTAATTTCATCTCATTATAACAGATTTAGAGTTAAAAGGGGTTTAAGATATCACCTACTCTAACACAATCAGTTTAGAGATTTCCCTAGGTCAGAGAAGTAGGATCACAGCATCACAGAATTTAGAGCTGAAATGGGCATCAGAGGACAACTTCTCAAAGAGGTCAAACCATTCAAGGTCTCTTCATACTGTTGGGTCATTTCAGTCATGACTGAGTCTTCATAACCCCATTTGGGTTTCCTCTGCAAAGATACTGAAGTGTTTGCCATTCCCTTCTCCAGCTCATTTTACAGAAGAGGAAACTGAGGCAAACAGAGTTAAGTGACTTTCCCAGGGTCACATGCCTAGTAAGTGAGAGGCCGGATTTGAAATCATGGAAGATGAGCCTTTCTGATTCTAAGCCTTGCTCCCTCCACTATGCTACCTAGCCACTCCTGATTCTTTTATTGCACATGTAATATTTCTCATCTATATTCCACATTATCTCGGCTGGACTAAGTCTTCTCAGTTCCAGCCTTCTTTTTCATGTATCTACTTTGTCATCAATAGCTTCATAAACAATGAATTAGGCCTCTGTCCTAGAGTTGGAACTTTAAGATTTCAAAATTTTATAAGCAGCTGTAGACCTCAAAAAGATAAAAAAGTATTGTCTTCTTTCATTTCAACAGTGTTAAACAATTTTAGCCTATAATGACTAGCATAATATAAAAAATAGTGGATAAATGTAAAACAGCAATTTCTCTACAAAAGCATTTTCATTGGAAATGGAAAGATTAAGGTTATGGGTTAAATAAAAGGAAAAAATGCTGTAAGAATCTGCAGCATGCTTGTCAATGTGATTTTCATAATGCAAAGGTCTGCCTAAGTCTTTACCTCTAGGATTAAAATTATTTTTTTTCTGTTTGGCTTATAAAGGTCTTCTTAACTTGCCTCTGACCCACCTGTCCCACCTTATTGGACATCACTTCCTTTGAAACACTCCATATTTCAGTCAAATGGTACTTATGCCTAATTCTAATGCAAGGTTCTTCATTTCCCATCTTCATGTATTTGCCCTGACTTGGCCTACTCCTAGAATATATTTCCTCCTTAACTTCCACTAGAAAATGTATTTCTCTTTAAGGAAGCTCCAGTTTTGCATTGTACAAGAAATCTTTCCTCATTCAGCCATCTACTTACCCATTATTCATTCTCTTTTTAACTCCCTACCTATACACACACATTTATGTATATGTGTATATATGTGTATGTATACATATATACATACATACCTATTCACCTACCTAACCACCTACCTACCTACATATTTTCTCTCCAAATAGAATGGAACATTGTCCAGTTGCTTGTTTTGTCTTTGAATCTCCAACCACCAGGTACAAAGTTCACCACATAGTAGGTATTTAATTGATGACTGTTGATAGATTAGCAGGGACTATATAACAGACAAATAATCTGAGGAACAAGCAGAGGATGAGAGAGTAAATAGAATGAAAGGGCAGCAGAGTTCCCATTTAAACAGTATGCAAGAACCCAAGAAGCACATAATTTCAGTTATAACAGACACCAGAGGTTACTGAATCCAAATCATTCTAATATGGCAGCCTTGCATAACCTGTGACCTGTGGGCCATTTATGGATCCTGAGCCCTCTTGCAGCACACCAAAAAATTTGCTCCACATATAAAGGATATTTTCCTCTACATTTTTCAAGGGTCATTTGAAATCCTTTGGCACACTGCAAATGTAAAACAAGAGTTGTGCAGGCTTGCAATATGGCTTGACTTACAAATGGTCACCCAGCAGTGGTGATTGGCAGCAGTGGGGAACTTGCCTCCTCCAAATACATCTCTTTCATGCCACTTTTGGATGGGTGTAATTGTTATAAATTCATGCCTCCTCTCTCACACAATGTGCCAACACTGAAGCCTAGATGCTTTTGTCTAAACAACTTCTCCACTGCTCCGAGTTTAGCCCCCTAAGGCCAAGCGGGACAAAGCCAGTTCCTCTTCCACATGGAAGCCCTTCAGATATTTGAAGACATTTCTAATGTGTCCCTGAAGTCTGCTCCAATTTGCGTTAGCCATTCCCCATCCTTGTAAGTGATGCTTTTATGGCATCTGGTCACTCTCTTCTGCATATCATCCTATTTGCCAATATCCTTCCTAAAATGCAGTGCCCATGACAAAACCTGGTACCCGAAATGTGCTCCAAAGAGAGTAAATTATAATTGTCTATTAAATTGTATACCTCTGTCTGGAAATCAGGATTCATATGAGCTAAGTGCTTAATCAATATTTTATAATAATTTCATAATTTCCATGAAATTCTAAGAGTCTTCAAGTGGCTCTTAATGCCAAATAATGTCATCTAATCAGTTTGTTTCATTTAAGAAAAACATATTCTCAGACTCTTCCATAGCAACAAAAAAAGAAGGTGCTTTACTTCTGGAGAGAACTCAACCTATTTGGCTTTTTAGAAATGTGTTCCCACATGAAATTTCCTTTCAAGTTAAAAGTAGTTTTAGTAAGTGATGTCTATAAAATTCAAACTCTATACTGGAAACATGGGACAGGAACACAAATATGAAAAAGGGTGTAACAGCAAATCAGTTTAGCAGACTTAGGGCTAAGTAGGGAAGGTGTGAGCCCTGTCTGGAAGGTGTGAGCCCTGTCCACTGTTGAGAATGTATGAACTCCCCTGTAGATGTAGAAGAAGGCTATTGGCTGAGACAGGAGGCTAGGGCTGCATATAAAGAAGAATTCTAGAGACAGAGACAGAATTGGAATTTGCTCCTCATGAAGGAAGATTCATGGAGATTGAAGCCAGCTGAGAGAGAGAGACAGAGACAGAGACAGAGACAGAGACAGAGACAGAGACAGAGACAAAGACAGAGAGACAGAAAGAGTTTCTCTCCCAGTATCTGGAAGTTGACTGAGAACTGAATGGAATTTTCCTGAGACCAGAATCTGGTGAAGGCCAAACAGAAGGCTAATATTTCTTCTGGATCCTAGGGCCAGCTGAACTGCTGGAGGACAGAAGAAACATGACCAGGATAAGACTTAGTTTGTTCATGGCCTGGTTGATCCTTTGTTTTGAGGAAGGAGAAGTGGTGAAGTGTTTGAGATGTGCTGGACCCTGTGAAATTCAGTGGGTGCCAGGGACTGCTCTGAGGACTGGACGAGGACCTGGCAGCTGTCTGCTTCTGAATCCAGGTGACTGTTGGATTCAGGAGGGAGCTGGGACCACGGAAGGGGATCCAGGGAATCAGAGACACCACTCAGAGTCAAGATGAAGCCTGTCCTTGGATGAAACTGAGGTTTGCTGGACACCGAGGGGTGGAGGATATGTGTGGTTTTCTAATGATTGTATTTAGGGATTGATTGAGTTGATGTATGGTTGCCCCATGAGTGGAAGACTGAATATTGTATTGTGAATTGATTGAATGATTAAGTATTGATTTGTCCCATAAGTGTAAGACTGAATATTGTACTGTACCTTGATATGTTGTGAATATTATGTTGTGATGTATTGTGAATGTTTGCCTTGTTTTGTAATGGAATAAACAGATTGTTCACTATTACTGTGTAATCTGAACCTTAAAAACTGTTCACAGTAGCATTCTTTTGGGCACCTGCTGGTGCATGGCATTACAAAGGACCTTGTAATCAAAGTATTATATATAAAAAGCTACTCTTCTGTAAGAGTCTGAATTTTTTTAAGAGTTCATATGTGTGTATGTGAATGTCCAAAACAGAAATATAAAGTCCAAGTAATTAATTATGTATATGTGTATATACATAAATACACACATATTATATATATAGATATGTGTGCCATATATATGCACACCCAAATGTGTAGTTTATATTCCATATAGTTACATATACACATATGTATGCATATACATATGCATTCACTAGGAATATGCACACACATTTATATACGTGAGTATGTATATAAATACAAACTGTAACAAGAATAGTTTGTATTTTGGCTTGTTTTGAGTATATGTTTGTAACCATATATCAATATATATATTGTGTGTGTGTGTGTGCTGGTGTAGTGATTTTAGAGTGGGTGGGTCTCTGTATATATGTATATATGCATATGGACAGTTATATATGTTGATACATAAATACAAACTGTATTAAGTATATTATGACTTGGTGTATATAAATACACACACTACAAAATATGGTTTTGTCTCTGAGGTCCTTTCTAGCTCTGAAGAATAGATTATTCTCTGCCTCTTTCCTGTTCCTCCTTTTTTTACATAACCATCATCAAGCAACTTAAACCTTTCTGAGGCCTAATTTTCTCATCTTGAAAAGGGGGGAGGAGAGGCTGCCTGAAGTAACTCCATTCCAAGATTGTTGTGACATCCTAATCCCAAACTAGGGGCATTTACTATATCCCCTTTCTGTGCAAGACACTTGACTTAATGCTTAATGGCTATAGGAATAGAGATTCAGAACACATCTTGGATTTCACAGATATAAAAAACTCCCAGGTGAGCAAATGCCTTCTACCAGTGTCTTCTAAAAATATTGACACAGTTAAGATTATTATATTAAAGCCTAAAATTTTAAACTATTAAAATTGTATGTAGACCTATACAGATCAATAACATCTCCATAATTTATTATCATAAAACATCACCTAGAGTTCAGAGAAATGAATTGACTAGCCCAGGTTCACCTGCAAAGCATATTTCAGCAGAGGGACTCAAACCAAGTCCTTGGTTTCCAAGTCATCTCTCGATCCACTGCTCTCAGTGCTAAGCACAGTGTCACACAAATATGTGATCAGCATTTAATAAATATTTATTGAATGACTGTCAGGCATACTAGAGAGAAAAAAGAAGAGTAGCCCTGTCCTCAAGGTGGCTTTCATTCTCTCAGCTCAAATATGATCATGCTCCTATAATTTTGTTTCCACTGGAAAACTGGATGAATGCTGGTTGTTGTTATTAATTCCTTTGTCAACAATTTCTTGTTCAGTACTCATTAGTGTGAAATTCCAGCACTCTTAAGATTGTATTTCCTTTTCTAAAGGAATCAAGCAGAGATATTAGAAACTCTTCAGCAAATTGAATAGCTGTGGTACATTTCCCTGGAATGCTTTATATTAATTAATAACTGCTCCGCATCTTCCCCCTCTGAATACAATTCCTGATTAGATCAGGTTTGGTTCTTTTGCGAATGCCAACTTCAATATACTGCCTACATTTCTCAATGTCAGGGCCCCTCTCTCCCTACTTCATGCAGTATTTATTTTTTAATTAGTACTTTTAAAAGAGATTATTAAATGATAGTTTCTGTCATTCTCTATTATTTTCATTTATTTCCCCTACCCAGAGATTCAGGGGTGGAAATCTTTTCATTTTGCATTTTGGCAATGGTTTCACTGAGCTCTTGGCAGGTGTCTTTGTCAGGACCAGTACCAGGGTTACTCTGAGGTTAGAGGTTGCCCCTATCTAAGTGAACACTTGTACCTCTAAGAGAAAACATTTCTTTAAGATACTTCCTTTTTCCAAATGCACATATATCATAGATTTCTATCTGGAAGAGACCTTTGAGCACACATAGTTCCATGTTCTTGTTTTATGTATAAAGGAATGTAAGCTCAGCGACACTAAGGGATTACCTGTGGAAATAAACTCCTAAGTATCATCAGAAGCAGGGTTTGAACTCAGGGCATTATGGCTACAAATCCAGTTCTCTCTTCACTATTTCATGTTTTTGACCTTGGATTTCATTCTTCTTCCTCTTTTTTTTTTACCTGATACCACGAAAAGGACCTGAGTGAGGTGCATAGAAAACTATCCTAAGAGACAGTAAGAAATGAGCATTCAGCTGGAGAAGAAAGCAGAGGACACAGAGCAAAAGATCCCCAAGTTTGAACTCCACCTCAGATGCTCATTCAGTATGTGACTAGGACATACATACAACACCAAACCTGGACCTAGCTCCATCTGTTTCTGACTTAGCAAACAATGGCGGGGCTCCAAAGATCTTTCTACATCTAAATCTGTGATCCCATGATTAAATCTCTTTTGGGAGCCGTGTCCTTCCTACCACGTTTCCTCATCTCTCAGTGCTCTCGGAAATGTCTTCATCTATCTGTCTTGGAGAAGGTTCCAAAGGACACATTACAAAGAGTTTTCTCATTGGTGAGTTCCCTATCCCATTGAAATCTCAGGACCAGTCCCTTTCTCATAGCTCATAGGATGTCTTATTCTTTGACTTGGGTATTGTTTGCTCTGAAAGGCAACATAACTTAGTAGAATAAGGGTCAGGTCTGGAGTCAGGAATATTAGGGCTATGGCATAACCTGTGTGTGACCCACCTGGTTGCGTGAATCAGGGCAAGTCAGTTCACCAGCTGTTGTCCTAGGAAATCCTCTAATACCAGAAGGTAGAGAGGAATGAAGAGAAGAGAGTTTTCAAACTGGGAATTCCCTAAATCTGAAAACAAGTATGTACAAACCAAATGAAACCAAACCAAGAAGGCCAGCCTCTGGTCCCATTGGTACTGGGTTTAGACACAGTCTCAGAGTAGAGTTACTTACATTGTTGACAACTGCCTTTCTCTCTCTCCCTCTCCCTCCCTCTCTCTCTCTCTCTCTCTCTCTCTCTCTCTCTCTCTCTCTCTCTCTCTCTCTCTCTTTCTCTCTCTCTCTCACACACAAACACACAACTTCAAAGGGAGTCTTAATGGCCACTTGTTGAATAGCTGTATTTAACATGACATGAATTCATGCTTTAGATTTTGTGCAGATACTGTCTGAAATTCTTTCTCCATCAGGCATTCTATTATCCTACTATAACCTGTTTCAATTCAAGGTAAGAAATGGCATAAATCAAAGAATGGAACAAGATGAAAATGCATCACCATGCTTACTAATTTCCATATACACACATATATATGTATCCATGTGTGCACACATATACACACATCAACTTTGTGTGTGTATACATGGACCAATATGATCCATAAATATATATGTGTATATGTGTGTGTTTGTGAGTGTGCAACAAATAAATAACCAAAATGAATGGAAGATTCATTAGTTTGTGGCCCTATTTGGAATGAAAGTTGTCATTTGTATGGCACTTTAAGGTTTCCAAAGCTCTTTGTACATACCAGGTCATATCATTTTTTGAACCAGTATTTCCATCCAGGTGGTCATTTTACACTCTGCCTGGATCAAATGCATTTTGCCAGAAATATTTGGTTCTAGGAGTCACCTTTCAGGAAGGCTATGGATGAGTGGTGAGCATCTCAAGGAGAGCCATCAGGGATGTGGAGGCAGGGACTCTAGTTCATGCCAAATCAAGAATTATTGCAGGAATTAGGGATGAGAAGCCTGAGAAGAGAGGCCTCAGGGGGAAAGTGGAGAAGAGGGAGTTGACTTAGACCATGTGAAGGACGATGGGGTGGGAGGGGCATGCGATTCATTCTGTTGGGCCCTGTGTTTAGTGCCTTTGCCTTGTCATTATTTCCACTTTATCCTCTGTATGTAGTACTCATTCATATATAGCTGGTCAAAGGCTTTCTCCCCAGTAGGCCAAGGCCTTCCTGAGGGTGAGAATTTGGTGAATTTCTTTGCATCGCTCACTCTTAGCCAAGTGCTTGGAGAGTAACTAAAGCAGCATTTCAGCAGGACTAGATGAGGGGAGCTACAAAAATGCTCTGTGGCATTTGAGGCACGATGAAGCATGGAAGGCACACTTGAGTAAGCTTCAGAACACTAGGCTTCAACTTCCTCTGCAGAAACCATCATACTATGTAATCTTGGACAGACCACTGCCAATGAGAAGGCAAGACCAAAAAATTTCCAAGGCTCTTTTGTGCCACACCACAGCCTAGGCCTGAATGCAATGGGTTTGACCATCCTGACTGAAGAGAGGAGTCAACTCCATCAATTAGTCAACACATAAATGTTTATTAAGCACCAACTGTGCCCAGTCACTCTGATCCTACAGCTGATGAAAATACAGAAATAAACCAATACCTGTCCTCAGGAAGCTTATATTTTAATACATAAGATAACATTTAAATACAAAGCATACACAGAACAGATAAAGGTTAGCATTGTCTTAGAGAAGTCAGGAGTGCGTGTGTGTGTGTGTGTGTGTGTGTGCGCGCACACACACACTGAAAGAGGGTATTACAAAAGACAATGAAGAAATAATACCCAAGAGACATCTAGAAGGAAAAGAAGAGTGTGAGTGGAGTGTTCTGGGTATGGGAAACAGCCACCAGATGGAGCACCAAGGGTGATTATCATCCTGATGACTGGTTTGGTTAAATCAAAGGACATATCCAATGAAGCCCAACAGCAAGACATAGTAAGACAAACCCCCTTTAAAGTTACTGTAGACATTATAAAATATTTGGGAATCTACCTGCCAAAACAAACCCAGTACCTCTATGAACACAACTACAAAACACTTCTCACACAAATAAAATCAGATCTCACTGATTGGAAAAACATCAATTCCCCAAGGATGGGTAGGGCTAATATAATAAAAATGACAGTTTTACCTTAATTAAATTACATATTTAGTGCCATACCAATCAATCTACCAAAAAATTACTTTATAGAACTAGAAAAAAATAGTGACAAAATTCATTTGGAAGAACAAGAAGTCCAGAATATCAAGGCAATTAATGAAAAGAAATGTTAGGGAAGGCGGCTTGGCCGTACCAGATTTTAATCTCTGTTTTAAAGCA
>CM053593.1:4479170-4497492 GCA_028646575.1 Pseudocheirus occidentalis | reverse complement strand
AATTCAAGTCCACAAGCCCAGGTGAACCACTTTATCAAGTATGCAGAGAATGGGAAGCTCCAATTCCTCAGTCATTATTGGTGATATTTAAAGAATCATTAACATGGAGAATGGTGCCACAGCCAACCATAAGCCAATGAGCTTGACTTTGACTTCTGGGAAAAATTTTAACCAGATTCTGAAAGAGATGGTTGACAAAAATCAAGAAAGAAACAACTTTGTGATTACCAAGAACACATACTGGTAAAGATGGAGTTTCCTCGCAGGGAGTTCACTTCAACAACAAGATCACCAAACAAGGTCAGGACTAAACACGGTTTGCAGTTACTTAGCTGCAACACATTGTAATATGTACAGTGCAAGTGCTCTCGTGGATTTGTGATCTCAGCAATTTTGATGCTCCTTACATCACTACCACTGGCAATCCATCCACTCATGTTTCCTCATCCCATGCAATTCTTGGTCATGTCTTCCAATAAAGTCACTACAAGTTGTTCTAGTTCATCGAATGTACTGTAGGTACATTCTCTCATACATCCACATACACACATACATGCAAGTGTGCACACAAACACACACATCCACATGTACACACACAATCTTAGATATGGTATTTTCTAGCCATCTTAATAAAAGGTCCATACATCTACTCTTTCCTTTGGGAATTATCATACTCAAGATGAACTTTATGGTTCATCCTTCATTCCTGAAGAGGAGCATGATATCAGGGAGATGATGACATGACTTGAAGTTTAAATGGATTGCAGGGAGGGAGGGAATATCTCCTCTCCAACACTGGATAGTGAAAAAGGCTTAGTTGAGAGAAGACCTATTAAGGAATTCAAGGACTTATTGCAACTCTAAACAAATGATGGATCCCATCACGTCTGAACATAACAACAATTCTGCCAAAGATGTCTTTTTTTTTCTAATTATTCAGGTAGGGAAGAAGGCAGCATACTGAGGCCTGATGATCAGGAGGATGTTTCTGGTATTTCAGTTCTCCCATCCAGACAGTTTTATTATGCTCTAAAAAATTCAGAGAACTGGTTAAGAAGAATGCTCACAGCCTTTATGAGTGTGACCTTCAAAATTAACATAGTAAAATCACAAAAGTGCCAATTTGCATAAATATTTCAGCTTTCCCATTGAATAATATGCACATCAATAGGTAACATTTCCTGCTGTGACTGTGACCTTGCACCTCTGAAATGGGTGAAAATTGAATGCTTTTATACAGGGGACAACTTGCATTCCAAGATACTAAAAAGCAAGAATGGTCTATAACTGATGATGAGCTACGTCTTTGCTTCAATGAGATTAAAAGTCACAACAAACTACAACCCCCTGTAAAGGATGGAATCTTCCATCTGAGTCATGATGAAAAGGGGCAATATGGTGCCATGTTATATTCAACAAGTCAAGGGGAAATGGTCTATGCAAAAGAAAAAACACACTTGGAAGAAACCAATATATTTTAGGTACAACAGAAAAATGATTTTCACTTAGTATAATGTGTTATGTTTGGTGCTAGGAGGCATAGTCAGAAGTATTGGATTGATTGCTAAAAAATAAATACAGTCTTATTATGAAGAAGCATTCCAGAATGAAATGGGCTGCATATGGGGGCAATGGGTTCCTTCTCATTGGAGGTCTGTAAACAAATGCTGGATGACCACAATGCTGTAGTGTAAAGGGGTTCTTTGTTCATATTGTCCTAGAATTCTAAGGTCTCCACGAACTCTGAAATACTACGTGAATCTCACATTGGCTCAAATTTTACTAATGAAAACACCAACCTCATGTCTCAAGGAATATTAAATATTTCTAACTGACTGAATCCTACAACTAAAAGTTAAATATTTATGGATTTGCATACACATGTATATATCCAAACATATACATACATATGTATTGCCCCAACCCACCCAGAAATGGGTAACAATATAAAATCCCCTTAGTCTATTGTGGTCCTCCATTTTCAATGACAATAGCAATAATAATCAGTCAATAAGGATTTTGTAAATACCTATGTTATATGCACTGGCCTAAGCACTGGTGATAACAAAAAGGCAAAAGGAAAGTCTCCATCCTCAAAGAGCTCATAATCTAACATGGGAGACAACAAGCAAATGATATGGACAAACAAGTACCAAAGAAGTCACTCAAAGCAAGAAGGATTCAGGAAGGCTTCCCAAAATTCAGGAGATTTTAGGTGGGATTTAGATGAAGCCAGGGAGTACAGAAGGTAGAGAGAAGGAAAAAGAACATTTCAGGAATAGGGGACTGGCAGAGGAAATTCCTGATGGTGAGAGATGGAGTGTCTTGTTAGTAGAACAGTCAAGATGCCAATGTCATTAGGACAAAAAATATGTTCCAGAGAGAAATGTACCAGAGGACTGGAAGGGCACAAAGGGGATAGGTGGTGAAGAGTTCTCAAGACCAAAGCAAGAATTTTTGTATTTGATTCTTATCTAGGAATCAGAGCTGTCATTTTTTCCTTAATTATTGAAATATGAAGTCTCATCCTTGCAAATCATCACCATCACCACCATCCTCCTCCTCCTCCTTGTCATTGTCATCATCATCATCACCATCACCACCACCACCACCATAATCATCATCATCATCATCATCATCATCATCATCATCATCATCATCATCATCTACCATTTATATAGTGCATTAGGTTTTACAAAGTATTTTACCTATATTGACACATTTGAGTCTTACTATAATCCTGAGAGCTAGGTGCTGTTATGATCTCAATTTTATAAGCTGAGGAACAAAAGCAGAGAATATTTTACTTGCCAAGGGGTCACACAGGAAGTGGGTGGCTGAGGCAATACATAAACCCTCATCCAAATACACCTATACATGTTTTCTGAGTCTACAATTATTCAACTATTCAGTATAATTCATTCAACACAGGGAGTTTCTCCTAATGAATAAATTATTATAGCTATTTGAATTGAGGCACGTTGATGTTCATATTTACATTAAAATAGGACTGATACAATACTTTAAGGTTTTCAAAACACTTCAATTCCATTATCTTATTAGATCCTCAGAATGAGCCTGTGAGGTAGGTGATATTAATATACCATTTCAAAGATGAGGAAACTGAATTAAAGAGTTTAAATATTGTTGCTGTTGTGTTTTTTTCCTAGTGTCTCAATGTCTGTGTCCTAGTGTCTGAGGCAGAGCTTGAATTCAGGTCTTTCTAATGCCTAGTCTGTTTTCCTTTCTATTACATCCTGTACTTCTTGAAATTTAGCCAAAAATTGTAATGAATCTGCAGCTAAGGGGAAAGAAAGATTATGTATGTTCCAAGAATCAGCTCAAAGAGTTGGCGGAGCTGGTTTTATCCTTTGACCAAAGGGAACAAGAATTAACATTTCATGGTACTTGGGCTCATTTCAGCTCATTGTGTTTCTAATGACCATAAAGATAATAAAATATCCTCTACCAACGTTCATCACAAACAATAAAGAATTTAATCAGTAAGCATCTTCTGAGTACCCACTATGTGTCAGGTACTATGTTAGGCTCTAAAGATTAAAAGACAAGGAGGAATTTTCTATGCTCAAGGAACCTGCAATTTATGAACATGTAGAATTCATAATGGTTCTGTATAGATGACAGAGAAGACATAGAGGTAGATACTGATTTCTCTGGGTCATGTCTCTTTTTTGTAACAATAAGCCAATATTTGGCTGCTTTCTCATGACTGTGGTAGTGTCTTCTTGTTAGGATATAATTTCTCTCAGTTCTTTGATCACCTCACACTTGGACCACCTTCAGCACAAATCTCCTCTATGCACACTCGAACCAATCTGGCTACTTTATCAATCCATTTACTCTGTAGGGAAATTTTGATTGCCCATATAAGCACATACAAGATGTGTTAAAAGTTCAAATGTCATGTTTGAATGATCCTTCTCTTTGTTGGGGGGAAAATATAAAATGATTTTGATTTTTTTTTCATTTTACTTTTAGGATTCCCTTCCCTTTTCCTCCTTGAACATCTATGGTATAATTCTGCTTAGTTGAACATCTTACTAAGATTCCCTTAAACTGGTTTTGCTTTTCTTATCCAATGTTGCTTTTTATAGTCATGTCTCACTGTGTGACAAGTCACCTGTTTATTGACTAAGACACTTATGGGGGCCAATAAATTTATACTGAACAGACTTTTAGATACAATTTTAAGATTCTAATGTCAATACCATTTCTGTTCTCTATAACCCATTTAATGTTTCCAGTTGCTTGTTTAAATAATTCTGAGTTAAATTTCATTGGGACATCACGCCTTTTTCTCATATCTTTTTTAATTATCCTTTTTTTCTATTTACTAATTCTGATATTAGCTCTGATGAGTCAGTGTTTTAATTATACCCAGGAGGCTGACCCAAGGATAGCTCCTTTGTGACTAATAAGCCTTTCCTTGACTATAAAAATATTACCTGTCTTATTCCTTAGGGTATCATTTGGGGCTCACCATGTCCAATGCTTACTAATTTTTTTTTCCAAAGAAAATGCTCATCATGTGGAAGTGCAAAGCTTCTGTTAAATCTGTCTGGACTTCCTTTTCCTTCTTCTCACATCATACTTTCTTATGTATTTCTCTTCATCCTCACCTTTTCCCTCCTTTTGACTGGTCAGTCCAAAACATTTATTAAATATCTGCTTTTTATATAATACTGTTATGTGATAAGTGCTGGTGACCCAAAGAAAGGCACAAAATAGTTCCTGATAATGCAGCCTAATGAGGAAGATCCATACAAGAAATGATGTACTAAGAAATGTTCAGAAGAAATCAGAGATAATCATAAAAGGAAGCCCCGACCAGTATGGGATATTGGGAAGAGTTGAACACAAAAAGTGAGTTTTTAGATGAGACTTGAAAGACGTTGGGTCAGCCTTCAGAGACTTCTATAATCAGGCTTCCTCCTCGCTTTCCACTCCCATTGAATCTTTATGACCTCCAAGTACATAACATCCAGCAACAATGGCCATCTTGCTTTTCCCAGAAATACATTAAAAATTCTGAATCAATGAATTTTCATTGCCTATCTCTCATACATGGACTACTCTCTTGAGTCATCTCCCCCTTTCTGACTCACCCAACGTGATTATAGAAGTCTCTGAAAACTCAATAGATTTCATATTTGATTTGGGAGATCTTTGGGACTCTCTGGGCTTTTTTGAATAGGAGAATGACATGACCAGACTTGTGCTTTTAGAAGATCAATTTGACATTTGAGTTAAAACTGGATGAGGATGGGAAGAGGGTTAAGATAGGGAGACCAGCCAGCATAGTGGTATGCTAGATTAGGTGAGAGATGCTAATGGCCTCCACCAGGATGGTAGCAATGTCCAAGAAGAAAGGGGGGCATATATAAGAAATGTCATACCTGACAAACATTGCTAACAGACTGGATACAGAGGTGCCAGAGAGTAAGAGGTGACAGACTGTTGCTTGCCTAGGTGACTGGGAGGATGGCAGTGCTCCCCATGGTAACAGAGAAGTTAGGAAGGGCAGAAGTGTTGGTGGGCATGGGAAAGCTGATAATGTTTTCTGCTCCTGAATATTCTGTGCTCTCAGCATCTGCTTTATATATGCTAGCTCATTCGATTCTTACTGCACTCATGGGAGATAGGCACAATTGTTATCTTGATTTGACAGATGTTAAAACTGAAGCAGAGAAAGAGGTGAACTTACTTATCCAATGTCACACAATTAGTAAATAGTTGAGGCAAGATTTGAACCATGTTATCTAACAGATAGGCCAGGAAAGAGGTTAGAGCTAGAGAAATCTGAAAATAATCAGCAGAAAATGGTTATTGAATACTTGGCAGCTGATAAGATCAACAAGTGGAATTCAGTAATGGAAGAAGAGAAGGGGACCCCATGAAGAGCCTTGGAAGGTCTCTCTGGTTATAGTTGCAACATGGAAGAAGATCTAAAAAAGGAAGGTTACTGGGAAGGAGCAGTTTGATATTAGGAAAAAGTGCAGGAGAGGGCAGTGTCATGAAAATAGAGAGAGAAGAGAACATGGAGGAGGAGGTGAATAAACACTAAGTGTAATAGAGAGGTCCAGAAGGATGAACACTGAGAAAAGGCCATTGGAGTTTGGGATCAGATCATGGGCAGCTTCTGACAGAAAGGCTTCAGTGGAATAATGAAGTTGGAAGCAAGTTTCCAGAGATTTAGAAGGAAAGAGTCAGAGCTAAAAAGTAAAGAGTAACCTTAGCTGGCCTTCTCAAAGAGGACAGTGACAACTTGGAGGAGAGATGTATGGTGGTGGCCAAGGTGGCCGAAGAGATAAGGTGAGATTCTTCTGAGAATGGCAAGACAGTGAAGGCAGAGAGATGGGATATGGGAACGTCCCTAGGCAGCACAAAAGTGGTCAATAGATAGGGTGTAATTAAAGATTAGTGAGAATAGGAATCACCTAGGGAGAAAATACAGGATGAAAGCAGATAATTGGGGCCATTATAGGGTTAGGGTTAAGGTTGCCTTGGGAAGGAAAAAGGTGGGACAGGAGTGATAAGATATAGGGTAGAATACATCTGAAGGGTACAAGATGAAGAGGGAAGGAGACTAAACATTTGGCAAATGGCTTTATTTTTTTTCGGTGAAATATGAGGAAAGCTCTTATTTGGGAGAGCAGTGGGAGCAGGAGTCATGTGAGGTATAAAGAGAAAAAAAGTTGCTGAAAATCTGCTAATGAGTGAGATAGTGAATCAATTGAGAAGATGTCAAAAGATTGCCTTTCTGCTGTGAGAACCCAGCTGAGATTATGTAACATCAATTTGTAAACGACCAGGTATATACAGTTCCATGATTATCTTTAACTCAAATGATGATTTAATTTCTCTAGTAATATTGAATTCTCTACAGATTTTTCCCACTTTCTTTTTAATTACTAGTACTGGTGTTAAGACAGCAATTATTTTCATTGTGGCTTTTTATGGTAAATATGTGTCATCAATGCCACAATAAATGATGACCAAATAGCCCATTAAATAATGTTTCTTGTTGCCTCTGGGCATACAGTAAAACTGACTCACCAACTCCTCCTTATCTATCCAACAAGTACCTGCTAGCCATCCTTCCATTTAGGCAAAATTATTTCCTCCTGGATTTATTCATAGCAAGAATGTCAAGATAGATATGATTCACATCCCTTTCCCAGCAACATTTGTCAACAAATCATTTGTCATTGGAAAAAGATTTCATATATATCTACAGTCAAATTAATGTTTATTGATGATCTAGAAACTCTGTAAATCTTAATACCCTGTACCTCATTTCCTACTATGTAACTACCATCACTGGAGAAGCAGAAAATGGCTCCAAAATATCCTGTTTTCTATTGGTTGTCATTACCAGAATAAAAATCATTACTGAGTATCCAGCCTACTCTCTGATGTATCTTCCTGCAATTAGCTAGGGTTTTTCCCCTGAAAATATTTTCTTTCCATTATTGGGGAAATAATATAAACATTTCCAGAATGATAGCACCTACTGTATTATTATTAATTATTAGTAATTATCATTCCTAGCATCCCTAATTCACTTAAAAGTAGGTATGTGAAACTCTTGAAAACTGAATGTAACCATGTAATGATTCCATCACATAGAGTGGGAAAATGTCACTGTACAACTCTAGACTTTGTTCTTATGTATGGCTCATTATTTTGGAGGCAATTTCAGGAGATATGATTGGACATGTTAGTTTAAGATACTTGAAAGATAGCTGAATTTCAGGTATCTTCTCTCATGTGTAATAGTGAAATGAGGAGTTCAGAAAAAGAAGGAAAAATTCGCCTGAATGATAAGATTTAGACTTCTCAGATGACTGGGTTATATCTGTAGAATGACAAGTTATGAATTTTTTCCTATTGCCCCAAATGGAAAACTCAAAAAAAATTGATGAAGGAAGACAGAAGTACATTTAGCACAAGAAACTCATCAAGTTCCCTGCAAAAGAATGAGTAGCATGACCCAGAGCCACATTAGATGAGAAAGATTAATTTTTCACCTTGGGGTTTTGAATTTTGGATAAATCTTTAGACACAATTGTGAATGGAGTATCATTAGAATTTTCAGTATCCCCACTTCATCAAAGGGGGAAAAAAGTATCATTAAGATATATACACTAAAATTTCCCCCATCCTGTCATTGTGTCAGTAAGAAAGGCTTAGCTACTGGGTAACAAATAACCTCTGAAAATTAGAACTGTAAGAGGTGCAAGCTTGATTTATGCAGCTCCTTCAAGGAACCAATTTTTCAGGTAAGAATTGCTATTCTTATTAGGTCTGTATACAATGATCTAAATGAAATATCATTAGGAAAGGAACTAATCCTTCATCTTCTCAAAAGTAGGTTACAATGAATCAACTGATTGCAAGACTACTGTGCCAATGGAAATATCGGCTGGAAAAGAACGTGCCATAAATTTTATTAGGTAAAATGATGACCCTAAATATCTGGGACAAGTACAAGACCCTGTATGCTATTTGAAAATGAGTGTATGTATTTAGCAGCAGAATATCAAAATGAGCAATGGGGCAAAGATGGATTATTGTGGAACACAGGAACAGATGCAAGAAGGTTTCTTTGGCTATCGTTCCATAGATTTAAAGCCAATACATAAATAACATTTATAAATTGGGAAATGTTGCAAAAATTCCCTGATATAAAAGCTAGGGATAGTTAGGTAGCATGGTGGATAGAGCACTGGGCTTGGGATCAGGAGGACCTGAGTTCAAATTTGACCTTGGAGACTTACTTAGCTGTGTGACTCTGGGCAGGTCACTTAAGTGCTGTTTGCCTCAGTTTCCTTCTTTGTAAAAATGATCTGGAGAAGTAAATGGCGACATGACTGAAGGGACTGAACAAGAACAATGTAAATCTGTGAAGGAGCTATGAATTCATTAGCAGTGCAAAGTCCCAGTATGAAAACTCCCATCACTCACATAGATCACTGAGCATTTTTAATGTACTTTGAAGAATCATGGGGGCTTGTTGGAGGAATATTGCAATGAAATGACTTGCCCCAGGATCACAGTTAAGAGTAAGAGGATGCATTTGATCCTAAATCCTTATGATTTTAGACCCAGTGCTCTAATTTCTACAATTCTGTAGAAAATAGGACTAAAATGAATCTTTCAAAGCAAATCTTAGTAATTCAGCTGGGGATGAGGTGAATTTAAGACACCACCCTTTTTGCTGCAAAGTTAATGACACATAATTTTAGCCCCCAAATGCTTTTAGTTAACATTGAAAATGTAGGCACGTTCTGACATTAGTTGGAATGGAAAAATAGCCATTGCTTTTCAAAATGTATTAGTCTATCAGATCTCAGAGGCAGAATATGCCCTAAATGACTTAATTATTTAAGTCCAACCTAAATGGTAAATAGCATTTTCTGTATGGTTAGATCCTTAAAGAATCAGAGTCACAAAATAATAGGAGTGAAGACTCATAGCTCACAGGAGTTTCAGGGATCACTGCATTCAACATTGTCACTTTTAACCAAGAAAACTTAGACTCAGAAATACTGAGTCACTTGTTCAAGGTCGCACAGAGGATTTTGACTAAGGATCTCTGACCCAAGTGCTTGGATAGACATTTGTTAGGAAGGTGAGGTAAGTATTCCTTTCTTGTATGGGATGGCATCTCTTATTGTGTCGTGGGCTTCCCTGGGGAAGTTCATGAAGTCATTACAGAGAGATGCTGTAGTCAGTATTTAAGAAGCTATGAAATATAGTGATATTTTAGAAAAACACGTCTGAATTTCTCATGACTATTATATTTGCTTTAACTATAGCAGGTAACGAAAGGTTTGTAAATGAAAAATTAGCCATGTTCTTAATTCTGGCAGTTGGAGGCACAGTGGAGAACAGCCAGGTGTGGAGTTAGGTGGCCTCAGACACTTACTAGGTGACCCTGAACAAGTCATTTCACCTTGTTTGACTCAGTTTCCTCTTCTGTAAAATGAACTAGAGAAGGAAATGGCAAACCACTTCAATGTTTCTGCCAAGGAAGCCCCAAATGGGATCACAGAGTCAGTCATGCCTAAAACAACTGTAAAACAATATTATTCCTAATTTAACCAATATTTCTGATATCCTTATCCTTTTTAAGGACTTTTCCAAAAGTCAATTTTCCTTCAACAACATTCTATCCAAATGTTTCATTTTAAGCTTTTGGCTCCTTGAAAACAACTCTTTGAGTCTCCAATTCAGTATGCTAAAGACAGGTCTCTGTCCACGTCTGACTGGGAGTTTCCTAAGGACAGAGTCTGTCTTTTGCTTTTCTTTTTATCCCCAATGTTTAGTCCACTGCCTTGCACATAGTAAGTGCTTAATAAATGCTTAATAAATAACTGCTGAGCATGCTTTGATTATACATACTGGCTTTTACTCTCAAGGAGAAGATACAATCAATATTGGACAGCACAATTCAGAAACACAAGACAGTCTATTGGCTTAGCAAAAACACTTGAGATGTTTCTCTTCTAACTACTTAATTATTTAGCAAAGCAAGTTTCTCATCATTACCATAATGTAAAGCAAGGAATATTTGGATTACTTCAGTGTTTTTGTCAAAATGTGTTCCTTTTCCATAGACTTAAATCACAAACTCCTTATGCCTTTGTATTTATTTTAATTTAAACATTTATTAAGCACCTATTATTTGATAGGCATGATGTTTGTTACAACAGAAATGACCCTGGATTGGGGACTTCAGGCCCTCAATTCAAATCCCAGTTTGGTTATTATTTATCTATGGAAAAGTGTCTTGCCCTTCTCAAGGTCTGAATTTCCTCACCCGCCAAATGAGGGGACTGTAGTTTACCCTAAGGCTTCTTCCAACTTCCAGTACATGCTCTTCAGATTCTGGGTGCCAGATATGCCAAATAAAATCTAACTTCCTTTTCTCAAGCAGCTTACAATCCAGGGGAAAACCCTCCACTTTTTTCAGTAGAAGATCTTTCCAAGCCTTCAGAAATAGCTAAAAAATCCAGTTAGAGCAAGCAATTATCCTCCAGTAACTGGGTCAGCCTAGACTGATCCAGAGATGAAGAGGCACCCATTCCATCATCTAGCCCAGAATTGAGCTTCCTCACCTTGGGAAGATGTCTGGCAAGATCAACTTTGACAAGCCAGGAACAATTCAATTCATTAGGAAATCTTCAAGCACTTACCATTTGCTTAATAAAGGAAGTCTGGAGGGGGTAGAGCCAAGATAGTGGAGAAAAAGCAGGGACTTTCTAGAGGTCTTCCCCAAGCATGTCCAAATGCATGTAAAAATTATTCTAAACAAATCTGAGAACATGAGAACCCCAAAAATGACAGAGTGAAACACATCTCCAGTCTCAGTCAATCTGGAAGGTTGAGAGGAAAAGTCTATTGCACCAGGCTGGAAGAGGAGTCAAGTCTAGTGTGGTTCCTGCCAGCATAGACAAACCAGAGCAGGCCTCAGGGCACTGGATCACTGGCAGTTGTGGTTGTTTCTAGACTTCTCAACCCATAAATGCCACAGATGACTTAGAAGGTCAGTGGGAAAGGTCTGTCCAGACCTGGGTGAGAGAGGAACAGTTGCTGTGGTGGCAGCAGTGGCTGCTTCATGAATTCTTGGCCAACAGATGGTGGGGGGATCAAGTGGATGACCAGAGGGGGATTGCATGCATCTCTTTGTTGGCACTGAGGCAGAATTCTCTTGATTTGCCTGTGCCCAGAACTGGGTCAATATCCTGGGTGGTAGTCCTGTGGCAAGGAGGATCACTGGCATGGATGAGCTTGTGGCTGAGGTGAAGAAGGAATATTTCTCTGAGTTCTAAGGCAGAAAAGATTCCTTGAAGTCACTTATAGAGCAGAGGATAGGTCAGGAGAAGAGTAAATATCTCTCTTTTCATCATACAACCTTGAAGGAAATGAAAATTTACAGATCCCTAGAAATATCCTTGAAAACAGTGGCATAAAACCCCTGCAGCTCAAGGCAGTATACCCTCCAAACTGGAAGCAGATACCTATCTTAACAAAGAGCTAAAAAGTCAAGTATTTGGCTCAGAAAATGAGAGGAGGGAAAAATCTGACAATAGAATCTTTCTGCAATGACAGGGAAGATCAAACATACAATAAAAAGTAGAAAACAAAGTCAAAGCTCCTCTATCAAAAGCCTCCAAGAACTTATGAACTTGATACAGGCTACAGAAGAGCTCAAAAAAGATTTTGAAAATAAAGTAAGAGAAAAAGAGGAAAAAATGTGGAAAGAAATGAGAGTGATGCAAGAAAATTATGAAAAATGAATCAACAGCTTGTTAACGGAGACATAAAAAAGTACTGAATAAAATAAATCCTTAAAAAGTAGACTAACCAAAATAGAAAAATAGGTCCAAAAAGCCAATGAGGAGAAGAATGCCTTAAAAAGCAGAAGTAGCCAAATGGAAAAGGAGGTCAAAAAGCTCACTGAAGAAAGTATTTCATTAAAATATAGAATGGAGTAATCAAGAAATTTTAAAAGAAAACCAAAAGAATTTTAAAAAAAGTAAAAGACAGTGTGAAATATCACATTGGAAAAACAACAGATCCAGTAGAGATAATTTAAAAATTATTGGAGTACCAGAAAGCCATGATAAAAACACACAAGGCAAACAAACAAACACATGAGCCAAGATATCATCTTTTAAGAAATTATCAGGGAAAACTACCCTGATGATTTCAAACCAGAGGGGAAAATAGATATTGGAAGCATCCAACAATAATCTCCTGAAAGAGATTCCAAAAAGAAAATGCCTAGGAATATTTTGCCAAATTCCAGAGTTCCCAGGTAAAGGAGAAAACATTACAAGCAGCCAGAAAGAAGCAGTACAAATATTGACGGAACACAATCACAATAACACAAGATCTAGCAGCTTCTACATTAAGGGATCAGAGGGCTTTGATTTTGATATTCCATAGGTCAAAGGATCTATGATTAAAATGAAGAATCACCTACCCAGAAAAACTGAGTATAATACTTTAGGGAAAAAATAGATAGTAAATAAAATAGAAGATTTTCAAGCATTCTTGATGAAAAGACCAGAGCTGAATAGGAACTTTGACTTTCAAATACAAGACTCAAGACAAGCATGAAAATGTAAACAGGAAAGAGAAACCATAAGGGACTTATTAAAATTGAATTATTTGCATTCCTACATGGAAAGATGATATTTTTAACTCAAGAGAATTTTCTCAGTATTTATGAAGGGATAATACCTAAAAAATAAAATTGAGAGGTGAGAGAGAAATGTCCTGGGAGAAGGAGAAGGAGACAAGCAAAATAGAGTAAATTATCTCAAATAAAAGAAGCAAGAAAAAGGTTTTTACAATGGAGGGGAAGAGGGGGGAGAGGAGATGGAATGAATTAACTTCACTCTCATTGGATTTGGCTTAAGGAGGGAATAACATAGACACTCAATTGGATATGGAAATCTGTCTTATGCTACTGGAAAGTACAGGCAAAGGGTGTAAGACAGAGGGGATGATATAAGGGAGGGTAAAAGGGAGGAGGGGATAGTCAGAAGCAAACACTTTTTAGAAGGGACAGGGAAAAGTAGAGATTAGAAGAAATGTATGACTGGGATAGGATGGAGACAAATATAGCTAGCCTATCACAATATGACTGTTATAGAAGTATTTTGCATGACTACACATGTCAAAGTTATATCAAATTGTTTGCTTTCTTACTGAGGGTGGGTGAAGAGGAAGGGAGAGAATGTAGAACTCAAAGTTGTAAAAATGGATGTTAAAATTGTTTTTACATGCAACTGAGAGAGAAGATGCATAGGCAATGGGGTGAAGAAATCTATCTAGCCATGTAGGAAAATAGAAGGGAAAGGGATAAGAGAAGGGTGGGGGTAGGGGGTATAGAAGGAAGGACAGAATGAAGGAAGACTAGATCAGAATTCTTGCCATCTTGGGCTGCAGGTAGGGGTGAGATGGGGAAAAATTTGTTAATATCTGAAAAGTCTCTAAAGAGGATATGGATATCAGAACTACTGGTTGAATTAGAATTATGCTTAATTAGTACTTTGTATATATATCATTATTTACCATAATTAAAGTACATGTAATAACCACCTTAAATTCAGAGCTGTTTTTCCCCAAAAATATCACTAGATTTTACAGTCTCTTGAACATTACATACAACATCTCCTTTCAGTAATAACCTTGCTAATTTCCCCTAGGTAAGCAGGTGACATAATAGAGGAAGGTTATCGTGTTCATGACACTGGTGACATTTTGTTATTTTCAGTCTCGTTTTCTACATAAGTATATTTTCAACTAAATAAAATCTAAAACTCATTTAATATCCCAATTGTATGGATACATTGTTTAATACCATAATTCTGAGTCCAGAATAACAAGCTTATACAAAAGCAGTAGTGATATTAAATATTTAAAATTATGTTAAATATTAAAATGTTAGCCCGAAAAGATAAAGGGGAAAAATTGCACTCTGTGCTTTCGCTTTTCTCAGTTTTATCTGAGACTTCTAGGGAAGATTAGGGGATAACAGTTCATGGAAGAGAAGAGAGAGTCACAAATAAAAATAAGCCATTAGATTCTAAACATGTGATAAGTGAAACTCACTCTCTATTCTTTCCCTCTTAACACCCACTGTAATGGGGATAACTAATGAAAAAAAAATCTTAGAAAGTGAATAGAGAAACTTATTAACATTCCATTGCCTCTATAGACTCCTTTCCTGAGAAATGGTTTAATCATCACTTTTCTCCCAGATCCTTTTTTCCACCCAACCCACAACAGTATCATTATTTCTCCATTACTGTAATATATTCAGATATTCCATTTCTTTTCTTATGACACTTGGTACTTGAAATCTATCTATAATTCCTCCCTAAAACCAGGGCTCTATCAGAGAAAAACAAAAATCCATCAACCTCAGGGGGCCAATACTCACTGTTCTCTAAGCTGAGTTAGCGACAACTGGTAGACATGCTCTTAGACTCCCAAAGCACTGGGCTTCAAAGGGCCAAGGGGATGAAAGTCTGTCTCATGAACTTAAGAAAAAAATGGACTTCCTTTTCCTTTTGTGTGCTAGGAGTAGATGGGACCTTTTCAAACTGATGGGTTTCTTTCCTCAATTTAATAGCATTCATGCATGCATGCGCTTTGCTTTGCTTAGAATTGCTTATACAAAGAAGATGCCACAGGACCTGGATTCGTGGAACGTTTTGTTTTACTTTCTTTTTGGCAGGAGAAACTGGTTTGTAAAAATGAAATGATAAAGTTCCACGATAACTAGTCTGTGAAGGGAGACATTCCTTTCCACTGGACCATGGAGATGAGTGGGCGTTGTGAGATGAGAGCATCAGGATGGGAATTCTAGGCGAGAAAATGGTATAAACAGAGCTAGTTCAAGAAGGATTGAAAATGGATGATAAGACATTGAAGTCCATTTTAGAGAATCACAGTTATTTGGGGGACAGCTAAGCATATTGGGCTTAAAAGGAAATTCTTACATCTTTCCATTCCCTGAGCTTGTTAAACACGTGTCCAGTTGCTGCAAGGAAAAAGTCATGGGATTGATTCTCAAGCGTAGTCTGTGGAAATGTATTGGGGAGAAGGGATTCTATGCACCATTCCCATTAATCAGAGTAAGTGATATAAACAGTAAGTACCTAGAACCATGCATTCCCATGGCACACATGCCTCCCTTCAGCCATCATGTAAACATTGTTTAATTACAGACATGAGAGGTCTTGAACATCAAGGCATTTTAATAAAGTGATAGACCTTGACAAGGAAAAAAAACAAAGATGAAAACAGGAAAAAACATGGAAACAAGTCCCTCTCTTCAGTCTTATTTCATCTTTAATTTACTCTAGTAACCACGGTAAATCCATGGTGTAAGGGCAAGGAAGAAACTTATCATCTTTATCGTTCACATTCTTAATTATCTTTTCATAAACATCCAGGTTATGAGCACTTTGAACAAAGCAAGATATGAATCTTTCTTATTCCATTAAGAGATGGATCATTTGCTAATAATAGCTTTGGTAAGGACCTAATACTTGCCAAGCTCCAGACTGTTTAGAGCTCAGTTATGGCACACACTCCTAGGATCACAGATTTACAGCTGCAAAGATCTTCAGAGACCACGGTCTTCTCTTTGGATTTCCCATTAGAGGTGGGACTACCTTTTCTCTCTTTTTGTATCTCTGGGTTCTACACACATTAGGCGTTTAATAAATATTGACTGATTGACATGCATGTGTGCATTCTGCTGGTTACATACACATACATGAAAACAAATGAAGATATGCATGTGTGTACATATGCACACATGCCTTCTTGTCCAGGAGAATATATATTCATAAAAAGCAATGGGCTCCTTGTGCCTAGGACAGTGCCTGGCACACAGATGTCACTTCATAGAGGAGTGCTGATTTATCTTCACCATTAGGGAAGTCATTTTTCCTGCCTCAAATATCAGAAACTCTTACTCAGCATGTGGTGATATATATATATATATATAGATAGATAGATAGATAGATAGATAGATAGATACATATAGATCCAGATATCGAGATATGTGTGTGTACATATATGAATGAATGTGCATACATGTATACATGTAATAGTGAACAAAACACATTGAAATGCCTTCTTTCTGCCCCATGCAGGTCGGCATCTTTGCAGCAAATGGTTGTCCTTAGTTCTACAGTTACGCATGAGGCAGTTGAGTGACTTGTGTAGGGTCATGGGTAGGAATGGTGCAGGTTTCTGGGTTCCAAGGCCACCTCTGCATGCACTCAGCCACACTGCTGCTACAAGAAACCTAATGCTGGGCCAATGGTGGCTCACGGTCTCATTGTGCATTTCTCCCAACAGCCCTGTCAGGAGGCAGTTGTTGGCCCTTCACTGATCTCTGCTTCCCTTCCCCTTTGCTGCTCCTCTTGGAATTGGAGAATCAAAGAAAGCAGTCTCATTTCTCTCTTCATTAACCTTTACCATAATGTAATTCATATCAATATTAATGCTGTATGCTGCATGCCCGGGACCATTTAAAACAGCCTGGTTGTGATTTTCTCTCACCCTCTCCCCACTTGCACTCCGTGTTTTCTAGTCACTGTTGGGTTTTCAGATTAAGATGGGATCATGATGGAGTCACATGGAAAAAAAACAAAACCTGTTGAGAGATTTGAAAACAGAAGTGATAATCGGAGAGGAGAGGCAGAAGTCTGGAGGGAGCCGAGAGCATGTGCTCATGTGAGGAGCCTGTTCCAATTACACTTTCCAGCAGATAGCACCCAGGATGTTCTCCTTCTTAATCCGGGATTTTCAGTAAGACTTGTCCTCCCACAGTGAGATGGCTTTCATCTGCCTCAAACGCCATCAGCCTGTCAACTCCTCAATTGGTTTTATATCACCTAATACCAAAGACCAAGCTCTGCTCTCTGGTGTGACAACCTGCCCCCCAAACCCCACACACACGCTCACACGTACACACATGCACACACTCTCATACGCATGCACACACACACATATACACACATGCACACACCCATGCACACACATTCACTCACACTCGCTCACACTCACACACACACACAGCTGGGTATCTCTGTGGTGTTGATGATACTCTGATGTGATTATTTATAAAGTGGCTCATTGCATTATCCTTCATTCTCCTTATCCTCTCACATCCCCCACCCCTGGTATTCAGGGAGGCACAGTCTGCCATCCCAGCAGATTGGGAGCTGCCTTCAGGGCCTGGAAGCCCAGGTCTAAGTGTAATTCTGCAGTATGATCTTGGACAAGCTACTTCATCTGTCAGTGGCCAGACAACTCTCTAAGACTGTAATCAGAGAGGATCAGAGACTGAGGACTGGAGGAGGCATTTGGCTTCAGCTAGTCTCACTGTCTCATTTTCACAGAAGAGCAAACTGAGGCCTAGAGAGTGAAAATGGTTTGCAGGGTCACACCTCAGGGAAGCATCTGAAGCAGAATTCCAGCTCTGGTCTTGCCACCTGTCTCCCTAGGCTGCATCACAATGCACAGGTCTGTGTGTTGACTATCACAGTCGCTGCTGGGGCATCTTTCAGCCTTCCACAATTCACAGTCACCCCTCCACTTATGGATGGACATGCCCATATGGATATTACATAGAGTGCATGTTTATACTCACGTGTAAACAGCTGCACATGCACAATGGGTGTGCGCACTTGCACATACATGTGCCTATGTATATGTGAGTACGTACACATGTAACCTTGAAATATACATGCATCTATGT
>CM053593.1:4447598-4478670 GCA_028646575.1 Pseudocheirus occidentalis | reverse complement strand
GGCAAACAGTTCCATTATTTTTTTCCAGGAAACTCCCCAAAAATGAGGTCACAAAGAGTCAGACAAAACTGAACAGGAAATAGAAAATAATTAAAATAATAAATATATAGTTTGCTTACTGAACACATGGTAATGGTGATGGTAGTGGTGATGATGATGGCAATGGACAATTAATAATACTATTAATAATAATTTCAATTATTTATATTTAAGATTTTCAAACTTTAAGGCTTTAAAAATGTTATATATGAGTTATGGCACTTAATCCTCATAGTAACTCTATATGGTAGGAACTCTTATTGTCCTCACTTAGCGTAACTGAGGTCATCAGATGGACACATGGAGGGGTGGTCACGCAGGCATCAGATGTCTGAGGCTTGAATAGATCTCACGGATTCCTGGCTCCAAGGCTGCTCATCTAGCCACTGTTCCACCTCATTATGTTTTTGCTGCTGGTTTGGCCAAAGCACAGAATAAAATCTCAAACTTATGAAAGAACTTAGAAATACTGGTTTCTGGACTTTTGTGTATTATAAAATAATCCCAGGATGAGGAAGGTTGGAGAATTTGGGGAGAATATTAGAGGATGTTAAGCCTACATTCACACTGAGATACCATCCCATATGATACGCTCTTTGGTCCATGCCAGAATAGTGCCAGATTTCTGAGGCCTTAGCTTGGACTCTGGTCTTGGAGGTGGGCCGGATTGCTTGGTCCCTTGCTTATCTCTCAGATCATCAGAGTTTAGTGCCATATATCTGTCTTTTCAACTCCACTGTCAAGTTCTCTGGATCATCTTGCCTTGTCTAGGCCCAAGTACTTGAATGATAAGGAGGATGCCATTCTTTGAAGTGGGGGTCCACTTTCACCCAAACTCTCCTCAAGAGCATGTCTCATTCTCTGAGCAGTATTCACCAAAAAATAACTCTTGATAAGTTTCCCTGGGTCTTACAGTGCCTGTTTTATTGTGAATTTAATCACATTAACAAACACAAAAAGAGACCACTTGAGAGAGTTCAAAGAGAAGGAGTGTTGGGACCAGGAAGCCTGGGTTTCACTGTTTCCTCTGATACATGCAGTCTGATTTACTCCAGCACCTCCCCGTGTGTCTAGCTTGCAAAGGTTTTCATTTGAATTTGTGAATGTGGTTAGCTCACCCGAGAGCACACAACACCAATGAAATTCCAAACTCAATACTCATCTCTAACAAACAGAAATATGTCAGTTATTATAAAGGGAAGAAAAGGAAGATTGTACACAATTCCATGAACTATTGTAAGACCCAGCTTATTTGGTAGGATTCAGGTGTAGGGGAAGTATATTAATTTTAATACAGTAACAAAATAATCCTTTTCTCTTCCCTCTTGAATTAATTTCCCTGGATTTTCAAAAATGTACATTTGGATAAATGTAAAGATCTGAATTTCCTCTTCTTACTCTTTGTGAGGTTAAAAAAAAAAAGGTATAGTTCATAATTTCTTTGCTCCTATCTTTACCCAACATTAATGATAAGAATTTCCTACTTCTAGACCAGTTTCATTTCTGTTTTATAAAAAACAATAAAATGCAGTTTTGACACTGGAGGGCATTTAGCACAGTGCCAAGTACACAGAAAATGCTCCAAATGCTTGTTGAATAACAGACAACTGACTGCCTGCAGAGGACCCAGCTGCTGTAATGCAGGAACACTTTCAACTTCCTACCCAAGTAATGGGAACAATTGGTACGAGAGTATTACCATGGTGAATAGATTGGTGGAAAATATCATTCGTTATAATAAAACCTATATATTTCTTTATTGTGTACTATATTTGGTCCTGTAGTAATGAACTTAATCAAGTTTGATGTAGGGGTTCAAGTTATGTTGTTCCAAAGATGTGCCATATTTGAATTATGCATTCAATAAATGTGCCAGGGTTGCCCAAAGAGCCCAGCCAAGCTTAGTCTTCCTTAAGAAAGATAAGGGAAGGAGTGACTCTGATGGAGTCTGCCTTTCTAAGGCCAACTTTATTGTCCTAGCTCTGGGCACCATGTTTGGGAAGGACATCTATGAGCTGAAAAAATTCTAGAGGAGATAATGTTATGTGACACTTATCTGTACCTAGGGAGCACCAGTGCTGAGGACAATTATCGGCACACAGTAGATGTTTAATAAATGCTTATTGACTGACAACACAGCATTGTCATTCACTCCACTGATGTTGAAGGAATTCAAGGCACTGGCCTTTGTGAAAAGGTCAATGATACTTTTGTGAAATTACTTGGAAAAGTAATTGGGTGAGTTCTACTTGGATCCAGGAAGCAGAGTTAGGGACCCATGATTAGAAGTGAAAGAAAAACAAATTTAGGCTTCACAATGAAAAGCATCCTGGCAACTAGAACTAGCCTAGAGTATAAGGGATTGCCTCAGACATTCAGAGTTGCCCTTCCCTGGAGGCTTCAAGCAAAGGTAGCTCAAGGACTGATTTGGTTTGTTGAAAAAAGGATTGTTGTTCACAAAAAGTTGAACTAAATTAGTCATTGAAGTCTCTTCTAATTTTGAGATCATGTGACTTAGATAAATTTAATTAAAAAGCAGCTTATAAGACTTGCTACTTTTTCAGGCTTGGGAAGATATGGCCTTAATTTATTAGAAAAATAACCAACAAACTTATTTGTGACTTCTAACAAGATTGTATTTGGAGGGGAATTACGATCTTTTTTGAAAATAAAGAGAAGAAAAATAGCAACAGAGACAGAAATACCTGATTGTGGGTGAAGGGGAGGGAAGGAAGGAGTTCTAGTACTGGGAATCCAAAAAAGAAGGTGACAAAAACTAATTTGAATCTCTCATTTCTAAGAAAATAAAAATATGAAGAATCAGAGTAGAATTTGAAGAAAAATCATCCTGTGAAATCTTAGAACATTGGTCCTCCAGATTGGACTTTAATAATGAACCTATTTATGGCATCATCATAGTTAATACATGGTACCTACTCCATCCTTAAGAATGTTCATTTACTCAAGAGAAGGAGAATGACTTCCCATAACTGGATCCTTTGCTGAAAGAGTAATAGAGAATTTATAAAAGATTAATTAGGTCCAGGCAATGACTTGATTGAGTGTGAAATCATGGTTAATAACATGATGAGGTCAGAACATTTTAAGAACCACAATACTTGAACTACACAAATCCTTAGATTAACTCAGCTTCCTACAGCTGTGAAATCCGCAAGGCAGTCGATGTGGGTGAGCTTTGGAGAAAATCAAGCTTTAAAGTCATTCACAAAGAACAGAATATTGGAAAGGGGGTTTCTGAAAAGCAGAGCCAAGTTTCATCCTCACAAAAAGTTATTTCCAGTGGCAGAGACAGAGGGAGAGAGAAAAAGAGAGAGATAGAGAAGGAAGAGAAGAAGACAGGAGGAAAAAGGGAAAAAAGAGGAAAAGAAGGATAGGAAGAAAAGGGGAGAGGAAAGAGGAACAGAGAGAAGACAAAATGAATTTAGTGGCAAAGTAGCTGCTTTTTAGAAATGAGGAAGTTGTTCAGAAACACAGTAATGTAGACAAAAACATATATAAAGTAATATCTATTCTCTTTT
Source organism: Pseudocheirus occidentalis (assembly GCA_028646575.1). NCBI lineage: Eukaryota > Metazoa > Chordata > Mammalia > Diprotodontia > Pseudocheiridae > Pseudocheirus > Pseudocheirus occidentalis. The sequence continues at coordinate 4,475,092 of CM053593.1, read as the reverse complement.
TAATTGGTCATTAATGGTGACATTAAGGAATCAGTATTTCACAGTTTCTTTCTTTCTTTTTATTGTAAATGCCTCAATATTAGGATGTAGTCTCATTTTATAAACTTTTTTGTAAAGACCAGAATATAGTCCCATCATAGATTGATGGCATTTTATTCCTTTACTCCTGTTGTTTGGGAATCCAAGCCTCATTGGCCTCTTTAAACATAAGATTACAGGGATCTGATAACAGCACTAGAGACCTTTTCTGCTACTTTAATGTGTGTGTGTGTGTGTGAACATACATTTTGGCAGTGTGTGTGTGTGTGTGTCTGTGTTTGTGTTGATTGAAGAGAGTTCCAAGATGAAAGCATAGAAAAGCAGGTTAGTGTAGTCCCAGGAGCAATGGGTAATATTTTTTACTTCCTACTATCACAGACTAGCTGCATTGCCTTATCAACTATGTTAACAATATCTAGTTAAATGAAATCATTTTTAAAGGCTTAATACATTCAAATCACTGTGACATTTTTTGATATGGACATTGCAGATATAAAAAAGTGACTTTGTCTTCAAGAAGCAAATAATTATTGAGTGAAATGTAATACATATGTATGCATATTTGAGTATATATGTATATATGTGTATTATGCTCACATATATTATACTCTCTTCATATGTATGCATATATAATATGTACATATGTATATATGTGTGTGTGTGTGTTGCTCTTCAATATATAAACACATACAGATACACACACACAGACTTGACATAACAAAATTTCAGCAGGGACATTGGGAAAGGCTCCACTAATATAGTGTGCCCAAGTTGAGACTTGGAAGAATAGTATTCTTTCAATAGACAGAATTGAGATTAAAATGGTTTCCAGGCGTGGCAGGAGAGGAGGGATGCCTTGGCAAATGAAGTAAGATAGGAAATGGCAGAATGATAACAGGAAAAGAAGCTAATTTGGCATTTTGGCTAAAGGGGTGGGAAGAGAAGTTGCATGAATTGATGTAATGAAGGCAGGAATCTTCAGGGACACCAGGTTGAAAGACACCTTTGCGATTTTCTAGCCCAGCTCCCTAATTTTCCATAGCACTACACTTCACCCCATGATGTAATTGGTCTTCTTAGAAAGTGAAAGACAAACCACAGCAAACTGAAGGCCAGAGAGCTTAGGTGAGCTGCTAGGGATCATGAAGATTATGAGCATCAGAGCTAGGCCTTCATCTTCAAATTGATCATTTGTGTTTCCATGCTTACATTAGTAAATCAGGAACCTGGGATGAGATCTGAAGAATTCTGCCTGGAATGTATGACATCAGTGGTTTTCCTTTGATATAGAAGAAAAAAGTGCAATGGCCAGAGTGGTGAGACCCTGCTAACTGACCTGAGCATAGATATTACATAGACAAGCGCAGCCAGCTTCTTTGACAGGTTCCAGATGAAGAAAGTGAGACCAATGAAGTAACTTCCCCCAAAGTCCTCCAGGAACCATATCAAGATGCATTATCCAATCTGGAATCCAAGTTCTCTGTCTACAAATAATGGGCTTTTAAAAGGGGAAGAGTGAAAGTAGGGCTGGGGAGATACATTGGCCAAGTTATAGAGTTCTCGGTCTACTCCAGATAATGATCTCTTTTTGGATATTTATTTGAAAATAATTCAAGGATAAGGGGTATAGCACAGTACAGTAAAGTCAAATGAGTCCTCCGCCTACATTAAAGAAGCAGAATTCAGACCTTGCTGTAGCATTTACTAACTGGATAACTTTAAGCCAATTGTTTAACCTTCCTTGGACTCAGTTTCCCTAACTCTAAAATAAGACATTTGAAACATATTCTAATCAATTATCTTGGTGCTGTAACTGTGACACAAAAGCTAGAGAGTAGACTCTGGCCTCATCCTTTCTTCAAAAGTTTTATTGGTACCATTCTTGTACAAAGTAAGAAGATTTACTATGATCATGTTTAAAAAACAAATTCCATTTATTGTTATATAAATGATTTTTCCTAAAGACCACACTCAAACCTAAAACATGACTCCCACTGGTACTTACTGCTGAAGGTGAATAATTGCTGAATGAAGGAGAATTCACAGTCTGTAGGAAGAGTTACTAGGCATTGATTCTACCACAAGGAGACATTCTCCAAATGTTGCTCCAATACCAAAAAGGAAGAGGAAAGTCTCTCTGCAGCTGACAACTTCCTAACTGGATTTTGCTACAAATACATAAGAAGATGTTGTCTTCATCTAGATCCAGACAAGATGAAACTACAACTCTCAGCAAACTCTGCTTATTTATAATACAATGCATTTGTAGTATCAGCAACTGGGAAATCTCAGAGTGAGTGAATAAACAAGAAGCTTCACCTACTGTCAGCAATCCCTTAGGACCCCGTTTGGAAAGAAATGGTCTTTGAAAGAACACGCACAGACATATTTCATAGTTTATGGAAAGGTTGATTTGATTCCCGATCTATTGGGAAACTCTAAATCTATATCTACTTTTATATGTACTTCTGTGTCTCTGTTCCATCTATATCTGTGCATCATTGCCTTGGACATGCATGTCTAGAAATGGATGTCATTGTTTAGTCATTTTTCAGTCACATCAGACTTATTGTGATCCCATTTGGGGGTTTCATGACAAAGATACTGGAGTGGTTTGCTATTTTACAGATGAGGAACTGAGACAAGCAGGGTTAAGTGACTTGCCCAGGGTCACACAACTGGTAAGTATCTGAGGCTGAATTTGAACTTATTAGGATATATATTCCTGATTTCAAGCTCAGTGTTCTCTTCACTGTGTCATCTACCTACCCTAGATGGAGACACATACATACAAACATACTTCCTAGAAAAATACAAATATGCAATACATACACACATACAGGTGATTCTAAGAGTAGCAGAAAGGTACATGGGAGGGGGTGGCAATAACGGACTGAACAATTTGGGCACAAGAAGCAATATCAATGATAATGATCGAGGAGACAGACTACAAAAGGCCAAAAGGTGGTCATGGAATGAAAGGGAAAGTAAGTGTACTGCAAATTGTAAAGATCTATGTCAAGATGAGTTATTATCTGAAAGGAAGGAAGGAAGGAAGGAAGGAAGGAAGGAAGGAAGGAAGGAAGGAAGGAAGGAAGGAGAAAGGAAGGAAGGAAGGAGAAAGGAAGGAAGGAAGGAAGGAAAGAAGGAGGAAGGAAGGAAGGAAGGAGGAAGGAAGGAAGGAGGAAGGAAGGAAGGAAGATGAGTCCTCTCAAAAATGGAATGTTTTGCCATTATAAGTAATGATTTTCTCATCAATAACATCCTTCATACAGAGATGGTGTAATAACTTAATAGTTTTGTAGAAAAGGTACTGCAACCAGCTTGGTGACACAGTGGATGGAATCCTGGATCTGAAGTGAAGAAAACTCATGTTCTTCCGTGCAAATTTAGCTCCAGATACTTATTAGCTGGGTGACTCTGGGCAAGTCATTTTACCCTGTATGTATCAGTTTCTCATTTGGAAAAATGAGCTGGAGAAGGAAATGGCAAATCATTTCGGTATCTTTGCAAAACATACCTCAAATGTGGTCAAAAGAATTGTACGTGACTGAAAAGATAGAAAAATAATAGAAAAGGTGCTTAAGTCTTTGGGATTCCTTCCACCTCTTCTGAGATTCTTTTATTCAATTTTTGGACCCCTTGGAGTCCTTTGGGCTTATAAATTGCTCTAAAAATAGAGAACAATCCTGAGCTAGAAGGAGGATTTAATATCAATTTGCTCAAAGATATAGTTGAGTGCACTATACAAGTACCGTGTAATTCTGAGAGCCCTGTCAGGGGTTGAGGATATCAGTGACTCCTTAGAGATGCCCATTCTCCTTTCCCCACAACAATCCAAATTACAACCTACTCATGGCTAGCCATTCTCCATTTGCATCTCAACCATGTTACAGAGAAACAACTAGTTATCTTTAACTTAAATGTTTTTCTTGCATTTTACTTTTTGGATTTTGACCAGTCTGTAGATTCCATCAGGGTGATAAGATCTGAAAACTCTTCTGCCATCCAGAAAAGCATCTTCTCCACCATTCTTAGGCACAGAAATTTCCTGAGTCACTGAGAGCTTAAGTGAGTTTTCTCCATAATAAAGCCTGTATGTAAAAGGGACAGAAGCTGAATCAATATCTTCCTGACTCCAAGGCCAGAGGTCTAACTTCTATACCACACTGCCTCTAGTTTACCTTGGATTCAAGAGCTGTCTATTCCTAGGCTGCAGAGTCATTGGGAAGGGAGGATGTAGTCTCAGTCAATACTAAGTCTTCCAAAACTATCACGGAGACATCTTTCCCCTATAGAAAATTGTGTTTAAATAACTTTGGTAGCTTTATTTCAACTGAGCCCAAGGATGTATTCCTAGAAAAGTGTGAATAAATCACTTTTAGGGAGAAACAAATCATTTTTCTAATTGATTTTTGTTATAATTTAAGAAATGAGTCTGCAAATGGGTAATAAAGCCTCAAAACTTCATTAAAATAGGATTTTGCCAGCCTTCAGAAATCATGTACTAAATGAGAGGAAAAAAAAGATTTCTAATAAAACACTAAAAATAAAACCTAAATCCAAGGATTCCCTGAAAGTCTAATTGCACTCTACAATTGGCATTCTGGGGGGATGAGGGAAAGGGGAGGCCCTTCAGATTTTTCCACACTGTGGGGCGGGGCCTTAGTCAAATGCAGCTTTGCTCTGAGAATCTGTCTTTTCCTCACTCCCTTCTTTCTAAGTATCTTTAGTCTGGCACTTGGCATTCCTCCCACACTTCTAGCCAAAGTAAACCATTGCTTTAGAACTAAGTGCCTCTCTCCTCCTTGGGCTGTTGGGACTCACCACCAGGCCGGACCTTTAGCCTTGAGCCTTGCCTATACCCAGTAGGAGGAACGATGTGAAGATGATAAAAGCTGGTAACAGAAAAAAGGAAGACAAGATCAAAGAAAAAGACCATAAAAGAAGAGGGAGGGGAGCGTAATCCAGGGGACAGTCTTCATTTGATTCAGGCACACTATACAATGCTGATCACTCAGAACACAAGGTCACAATCAAAGCTCGTTTCAGGAATTGGATATTTATATTGGCAGTTGCCTTACAGAGAGAGCATGATAACAGGGCAAGGATGCTGGTTCTGAGAAGGATCAGAGGACCTGGCTTCTGCCACTCACTTCTTGGTGCTTTTAGCTGCTCATCCCTTAACCCCCACTGACTTTGGGGTCCTCATCTGTAAAATGAGAAGGTGGAACTAAACGACCTCTCAGTTTCCTTCTCTCTCTACGTCTATGATTTTTGTGATGAAGAACTAAAATCAGTTTGTATGTAGGAACAAGCATTCAGTGAGATGACTTTGTACCAGAGTATCAGGAAACCAAAGTATAAGTGTTGAGTGTATGAGAGTGTTCAGAGTTTCAACTCTGCTATATTTAGTACTTTCTCTGATGCTGCATCATTGGACCCTAGACTTTAAGAAGACACAAGTCATTTTTTGGAAGGGCCTCCCAGGTTGGAAATCCTGATGTATGAACTAAGCAACAGATAGTCATCCCAGGACAATTAGGTGGTTTCCAGAAGACTTTTCACTAAAGGTATGCCATGAAATGGAAGATGAATTTTATGACTTTGGCAGGTCATAGAAGGGCTACAACCTTCATCATTTGTGAAAGTGCCTACAAGATGAAATCCCAGACCTCCTTTAACTGAAGAATTTCTATTCATTATAATTGGCTTCAATTCCACTAGCTGGAACAATTTGAGTTTGTGTTCCATCTCAAATACACAATGAGTTGCAGAAATGCATGTGAAGTTTGTGAAGAAATGTGGTACAAACCTATTTTTCTCCTAGGTTTACTTTTGAAAATTATTTATTCTATAATTAAAAGTAATAGTGGAAGGAGCAAATAATATGCCTTGAATTTCCAGGTCTGGCAACACACAAATGGAGACAGTTCTAATCAAATTTAATTTCATTTTCACCAAAGGGGAAAAAAAACAACTATAACAACAGTCAAATAAAAGCAAAAGGGGAGAAAAACCTACACAAATATCAAAAGTTACTGTTAGACATTTAGTGCCATGCTCTTTTATCATGGTTATGTGTCATCCGATAACAACATCAGTAAACAATCTGGGAGGGATGTTGCAAGAAGTGACATCTGGGAAATGAATCAAAGTTATGCAGACCTGGGTAACAAATGTTCCTGCTAGAAGAACCTGTGTGATCACACTTCATTCAAACTTCATATTAAGTCTACCTGCCGAACATCATGAGTAGACACAGTGTGTGTGTGTGTGTGTGTGTGTAATTTTTCCCCCTACACCTCCATCTTCACCATGTTCAGGAAATGACCCAAATAAACCCATGATTAGCTGGAATTTCAACAGATGTATTGAATTTATATTTTTTAAATTTTTTTTGGCTTTTGGATTGTAAAATACATATCCATAGGAAGAGCTGAGAAAAGACAACTGCCTTTCCTTTCTAGACTGACCTGGGTTGGTAGTTGACCAACTAGTAGAGTTCCATAAATTTTGGTTGTGTGGGGTTTTTTTTTGCTTTGTTTTGTTTCCCCACCCCACCCCTGCACCTTGCCAATATTACTCTAGCTCAAAGGGACTGCAGAAGAATGAAATTGCAGATTCAAATATGTTCAGTGCCACCTGGAATCAGGAAAACCTGAGTTCAAATCCAGAATCAGACACTTACAAGCTGAGTGACCCTGGGAAAGTCGCTAATGCTGTTTGTCTCAGTTTCCTTATCTGTAAAATAGCGATAATAATAATACCTACTTCCCAGGGTTGTTTTGAGGATCAAAGGATAGTGTCATTATAAAGTCCTTAACACACCCCCTAGCACTTAGCAAGAAATCCTCGTTCTCCTCCTCCTCCACCTCCTTTTCCTCCTCCTCCTTCTCCTCCTCCTCCTCCTCCTCCTCCTCCTTTTCCTCCTCCTCCTCATCATCATCAATGACCCCGGCCAATTCATTAAACTTCCCTAAGCCTCATTGTCCTCATCTGTAAAATATTTGTAAGACCAAAATTGTTGAGGGGATCACGTGAAATTGTGCAAAGGACTTTGAAGATCTGGCCTTGTTCTGAAAAAGTCACCTGTTACTAAGCATAAAAATGCCTTAGTTTTCCAAATATTTCACACCCTCTTCCTCTAACATGCACCTTCCCTAAGCCTTCCACGAGCCCACTTCTCTTCTCAAATTGTAAAACAAGCCAGATTGCATGAATGTGGAAAATGTCGAGTTTTGATCACTGCTTAAAATAATCTCATGTTTTGACTAATCCTCATTTCTTGATGGTGATTTTTTTTTAAGTTTCTACCTAGCCTTCCAAGGAAAGTTGGTTTTATTTTTTTTAAACTTGAGTTTAGAACTTGATGGTCGTGCAGAGACTGTCCAATCAATGTGCAGACATGCAGGGTGTGTTGTGGCTTATGTGGCTATGGATTCAGAATTTTGATTCAAATTATGCCTTTTCCAATTCTATAAACATTTGTTCCCCAGGTCAGAGGGCTCTCTTTCAGCAACTATTGGAGATTGTTTGGACCATTTTTAGAACCTCAAGCAGTCCACTTGACCTCTAAGTGTGACCAGCAAGGAAGGCTACAATAGTTCATTATTATTGTTGTAAACAGTGTTTGCACACTGCAAATTCTTCGCAATGTTATCACCATAAGCCTGGTCTCCCTACAAAAAACAACCACACTCACCACTACAAATACTACTACACTTCAAACTTTTCATGATAGAAAAGAAACCAACCTTGACACAAATCCTACGGAAAAATAAAATCTAGTCGGGGGATATTTCTTCTTGAAGATCAGTGGGAAAACAAAGCAAGGCTACATAAAATGACCCAAAGTGGTTATCTATGCCAGGGCAGAGAGTACTCATGTCAATGAAAACAAGAACATTCTGGAGCACGCAAGTACACCACAACGTATGTCCACAATGGCCCGGACATTAGAAACTTCCAAGCATCAGCTGATTAACTAGTTGCCTATGTAAGACACAACATTGTAGTAGGCATTGAAGATAGCAAGATGAAAATGTCTCCATTCACTACTGCAAGGAGCACTTTTCCAAAACACACCATCGTCATAGCTCAAAAATCAATCAAGCAGCCAATAGTTGTTGACCGAGAATCTGGCACATACTTGCAATGCTGCTAAAAAGCAATATTGCTACTCCCCCCCCCCCGCCCCGAGAGGCGATGGCAGCACACAGCAGACATTTAATAAATACTTATTGATTCATTGTAATTCCTAAAAGATACAGGTTGACTATATATGAGATTTGGAATTAGAAATGTTTTACTAGACCCATCATTTCTGTGATGTAGGGGACTCTGGGAAAGGAAATACCTTCTACCCATTCTTATCAGTTCCTTCTCTTTGGGTTATAACCTTAGAGAGGTGCCTAGGGCAGTGAAAGATTAAATGAATTACTCAACATCACAGAATTTCTGTGTGATAGAAGTTGGATTTGAACCAAGGGCAAAAATATTTCCCTGTCCATTATAACATGCAAGCCCTCTTTTAAGCTAGGTGGATGTTGCTCACTCATTTCAGTCATGTCTGACTCTTTGTGACCCCATTTGGAGTCTTCTTGGCAAAGATCCTGAAGTGATTTGCCACTTCCTTCTCCAGGGCATTTTTACAGATGAGGAAACTGAAGCAATCAGGCTTAGGTGACTTGCCTAGGGTCACACAACTAGTACATGTCTGAGGCCAGATTTGAACTTAGGTCTTCCTGGTTCCAGTCCCAGAATTCTATCCACTGCAAGGCCTAGCTTCCCTTTTAAGCCTCTAGCAGCCAGTATTGCCAAGCAGTCTCACATCCAGGTTCTAATAAAGCCTTAGAGTAGCATAAAATTGTTATCAGCTGATCATATTAATTAATAAAAAGAAATTTTGCCTGTTGCTTTTAGTTCCCAGAATGGAATTTAGAAAGTAGGCATAGCCAAGGGTGAGGGATTGGTGACTTTTGCAATTCAATTTTTTTCTGCCCAACTCAAATGATTGCTGAATATGATGAAGGAAATTAGCTGGGATATTGCTAAATCCATGCTTAGAAGACCAAAATGATAGAGCACTTTATATCAAGTGCCAAAGGGATACAATTCTTAAAAGTCTCAATGATCTTACTGTTGGCAGGGGCTCAAAGAAATATTTATGTTGACTTTAAAATAATCTGGATTAAAATTGGATCAAATTATAATGACCAAACTAAGTAAAGCAAGGAATATTTCTGGTTTACTCCAGGATATGGAGACTTAAAAGCTCAAGGAGAAAAAAAAGTAGAGACACTGACATGACATTAGGCCACGTAATTGTGTCAGACCATGGCACTGCATCCCATTGAAGGTTTTCCATCACACTGCATGTCTTAATGAGTAGAACAAAGTCACAAACAACAGGTGTGGAGCAGTTGGACACTCAGGACAGGCAATATTGAAGGAGGACTGTAAATTGGGAAGTCCCCATGCCTGCACCAGGACTTGATCAGGACAAATGAAGAGCTGTGTCCAGAGCACAGAAGCTAATAAACAGTTGTGCCAAGAAGCAGTCCAATCTGCCAGCAATAATAGGAAATGAAAGCATAATCATATACAATATAGATGATGAAGTAGGTGGCAATTTTCAAAGATATAGAAAGATGATATGTCTAGAACAGTGTCTCGATGCCTGGCACATTTTAGCATTAAATATATATTTATTGCAAGAGGGAAGGAAATGCAAGTGAGTATGTGTGCTCAAACATCTGACTGCTAATAAATTGGTATCGAAATGAATTGATGATAATGAAAATAGATTTCTAATAGCAGAATCATGTTTTTGTTGTGTTTTTTTTCCCTGGCAGCTTCTTATGATTCCAAAACTGTCGTTCCTTTTAAATATAGAGATATGCATGGTGTTGGTTTTCAATAATAAGTTATTTTAGCTAATCTCACAGTATTTGAGATTCTCTCCTGAGATTATACAAGCATCTCTGCATATTTTAAAATGCTTCACAAAAGGGTGGTTCCTATTCAACTAATAATTTTAAACAGAAAATATCTCTAAGGAGTACATCAGAAAGTATACAGTCTGATTAGTCATATCATGGTAGTACATTGGTTATTTTAGCACTCAATGTGAATCAAAGAAATGCCTGCCATTCATTATCTACCTACCTTTCTATCGATCTCTCTTTATCATGTCTTGTTTTCTTTCTCTCTTATCCATCACGGCATCTATCTCTCATCTACCCACCTTTCTGTATCCTATCAAGTATCATCTATTTACTCATCTAATATAGTTACATCTCTCAATAATTTCAAATGTCTGCAGAAGAGAAAACAAAACAATTTTTAAAATAGAATAAAGGAATAAAATATTTTTGAAGAAGAAAATGCATTATCTCCTGAAGATTGCCTCTTAAAATCCCAAATATCTTTCCTGGCTTGGCTTGCGTACCAATTTCTAGAAGCATAAAGGAAGGATTTCCCTAATTATCTCATTGTTAATTTGCACCGAACTGACACTTTTGAACTGTAGTGCTGGAGAAGATTTTTGAGAGTCCCTTGGACAAGGAAATCAAATCAATGAATACCTAGAGAAGTGAATTCAGGCTATTCACTGAGAGGTCAAATAATGAAGCTGAAGCTTAAATATTGTGACCACATAATGAAAAGATGGAACTCATGGGGCATGGGGGAGCTGATGTTGGGGAAGATTGAAGGCAAAAGGAAAAGGGGATAGCAGAGGAGAGATGGAGAGATGGTGAGATGGAAACAACGGCCACAGGCTTGGATAGACTTTGGGAGAAAATGGAGGATAAAAAGTCCTGGAATGGCATGTGACAGTCACGTCGGGTCATAAAGAATAAGCATTTGTCTATTGCCAGCTAGGTGGCAGAAACTGTTCTAAATGCTTTTCACAAATGTTGTTTTTCTGTTGTTCATTTGTCTCAGTGATTTTGGACATTTTGTGACCCAATTTGCAATGTTCTTGGCAAACATAATGGAATAATTTGCTATTTCCTTTCACCAGTTCATCCACATCCACACACAGACATGTGCATACATACAAATGTGCAAACATACATCACACATACATACACACATAAATACACACACACACATACATACATACATACATACATATACACACACACACGAGGAGACTGAGCCAAACAGGGTTACATGACTTGTTCACGGTCACACAGCTAGTAAGTGTTTGAGATTCAGTTTGAATTGAGGATTCTAACCACTGTACTGGCTAGCTTTTCCACTGCTACCTCATTGGATCCTCACAGCAGTGGGAGGTAGACACTGTTATGCTTTGCATTTCGCACTTAAGAAAACTGAGGGAAACAAATGTTAAGACATGGCTAAGTAACTTGGCTGGGGTCATACAAGTGTTTTAAGATCATATTTGATTTCAGGTCTTCCTGACTCTAGGCCCAGTGCTATGGGTACCACCAGCTGCCTCGAATTATAGTGTATATATCATTTATTTCATTAGAGTGACAGTGCCCTGAGGGCAGGTTTTGTTTCGCTTCTATCTTTTATATCATCAGCACTTAGCACTGTGCCCACCACATACTATGTATTTACCATCAGCTAGTCAAGGAACTTTGATGGAGTCCTTAATCCATGCTGGACCCTGAGCTAAGGACTGGGGATCCAAAACAAAGCAAAAACAGGTGCCCAGTGCTCAGATAGTTCCCATTCTAATGGGGGAAGACCTCGCTAATTAGGAGAGAGATGCACTGTCTGTAGGAGATACTGTCAGAGGGAAGGTACCAGCAGTGGGTGTGGGAGGGACTTAGTGAATAAAGAATAAAAACATGGGAAACCTAATAGAGATGCTGAGTGTTTGCATTACTCACATATTTGACTTTTAACATTTTTCCCTGTGAAATTCTACTTCAATCTGTATTGTAGCTTAGTATTCAAGTCCAAGAGTATTTGCAAAGACTTAGTCCAAAGTCTACAGAAGGTCCCTCTGCAGAAGAGGATCACAAATTGGCTATGGGAAAAAGGACTTGATCTAGATCGTGAGGATGAAACATTTTGGAAATTCATTTGATTAGTTTTACATGAATCCATCTTTGAGAATTCTTCACTCTTCCCATGTTAATGGACTGCCGGTGTCAATCATGGTAAAGTTATAATTGGAGGGACTGCTGATGAGTCAGGGGTCAGCAGAAAGTAGGAGTGGGAAACCACTTCAATGGATCTTGCAATACTTCAAAGATATATTATAAGCTTGATATTTATTTAAAGAATATGGCTACAATTAAAGGCTATTTTGTTTATGTTAAGCAAGAAAAAAGGGCGTAGTGAGTAGAGTTCTGAATATGAATTCCAGAAAATCTGGCTTCAAAATCTACCTCTGAAACATAACTCTGTAAGACCAGACAAATCCTTCTTCACTGTGGGTCTTGGGCAACTCCCCAGTGTTCATGCACTAAAGCAGAGAAATATTGTCCCTGGCATTGCCATGCAACACCTAAACAACCTTAAATCCTTTTATGTAAATATGTCCCAATTAAAAGAGGTGGTATAGATTGCAATCAGCAAACATCAAGGTTCTCTTACTGACCCCCAACTTCCCCTGAAAAGGAAATCCTATCTTTTCAATGAATACTAAAATTTTAGACATGTTTAGGTATTTGATGAAGTCGATTGAGGTCCCTTCCAGCTCTTAATCTTTGAACCTGTGATTCCAATGACCCTGGAACGCCAATGGTCTTTCTTTGGCTTGTTTGAGATTTTCCTGGGAGGGATTTTTCCTTTAAGAGTTCCATTAATATGTTACGTTAAAAAGGTCTTTGTTACAGAGTCTTAAACAATACCTTTGTTCTATTGTTCCTTAAATATATAATTTAGTGGTTGCTGCTGTCAGCAATGAGGAAAAGAATCACACCATAGTTACTAATCAATCCCTCTCCTTCAATTATCTGATTTAGTCCCTTAGTGGTTCTGTAGGGAGCAACAGTCATTGGATGAACTTTCAATCCTGAGCCCCTACAGTTTTAAATGGCTGCTTGGAAGCCAGATCCTTTTTCTATACGTTGGGCAACTGCTGTATTTCTTTAACTGTGTGAAGCCATGTCAAGTATGCATTAAGAGTTTATCCAAATCATAGAATTTAACACCAATGCTGATCACGCAGTGTGAAGTGTTTAAGTATTCATTTTCATCTTGTGATTACTGAGAGTTTTTCTTTTTTTGGGGTGGGGGATGCTATACTTTGATATTTATGAACTGATCAAACCTGTAACACTGATATATATATAATGACTTCCTTTCCTTCTCTTTAAAGTATACAAATACATTAATAAAAATAATCCATTCTTAAAGATGAAATCTATGGCTATAACACTTCAGGAACATTCAACAAGAATTTCATATTTATTCCTGTGACATTTGACAGTTATTATTATCATAATGTATTGGACAAGGTAAAAAAACTTCTCAGGGACTCCGTTTCCTCCTCTGTAAATTAAGGAATTGACTAGATGATTTCTAAGTTCTCTCCTAGCTCTAAATCGATGGATCTATGACCTAGGATTACAAGGATTTGCTTCAGTGATTGCTTTCTGAGGAAATGATGCAGAAAACAGAAAGCTAGCTGACAATGTTCCATATGCACTAAAGTGAGAACAGATTAGTGTGAAGTTGAGACTCCCAGTACATTTCTAGGATGACTATGTCATATAATTGTAACAATTTTGCAGTGATTTTTCATTATTATCATCCACTTCTACCATATGAACATAGATTTAGGGCTGGAATTAGTCTTGAAGGTATCTAGTTGCATTTCCTTCACATTACAGATGGGGAAACTAAGGCACATAGAGATTGTGTGGCTTGCTAAAGGTCACACAACTTCAGGGTGAATGTCAGAAGAGGTTCCACTATTCAGGATGGTAAGGGACTATAGATCTTGTTATCTCCCTGGCTACATCTCTCTTCTAAGTATCACTTACCTTATTAGAATTCAAGCCCATTAATAACTAGAAGAATTTTTTAAAATTATTTTTATTGTAAGCCCAGTGACTAGTAAAGCTTTTGTCACAAAACAAGCATTTAATAAATCAATTTTCATTCATCCATTCAATGGTAAGATTCTGTGGGAAAAAAAACCAAACAAACAACATTTTCCCTCACTCCCTGCCCACCCCCACCCCCCTCTCTCTCCCTCCTTCCCTCTCTCTCTCTCATATACATCTATCAGTCTACCTCAGATGAGCTTCATCAGACTTCGTGAGACCAGTACCCAGAAAAGAAATATATACCTATGGAATGGTAATGTAATTTGGAGATTCCCCTGAATTGACTTGATGTTTGGGTTGAGTGTTAAGATCCAGAGCTTGTGAATCCCACTTGTGGGATGGAATTGTTGACGTGAAGAGAGAGGGCTTATCTGGGAGGAGCCATGCATGGAAAGGAAGGCTCAAGCTCAGAGAAGGCCAGAAGAAGGACTTTTGGGAAGATCAATATCCAGTATCCTGGAGCCTCAGTTGCTGAGAGACCATTGGAGCTGTCCATTTTGAGGACTGCCACCTAGAGTTGCCAAGAACTGAGGAGGCATGGCTGTGATGCTGGTATTTTATCTGTCTTTTTTGATGTTGTTTTTCCAGATTCACCTGCTGGTGAAGGACAGTGCTGCTGTTGTAGAGGTCCTGGAATCTGGCTGTTGGTACAGAAGCCCTGAAGAAGGATTTTCTTGTTGTATGTTCACAGAAATCCTGGAAGGGGGTCTTGCTGATAATTTCAGGGGTTCTGGGAGTGTTCTACAGGCAGAGTTTGACTTGATGAGGACACTGGCTATGGCTTTGTTGAGCCTTGTCTCCCCAGGAACTGAGATTGCTGAGGGCTTGCCTCCAGTGAAGATAAAAGAAGGGCCTTTCCTTTGGTTTTCAATGATGAGATGTTATCTTGACCTTGTTATGGCTTAAGAGTGGATGGCCTTTTGTGTTCTCTGGTCTCCCTTTTGAGAAAGTGCTTGATGGTAAATGATGGTATTGTAATTACTTTGAGTCCAGGGGTGGGAAACCTTTGGACTGTTTGTGCTCTGTGATTGACCAAATAAATGTACTTTGTTTATGATTGGAAACTGATCTCCATTTGAGAAGAAACTTTGACTGACTAAATGAATGTACTGTCTAGGGGTGGAGTAGTACCTGGATTTAATTGAGAACTTACTTGCTAAATGAATGAGTTATACTGTATTTTGACTTTCTCTGTTCTGTGAATGTTTGCTGAATAAATAGGGTTTGCTATGCTGGTCATCGGAACCTTGGAAGGTGCCTTTGCTTGGCATTACAAGCTCATTGCCACATTTTAATTCTTTTTAGCTTCAACTTAGGATGATCCAGAGCTTTTCATCTTTTCACATAGTCAATGGGAACACACAATTCCAAAAAACTAGACTGAGTCATCATGGTACTGCTTCCATAAAGTATTGTTTACCCTTAAGATGATAAAAACCTTCCATCCATAACAACAAGTAAAACTGGCTACTTACCCAACTGAATAATTATTTATAATAGGCAAATATTGAAGGGGAACCATATGTGGATTCCTAAGCAGACGATAGGCTGGTGAAGAATATATACTCAAACTATAACCTTTTGATAGTGATTTTAAAGGTATACTTATTTATTTATAAGTGGTACCAATAGGTGATATTAATTTCAGATTATTAGAGTTTAGAGATACAAAATGCACCATGCAACTGAATTATACATTTTCTAAAATATCTTGGGTGAAAGGTCAGACAATTTATCATGATTGGATCACTCTGTGTATTCCAAAGAGCTGCCTTGATAGTCACCTTGGGATTTATATTGGGGAGAAAGATCACAGAATAAGAGGGTTTTTGTTTTATTTGTTTTAAGGAAGGTCAGTCAATGGCAAGCTAGGTCAACATATTCCTGAACAATAATCCTCAATGTAATACGCTTAGGTAGTAGTAAATATTCATTGAATGAATACATTATTGTTGCAATGATTGGTTTCTCTAGGAAACAAAAGAATAACCAAATGTAAAAAGGTGTGTTTGTCTACAGTAAGTTAATCATTCATTACGTTAAGTAACTCTCTCCACTGCTTACGGTCCTCTTAGTCTCCAAGCCCTGAGAGGCAGCTGGAGCAGCCTGGGAACTGCAGACTTGCTGAGTACAATGAAGTGCCCGGGCCCTGGGGGTGCGTTCTGCAATGTTAACCTGTTTCATTGCTGAAATACAGTGGAGGCAGTTTTATGGAATGTGCTTTGTCAACATTAAAACACTCTATACATGTGAGTTATTATTTTAGTGACAGTTTTACTACATGATGTATTAGTAGTAGTGAGAAGCCATGGAATCCAGGCTGAATGATTCTCATTTTGATGTCCTTCACTTTACATCATGAGTTCTTAACCTGGGCGCTGTGACTTTGGTAAATAGACACATATACAGATCGATGGTGGTGATGGGGATGATGGAGATGATGCAGAAGAAATCTAGATAGATAATAGATAACTATTGCTATGAATTGGCTTTAATTTGCAAATTTACATACTTAATTTTATCCTGTCAAAAACATGATGCTGAGAAGAGGCCATAGGATAAACTAGACCACCAAAATGCCCTATGGAACACGAATTGCCATCCCAAGTTAGATGATATTGTCCACTTTGAATGAAGTTTACCACAAAATTCAGTTAAGAATATTTCAAGTATCTGTGACTGTGTACAAATTTGTCCTGTTTCTGCTCCTCTCACTTAGCATCAATTCATATAATCCTCCCCAGGTAATTATGAAGTCCATCTCCTTTGCATTTCTTATAGCACAATAGTATTCCATTACATTCATGTACCATAACTTGTTCAGCCATTCCTCAATTGATGGGCATCCCATAAGTTTCCATTTGTTTGCCACCACAAAGAGAGATGGAATAAATATTTTTGTACACATGGGTCCTTTTCCCACTTCTAGGATCTCTTTGGGATATAGCTCCAACCTTGATAAACTGAACTCCTTTCAGCAACACACAGTTAATAGACAGCTCTACAAGTCTCAGAATGGAAGGAGATATCTACACTCAGAGAAAGATCTAGAAAGACCAGGGTTTAAATGGAGACTGAAGCAACACATGCTATTGGTCTTTTCCATGTTTGGTTCTGTTTCTTTTTTTTTTCCCATTATTTGTTCCATTGGTTACAACACTTTGACACAACCAGAGTATTGTACAATGTGAAAGTGTTTGCAGATTCTTTAAATGATGGTAGGCCACGGGGGTGGGGGGGCAGGGGAGGTAGGGAGAAGGAAAGGGAGAAAATCTGAAACTCAAGTGATTCAGTAACTGAATCTTTTAAACTAAAAGTAAATAAACAAGTCAATAAAGTTTTTTTTAAAAGAATATTTAAAGTACTCCCAGATTAAGTTTGAGAAGAAAACAATATCAAGAAAAATCAAGGAGAGATTCTAGTATCATACTGGCCCTAAAACCTCTTAAACATGCAAAAATAGGACATATTAACAAAGCACCTGCGTAACAACTTTTGCCAAGGCCAAAGATGAAGAGGGAACCTGTGGTAGAAGAGGCAAAGGATCTGGATTCAAATCCCAGTTTGTCTTGTCACTAGCAATATGATAGTAAGAAAATCATGTCCATTTTTTGAATCTGTTTCCTCAACTGTATCAGTTAAATATGTGGAATTAATTGATTTCCAAGGTACTATCCAGCTGGGTCATGAACCATTATACCGCCTGATCTTTGTTATAAATCCAAAGGTACCATCACAAAAATGTAAATACAGTTTAGCACATTTTACAGTGCTGAACATGTCTGGAAAGAGGCTATTAATGACTACGTTTGTTAAAGGTATAAAAAAGAAGCTGAAAGCAATTACTTTGTCTGAAAAATCTGAGGTGTTAAAGAGTCATTGAAAAATTTAGCAAGTCAAGGAGATATTAAGACTTGCTCCTTTTAAATTTTACTTCCTATTGACCTCACACAGCTATCACCAAGATTTCTGGGACTTTATTCTTTGATTTCTAGGAATTTATTTTCAAATAATATGGACTTATCATCCACTTTTCCTTAACAAGTTATTGATTTTCCTTTAAGTGTGTACTTAAAGAATGGATCCTATAGTTTCTCATTTTCCACCTGTGACCCCCAATAGAATTACAGACTCCTGACAATACACAGTAAAATGCAGTATAACGAACAAATTCAGTATAGAGAGATTTTCTACAGGAAAGAGAATTTTCCTAATTGTCATCAACTAATTTTTATTGAGTTCCACTTTGGGCATGATGCTACCATATTGTAGGGACACAAAATGGAATAGCACATGTTACATTGCTAAAAACATTGTGATGTGACTGGGAAAATGGAACATATACATTAAAATCATAGTACTTACTGAATGGCAAAGACACATAGAGAGGCAATGGAAGGAGCTTTGGTTTCAGTCAAAGCAGCTGACAACATTCCTAGTTCCAAGACTACTATACAACCTTGAGCAAATCTTGACCTCTTTATATATCCCTTCATATATCTGTAAAGTTAGACATTTCGGTTGAGTGAGCTTCAATGTGCAGGGAGAGTTTCCATCATGCAGTGAGAATACCAGCCACCTACTCGCCATGTTCCTTGACTTCTGTCCAACCACTACACACCCAGGCAGTTATGAGAGGCAAGTGACTAAGCAGGGACCCCTATCCAGCCACTCCAAGTCCCAGAAGACAAGACTTCACATCCAGCCACCTGCCCACACTGGGCATGCTCGTTCAAGTCCCTGATGCTGAACTCTTGATTTGCAGAGGTCAAGTCCTGGTGTAGGAGCTTCCTCCATGAGGTGGAGCTATTCCAATGGGTGAATAAATGAATAAGGAAGGACTAACATAGAACATTAATTTGAATCGGCTCAAAATCAGTCAGTTCAGAGTCCACATCTTTCTAGCTGACCCCTTCCACACTGGCTAGATCCTTGTCAATCTCATTCGTAGGAACATGTCTTTATCCTTCCTTCCTAACATAACCTCCACCTGTAAGTGAATTGATACTGCTAGTGCCTGAGAAAGACCTCTAGCCATCTCCTCATGACTCTAGGGTTCCAAGACTGTCACTCTTCCCCAGCCCCCATTTCACTATGTCTAGCACTGCCTGTCTCCCCTCCTTTGGGAATATGAGTTCCTAGAGGGCAGGGGCTGGCTCATTTTTGTGCTTTTTATCTTATTTTATTTTTATCCTCAGGATATGACACAGTGATTAGTTCTTATAAGCATTTAATCTTTCTCTCTCCCCCCTCTCCCCCTTCTCTCTCCCTTTCTCTCTCTCTCTCCCTCTCTCTCTCTCTCTCTCTCTCTCTCTCTCTCTCTCTCTCTCTCTCTCTCTCTCTCTCTCTGTCTCTCAGGTTTTGTCTCTGTCTTTTATGCCACAATTTTATATCATATAGGAACACAGGGGTAGGAAATATTACTACAGCAATGAGAAATGACTACAAATCCAGGCCATCAAAAGACAAATAGGGAAAGTATAGATTAAGTCTTTAGCAAAGTATGTCAGAGGTTTGTCTTTAGCTTTGTGTGATTTAACATAAAAAATAAACCAATGCTTTGGACATAGGAAGGAGTGATGCTTCACAACTGCAGATAAGATAAATTAAGGGGAATGGATAGTTAACATGCTGGAGAATTGAATTGGGATCGAAAAAAACACTCTTGACAGTTTTGAGTATTGTTTTCTCAAAGGGTATATTGTGGGGAATTTCAGCTAGGTACATCATCAGCTATAATGAATATACACTTACATTTGCATGCCCAGGTATAAAACTCCCTTATATTGGAAGGAACTTGGTTAGACTTGAAATAACCTGGCATCCATAAGACTGAGGACTCTCTTGTAAGAGAAGAAAGTGGAGGAGGAGAAGGAGGAAGAAAAGGAAGAGAAGGAGGAGGAGGGAGGAGGAGGGAGGAGGAAGGGGAGGCAGAGAAGGACGAGGAGGGAGAGGAGGGGGAGGAGGAGGTCAATAAGCACTGGCCTAAAGTATAGGGCTTAATCTAATGAAATGGTGTTTAATAGGGTTTAGTGGAATATCTTGGGTTTAATCAATCATCTACATAATACATTATGGCAGAGGCATGGCTGGACAACAATTCAGTTAACAATGGTCTCCATGTTTTGGTAGAATATCATTTCTACATGAATCAGCTGTATAATATAGCAGCCAAAAATGTAATGGGATTTTAAGTATATTAAAAGAGACAGTGTCTAGAATCAGAATGTCCTACTGTTCTCTCTCCTTGTCTGACTGCTCTAGAGTTTTCATCCTCTCATTATGGTATTTATCTTCAACAATAGTTCATGTTTCTTTTAATTCTTAATCAAATGATGTGCTGACTCTATGTCTGGAGCTATTTGTCACAAGTTAAAATCCGATTCTTCTAACTTACTTGTGATGAATAGACTTTAGTGACATGAGGAATTTCAGTCATAGCATATAGACAGAAACGTCTAGTTTTGAGGATGTAGGTATCATCATGATACTTAGCAACAAAATAATCAGTTTAGGTTCATGAATAATCATTGATATAAATTAACCTAATTTCTTAAATACTGCATTAAAAACATCTTTCTATTTCCACACATATGTATAGGCCTTTTAAGGAAAAACAAAACAAAAAACAACAACAATGACAACAACAACAAACAACAATGGCAACAACAACTAACAACAACTAACAACAAACAACAACAAACAACAAACAACAAAAACATGGCAAGACTTATGTGAAATGAAATAGGAACTCAGAGATCTTCATGCACAGTAACAAGCATGTTGTAATGATGAGCAACTGTGAAAAAGTGAACTGCTTTCATATATATATATATATATATATTACCTCCAGAAAGAGAACTAATGAGCTCTAAATATGAATTGAAGAGTATTTTTCCTTCCTTCCTTCCTTCCTTCCTTCCTTCCTTCCTTCGTCTTTTTTTCTTTTTCTTTCTTTTTTTGCTTAGGTTTGTAATATAGTTAATATGGAAAAATGTTTTGCCTGATTTTCCATATCTAATTGGTATCGTGTTGTTTGTTTTCTCAATGCATGGGGGAAGGTTGGGAGGGAGAAAAGATAGAATTTAAAACTTAAAAAATGAAAAGAATGTTAAAATTAACTGATTAGAAACTATATAAGTCTTTAAAAAGTGATTTACAATTAGTCAGTCTATAAACATTTATTAAGAACTTAGTTTCAGACACTGTACTAAACACCAGGGATACAGAAGTTCATGCCTGACAATTTAATTTCTCTATGAGTTCACTTGTATGGATAGTGAATCCACTGGATCAGATCTTAAATAGAATCATAACATTTGAGAGTTGGGAGGAAACTCATTGGCTTTCTATTCCAACTCATACATGGAAGGAATCACAACCATAACACACCTAAGAAGTAAGTAATACTTCAGCCTCTGCATAAGACCTCCAAAAAGGGGGAATCCCTTCATACCTTGCCAATCTTAGGATTCCTTCCCACTTTATCGTTGCTACTGAAAAAGACTGGATTAATACAATGTGAAAAAGGCTGTCCTCTTGTCATTTTTAGGGAAGTACACCCAGTTTTCCAGCGGTAGTCTCTCTTTTGCTTTCTCTGTCACTGGTCACTCTCCACAGTGCTTTTATAAATCTGTGATCTCCTGTGATCTCCATAGGCATGTGATTTGTGATTGTGATCACCATGATCACATTTGTGATTTTTCACAAATCCTATATAAAGGATCTGCATATGGTGTTGGAGGCCACAATATCATTTTTCTTCTATTTCATGAAAACTGGCACAACCTGCAAATTATCTCTCACTCTTAGTGGATGATCAACCCACTTCTTTTCAGCCATTCATATTATTGGAGGATAGGAGGATCATGTCACCTAAGTTCACTGCCCAATGGCCATAGCATGCCTTCTACATTCAAATGATACTTTTATGATCATGCCTATTATATCATCTCCCTAGCATGGGAAAGTCAAATCAAAGCTCTAGTAGTTACTGAGTCATTGGGATTAGAACCCTGAGTTCAAATCCACATGGAGTGTCATTTCACTTGACTACAACGTCCCAAGCCATGCATTATTATGAAACATAGACTGTAGATATATACATCTATGTGCATGTATGTGTATATGTATCTTATGTGTATATATGTACATATGTATGTATGTCTATATGCATAAATTCAAAGGCTTATTTATCTTCACTGAAATAATTATTTAAGCAGCACTAAAATTGTGGATAGTATGTCAATGCCAGTTTGGATAGCTATGCTCTCCCACCAAATAAGGATTATCAATATATTTCTTCATTTACTCTTCCAATACAGATCTTTGTATCACTAAGCTAGCATTCATCCTACTGTTTACAATATGTAAGGAATAAAAAGCAGTATTTGTAAGGAATGATCTCCATTTCCTTGCCACCCTTCAAAAGAATAAACAGCTGCCGTGTTTGATTAATAGCAAAAGCAAAAAAGAGGCATTTAATCAATCTCTGAAACCTTTTCTTGTAAATATTCTACAAAGCAATCCAGATCATCCATATAAGGAGAGAAAACACACCAGTTAAAAAAAAAAGGAGATCTTTCCCTTTTTTCAGATGTGTCTAATAACTTTAGTGAAATTGAATATTTCTTGAATGTTTACTGTGATATTATTTATGAACCTGTGGTGGTGATTTCAATTTGATAACTGACTGAAAGGGTGACCCACATGAAAATGCCAATTCCATGTACGTTATCAATTAAAGTTTTCAGCACTATCCTTGAGATTTGACTATTTCACATTAATAAGTTCAGTTTTATATGTGGTAAAAATAAATGAATGAATAAGTAATTAAATAAATAAACACATAAACTTTAAAGCCAATTTTAGAATGTATTTATTTTTACCATTCAAATTAAAGCTTTTTTCCTAAAGAATTCCTCATTCAGGTAATTGACAAAAGAGATTCTATTAATTTCTTTCACACTCATACAGGTGTGCACATATATGTGTGGATTATAATTTTTCAAAGAAATGTTATGCACACATGCTTAGGCAGATGTGGGTATGTGTTTGTGTGTGTCCTGAAATAAAGATTCAAAACAACTGCCAATAAATATTCCTTGGACCTTTCAATAAAGTCCCCCTCCAATGTCTTAGTGCCTTATTTTGCTACCAGAATGATTAGGATTAAAGATGGTTCTGATTTTGAAAAGTAAGTTCTAAGAGGTCTTTCTAAATTACAGTTTGTTGTTATTGTTGTTGTTGTTGGTGGTGGTGGTGGTTTGTTTTTTAATATGAATCAGGTGATGAATTGTACATTTCTTACCTTAGGATCAGTCTAATGGAGGCTTGTTATGAGACATCCTTCCACAGAGTGATTATATTTTTGGTCCATAACTACTCATGGAACCATCTAGTGGAACATGGTGAAGTGTCATTCCATAAATGAGAGGAGCTAGAAAATCTAGCTAGATTTAGATCATGGATATTTAAACTCTTAATGAACTTCTTGGACATGTACAGCATTCACAGTACCATAAATAGATCATACTTTTAGATATGAAACCGAATTGTCACTTGTTTTTTATGTCTGTTTAAAACCATAGAATTCTCTTTTAACTGCCTTCTATTTATTTGTATGTTTTATCTTTATAAAAATTCTTGATCTCCTTCCCCTTAAGAATGTTTCTTGCATCATAAGAGCCCTTTGTACCTAATTCGTTTCAATGACAGCTCTTAGTGGAGAGCATTGAATTCTTGGGATTTGTATGCTTAGGACACAGCCCAGAGCCTGCCACATTGAAAATGCTTAATAAATGCTTGCTGATCGATTGATTGCTATTTCTATGGCAACCATCACAACAACCAGTTAAACAGCCAGCTTTCAATTCATTGTTCAAGGACTGACACCCAGCTGCGTAAACCCGTCAAGTCCCTTCACCACTGCAAGCCTCCTTTGTCCCACTTTCCAAATAGGTATCAAATAGGCTTCCCCACCCAATATGTCAGACATATCCAAAGTTAGAGCTGTGGAAGGCCTTAAAGTGCTGCCACAAGAACTGCTGAGTGCACCAGAGGATCTGGGAGCTAATAGCAGCGTGGTTTTTTATGGCACTTTGAGGTTTGCAAAGCACTTCACAAATATTTTCTCATTTAGTCCCCACAACAATGCTGAAAATGAGCTACAATTCTTAGTCCCACATTACAGAAGGAATCAAGGCAGACAAAGGTTAAGTGACTAGCTTAGGGTCACACAGTTAGGAAGTGTTTGAGTCTGAATTTGACATCAGATCTTCCTGACTCCTGGTGTAGCACTGTCTCCACCTCATGTTTCTTCCTGTGATACAGGTAATAACTTGACTATGCCTGAAAAACACCATATTCATCAACACCTGAGAAACCAGGGCAGCTCAGTATACATGGGGCTGGGCCTGGAGTCAGGAAGGCCTAAGTTCAAATCCAGTCTTGGACATGGCTCAGCTCTGTGACCCTGGGCCACAGAGACCATTTGCCACTAAACCTCATTTGCCTCAGTTTCCTTATTTGTAAAATGAGTTGGAGAAGGAAAGGGCAAACCACTCCAAGGTCTCTGCCAAGAAAACCCCAAATAGAGTCACAAAGAGTTAGACATGACTGAAATGACTAAATCAGCTTCTGCAACGTTTATTAAAATAGGCTTACCCAAAGTGCAGGAAGCCTTTTGTGATCTTTCTCCTGCTTCTGAGAAATGGAAGAGATTAAGGATCCACAAGTTCTGGCTTAATAAGAAATGTGTTTGGTGCTGGGTGACAGTCCCTTTCCTTCAGAAACTTACAATGTCCTTGAGGAAAGCTGACAGCCATTTGAATTCATGCAATGCCAAATGAATATCCCAGGTTTTTAAGAGGATGACAACAAAATGTGAAGTGCAATCCAAGAAGGAAAAGCCTGCTTGCAGTCTATTTTTAGGATTTTGCCATCTTAAAATGCTTTGTGTTTGCTCTATACATTTGTGTCCATTCATATGTAAACACATTGTCTTCCACTGGTGGAACATTAGCACCTGGAGAACAGTGACATTGATTTCAGGATTGTTACAGTTTTAGGGGATCACGTTGTATAGGTTTCACCTATACCCTTCCTCAACAGGCTTCGGGCGTCCCCGGCTCCCGGCTTCTGCTTTCTCCAGGAGAAACAGCTGCACAGAAAACTTAAGACACAGGGCTTGCTTCTTGCTACTTTCTCTTAGGCTTGGCGTGGCTGGAACTCCCTCTCATTCTCTAAGCTTGGCGTTGTGTTCTTCAGAACACAACACTTGCTTCTAGCTCTCTAAGCTTGGCGTGGCTGGACTTCCTTCTGCCTCCAGGTAGCCTGTATTTAAGTCCTTTCTCCAGGGCAGCTTAGGGCCCCTCCCCTGGCCTTGCCCTGGCCACAGTGAGTCAATCCAGCATCACCCCAAAGGCAGATAGATAATCCTGCTTATTGCAAACAGGTGCAACCTTCGCATTCTGCCCCGAGGTGAACACGTGCCTGTTAGTTCAGGACTAACATTACCATTACCAACAAGAGCCCCAACACAGGATGTTCATTTGCATCCTGTTCCTGAGGCAGCTTCACTGAGTGGGTTAGGAACTCTCCTTAGAGTCAGTGGACATGGATTCAATCCTGGCCTCAGATATATCAGGGCTAGGTGACTGTGGGCAAATTTGCTTGACTACTCTGGGTCCCAGGAAACTCTCTAAGGCTAGAGATGTATATAGCAGGTACTGACTTGTGACTTCAGTTAGTAGAGGAAGTTTCCTTTCCAAGAGTTCTTTATACTAATGAAATCACATTTAGGAAAGAAGGAAGGTATGAGGAGGGAAGGATGGAAGGAAGGAAGGAAGGAAGGAAGGCAGGAAGGAAGGAAAGAAGGAAGGAAGGAAGGAAGAAAGGAAGGAAGGAAAGTAAGGAGGGAGGGAGGAAGAAAAGGAGGGAAGGAAAAGAGACAGGGATGAAGTAACTAGTTCCTTTCATCATGGCTTATATAAATTGGATTATATAACATATAACTGGAC
Organism: Pseudocheirus occidentalis; assembly: GCA_028646575.1. NCBI lineage: Eukaryota > Metazoa > Chordata > Mammalia > Diprotodontia > Pseudocheiridae > Pseudocheirus > Pseudocheirus occidentalis. Next base: position 4,448,991 of record CM053593.1, on the reverse strand, counting down.
TGCTAGCAATTTGCATGTGCTGCTCGGCAAAAAAATTGACTTTCAACAGCCTAAGAATACAGACTTATCCCAGGAATCATCTGCAGGGACATTTAGTTCCATTGATGAGTGGGAACAGCAATGAAAAGGTAGTGAGGGATGGGGGGAAGGGGAAGACTTGCCCAAAGTCTTACAAATAAAGCGAGATGAATCGGAGTCCCTCAACTAGGTTCTCTATCCCGCAAACATTCTTTCTTTTCTTTTAATTTAAATGTTTCTTTTTTGTAAATATTGTTTTTTTTTAATTTAATGTGAAGACAATTTCAACACTCATTCATAGAGGATTTTGAGTTACATTTTTTTCTCCCTTCTCTTCCACCTCCCCAAGACAACAAGCATTCTGATATAGGTTATACATGTGCAGGCATGAAAACATATTTCTAGATTGGTTATGATGTGAAGGAAGAATCAGAACAAAAGAGAAAAGCCATAAAAAAGAAACAAATGTAAAAAATGTATGCCTTGATCCGTATTCAGATTCCATAGTTCTTTCTCTGGGTGTGGATAGCATTTTCCCAGCATGAGTATTCTGGAATTATCTTGGATCATTGTGTTGCTGGGAAAAGCTAAGTTAATCATAGTTGATTACTGCACAATGTTAGTGTTCCTTTGTACAGTGTTCTTCTGGTTCTGCGCACTTCACTCAGCATCAATTTATGTAAGTCTTTCGAACTTTTTCTGAAATTCACCTGCTCATCATTTTTTAATACCACAATAGCATTCCATTCCATTCATATACCACAACTTGTTTGGCCATTAACCAATTGATGAAGAATTTTTCATTCTTTGCCACCCCAAAAAGAGCTGATCCAAAAAAATTTTGGATATATGGGTTCTTTCCCCTTTTGTATAATAGTCTTGGTATATTGATCTAGTAACAGTATTGCTGTATCAAAGGGCATACACAGTTCTAAACTGTTCTCAAGAATGGTTGAATCAGTTCACAACTTCAGGAACAATACATTACTGTCCCAATTTTCCCACATTTTGTCCAGTATTTATCATTTTCCATTTCTGCTATATTAGCCAGTCTAATAGATGTGAGGTAGCACCTCAGAGTTGTTTTCATTTGAATTTCTCTAATGATTTAGAACTTTATTTTTTTCATATGACTATAGATAGCTAGCGACTTTTCTGTCACGCCTCTGGACCATCCTATTCTCCTTCTAGTGTAGCATGAATTATTATCATTATAGTATTATTATTATGGATTTAATCATGTGATTATATATAATTAAATGTTAATTTAATTAGTTAAATTAAACATAATTTAAATTTCAGTATTAATATTACAAAAATGATTTTTCCTAGTAATCATCTTGGAGATTCAGAGCTTCTCATGTTTTACCCCCCC
>CM053593.1:4431006-4447498 GCA_028646575.1 Pseudocheirus occidentalis | reverse complement strand
AGTATGATGACTGATCAGAGTTGAGTGCACCCCATGGGAGCACCTGCTCTTTGAAGGTCATGTAACTCTGTGCCCCCAGCACCCAAATTTAGCTAGTTCTGAACTGGCACCCTTAGTGGGTCCCAGTTCTGAACTGTACCTCCCAGGCAATGCATGTCACCAGTTTGAGAGAAATTAAAATGTGGACTCAACCTAATTTCATTTGTATTTTCTTGAATCAAACTGCTGATGTTGACAACATTTACATGTAATTTAATGCTACATAAATGTTAATATTTAATTATTCAACATTATTTAAATTAACATTTTCCTTTTGTATTTGATGTATGTATGTAGAGTCATTTCAGTCTTGTCTGACACTTTGCGACTTTATTGGGCATTTTCTTTGCAGAGATATTAGAGTGGTTGACCTTTTCCTTCCCCAGCTCATTTTCCAGATAAGCGACCAAGGCAAACAGGATGAAGTGACTTTCCCACAGTCACAGAGCTAGAAAGTGACTAAGGCCAAATTTGAACTCAGGTCCTCTTGACGCTAGGCGAGGCTCTATCACTGTTGCGCCTGATTGCCTGTATGCTTTGTTATCACTGAATTATATTTGAAAATTGGGAACTCCAGGCGATGGCATTGGTTTGTTCAAATAAACCCTACCCAAATGTCATTCAGTCATCGTGGGCTCTATATTCAACATTTATTTAGCTCAGCTGTGACAATAGCTCCTTCACTGATGTGTAAATGATGGCTGTTATTTGATTTGCATGAACTCTGACCCAAACCATAGTTCTGAGCTTAAGTGACTGAATTTTCAGGCTCCAGAATAATTATTTTTAAGGTCTGCACTTCCCTTCCTCCTGGAAGCCACTAAGACCAAACATTTGCTTTGTCCCACTCACCCATTATCCCCTCTGGCAACTTACAGAACCTTGGCATGGTTTATGCCTAGAGAAGAGTGTGGTAGGGTTCTGACTAAAGTAAATCTTCCTAAGTAGTAGTTGAACAATGACAGTCAATAGATATTTTTTTCTCCCTCAGTGTCATTGAGGTAATAATTAACAATTTATAGCAGAAAGGGAAAGCATGATAATAAAAAAGTAAGGAGCTCATAAAAAAGGAATGAACTAACTGTAGGCACACTCTACAAGAGCAATCATCATAAATAAATGGAAAGAGTAACTATCCCTTTAACAAATCTTCTCCGCCTCAGAAAATCAAACCAGAGGAACATAACAAGTCTTTTCACTCGTCTTTTATCCTGCTTTTCCTTAACTCCCAGGGCCCCCATCTCTGAACTTATTCAGATTTCACATCTGCCAAACAATGCTTATGGATTATTTGCCAGAACAGGTGGTGACCAAAACATGTAGGAAGGAGGAAAAATAGATGGACATTGAGGTAACACCAAAGACCTGGAAGAAGCCACTCCCTCCCACCTCAGCATGCTGGCTATGTCCCACCTGCAGGATTTAGTGATGATCATGGAGAAAAGTCTCAGGCACACAGAGTGAAAACTGATGGATGGGTTTTAGGCAGTACCATTGGTAGGACTGAAACATACCAGATGATAGCCTCAAAAGGATGTTGTGAAATTGGATAAGTACATGCATTGATATCTTTAGGATCTGTGTTAAAATTATATTCTTAACTTATCAAAATCAATTTTAATATATTTATAAGGTATTGATCTAGAAATTTTCTAGGAAGTCCATATATTTGCTAGTGCTCATTAAATACCTGTAGCTCTCAAGGCAACTTGGTTTTCTTTAATTCAAATCAAGGCCATCACAGTGTTTAATTGCATAATTTTTAAAATTCCCAGAATTTTGTGGCTGGAAAGATAAAAACACGTAAGTCTCAGATTGTCCATTTGGAAAAAAAAATTGGATATAAATGGCACCTTATCTCTGAAGGAATGATATCAACAATGACAGAATCTCCATGTTTGGTGGTACCACACCAGACCTTAAGGCATATCACTACCTGGTCAAGAATCCATTGTACTTCATGGCATTATGTGACCACATAGCTTTGTTTGATGACATCCAGTGCTATGGAACTGATTAGCAAGTAAGGCAGCCCACTGCCTTGGCTACAGATGAAATAATTAAGAACATTTCCTATACATCTTACTGGAATCTGTCTCTATGTACCTTTTTGTGGGGCCATGAGATGATGTACTGGACAGAGTGATGGGCTTTGTTTGAGTCTAGAAAATCTGAGTTCACTGCCTCCAATGCTTATAAGCTGTTATCCCAAGAAAGTCATAAAATCTCTCTGCCTCAGTTTCTGCATTTATAAAATGAAGATAATTGTAGCACTTAGTTCATGAGGTCATTGTGAAGATGAAGTTAAATGACATATGAAATGCATTCTATGCATTATGTAAAGCTTAAAATGTGCAAATTAGATGCTATCGATATTCTAACCACTGCTCCTAGCCTCACCCTCAAGGGCCACACAAAGCAAGATTAATTGCTTTTTCAGGAGAAAGATCTCAAGATGTTTGAAGAGAGCCCTGGGTTCTTCTAGATGGGCTCCACTCTAAACTAAACCTCTTCATGTCCTTCAACCAATGTGTATGTAGCCAATCACTGGAACAGGAGGAGAAAAGTATAATCACCTTAGAGGAAGAAAAAGGAAAAGTATAGAAGCTCTTAATGGTCAGGGGAATGAGGTCATCAAAGAGGCTTCAATGTGATGTCCAGTAGATGGGATATCCTACAATTTACAAATGTGGTAGCTAAAGCCCAGAGTAGGAAGGGAGGAAAAAGTGGAAAGGACAGAGAAGGAAGAGAGAAAGAAGAGAAGGAAGAAGAAAAAGAGGGAGAAGGAGGTGGGGGAGAGAGAAAGAAAATGGAGAAACAAAGAACAAAGAGGAAAGAGAGATCACCCATAAATATGTTTACATTCTCATCCCCATAAAATATTTAAATATAAAATATTCTTAAGCGAGAATGCTTGATGGACATAGGAGGTCACTGACAGAGTTGGAGTATTATTTCCTAGTACACTCATCAAATGTATAATCATATAAATGACTGAAAAGTTGATATTATGAGGTGCCACTGTGTCCACTGTTTGCGGATTTTTTTGGATCACCTAGCATAGCAGAGAATGCCACTTTAAGGACTTTCCTCAATTCACAACAAGGGAAGACTTCCCTGAACTGATACAGAGTGAAGGGAGCAAAACAAGATAAGAGCTACTCTGCTAAAACAATGTAACTTAATGTAAATGAAAGTAACACTAAAAACTTCTGACTGTATATCACGGTCCAATCTTGATACCTGTGAACTGGTGCCTCCATATACTTTCTTTCTCCAGTAATGTTGCCACATATTTTGTTGACCCCAGTGGCTGCATTTAATGTGCTTGTGTTATCTGAGGTGTCTAGACACTTCTGAAGTTAGGTTTATGTATTGAGAAGAAACCAGGTATAAAGAAATATCTGTGAAACATGGTTTAAATGTTTTCCATAGAGAAAATGCTTCACAAATATTCATTGCTATCATGAAACATTCTATTCTACATGTGACTATACAGCTAATTTTACTTAATAATTGGTTGAATATTACTGTCATCCATGATGTTCCATAGAGGAAGTGCAATTCCTAAGAGGTTCATCAATGTCATGGAAGATAACCTCGACAGAGTCCCTTTTGATGGCAATAACCATAAAATTTTCCCACTCACAATTGACATGATACTAATCTGATTGAGTTGTAGAGCACCACAAAGTTTTCTAAATGAAATGTAGAATTATTCCAAAGAAATGTCTAACCACTCAAATGGGGAAAAGTAAGTAGCTGAAAGACATGAGTGCACGGAACATGGCAATGACTGAAGAAAATGGGTATTGTTTTGCTTGAAGACAAGAATATTTTGGAGGGAGCAACATCTCTCTTGACATATGTGAAAGTCTGTCACGTAGAGGTATTCTATTTGGTCCCAGAGGTTAGAACCAGAAGCAATAGGAAGAAGTTGTAAACAGTCAAATTCAAACTCTTTGTCAAGAGAAACAAAAAACAAAACAGAAAATCTCCAACTTCTTGACTGTTAGAGTTCTCCAAAAGTGGATAGGGCCCCACAGAGGAATGGTGGGTTCCCCCTGGTTTGCCGTCTCCAAGGCTAGAGAACTATGTCATGCCTGTGTTGGACAATATGGTCCTTGAAGTCCCTTCCAAATACAAAAATCTAGGATTATGTGACATACAACATGAACCAGGATATGAGATTGAGAGGATATTTGAAGAACTAAAGGTCACTTAGGGACCTCTCCTTTTTCAGTGGAGGAATTTGAGGCCTCCAGTTTGGAACTGATTGATTGTCAAATTGGAATGCACATCTTGTGCCTCCAGATCCTTAACTCTTTCTACTGCACCTCGCTACTCTTTCCTATTCTTACCCCAGAAATGAGTAAAATTACATTCTTTGGATGGCAGCAGGAATTCTGAGGATTCATTCCCTGCTCTACACACCTATCTCTTTAACAATAAAATTTTCCAGTGAGGCTATGTGCCTCTAAAACACCTCTTAGATGAACCAAAATTGTAGGCTGCCTCAAAGATAACAGAATGATACATAGTGAGCCTGTGAAGGTCTTGGCATGGAGCCAACAATTACGTGAAGGGAGGAATTATCCTGGATGTGTATACCTGAAAAAGGGGGTCAGTCATGCAATGAGAATGAGAAACAGCCCATCAATGCCTTAAATGCTCCAGTAGTACCCTTAGGCCATGAAAAGGCTCAGAAGAAATCTTTTGGTGCGTAGGATGGATCCTCTACAGAGAACTGAAGGCAGCACCTGGAAGAAAACTGCACAGGAGGAGAAGGTGTTGAAGGATTGCAAGCTGCTCCAGCGAATGGGAAATGGGCACAAAAGTGATCACAGATGCACAAAGTATTTCTATTTCTAGGACGAGCACTGAGTTCTTAATTCTGAGAAATTGGGAGATCTAAGGAGTTGGCATGAGTTATGGAAATAGGTATCCAGCGTTGCAACCCTGAGAAAACTCATTCTGGGGGAAAAGATAGCTCTACTGGAGAAACTGATAGATGAGCAAGCCAAATGATTTGCATGATCACTCAGCCCTGTGAACATTCCATACATACTGAACACACATTCTGACATCTTAACAAAGACACGATCCATTTTCCTGCCTGAAAGAAAAAATGTGCCATCTCCAAAGGATCAACGTGTAAAGTTCCATTTGTAAAAATATTCATCTCCTTGTGGCATGCCGGAATCTTCATATGGTTGAAATGAATTAACTGAAAATCATCAAACTTTATGGAAGAGTAATAGGACTCTATGTTCCTGCTAACTCTCAAGTTTTCTGATCCACACATTTCAGAATTACTCAATGGTGTCTGCTCTTTCATTATCAAATGAGCCAGAAACAATACAGATTTGGGTATCTGGATACCTACTGTGATCTCATTTGGGTCTGAATGTTGCTAGACCTCTGAAAGGTTTACCTGCTGAATGCATTCATTCAGTCTCTTTAAATTTTGTTGTTATTCTGTGGTTTCAATTGGTCTGACTCTTTGTGAACCCATTTCAAGTGTTTTTGTTTGTTTGCTTTGTTTTGCTTTTGGCGGAGATATTGGAACGATTTGCCTTTTCAATCTCCAGCTCATTTTAGAGATTCGGGGACTGAGACAAACAGGGTTTAGTGACTTTTCCAGGGTCATAGAGTTAGTAAGTGTCTGAGGATGGATTAGAACTCAGGTCTTCTTGACTCCAGGTGCACTGTTTTATCCATTTTGCCACCCAGTTTCACTTTCTTAAATTTAAGTGCCCAACAATCAAGTGGAGAATGAATGTTTACAAAATGAATGAATGTGATGAAGAATTCCTTTTCATTCTAAATTTATTTTACAAAACAAGAAAACTAAAATATTTCAGATGCATCCCTACTCTGATCTTTAGGTGATGGAGCTCCCAACTCATTCATTCTTTTTCTTCATAGCTGGTCCTGGTTCATGTCTTTGTCTAATTCTCCAAAGGTGTCTACCACATGGGCTGAGTACTTTCCTCTAGACCTCTTGACATTTAATGGAAATGAATAGATCACATACAGGAGAGCTGGGTGGTACAATGGTTAGAATGTTGGGCCTGGAGTCAGGAAGACTCATTTTCATGAGTTCACATCTGGCCTCAAAGACTTACTAGTTGTGTGAGCTTGGAAAAGTCACCTAACCCCATTTGCCTCAGTTTTTTCTCATCTGTAAAATAAGCTAAGGAAAGAAACGGCAAACCACTCCAGCGTCTGGCAAGAAAACCCCAAATGGGGCCAGGAAGAGTCAGCCTTGACATAACTGAACAACAACAAAGAACACAGAAACTATCCATTGGATTAGTTGTCTCCCTTATCACCTGACTGACCCTTCTTTCCTAGTCACACATCTCTCCAATGAATTCAGTTTCATTGAGTTTCTTATGAATGTTATAGGTGGTAACAAGGTACAGAAACCCTCAGAAACTTTGCAAAGGATCAGAAAATTTCAGAAATGAAAGACTTTAGCAGCCTTTTAGGCCAAACCTTACCAGAAGATGAATCAATATTAATAACTACTGTTTATATTGCACTGGACATAATAGCATTTTATTCGATTCTCACAGAGCCCTGTGAGGCAGAAGTCATTATCATTCCCATTTTATAGATATGAGAACAGAGATTGAAAGGTAAGTGACTTGCCCAGGGTTAAACAATGAGTCTCCAAGGCAGTATTTTAACTTAACTCTTTCTCATTCCAAGACTATCACTGTCCATGACAACAGCCCCGCTGCTCAGCTTTGGCTTTAAGATTTACCTGAAGTGGGAAATACATCAACTCAAGTCAATTTGGGGCTGCTTCATTTGTAAGGGATTTTTTTTTCCATCTGTAAAGACTTATTTTCTCTCTAACAGTATTCAGTCTTCTACTTCTGCTCTCTGGACCAATGTGGGGGCGGGGGGGAGGGGGAGGGGGGAGAGGGAAGTCTAATTTTTCTTCCACAAGATGGACTTTCAAAATTGAAAACAGACATTACGCCCTCTTTTCTGTATCCAACCATCAGGCTTCTCCATTGCCCTTCAGGTAAACTTCCTTCTCTTCCTTCCTTCCTTCCTTCCTTCCTTCCTTCCTTCCTTCCTTCCTTCCTTCCTTCCTTCCTTCCTTCCTTCCTTCCTTCCTTCCTTCCTTCCTCCCTCCCTTCCTTCCTTCCTCCTTTCCTCCCTTCTTAGCTGACTTGAATCCCATATGTCCTAGATTCAGCAGAATGTAATTTAAAACCCTTCCAATTTCTTTTTCTCCTCCTCAATCCTATAAGGGATAATTGCAAATGCAAATCCAGGTGTAACTACTCCTGTGAAATATGATCCTACAAGGTTAACCTTCTAGGAGTAATTTGATTATAATAAAGAAAACATCCCAATAAAAGTATGTCTCCGTGCCCTGGCTCGTGGTCTAGTCGGGGCCTGCAGGGCTTGTCAGGGTTATAAAAGAGCTCAATATCTACAGGAATCTGGGAGGAAGGACTGAATAAATACTCCAGTGTGTGCACAGGGAACTGAAGGGGACCTGCCGCCATTCCCCACCTGTGCTGTCCAGGTGCAGCTCCAGCCTCTGCTTCACAGAAAACATAAAAGCCATCCCTGGGACATGCTCTGTCCTCTCCTTGAAAAGTTAAAGTGCCTGCCTCATCACCTTAGTCTAAGAAAGAGCTGGGTCTCAGGCCAGAGCAGGCAGTTCCTGGAGCCACCGCCTGTGTGCCCAGATCGGGGTGGCCTGTGCCTGGAGTGAAGTGGCCCTGTGGCCAGAAAGGGGCAGCCCTGTGCCAGGAGCTGGCCACCCTGCACCCATTCTCTGTGAGCTCCTTAACGTGGTCTCTACTCAGCTGTCCAACCAGCCCGTTGGCCTCCATATTGATTTTCCCTTTAGACACCCACCAGGGCAGCACCAGGATGGCGGAGTGAGAGCCCAAAGTGCGAACTTCCCACGCCATCCCCACCCCTTCCAATGCCTCTGGACAGTGACTCTGAACAGATTCTAGAGCCTGGCATCCAGGAGGACAGGAACAGGCTGATTTGGTGGGGGAGTGGGGTGGGCAGGAGGGCTCTAGTGCCAAGGGCTGTTTGGGGCTCAGGTCCCCACAGCCCCAGGGGTCTGAATCCCTGGGCCATGGCAGGCTCTGAACCTCTCCCAGGCTGCTCTGTCCTGACTGGCAGGGAGAGGCAGGTCCTGTAGGGGCCTCTGCAGGGGCAGGCAGCAGACCCCAGACTGAGTGTTTGAAAGTCACCTATTTAACTGAATTGGAAGCGAGATAGTAGAGTAAACAATGAGTGCTCCCACCCTCCCTTGGCTTTGAAAAAACCAGAGAATTTCACCCCAGGAAAAGTTCTGGAATAGCAGGGCCAGCAGAAAGTGTGTGGCAGCCTTATAGCTATGCAGGCCAGGGAGTTACTGGAAAGGTCCCTCTTGCTGTGGCCAAAAGGGACCCATGTAGGACTGAAAGGTGAACTGTACCTCAAGGAGCAGCAGGAGATCTTGAGATCTGAGCCCTGGGATGGTGGAGCAGGCAGAGCCAGTTCAGCACCAGCTAAACCACCAGACCACATCCAGCTGCCAACACCGGAGGCCTCAGCACAGAAAACCAAGTCCTGCTGCCAACACCAGAGGCCTCAGCACAGAAAACCAGTCAACAGGTCCCTGGCCCCCAGCACCAGACTTCTGGGACAGTGTCCCCTGGGCCCAGAAGCAGAGACCAAACTTAAAAGCCAGAAAAACGGGCAAACAACACGAACAAGAAGAAGCAAAGGAAAACAATGACTACAGAATAATATCTTGATGACAGGGAACATCAAAACACAAAACCGAAGAGGACAACATGATCAGTATAGCCATGTCTGGAACCTCGGAGGGGGATATGAACTGACCTCAAGCCTAGAAAACCTTCTTGAAAGAGAGGACACAGACCTCCAGAAGGCAGAACTGGCTTGGCTTTTGTGATTTCATACAATTCACATTCCAGGCACACTGAAAGCTCTCCTTTGTTTTCCCATTGATTTTAAATTCATTAAAAAAGAAACACATTTAACAAATTTAACCCCTTTATCATAAAAGCTTTATGTGTTGTGTTCCTTCATTGGAATGTAAGCTACTTAATAGGAGGGATATTACACTAGTACTCTCAGTTCTTATCACAGTGTCTGGCACACAATAAGTGCTCAGTAAGTGGTTTGCCTGTCTGTCTGTCCGTCAGTCGTCTGTCTGTCTGTCTATCTATCTATCTACCATCTATTGCCGTCATCGTCATCATCACAATCACCATCATCATCATCATCATCATCATCATCATCATCTTCATCATCATCATCATCATCTCTGACTCTCCGTTTCCTACACGCTGCCACAGAATGCAATTCCCACTCAGCTCACCATCTCCAACTTGTTCTGCAGAGAACATCACTTTTCTGTCCCAGAAACCACTTTTGATAGGCAGATTTCCATTTATTTCATCTAGATCTTCCATGACAATTCTAGGCTATCTTCATGATATATTAACTCCTAAAAATGCAAACTCATTAAGGGCAGGGGCAGTCAGTTTTCTCAAATTTCTATCACCAGTACTTAGTACAGTTCCTGGAAGATAATAAATAATTATTTTCTTTTTTTTTTTAACTTTCAATCTTCCTTTCCTTCCCTCCTTCCTTCCTTTCTCTCTCCCCACTTCTTCCCTTCTCTCCACTTTTTTCTTCCTTCCTTCCTTCCTCCTTTCCTTCCTCCCTCCCTTCCTTCCTCCCTTCCTCCCTCCCTTCCTTCCTTCCTTCCTTCCTTCCTTCCTTCCTTCCTTCCTTCCTTCCTTCCTTCGTTCTTCCTCTACCTTCTCTTCTACACAATAAGCATACCCATTTCCTTCTTCCTATGCTGATCTGAAATGAATTCACATACTGTCAGCAAGCTGGTTGTCCTCTAGCTGCCCTCCAGCTACTGCTGTTATTTTATTTTTATTATTATTGCTCTTATTAATAGCTTTCATTTATATAATGCCTTGAGACTTACAAAGTACTTTATACATATGATCACATTTTGTTATTATATGCACAGTGTGAAGTAGGTGTTATTCTTATCCCAATTTGCAGATAGGAAGGTTAAGTGAAGGCACAAGCTCAGGGTCACAGAATTGGTTTAGAGTCAAGCTTCAAGCTCAGGTTTTTCTGACTCCACTTTTATGCTTCATGGTCTGCCCCACCAAGAGGTCCCCAAAACAAACTACAAAACTCCCTCTGAGATCTGACCAGAAGCAAACCTCCTATAAGCCATAGAGAGAGTCAGCATTTAATACAATGAGCCCAACTCCAACAATAACAGCAGGAAACAGCAGCTACCTGGGAGTCTCAAATTGCAACCAAATGACATAATATGTGAAAACTGTCTTTAGGAATTTGAAGGGCAATGATATGGAATAGGACTGAATTTGTCTTTCTTTTGGCCCCAAAGGATAGAATCAGGTGCATTAGGTGAGTGCATGTGAATGGGAGGATGAGGAGTGATCCCCAGAGGCAGGTTTAAGCTTGACATAGAGGGAACCAAAAGTAATACTAGGAGTTAGATGTGTCCCCAAATGGAGTTTACTGCCTTAGGAGGCAGCGAGTTTCTCTTTTCCATGGTTTAAGATCTTCCAAACAAGCAGGGAGGACCATTCATTGCACGTGTTAGTCAGGAGATTATTAATGAGCACTGACTCAGAGAAGGTTCTATGGAAAGGGTCCGGAAAGTCAAGAACGAACTTGAGAAGTTCTGTAGGGGCAGCAGCTCATTCTAGGCACTACAGACTGCTTGGGTGAGCATGAAGAGGCAAGGAATGGGGCATTTATTTAGGAGAAAAGAGAATATCACAGAATGTCATCATGAGAGGGAGTCTAAAAATCCATAGAAGGCAATGTACATTGGGTGACCAGTTCCTACTCTTGTATAAATATCAATTGTTAATGCAACTTCTACTTTGAAATTTCCAGATAGAAGGAACCTACTTTGCCACAGGCAGCCACCAATTCCACTTTGGAATAAGGCTAATTGTCAGGAAGGTTTTGCTAATGTCAAGATTAGCTTGGCCTTTTTTTCTGCTTTACCCATTTCTCTTGGTTCTGCCTTTTAGGATCAGATAGAAAGAGTCTCTCTCTTATGGGGCAAATACTTAAAGGCAAGTATCTTGTGCCCTACTGGAGGCCTCTCAGCCGAATAGTTGCTATTCTTTCAAGTGATTATATATTAAGCTGGAGAATGAAGCTCAATACATAAGAGGAACAGGGTATGCTGACAAGGAGATAGTCTGGAAGCTAGGAGGACAATTTGGAGACTTCTTCATAGCACAGGTTAAGGTGACAAACAGCAGAACATTTTTGTGGCAACATGAATGGAGAGGATTTGGATGTCAGAGATTTTGCCCAAGTTGAATCAATAAGCCGTTGTAAGGGATAAGATCAGATGGCTGAGGGAAAGGTGTCAGAGATGATTCAGAGGACATGAACTTCAGGGACTGGGAAACTGTTCTTGAAAACAAAAGAAGAGTCAAAACAGGCCCCTGCATCTTCTACATGTACAAAATCCCAGTTATAAAACCAAGTGGCAATCAGTGCTGCTACTTCAACTTCAGGTCCCAGAAAGTCAGCGAGAACTTTAAATAAAGTGAAAATCAACAAGCAAGCATATTTGAATTTCTGCATGCTTTAATGAGTGTTCCAAAAGCATATGACTTGATTACCCTTTTGATTAGATTTCCTTGTGGGAGAAGAATCAAATGTGCACAAATGCCCATTTACAGATGTCTCCTGGAATTGAATTACAAGTTATTTTTTCCCTTCATTTTTTTTGTTTTTGAATGTTCTGATCATTGGGAAGAGGGGGAGGACTTCTGAACCTAAAAGATGTAAACTTCTGATTTGCCACCAAAATATATTATTTCTGGGCTTTTAGGAGAGCAAAAAAATGTATCAGTACAAGTATTCCTGACCAAATTTTGTCATGGATGCCTCGGGCAGCCTGTTGATGTCTATGGATTGTTTCTTAGAACAATGCTTTTAGCTCAAATGATACAACCCTGGAAAGAGTTGGATGTGGTCAAATTCATACTATCTGAAGTTATAATTCCATGAAATATGACCTTTAGTTCTAAGCCAGGGTAATTATGCTACGGAAATTTGAATAACGTGACCACTTCAGAAAAATTCCTCATTTACAATAATCAGGACCTAGTTATAATGAAAAGAAATGTTAAATGACCACTAGTGTTACATGAAAGTAAATGGGGATTTTGTCTCACGAGAGTTCACAAACACTGAAATTTAGGGATATGTGGACCTCAGGAGAAGAATCTCTATCCTGATGCCTTCCCCTGAAAACTATATTGAATTATCTTTGTATGTACTTACATAGAAATTTGTTTCACGTGATGATTAAATGTTACTGAAGGTCATTAAAATAATAATAATAGTAATCATAATCATAATCATAATAACCAGCATCGAGCTGCAGTGGCACCTAGATAGAGCTTAATAAAGACTTGTTGATTGGGATGACTGAGTGCAGAAAGTAAGAGAAGTCCCTCTTCTCTCCAACCCCTCTTCAAAAAAAAAATGGTGCTGATATTTATGTCACAATAACAAGAACATACAGCACCCCTTCAGACCCCCAGAGTGACTTTTTAAAAACAGAAATTAATATTATCTGTGTTATACTTATATTTATTTTGTTCAACATTTACCAATTACAATTTATTTTTATTTGGCAAACCTGGAGAGTTATGCCAGCCCTCAGTTTACCACATCTGGTAGGTAGTCTCTGAGGTCCTTTTGGCATTAAGGTTCTAGGATCTATGTCCCCCAACGCAAAAGAGAACAGAGTCATGTACCCACTAGATATAACAAAAGGAGACAGACAGGTTGGCAGCATTTCTAATACTGCATCTAGAGCTTTGTTCCCAAAGCAATATTACAATTAAGTCCTTCTAATTCTCTCAAAATAGCTCCAAGAATAATCACATACAACAGTTTTGGTTAATTCAAGGCTCTCAACAACAGCATAATAAAATTCAATTCAAGAAGCATTATTAATCACCTTCTGTGTGCTGGGCTGTATACTTGACCCCGCATAGGGATGAACGAATGAAAATGCATTTTTAAGTTCTTACTTTGTGCCAAACATGGCTTTAAAGACTAGAGATAAAAAATGAAATATCAAAGACACTCCCTGTCCTCAAGGTGTTTCTATTCTAATAGGGGGAGCACATACAAAACACATATAAAAGCCATAGTTAGGACTGAGGCAAACAAGAAATAGTATGTGCTTTACATAACTTTCTCTTTCTCCTCTCTCTCTCTCTCTCTCTCTCTCTCTCTCTCTCTCTCTCTCTCTCTCTCTCTCTGTCTCTGTCTCTCTCTAGTTTATATGACTTATAAAGAGGTGTGTGTGTGATTGTGTGCGTGTGTGTGTGTTTGTGTGTGTGACAGAGCACAGTGAGTGGCTGAAGTCCAGACCTCTCTATCCAGCCATGATTGCTGATTCTGTCTAAGTCTCTCCTATGCCTTCCCCTAAATACTCCTTTGGGAGCCCAACCACTGCTGTAAGGATAGTCCTCTAGGCATTTTGGTGTTTATTTAGCAAGAGTACAGTCCATAGGCTGTCTGTTGTGCCCCACTTTTGCTACATGACTCATCTCATCTCCTTTTCTTGGTCTAAGTCTTTTGATTGGAATTTTTCACAATGATCTGTGTATATAAAATTCACCAATTTTAGTACCTTGCAGTGGAAAAAGAACAGGCCCAGAGTTAGTGAATGACAAGTCAGTTATTCTGAAAAATGTATAATGATTTTGTGATACAGGTGATAACTGGACATCTCAAGCAAGAACCAAAGCCAAGAGAGACCAGCCTCCCAGTCAGGCACTGAAATGAAACTGATTTATATTGTGTGCTTTCTTCAAACATCATTAAGAAATGTCCATGTAGCTCTATTCTTATTCTGAGTACATTAATCATCAAGAGGGCAATTCAAGTGAATCGAGCTGAGGAGCAGCATCTGAGTTAGTGGTGAAGGAAGAAATGGGGTTTGGAAAGGAGTGTGAAATAGGAAGTTTTGTTCAGTGGCTGAGGCAGCCATGTGCAAACTTCAGGCTGACAGGGTTGCTGGCAGGTGGGTATGTTTAATTGTGCTCTTCTCCCAGCTGGAATCAGTTTTCCTCCATCAAGAAAGGGTGGTATTCCCTTATTTGGTTGTCCTGGGTGTGTTAGACTGTCCCTTTGCCTTTACAGGACTGAATATTTTCACACAATAAGCTAGACCACATTTTTTTTGATTCCTAAATTTATTAGTGTAATACAATTTCAGATTTTATTTTATCTGCCTCCCCAAAATGTCTCTCTATAGAAGATCTTTGCTGTTAATTTTTCCCTACTTCAATCCAATTCCTTTCTTCATTGCTGTCTTTTATAATATTTCCTTCCTTCCTTCCTTCCTTCCTTTTTTCCTTCCTTCCTTCCTTCCTTCCTTCCTTCCTTCCTTCCTTCCTTCCTTCCTTCCTTCCTTCCTCCCTTCCTTCCTTCCTTCCTCTCTTATTCCCTTCCCTTCATCCCTCCCTCCTAAGCAGATAGATAGTAGCTAAAATACTGGTCTTGGAGTCAAGTCAAGGATACCTGAGTTCACATGTCCCCTCCAACAATCACTGCCTTTGTGACTCTGGGTAAACACTAAACCGTCTGAGCTTCAGTCTCCTTACCACGAGCAGTCTTTCCCCTGCAGTCTTCCCTTGAGATTCATTTTTCTCCATGAAGGAAATGGGATCATTTTCCTCCCTCAACCATACTTTAGAATAACCTCATGTTTCCCCATCTTAAAGGTTTTTGAATCTCATCTTATCACCTCTAGTGATCCATCTTTTCCTCCCTGACTCCATCTGCCTTTCACACTTATATGGTTGTTAGAATAAGATTGAGAAAGTTCATTCTGTGTCTTCCTCCATTGAAACTCAAATCCTATTACTGAACTTAAAACTGCTGTTTGCAAGAGAACTGCTAGGCTTCATCTTTAGCAGTTTCTGTGACTTTTGAAAGGCTGCAGAATTGCCAATGGCCAGTTCCTTTTCTGTCAGCTGCCTTAGGCAGTGGTGACCCTCTGCACTCTGACCAAAGAAAGTTACACTCTTTGTGGGGAAGGGAAACAGACAGGAGACTCACACCACCTGGGGGAACTGCACACAACTTTGGATTTCTATGTCTAAGTAGAAAGGAGCAAGGGATCCTCAGGTGAGAACGATTTGCTTCTGCATCACAGACTCCAGCTGCTTCCAGAGAAGGTGGGCTTTATCACTTGTGATTGTTGGCCAGTGGGACAACACTGTATGCAATTACTGTGGCAAACTCTTTTCAATTTCTAGAAATTGAAGTTATAAGGAAATGTACCATTATACATATATGCATTGCATGTATGGATACACATATAGATGTGAGAGGGAGGGAGAGAGGGAGAGAGAGAGAGAGAGACAAAGAGAGAAGGAGAGAGAGAGAAACAGAGAGACAGAGAGAGAGACCGAGAGGAGAGAGAGAGAGAGACAGAGGCAGAGAGAGACAGGGAAGGGGGAGAGAGGAAGAGAGATAGAGAGACAGAGACAGAAAAACAGAAGGAGGGATGGATAGAGACGGTGTATAGAAGTGCTGCTTTGAAGCCAAGCAGACCTGGTATAAGTCCTGACAGAAATGACTTCTATGAACCTGGCCAAGTCTTTTAATCTCTCAGTGCCCCAAGTGATTCTATAAAGAATTCAAGTAATAATAATGATTTTAAAATTTTGATTGGCAGGTGGCACAGTGAATATAATGTTGGGCCTGGAATCAGGAAGATGAATTCAAAACTGATCTCAGACAGTAGTTGGGTAACCCTTGGCAAGTCACTTAAGCCTTGTTCGCCTCAATGTCCTCATCTGTAAAATGGGGATGTAATAGCACCTATCTCCACGGGTTGTTTGAAGGTCAAACAAAACAATCATCATAAGCACAGCCACCAGCTCATAGTCAGCCTTTTATAAGTGGGAGCTTTCACCTCACGAGCTCCCTCCCTTTATGAAACCACAGACAGAGATGGAATAAGTACCCACATCCTATTATGTTTATTTTTTATAAGAATAAATATGAACCAGGAAAAATTTGTAACAGTCACAGATACATCATATGTGTAATGACCAACTTTGAAAAACTGGACTCCTCTCAGCAACATACAGTTAAAAGACAGCTCTACAAGTCTCAGGATGGAAGGAGATGTCTACATTCAGAGAAAGATCCAGAAACACCAGAGGTTAAATGGAGACTGAAGCAATGCATGCTATCATTCTTTTCGATGTTTGGCTTTTGTTTCTCTTTTCTCACTGTTCACTCCATTGGCTATAACACCTATACAACCAGACTATTGTACAATGTGAAAGAGTTTGCAGATCATATACATGATTGTATGCTGCCATGGCAG
>CM053593.1:4410551-4430506 GCA_028646575.1 Pseudocheirus occidentalis | reverse complement strand
GAGAGAGAGAGAGAGAGAGAGAGAGAGAGAGAGAGAGAGAGAGAGAGAGAGAGAGAGAGCTTGGGCTTTGAATCTAGAAGATTTGGGTTCAGATCAGATCCCTGTCACTTAAGAAACATTTGGTGAACGGCAAGTCATTTAACTTCTCTGAGATATAGAGAGTGTCTTGTGAATTTTCTATTAAAATCTATGATGGGTTCAAATGTGTATTGGTTCAGGGAGTTCTCACACAAGGAGTTCCTTATATGTATGGATTGCAGATTCTACCCAAATTCTCCAAATTCAGAAGAGTTTAGACATTAAGGAGCTTTATATCAGAGATATAACATTTAAATAATCAATGCAAATGCTAAAATTGAGCATCTCAGGTTGGAGTTGGCTAGTAGCAATTATACCAGAATCACATTCACATATATAGTACATACTCAGGAAATATTCTATGGTGAATCAACTTTTCCTAAGCACTTTCTAGAATCCACTGTCTTGGGCTCTTTGTTGTTTTTCACTTTATTAGAGGACTTTGATTAGATGTTAAATGGCATCTAGACAAGTTTGGAATGAATTTAATGGCCATCAAGCACATTGCTAACTATAATTACTCTGTGACTCTGAATTTATTGAAATTAACAAAAATAAATATATAAAGTGACTATTAGTTTAAAAATGTAAATATAGATATTCATAGATACTAGGTCCCTGATGTCACTGTGATAGGGAACTCCCTCTATGAATACAGGTTGGAATTTCTCCGCGTCTTCTAGTCACTGGTGGGGTGGGGTAGAGGTAGGGGGAATGATTAATCCCAGTTCCTGAAGCCAGCAAGCATTGGAAGCAGGGCTTAAATACAGCTTCTCTTGACCTTGAGACCTGTTCTTTACCCATCACCCCAAAGTACTAAGAAAATAGTGTTTGAACTTTTCTGTAAAGTATGAAATCGTCTTGTTAACTCACCACCACCACCACCACCACCACCACCACCACCATCATCACCATCATCATCATCATCATCATCACCATCACCATCACCATCATCATCACCATCATCATCATCACCATCATCACCATCACTATCACCATCATCACCATCACCATCATCACCACCACCACCACCATCATCACCATCATCATCATCATCACCATCACCATCATCATCACCATCATCATCATCACCATCATCACCATCATCATCATCACCATCATCATCATCACCATCATCACCATCATCACCATCACCATCACCATCACCATCAACATCATCATCACCATGATCATCTTCATCATCATCATCATCATCATCATAGCATTAATATAGTACTTTAAGTTTTGCCAAACATTTAAAAAATGGTAACTCATTTAATCCTCACAACAAGATTGATGCTATTCTTATCCTCATTTACCGGAGGAGGAATAAGTTAAGAAGTTGCCCCATATAACACCACTAGTTAGTGTCTGAGGACAGACTTGAACTCAAGTCTTCCTGACTCCAGGTTCTTCATGCTAATCACCACCAACTTTCTGTGGATCAAACAAAACCCCAAGGTCTTCTCTATGGCTTAAGCACTGGCAAAGGGAAGGCTTTGCTGCTAGTTGGCTGCTATGGTTTGCACATGTCCACTTGCTTATTCATTAGCATCTCCAAACTCCAGGAAGTGTTTGAGCATGTGCATAAGCAGAGGACCTGCCTATATGCATGTGTCTGCTCATGTGTGTGCATATTCATGTTCTCCACGTGTGTTCTTGGTGCTTGGCTAGCTTCCTTATGTGCCAACAAAACAACTGTAACAGATGGTTTCTGGTCTCTGGGTGCTCCACACTGAAAATTGACAATGTGATGTTGGAAACCATCCTCACAATTATTAGCAAATATTGATTGGTAAAAGGCACACAGGAAAACCAAGCAACCTGTGGAGACTCACAGAGTCTATGAGGAAATCCAGGGAAAAATGAAAGGGGGCATTAGAGATGTCCCAATTACTCCCAATATTTTTCTGGCCTATTTCTCATAACACAAAGCTGGTTTGAGAGAAAATATTTCAGTCATTGATTAATAGCATCCTTTCCAAAGTAACCATCTCCCTCTGCACAGAACTCTCCCTCAGAGCTGAGAAAAAGTAATGAAGCAAAATCTGCTGCCTCAGTGACTGACAATATTCAGTATTCCACATCTGTATTCCCTCACTTCTGTACTGAGTGATGTATGCTTCATCATTGGACTAGATTTACTTTTAAAGCATCAGCTTCATTGTTTTACTTTGTGTGTGTGTGTTTTTAAATGTTGTAATATTGATCAGTATTATATATATTCTGTGTTATCTATGACAATTTTCTGTCTTTTTACATCCATCATTATATATCACCACACATTCTGAAATATGATAGGGCTTTGATTGACGACATACAGTACACAAGATAACCTAATATAATGCAACACATTTTTATTAAATGCCTACTATGTACAGCATACAGTTGGTGCTATGTGGTGCCGTAGAGCAGCAAGACTGATGTCCAGAAGATTCATCTTGTGTTCAAATATGACCTCAGTCACTTACTTGCTATGTGACCCTAGCCAATCCACTTAATCTTCTTTTCCTCAATTTCCTCATCTGGAAAATGAGCTGGAGAAGGAAATGGCAAAGGACTCCCAATATCTTTACCAAGAAAACCCCAAATGGGACCACAGAGAATCAGACATACCTGATCATGGTTCAAAAGTGTGTACAGAGTGTAACAAGGGCAGTAAATGCATTGAAAGAGAAGAGAGACCACAGATAAGTTGAAGTTTGCCATAGTGTCTTTCATTTTTATGCACGTGGTTGTTACTCTAACATTTTAAAAGTTCCCTGTTCACATCAAAGATTTTTAATGCCCCTGTTAAGCCAACTGCATTCACCTTATGTGTTATTGATCTTGTAATGCATGCTTAGTAATGTTATAATCTCATAAATTTGCATATGTGGAATGCAGTGATAAAAGACATTCACTTCCCCCCAAATCACTAAGAGGGATCTCTCTATTATATCAAAGGGAAGTAGCCACCCAGGTTCTCTCTGCTTGAAGACATCCATTGGTGGGAACTCATTATCTTCCAAGGCAGCTTTGTTCCATTTCTGATCATTTAAACCGTTAGAAATGATTGGTTGATATTCAGTCACTTAAGCAGAAAGCATTTATAGCACTAAGGGCCAACTATGCTCAAAGCACTGTTCTATGTACTAGGTATATGGAATCAAAGCCTGTCTCCCTAGGAGTTTGAGCATTATTCTTGGTTGGCCCCTTGTAGTGTGCCAGTGACCCTCCCTATCACCTCTGAGCCCCTGCCAGCTTCAACTCTATGGTACAATCAATAGTGGCATAATAAGAGCACCACATATGTTCATCTCAATGGGTATATCCTTGGAATGGTCAAGGACTGGTTCTCCTTCAGTCTCCCATTGCATTGAATACACATGATATTTAGCAAAATAAGCAGCATGGTTTCTACAAATCATTTATTGGTGAAAAAGAACAGAACCTTGGGGAACTCTATGTCTTCTGGTCCCCCACTATTACATAGCTATGGGGTATATGACATGGGCTTCAGAAAGAAGCTAAAGAAATTGAAACACTCAGATATTTTTATACTTTTTAAAGTTTAATTTGACTTTCTCCTTGGGCACTTTAGAGAATTTTAAAGCATTTTGTTATAATATTCCATAGAGAAAAATCATCACCAAATACTCTGTTCTTTTTAGCAGTA
Organism: Pseudocheirus occidentalis; assembly: GCA_028646575.1. Lineage (NCBI taxonomy): Eukaryota > Metazoa > Chordata > Mammalia > Diprotodontia > Pseudocheiridae > Pseudocheirus > Pseudocheirus occidentalis. The sequence goes on along the minus strand of CM053593.1, from coordinate 4,426,770 downwards.
ATACTCTTCACACATCAACACCTGCTTCTTCTTAGATGGTAGCAGCTGCTGGAGGGGAAAAAAGGAATGAAACCTTGAGAGGTTCATACTCAGTGCTATTGGGTCATATATTAAAATGACAAATCTAGATTATGTTGGAGAGAAAGAAGTGGGCCCCCCCATACATACATACATACACAAACATAAAAGTTTAGGTATATATACACGTAAATGTTTTGTCTGCATGTATTATAAGCAGAAACCTTGAGTACACACACATGTACATATATTATACATACATGTGCGTATATACATATAATTGTACACATAAACGTATATCTTGCAAGAACCTCAAATTCATTTTTTAAACCTAAACTAGGTAATATAGTTTTGCCAAAATGTTCTTTTTCTAAAATATATGAACTAAGTATATTCTTTATTTTAAATTTTATTAAACTGCTAAATTCTAATAGCTTTTAAAGGGAGGGAATGCACTTAGCAGTCGGCACACTTCTTTATAGTATATTGTTGCACAGCATGCGCCTGTTTTGAATCCATGTATCCAAGATCAGACAAATTTAAATCTCTTCAAATGCTCAAGAATACAAACCCCCAAGTGGCAGCCAGTGAGACTGATCACACTATCTCTTAGGAATGCCTTGCTCCAAATCTGTGGCTAACAGAGTTTAGAAAGATCATGGTATCATTTTGGAACTAAAAAAACAAAACAATACAGAACAAAACAAAAAAAAAAAGTTTCTAGGATTTCTTTTTTCTCTCTGATTAAAAACATGCAAAAAAGGAAACTTGAAACAATGAAAACCAAACAAAGATTAGAAAAAAATCACAATACAAAACTGAAAATTTGACAAAATGTTGAGCATCAGTAATGTTTTGAATTGATTTCATTTTTATGGTCTAGCTTAATGAGGCAAATGACTTAAACCTTGCAATCCACCTATATTAGTCTGTCACTAACTTTTCCTGTGTACTGTTCCCAAACTCTTTGTCCTCCATCCAAGAGCATTGTGATGCTTTCTATTTGAGCCTGACCTTCGAGACCACTGGGAAGCCCAGCTTAGTAAAGAATGCAGTGACCCATTTACTTATCAATGTAAACCCAGAGCTGCACCTGTGCTCTGCAGTCAGCTCTTCACCTTTGAGTGATATTTAAGATGCTGTGGTTAATCAACCAATACCTCAATAGTTTGCACCCTGGTTCCCATAGATAACTAAGTTCCTTGTTAATTAACAAAGGACAGGAATGAAGGGGAAGAGGAGAGGAGAAGCTGGGACATAGAAGGGAAGGCAGTTCTAGCTCTTCATATCTCTGCTTTTATATTAAATAAATACAGGCATCCGAGATGGTGGGGATTAATGGTTAATAATCAGAGCTAATTAGGATTTGGATATCACCCCCGCCTTTTAGCGAAAGCTTTAAAGTTACCTATTGACAAGATAACTAGAGGAATAAGGGAACATACTCATGCCTTACCTTCAATAGACTCATTAGGCTCTCTTATCCTAATTTCCCATTGTTGGAGTTAAAGAGGCTCCAGCTGCAGTCTTAGTGGATGCTCTCTCTTGCCTCTCAAGGACCTTCCAGCTGTGGCCCACTTCTTTTCAAGTTCATCCTGCCATATTGAATTGGATGCTCTTTGTTTTTGTCTATATTAGAAGAATTCATGGGAGAGTAATACCACAAAGGATTTCCCACAAAATTTAGCCACCTCTCCATTCCATGAGCCATTTAGTTCAGCAGTTCTTAATGCCCAATAAAATGAATTGACAGAGTGGTTTAACGTATGACAAAAGCTTCACATACATTATCTCATTTAAGTCTAATAACAGCCCTGTGAGGCATGTGTTTCAGGCATTAGAATCCCCATTTCACAGAATAAGGACCTTGAGAATTTGATTGGCCAAGGTAGCCAAATTACCAGATGATTTACTTTCTTAGAGATTTCAATCAAGCAATCAATCAACACATATGAATTAAGTTCCTTTAAGGTGCCAGTCACTATTTTAGGTAGTAGAGGTACAAAGACAAAAATAGAACATCCCCTTCCCTGAAGGAGCTTATATTTTGCCATGGATAATGACAATTACTCAGCAATACCAATGCAAGTCAGTTGAAGAAGTTAAAAAGTAGTAACCAGTGAGGTTGATCAAGCAACAAAAGAAAGAAACTGACCAATTAATCAACATATATTCAATAAACTCCTGCTCTGTGCCAGACCCTCTGCTAGACACTAGGGTTATAATTCCTGACCCAACCAGCTTTTATCAACATAGCCAGTGTGGACACATATTTCATTATATCTGATGAAATAACCTTAATAATGATCTTCCAAGCCTGGAATTAGATGCTACTAGAAAGAGATTTCTCTTTCATTTATTTTGTTTTCTAAAGAGATGGTGGTATTTTGAATTTAAATCCACGGACACAGAAACAGGAAACTCTAACTTTGAGGCAATAGGTGGCATATTGAATAGAATGTGGATTCTGAAGTCAGAAAGCATTGAATTGGGATCCTGCCAGAAGAACTTGTTCATGTGAGCTTTAATTACTCAGGAACACCTCTTAAGCTCAGTTTCCTCATATCTAAAGTAGAGATAGTCCTTTTGTCAGCATTGTCATGAATATTAAATGACATAATGTATTGAGTTTTGTCAACTTCCATGATATAGGAGACAAATGAAATTATTTTATTATCATTATTAAAACTTTTTGAAAGATGCATATGATTCAATAAATCCATCACTTGGCATATTAGGTGGTCAAAATAATTATTTATATTTGTTTTTTGGCTGTTTCTAATACATAAGCAGATAAGGGGTTCATAATAGAATAGGGGTGTATTTCTGTATTTTATACCTGGACCTGGTAAAAATTCCTGAGCAAAATAATTAGCTTCAGTTTTAGAATCATTACAAAATTGCTGTTATGTCAAGACATGAGACTACTGCTCAAAGTTTACCCTATATCCTAATCATAAGCAGTTTTGTGATGTTGGAGAACACTAGGTATGTTGGAGAACTCTGTGGAATCCCTTGATGTAGGCAAATTCTTAGGACCTCCCAGAGCCACAATGAAGTGTAGCAAGGAGCTCCTCTCCTACAAATACCTGAGTTAAACAAGCTCCTCTGGAATCCAAGGCTACAATTTTGTCCTTTAGAAGACATAGGTTTTTCCACATTTTCTCATTCATAAAAGTGAAAAAGACCAGAAGACCTTGATCTAGAAATACCTTCACAAAAGTATCATCCAGGCAAATAGCTGAAATACTAGAAACATGATTGGAATAATATTCACAGAAGCCACTCAGTAGGATATAATTGTTTCTTTTTATATCTGAATGCAAATGACCACATAGCCAGAATGTTTAAGGAAGCTTAATTATTTTCAAAAGTAAGTACTGATATTCAAAAGACTTGCTTTGAATGCTTACTATGTATAGTAACAAAGTTTGAGGTAACAGCAGTTTATGAGATAAGTAGATTCCTAGTAGCTTTCAAAGGAACACAATTCAAATGGGAATATACGACCAAGAATTCTTCTCATCAGAGTCAAAAAGGATAACTCTTTTCATCATGTTTATTCATTGGTGGAGAAACCTTATCCCCTTCCATTTGTTCTAGTCCATTAATGTTGATACCTGGTTCATTTTGGATAGAAAGGGTGGAAGGAATGGAAGCTGTGCAATCCCTGAAACTCCATATTGCTTTAAAAAAAAAGAGGGCTGCGTGGACAGTGACAGCAAAACAATAAAAATGTAAGTTTTGCATTTATCAGGGCAATAATCTATATGGAGAGCATCTGTGGTAGACAGCATTCCAATTCTATCAAGATAAAGCCAGTCTCACACTGCAGAAAAGAAATAATATTTTGCTTAATAGGAACTCCATCACCAGAGTAAAACAATTTATTTGTCCAAAAATGAGTTGGTGACTCGTTCCATTGTTTACAAAATGTGATTTCTCTCCCTGCTGTAGATATATGTTATGCAATTCCTCGGGAACTCAAGGACGACATACTCAGTTTCCTTATTGACCCAAGCCCCAAAATAAGAGCAACAAGGATTGACGAGCCATTTGTTTTTTTATATTACATGAATTTTACAACCCATCTTGGAGAGCAAGTTCAGAGAATAAGACAAAAAGCATGAATAATGATGATTCAAACAAGTGTATGTGAAGAGGATCCCAAAGAGGGTTAGGGCTGCCTGAGACCCCAAAATACCAACATGCCGGGTCCTGTGGAAAGAATTCCACTCAAGTCTTCTCAGCCAAAGAGAAAGTACAGTTTATTGAAAGTTCAAGTTTACCATGTGGGGTAGACTCTTAAGGAGCCAGTCTATGCTAAACTTGTCTATGGCTCTCTCACAGAGCAAGTCTGTACCAAGCTATCCCAAGGTGCTCTCATACCATGTGGAGGGAAGATGGGACTCTATATACAAAAAGGTTGTGGGAGGAATCTAGGGCTGGTCCACAGGAAGAGATTGGGGAGGGTCTTCAGGAGGAGCCAGATGAGGTCAGACTCCAGCAGGAAGGGTCTTCAGGAGTCAAGATGAGGTCAGATTCCAGTAATGAGTGGTTAAGGGTGGGAAGTTGCTGGAGGCTATCTGGAGATCACAGACAATGGTGGGCCAGGCCAGTTCAAGGGTGGGAAACTATTGGAACAAAGGGGGACTAAAAACTTGTGCAGAGCCACAATTTAAGGCTCATGACCTCAGGCAAATGTCTTCCTTGGGAAGGTTTACTTTCCCAGAGCCTATACTTCAAAGAATCAAGGAGAGCTCAAAAAGTGGGGGGGGAGGGAAGTCCTAGAGCCTACACCTCATCATATGGAGACTTCCCAACATCTGTGAGAGATTCCAAAACCTCATCACTGCTGCTTGTGTTATCTGGATAGAAATAATACAATGCAGTTCCCTCAGAAATATTAGGTTAACTTCTTAAAAGAGATAATAAAGGTTTAGGCCAAGGGTTAGGATTCAGAATTGTTTTCTTGTTTTCTTGCTGATCCTTCAGTAGGCAAGGTGAACCTCATAACTATGAAAGTTTGGAGAATTGTCCATCCAACACAGTCAATACAGATTCTGAAAGTTTCTCCATTAATTAAAATACTACTAGTACTAGTACTAGTACTACTACTACTACTACTACTACTACTACTACTACTACTACTTCTACCAATAATAACAATACTATCCAAGTGTACATCTCTTCTCAGTAGCTGGGAGATACATGTATGTTTACTCTAAAAAGAATCCTCCAACCTTAGAATCATAGAATGACAGAATTTGAGTTGGAAGATACCTTAGCAGCCATCTGTTCCAACCCATATAGGAAAAGAATCCCCATGATAATGTCTCTGACAAGCAACTGTCCAACATATGCTTAAAAACCTCCAAGGAACACCACTCTCTTTGGCAGCTCAATCCATTTCTAGACAGTTCAAATCATTAAGAATTTTGCAAAAAAAAATACTATTACATCTTGTATTTTATGCCTATCTTCTAGAAACAAGTTTTGTCAATTAAACAGTAATTTAAATCTCAGTATTTCTAGCTTAGAGAGAAAAATGGCCAACCTTTCCAGTCCTTCCATGACCTCAGACATATCTCTACTGGAAGTAGCTTGATGGCATAGTAAATATATTGTTGAACCTTGATTCAGAAAGACCTGAGTACAAATCCAGCTTCATTCACTTCATGGTTTTATGACCCCAGGCCAATCACTTAACTCCTGTCTACCTCAGTTCCCTCAACAGTAAAAGCACTCATGTCATAGGGTTTTGAGGATCAAATGAGAATAATATGCCTGACACATAGTAATGCTGAACAGATTCTTTGTTCTTCCTTCTTCCCTATAATCCAAGACAAATTATTTGTGTAGGTAAATAGGGAAATGTCTATAGATAGATACCTATGTGTGTCAGTGTATCAGTGTGTGTGTACACAAATTATCGCCAAATCTCAAATTAGAGTTACTCTCCGAATAGTTCACTGCCCACCAGTTCAGAAAGGGTTAGTTCTTTGTGGACCAATATCTTTATTCTTTCTGAACAAAGAGGGTACTTAAGCGGATTACAGACTAATCCTTGCAGGTAATGTGGAAGTCAACAATATTTTGGACAAGAAGTATTTTGCTCCCAACTTTGGCCTTAATCAAATTCCCTTTGGAGACCTTTTGTACTTGACCTCCTACTCACCTTCCAAAGGAGACAAATCTAGAAAAGGTTTGAAAACTAGAGAGACACAGGTTTACTAATATTTCTGAAGAAAGTAAAAATAGAGTTTTTTTTTTCCCCTGACATTTCTCACCAGCTAAGACATGAAATCCTGTGATTCAGGAGTTCCAGGTTTGGGGAACCTTCAGCCTCCAGGCCACATGTGGCTGTCTAGGTTCTCAGTTGGGACCCTTTGACTGAGTCCAAGGTTTACAGGACAAATCCTTTTATTAAGGGGATTTGTTCTGTGAAGTTTTGATTCAGTCAATGGGCCACACTCAAGGTCAGTTTCCCACCCAACCCTTTGAGGATGTTGTTTACTCTTGTTAGGCTTTCTGTGACCCCATCCATTTGGGATTTTCTTGGTAAAGATACCACAATGGTTTTCCAATTCCTTCTCCAGCTCTTTTTTTGTTTTTTCTTTTTGTTTTTTTTTAATAGAGAAAGAGAGTTAAGCAAACAAGGTTAAGTGACTTGCCCTGGTCATATCTACTAAGTGTCCAAGGTTAGATCTGAAATTGAGTCGTCATGATTCTAGGCCTAGTTCTCTATCCACTATGCCTCCTAGTCTCCTAGTAATAAATACAAAATCCTTCATTTCAGTTCAAGGAATCAACTGTTCAAAGCTTGGAAACAACATATAACTTGTGAGCAGATTGTGGAAAAACAAGAACAAAACAGATGGACTTTTTTTTAAATGAAAGCCAATGTGAGTAAAAACTTTGAGGTCACCCCTCAAAATCAGGAATAGTAGTCATCACTGAGAGAAGCATAGTTTCTGGAATGAGGGGCTTTACCCTCTATCCTACAGGGTCAACAGAAAGCGAAGCATGGAAATCAGCATTGCTTTAGAAGAGGCCCAGGTAATATATTGACACATGAGTTCCTTCAAATAGCAAAGGATTTCTTTTCTGAGGGCAGGATAGAGTTAGTTAGCAGTTAAAGCAGAAGTGCCAGAGCAATTGTATGAAGAATTAAAACCTGCATCATTTCCATCTGCTTTGGTCTTGAAAAATACACTTCAAATAAGTGGATATAGACTATAGAATCCATAAAAAAATATCATAAACTCATTTAATAAGAAAAAGCTAATGGAAAATAAATCCCCAAAGTCCCTTATATATTGCCACATACTTAATATTATACATTTAAAGTCTTAGATTTATAGTCAAAGCAAATAGCATTAAAGAGCCATTGGGGTTGCCAATGCATTAATTATCCTGAAATGGAAATTCGATATTTTTGTCTATTAACATTTGAAATGAGCAATTTTTGAAGCTAAAGAGAAATTCTCTGGAAAGTAAAAGTAAAGACCAAACCACCTTGGTTTTAGCATGAAGGAAAGGTTAGGACAATTAGAAAGTACTTCTGACCTACTTGAGATAGTTGTATTTCTGGGACACCCTGAAACTGCTAAAAACGGTCACCTCCAGAGTGGATAGAGAAGGACACTCTCATATCTACAAAGGGCATTAGGGACCTGATTATTCCCCGATGGTTTTATTTTATTTCATTTTTTTCTTGTAGAAAAAGCATTTTCAGCATTTTATTATATTTATTATGATAACCACTATGATTACATCCAACAGATAACCAAAGTCATTAATTGACACTGTGAAAATATATTAATGCTCTAATAATTATTGTGAAGTGCTTTCCAATCTGTTCAAATGGGATATGATGAGATTCATCTTGAAGGATAATGCATGAATATATTAATGTACCCACTGACCCTTGGAGGTCTAATAATTGACTGTCACAGCAGGGCTCAGGTTTGCCCTATGAGTCATCCAGAGTTACAGAAGATTTATGGAAGTTTGATATTCCTATCTAAAGTGTATTACCCACTTTGTCATTCTTGCTTCAGGCTCCAGGGGAGAGAATCTCTTCTGAATGTAATATAGAACACTTAAATGTCTAATTCTGCAATGACTCAAGGAAACATGATTTGATCATGGCCTCCCTCAACCACTGTTCTAGCGCTCAGAGCATGGAATGCTTGGTTGGTGTGGGATAGATGCTCTTCTTGGTTCTAATTCTACTTCTCTCATATCTGTCCTTCTCTTTTGTTTTTCTTTTGGTCCCTATCATCCTACTTCAGGCCCTCATCACCCCTCACCTAACTGGTCTTTCTAATTGATCCCCTTGTCTTGGGGCTCATCATCTTCCCATTCATCCTCCACAAGGATGCTCCAGTGATTTTATTGAAGCATATGTCCCGCAACATCCCTCCCCTGCTTAGTAAACTCTTAATAACTCTTTATTACTTAGAAGAGAAAGAAATACAACCATCTCTGGCATGGCAAAAACTTAACAGCCTCACTCCAAACTCCCTTCTGTCTTTTACCACATTACCCCTCATGTCCTCTAGGAAACAGTCTTCAGGGAACCCACACAAGGCTTTCAGTCTTTGAATCCCAAGGCTTCTGGAATGCACTTCCTCATATCCTCTGCCCCTTAGGATCCCAAGCTTCCTTCAAAGTTCTGCTCAAACATCCTATCATGATGCAGGGAACTGTTCCTGATTGTCTCAGCTCCTAGTGCCCACTGCACCTCCAAATGGCTCATTTTTGCTTTCTTTTTATGTTTGTATATGAAAGACTTAAAGAAACTTTAATCTAGACTTTGGGGACGTTCCATGTGCTTAGAGACTATCTGTGTCTCCCCAACAGACATAGATTCCAAGAAGTCGCTTTCTGGTTCTGGTTCTGGTTTTGGGTTTTGTTTTGCCTCCTCTGTTGCCTAGGATGGTGCCTGGCACGATGTGGACAGTAAATGCTTGTGAAATGATTGATTTGACTGATGGCATTGACAAATGATTGCTGCCAATAAGGAATGGCAAGGATAAAGCTCTGCAAAGGTAGCTGGGCTGGCCCTTGAATGACAGAAGTAGGGCACTGTGACAACACCAATCCACATCCCAGTCATCGCGGCTTCTTGTAGGCATTTCTAGAAGTACCTCATCTGTTTAAGCAAGTAATACTGGCTTGCCTACTGCTAGGCAATGTCAGTAATATGTGGGTCCCTAGTGCTTGGTTAATGGAATGATTTTCATGGCAGATGGAGGAGACGGTGGACTATGTTGTGCTTCTGGAATCTGGAAGCCCTAAATTCAGATAAAGCCTCAGACACTTACTGGCTGAGTGATCTTGGAGAAGGTACTTTAATTGCCTCACTTTCTTCAACTCTAAAGTCAGGATAATAATGCATCTGTCTTTGCAGGATCAAATAAGTTAATATTTGCAAAGTGCTAAGCTCAGGGTCTGGCACTTAGTAGGTCCTCTAGCAATCCTATTTATTATCATCATCATTGGGAGAAGGTGCAGAGTTAGCTCTTCTACTTTTGTGAACTGCTTGAGAGACACTGAACCTCAAGAAGATCCCTTAAGGTTTGTTATCACCCCCGTTTTAAGATAAGGGAACCCAAGGCTCAGAGAGATTGTCTTGCTGAGAGTCCCCTGGTGGTGACCTAAAACTTGAAGCCAGCTCTGCCTGAACCTGCTTCCAACTCTCACCTTGATGTCTTGAAAGCACAATGGAGACATCCCAATTCTAGATACACTGAACTGAGCTACTTAAAATATCTACAAAAACGTATGATGAAGCTAATTGGCTGAGCCTTTGATGAAATATAGGGTTGGCCCCACCCATGTAGGGTATCCTCTGTAGATATAATGCCAGAATAAACTGGGGAGAAATAACTACGCTTGAGTTTTCCATCTCTAATACCTTAAAGTTAAAGGGTATGTGCCTAGCTTTATAATTCTATAATAACTAACTCTTTTATAGCACCTACTACATGCCAGGCACTATTCTAGGTGCTTATTGTGTCTCCTTTGAACTTCACAACAACCCAGGAGGTAGGTATTATTATATCCATATTTTATAGGGAAATTGAGGCAAATTGAGGCTTCTTGATTTGCCCTGGGTCACTCAAGTAGGGAGCGTCTGAGGCTGGATTTGTTTGAATTGGGCTCTTCCTGAATCCAGGCCTGCTGCTTTTTTGCTCAGTAACACTTAACTGCCCCAAATGAAGCATGATAGTTTGCCTTCTAGATAATCTCCTGAATCTTTGGTTTACTTGTGGCCTTCCTTTAGCCCCTTCCTATCCTTCCAAAGTACTTAGGGGAAGTGGCATTTTTTCCTAGTTGGGTGGAAGAGGTTCTGGTTGTTTTGGCCTCAGGACAGTTGTGGGTGTGGGTGTAGGTGGGGCTGGGGATGAGGCATCAGGGACCTGGCCAAAAGTTAAAGAAATGAAAGAGAGGAAAAGTCAGTGAGAAAGCACATAAGGTTTCTTTTTTTTTTTCCTCTAAGAGGGAGGAAGGAATATTGTATATATGTTTCTATAATACCTTCCAGTTGAATAATTGAAATATATCCATAACCATGAACTTCTAATTTTTATTCCCATGACTCCAAGGTTTTTTAGTGTTCTTCTTCACAATGTAGCTAGCAAAGCCAAGTTCTGTTTGAAATCCTTATGCTTTACTGGGTCTGGATACATTTGCCTGCAAAGAGGCTCGGGCCAATTGGATTGGCAAAATTTGGTTCAGTTCAGGGTAATTCAAAGAAGAGTTATTTAATACCTATGTGTGCCATGCTCTGTGTGGGGTCTGGGTGAACATGGTCACATTTTGGTCTTAAATGTGACATTGTGTGCTCTGGAGGAGTTTAAATCCAATCAGAATTGTTCTCTCTTAACCAACATATTCAGTGACTTTAGGCCAAAGATTTAACCTCCTTGGTCCTCAGGTTAGAAGAAATGACCCATAACATCCTGTGATTCCATGATGCCCAGTTCTAGCTCTCATGGAACCACTCTGCCCAGTATGGGAGGCATGCAGCCAAACCAGAACAGGGATTGCAGGAGGGCCTGATGGAAGGTAGGAAAGAGGAATCATGCACGTGGAAATCTTGTTGTTCACATCCATTGCTGACAGCATCAGGGTCAAAGGGGAACTTTGGAATTTGTGTTTGGCTATGATCAAATGGTTGCTTGGTACAAAGGCCCATTTCCTTGAAATGTATTCCTGTTCCCTTTTACCAGAGCTGTTTTTATTCTCCAGAAATATAAAAATGTCTCATCTTAATCCCTTAAACTTCACACCTTTAATAAGGAAAAGTTTGGCCAGAATTCTTTTATTATTCCTCATTTAAACAGGAGAAATAAGTGATAAATTGCTTTTCTTCCCAAGCCTGAGTGTGTTAGTTACAAATTCATGATATCTTTGTGGCTTGACAGGTCCTTGCTTTGTGACAGGTGTCAGGGATAGTAGTGATTCAAATTAATATTAAAGGACACTGGCTGAATGGCAGAGAAAATCTGCAAAATCTTCTCAGGCTTAGCCACTCTACATTGGACATTGAGTGCCTCTAAACTATGGACTGCTGTTAGAAAAATCCTAGGAGGATTTCCAGTCTGAATATGGCAAGAGGACAGCAGCAGAGGGTTGGCAGGCTTGACAAATGCAGATTCTTCATAGCCGAGGCACAGTGTGTCCCCATACTTGTTATATAAAGGTGCTGAATCTCAGTCAAATGGAGGTATAGACCACAGAGGAGCATGTCTGAGACATGTGTTGTTTTTCTGGTCCTTAATTATGCAGTTCTATGATATTTTCCAAATCTCACTTCAACATATAAAAGGACTATTTTGTGTCTATAAAATAACTCCCTAAAATAAATATGAAATATTAATTTATAACATTTTAAAAGAATTTTTTTATTTAAGGACTTCAAGAAATAAGTATTTAAGAATTAAAAAAATACATTTGGAATGCAACTGGATTGTTTTACCTAAGTTTGTGGATATATTTTAGGTTTATATAAAATTAATTTTTAATATGCTAGTCTCCTCTCCCTATCAAAACTTTTTTTAACATAGGTTAGAATTAAAACTGTAGTTTACTAAAACCAAATGCCACATCCAATTTATCTGATAAAAAAATCAGACATGCCACTCCCCTAGTTCCCCCCCTTCTTGAATCAAACAAGGCAACATTGTTCTTTTGCCTTATGGCTCTCTCAATGTTTGACCATGATGTTCATACGAGCCTCAGTGTGCTCCATTGTTCTTTCCTTGTAATCAGTGTGTAATATTGTTTTCCTGGTGCTGATTACTTTTTTATGCATCAGGGTATATGCTTTCCCATGTTTTCTTTCACCCCTGAATTCCTCACATTTGGCATTTCTTACCATTGTACTATTTTTATTGATCTCTTTAGGAAGTCTTATTTTCCATTGTTTATGACTGGAAAAAATAACAAAACCAAAGAACATTTCTATGGATCTCTGAAGTCTACCTGACTCTAAATGTGTATGATTTTTTTTTTCTGATACGGGAAAGTTTTCCTTTGTTTTGTTCCAGAATGACCTGTGATTTTATCTTACTAAGAAGAGACTTGGGAAGCAATTCATACATCGATAATTAATGCATGCAGATCAGTAATTATTCTTCACTTTATACTTTTTAAGATTAGACTGGTCAATCTGAGGAGAATTGAGTTACCCTAGGGTCCCAGAGCTACTCTGTGTGCATGAGGCTGGACCAGAATTCCAGTCTTACTCATCTTGTGGCCTGATCTCATCTCATTCTGTTAATGGTGCCTTACTTAGGAACAGGGATGTTTGCCTCATTGACCAATCTAGGACATATAGTCATTAAAATGGATTCAGAACAACTAGCCCTCAAGAGATGATGAAGAAAGAACTCTTTTAGCCTCAAAGGGCTACAGAAATATGAGTTATTATAATTATGAAAAAGTCTGTACAGAAATCCATTGTAGAATCCCGAAATTAGATTCATGAAAGGACAACTTGGAAGGAATTGCTGAGGCCATTAGAAGAAGGAACACCAATCCCACCTGAGGATGCCACTCCTCACAGCCAGCATTCTTCACTTGAACATCAATATTGTAAGCTCCACTGCTTCTCCCACTTATCCAATCCATTTTTTTATCATTCTAATTATTCAACATTTTCTTCATTTAAAACTTAAATATTAATCTTTGTGACTTCTACCACTGATCCACCTTCTGACCTTGGAGGCCAAGCAGAACATGATTAATCTCATATGTATTTCATGATAACCTATTAACTACTTAAAGGCAACTTTTATGCCCTGCTCCCCACCCAAGAGTTGACTTTTCCATCTGAAACATTCCTTCTTTCTTTCACCAGTCCAAAGATGGTATGAGAAACTAACAGCTGAACTCAATGTGCAAATTTGGGTCTACGTATGGTACGGCTAAATCATGTCTGGTTAATTAGGGGTAATCGGGCATTCATCTGTGGACAGATATGATGAAAGGTATGAACTTGGATGGGAAAAAATACTTTTATTTTTACCAACATCTAGGTGTTATTTATCCTTTTTCACAATTACTTAAAATCATTATTCTGAGAACTGATTGATAGGTTTTACTTTACTATTAACAGTGTCCATGCAAACCAAAAAATTAAGATCACCTCTACTGATTGATTCCCTGTCCTGGTCAATTCTTCTTGGGATCTTTTACATTTACACAGCGCAGAATTAGGAGTTTAGACAGACTCTCATTAGGAACATTATTCAATGGTCCTTGTAAAACAAGCATAATGAATTAAGTGACTAGCAAATACATGAATTTGAGAGTGCACATTTCTACCTTTCTAACTAGGGCAGCTATGTGGCACAGTGGATAAAAGCACTGGGCCTGGAGTCAGGAAGACACATCTTCATCACTTCAAATCTGGTCTCTGCCATGCACTAGCTGTGTGACCCTGGGCAAGTCACCTCACCCTGTTTGTTTCAGTTTCCTCAACTGCAAATGGGCTGGAGAAGAAATTTGCAAACCACTTGAGTATCTTTTCAAAGGAAATCTTAAATGTTGCTGAGTCACAAAGACTAGAACGTGATTGAAATAAATAAACCCCAAAGACAAACAATAGCATTCCTAATGACTTTTATACACTGAGAATCTATTTAGAACTTTCATCTCAAAGACACTGACTTATGGACTCATATGAATAGGATAGAAGAAGTTTATAAATCACTATTTTCTCTAAATTCCGTTTACGACATTTTGCAAAGCTTCCATGCTCTAACATTTCTAAACCTTCAATACAACAACAAAAACCAGAATGAACATGTAAACAGTAAGAAGCAAGATGGAAAGGAGAAAGGTGTGTCACACACGCACACACAGATTCACACACACATATGCAGGCATGCACACACACACACACACACAAACACATGCTGTTATCTTAGATAAATCACTTCAGCTCTAATTTCCCCACATTGACTATCAGCAGTTTTTCAGGGCAAGTGACCATTCATACTGGTGGAGGGATTTCTTCACTTGGAACTCCTGATCAGAATTTAAGCATGCATAGATCTGGTCAAAGAAGGATGCAAAAATGTCCATTTTTTCCTCTCCTTTCCTAACAGAACTCTGAATGCAGTGGGTGTTAACATGCTCACCTCATTCTAACACATACAAAGGTTCTTAAAATGTTCATGTCAATAACCACCTTCTTGTTGTGAGGAGCAAATGTGAACAAATTCAGTCCCTCTCTCCCATGTTTATTTGGTATTTAGAATGATAGAACTATGAATAAATCAAGTAAAAACACATTGATTATTCTGTTTAAATAAAGTGATCCCTAGCATTTTATCAAGGAGATTGCAATTCCCCATCAATACAATAGAATATCCATAAGGCTTGCTATCCCTTTCCCAAAATCATCATTTCTTTCCTCATTATGCCTCCGTATTTTTGGTTGTGCTGCAGTGAAAATATTGTTCCAGTTTCTCCCTGGTGCTCTCCCTGGTTATAAGTTTTATTTCGAACTCTTTTCTTGGATTTTATCTACTTTACATTTGCCTAAGTCTATACTGCTTAATCTTTTTCCTGCATCAAAGATAGTCTCTGTGGTTCTGATTTGGTGGATATAGGTAAGCAGTTTTCTCTCTTACCTCACCCTTTACTTTGCAATTTCATTTTCATTTAATCAGATTTTCAAAGCTATCAGTATATCCATTCTTACTGAGTTCTGTAAGGGGCAGTTCATTTCTGGCCAGGAGCCTGTTTCTTATACATACTTTAATCTGTGGACACATTGAAGTGAGAAGAAACAGAGAAAGTCAAATGCCCAGCCACTTAAAAATTAAAGAATCTCTCTGTTTGAAGAGTCTGATAAGAGATGTGCCTGACCACTGAGTGGCATTAGAGGAAGAGAGTCCAGAGATATGACATCCTTGGCTGGACACCCAAAAGGATTCATGGTGTACCATGACTTGTACCCACAAGCTTAGCAGGCAAAGAAGCACTGCCTGGATGTGACCTCCATTCTCCCAACTGCTATTTATTCTAGTCTCTTTGTGTAAAATTTTGCAACAAATTCAACCTTGTCTCAATTTCACAATAGTCACCTGCTCTGGTGAAATGGGATCACCCGGGATCTAGGGGCAAAGTGTGATTTTCTTCATCCCAAGCTCCATATCAGACTTCATCATCCCCAGTTGTATTGGAGGAAATGTGCCTGCCTCGTGACTTGGATGACTTGTTTCAAGAGAATCTTGTCTTCTCAGCAAAACCTCTCCCTCTCCCTGCCACAGCCTTAGAGGGTCCTCATTCCTCCAAAGTCCAATTTTCTTTTGAGAACTATAGGGGCAATTTGCAAGGGGAAACTTGAATTCCTCCTCCAAATAGTTAGAATGCCATAATGTGACAAATGAGAATTATGAAATTGGGAGCCTTTGAACTATATTTGTTCTTTATTTGTTTGTTTGTGTTGTTTTTATTCACCTGTTTGTTTACTTTTAGTTTACAATATTCAGTTCCAGAATCACATGAGTTTCAGATTTTTCTCCCCTTCCTCCCCACCCCCCACCCCTGCCATGGCAGCATACAATCATGTATATGATCTGCAAACTCTTTCACATTGTACAATAGTCTGGTTGTATAGGTGTTATAGCCAATGGAGTGAACAGTGAGAAAAGAGAAACAAAAGCCAAACATC
>CM053593.1:4310408-4410051 GCA_028646575.1 Pseudocheirus occidentalis | reverse complement strand
ATATATATATATATATAATATTATATATAAATCTTGAAACGTTGTCATTGCTCTTGCTATACTGTATAGAAACCATTGTACCTTAAATACTTGGAATGAATGTACCAATATCTCCCAGGGACTCTAAGATCCAAAACTCCAATCGTGGCCCCAGCCAAAGATAACATTAGCTTGAATAACCAACAACAGAAGTGACTTCCATAGGTCTGTAAAAGAACAGAGGATGAAAACTGGAATTATGGGTTAAAGTATCACCATACTGAGTTTCTGGAGATTCTGGTCAGTAGTATACAGAAGATTCTCGTGAGAAAACTAAGGTGGGGATAACCAATGGCACATCTTTTTGGAGAGCATTTTCTAGGGACACTTTACTATCAAGTGGCTTTTATGTTTTGTCTCTTATTTTTTTCCAACCAAATTTGAAAGCCTTATCAATTGCTTTATTCAAAATATGTATTCACTTTGATAATTTTTTTTAAGACAGTGACTGTTGTTACTTTTGTTTTCATTTTATTTTTTGTCTTTTCTCATGCCTAACTCAGGTCTGACATATGCCTGGCACTTAGTAAATAAACCCTGATTTCTGGAGGCATGGATATTATATTGAACCTTCCATGTGAGTGTGCAAACAAATCAAAGATATTTATTAAAAAAAAGTTTCATTTTCCACAATGAGAGTGTTTCTTTTATGTGATATGTTTAAACAACAACTGGGTATCATTAGCATAGAAAAGAAAAGTCTTATACAGGGGAGTATGAAAGCCAATTTATTTGAAAGATTTTTCTTGTATAAAATGGATTGGTTTTGTTCTTCTTGGCCTCAGAAAAGAGAAATAGGGACAACAGGGAGAAGTTGTAATGAGGCAAAAATTCAGATCTCACCAAGTCTGGAGAAGCAGTGGTTCCCTTTTTCTGCCCCAATGTCTAGATTCAAGCAAAGGCTGCATGTTCATGTGTCTTGAGTGTTTTAAGAGAAATTTACTTTGAGGTGAGGGCTGGATCTGATGGCATCTAAAGATTCTTTAAATCTGAGATTTTGTGGTTCTATGAAACACAACATACTTGCATTGTCTTTAGCAAAAGGAAATGCTTAATAAGTGATTTTATATCAATTAAACCTTTCAGAAAAGTCAGACCCCATAGGACAAAACTCCTGACAAATGAAGATTTTTTTTTTAATTTTCATATTTACCCCATGTAGTTCCTTCCCCTGGATAACAAAGCAGCCGTTCTCCAAATCATGAGAAATCCTTGGGAGTCACTAAGCTAAAACCTCATTTCTCGCTGTCTAAACTCATGATAAAAGTCTCTGAACTTAACAAGTCTGGCCCCTGTATGACAGCTCTAGTCCATCTCAAGGCTCATCTCAGCCAATAAAGTCATCACAAATTATTCAACCACTAAGCCTCATTGTGTCATGGAGCCAATAGATTGGTCAAATCTTTTCTTATAAAGGGACTCAATTTAATCTGAACATACATTTGTTAATTAAAAGTTAAAAGTCATCTTAAAGTAATACTGGGAAAGAGCCAAGTAAACACAACGAAAAAACATTGTAAGAGAAAACATTTCTAGCAAGTACATGAAATGGAGGAATCTGAACAGCAAAAGAAAATTGTAAATATGTTTTATTTGAAGAAATTCCTTTTACCTGATCATGAAGGAATACTACTGCAGAAAAAATCCTGTTGGAAGTTAAAAAGAGAAGCAGTCCATGGACTGGCCCAAAGTACCAGGTTAAATGGAGTAAATGTATCAGAGAAAAGGGTCATAATTATAACTTAACAGTAGATGGAGTTTTCTAGGGGCTGTTGATGATTTTGGTTTTTATCAGTGAAAAAGCACCTACTCTCCTGGGCCTTCTTTGTTACATTGCCCACTCATTTTAAACTTTCTCATCTTTAAGTATTGTGCCTTTCAGGAACACCAGTCTCCTTGATATTCCTGGAATGATTCTCCTTTCTCAGAATTCATGGTCTTGTAGGAGACTGAGTGCATGGCCACCTTTGACAGGAGGATCCTGCTGGTCTCTGCAGTGGATAGATTCTGCCCCATTCTGGATTTATCTCCTATTTGTTTATTTCATTTCTTTCTCCCATTTGAATGTTAGCTATTCAAGGGGCGGGATTACTTTCATTTCTCTTCCTATCCCTGACATTTAGCAAAGTTTATTGGAAAACACTAAGTACTTCATAGATGTTTGTCAATCAACTTTTTGATTGACAAAAATAAAAAGAGCTTTTTAAAGAAAATAATATCTCTTTAAATATTATTATATATTTTTAACTAATGACCAAACATTTATGGAGTTCCTACTACATGCCAGACATGTGCCAAGCACTGGGTATGCACAAAGAAGCAAAAGAGTGTCATCAGGGAACTTAGGATGTACCAGGGAGAGGCAACACACACAAAGTTACACAGAGCGAGTTCTGTACAGGATAAAATTTTAAATTATACTGAATAGAAAATGTCAGGCAATCGGAGAATATCATATTCAGTGTACACCCAAGTAAGAACAAGGATGTTTAACAAACAATTTAGCTTTAATATCAATTCTATGTAGTTTACATTTGATAGGAAGAAAGACATCAAAGCTCCTTTATTTTTTATTTACAAGGAAAAATCCAATAAGGAAATCTGATAACTAAAGTACTACCAATTTGAAGCATAAAAATGATTTATAAATATTTTTAATTTTCACAGCTTATAGTTCCATATTAAAAAGTAACTGTCAGAGTGAAAATATATACATTAAAAAGTAACATATTTGTAGAAAATTCAAATCAGGCAGATAGCATATCTACATGTAAGGATATATGGAATAAATATCATGTTTGGAGGGGAAAACACCAGCCAAAAGGTGAGGGGGATAATGACGAAGAGGAAGATTGCAGCCTGGCATTGGACAGCAAGGAGAATACCCTAAGAATGACCACAGCTTTGCAGATGGAGAATTTAAAGGGATTTTAAAAGTGAGCCTGATGAAATCCTCATGTTACAGAGAGGGAAGTTGAGACAAATGTAGGTAAGATTGGCCCAAGGCTGCACAAACAACATCCCAGGGAAGATTCCAACTGAAGTCACTGGATTCCATAGGCTGTGCTCCTTCTACTGCTTTTATAAAAAGGGACCTAGATCCACTGGTGCTTGAACCCCAAACCCTTTTGCAAAAAAAGAGATGTGATGACCAATTTTCTAGAGTTTTCTAGAGATGAAGCATGTAGTGAGTTTTCAAGCAAAGGTTTGCTGACACATTGGAAATTCTACTTCAGCTACTAGTTAGACTAGATGGTTTTAAATGTGCCATGTCAAAGTGTCTGAAGAGGAAGGAGAGAAATGAGAGAGGGAGAAGGGGGGGAGGATGGAGGAAAGAAAGGAGGAAAGAAAGAAGGAAGGAAGGAAGGAAGGAAGGAAGGAAGGAAGGAAGGAAGGAAGGAAGGAAGGGAGGGAGGATGGATAGAAGGGAGGAAGGGAGGGAGGGAGGGAAGAAGAAAAATTGTAAAGAGGGTGAGGAGAGAACCTGTGATGGGTACAGAAACAAAAATCACTTTATGCACAGGACAAAAAGAAAAAATAAATAAAACAATTTGGAAATTTGAAAGGAATTTGTCCATCTCAGCCTCACACCACTTAAGTTTTGGTCTGAAGAAGCAGTGCTTTGTTAAGGGGCAGTGAATTGACTTTAGAATCAGAAGGCTAGGGATCAAAGACTTGTTCTCTCACTTACTACCAGGGTGCTGTCGGGTAAGTCATTTAATCTTTCTGGGTCTCTTCTATAACATGAGGTGTTTGGACTAAAGTATTGAGTGTGGCCTGACTGCTCCAGCAGTTTGGTCACAATCCCATCTTCTCCCTAGCCACTGAGACGTTGCTGGGGATTCTCGCTTTCAGCCTGCTTGGCATTAGATGCAGCAGCCCTTGTGTCTTACTTATCTGAATGAAAATTCTTCTCTTCATCTTCATGCCCCCAAACTCCCTAATTCTACCCCACACATCTCCTTAACTCCCTGAAGGACGAAGGTGTCCAGTAAAACCCCTGACTCCACTCAGTCACACTTTGTAGACCAGTTAAGACAAAGAGCCTATGCAGGGCACACCCAGGGAGAACAGTCAGTCCAAGAGGCAGCTAGGTGGCTCAGTGGATAGAGTGCCAGACCTGGAGTCAAGAAGACTACTTTTCTGAATTCAAATCCAGCCTCAGACACTCTCTAATTGTGTGATTCTGGAACAGTCATTTAAATATGTTTGCCTTCATTTCATCATCTATAAAATGAGCTGGAGAAATGGCAAGCCATTCCAGTAACTTTGCCAAATTTCTCCCTCTCCAACTCCTCAAAATGGGGTCATGAAGAGTCAGATAAAACTGAAAAAGTCATTTGAGTAACAGAAGTCAGTAAAAGGGGAGAACTGGGTAGAATGTGATAGCTCTCTAATTCTCTATAACACTGACAAAGATCATCATTATTATCATCATCATCATCATGACAACATATTTACCCAGTGACATGTGAAGAGTCATTTACATATGTTAACTTAAGTAATTGAACCTCACTACAACCCTGCATTCTGGGTACCACAGATGTGGAGACTGAGGCTCAGAGAAGTTAAGCTCTTTATCTACTATCACATGGACATTAATTTTCAAGTAACTAATTTTAAGGCCAACACCCTCTCAGCTACTTCACACAATCTCACTACAAAAGAGCGCCATAAAATTATAGCTACTCAGCAATGAACTAATTGCTTTAAATTTTGTGAGGTCATAGTACAAGATAAAAAATCAATTTATTGGGTAAAACATAAGCATGATTTGATTTTATTTACCTTATCATAATTATATTAATAAGTGGTCCTGTCCTTGAAATTGAACAATTTTACACCACCATTCAGAATTTATCTGGAAACTCAGTGGTCTTTCAGTAATTCCTAAAGTACTCCTAAATAATAAGTAACTTAACCCCCTCCCTCCAAAAAAAAAAAGAAACAGCTACAGGAACCATGTACAAATAATATTAAAATAGCCTAATCCAAAGCAGAATCCTTAGCCATGATGGACAATTTCTAAGAATTAGATTGCTATTTTTCTTCTCTGATCTCAAACTGTTCAGTTAATAAATGTTATGAACACGTATAAATCTATCTCAAATGTCCCTCAGTGACAGGTCCAGATTTTACCTTATAGATTGCATCCTTTCAATCCATCCATCCTTAGTTCTCTAACTTGCTGCCTTCTTCCTTTGTTAGGGCTATCCTCCAGTATCTCTAAGTCTAAATCATCTACTTACTTAATGAATCCTTTAGCGTTTGTCAAGAGTTCAGTTCAGCTGTGTGCTGAAGGACAAGTCAGTTTGAGCCTACAACACTAACTTGTTAGAATAGCCTTTTCATTTGTATCTGTTGTTGACCTGAATGATGGCTTTGGGCAAAGCAGAGAACACCAGGCATTCTCAAGAACAACTCCTCACGGCTGGCCCAACATTGGACTCAGCTTGTTTGGTCCCCAAGTTTTCTTCATTCTTTTAAATTAACCTTTCATGGAAATGAGCACAATGCAAGTAATCACTGAATGTATTAAATTAGGTATTGTGACGGCATATATGGTAAAGAAATTATATACATCTCTGTCAATTGGGCAGTGGGGAAATAATGGTCATTATATCCTATTGTTACACTATTTTTCAGTGATGCCCCTAAAATGTGGTGCCCAGCTCTGAACATCATACCAGAGATATTACCTGATCAGTACTGAGTACATTGTGACTCATTTCTGACATCTGGGCATTACCCTTCTATTAAAACAACCAAAAAGTAGGCTAATGTGAACAGTACCTTCATCACATTGTTTGGTCACATGAATGTTTATGATTGTTTTTCTGTATCTAAATGCAAGGTTTTATATGGATCCTGCTTACCAAGAATTATTTAGTATTACTTAATTTTTTTTTCATTTTGCTCTTTGCATCTCTAGAACCTTGTGCAGTGTGTAACATGTAGTAGGACCTTAATAAATATATTTTTCATGTGGAAAGACTTACAGGAACAGATGCTGAATGAAGAGAACATTATACACAGTAAAAATAACATTGTGTGATGGCTAAGTTTGTTAGACTTAACTCTTCTTGGCAAGGCAAGGGTCTCAGATAACTCTGAAAGCTCATGATGGAAAACACTTCACATCCAGAAAAAGAGATATAGAGTCTGAATGCAGATGGAAGCGCACTATTTGCTCTCTTTTCTGTTTGTTTTTCCTTCTTTTTTATGGTTCCTCTCATTGCTTCTAATTCTCTATAATAAGACTAATGTGAAAGCGTGTTTAATATGAATATATATATATATGCCATCACTATATCTATCTATATCTATATCTATCTATCTATCTATCTATCTATCTATCTATCTATCTGTCTATCTATCTATATCAGATTGCATTCCATCTTGGGAAGCGGGGAGGGGGGGAACTCAGAACTCAAAATGTTATGGAAGTGAATGTTGTAAACTAAAGATAAATTAATTACTTAATAAAAATAAACATTTTCAACTGAGTTTCATTTTGGTTATTTAGTCCCAGCACTATAGCATATTCATGTAATTTAGAGCCTTGATTCAAAACTGTCGGGTATTAGCTGTCTCTCATGGCTTTGGTCCTCAAAAGTCCTGGAATCCAGCTCAGTAGGGCTATAGGGGCTGTTTGCTTTTAACATTTTCCCTTTTTAAAAAATCATATAAATCCATTGTTCTGGTTCCCTGACTACAACTTGTACTCAGGCCTTAATCATTAGAAGGAAACCCTATATATTTTTTAATCCAGGATCGTTGGGTTTAGTTTTTTTTTTAATTCATCATGATATTTATATTAAATCTAAGTATATCCCTTAAGATATAATAACAATAATAATAATAATAATAATAATAATAAATATCATTTATATAGTACTACATGCCATGCATTGGGCTTTACAAACATTGCCTCACTTCCTCTTGGCAACAAACCTAGGATTTATTATTATTATTATTATTATCCTATTTATTATGCTCATTTTACAGATGCAGAAACCGAGGTCCACATAAGTAAAGCAACTTGCCCAGGATTACACAACTAGTAGGTGGATAAGGCTGGATTTCCCCTCAGGTCCTCTTGAATCAAGTCTCAGTGGTCTATCCACTACACAGACTAGTTTCCTCCCAGTTACCAATATCCAATCTCCATAGGGCACATTAAACAAACACTTCTTCAGAGAATCACAAAAATCTAAGACTTGGAAGGTTTTGCAGTAGCCAGCTAGTATAAGGCTCCTCAGTCTACTTGACACTTGACCATCTTGCAAGCACCAAATGAGGAGAAGACCACCACCTTCACATTTCATACTGGAAGAGTTTTTGATGGTTTGAAATTTTTTCTCATATCCAATTACAATCTTCCTTTCTTCCATTTTTACCCATGATTCCTTATTCTATCTTCTGATGCCTCTTCCCTTTCCCATAAAACTCCCTTTCAAATAATTGACTGGAGCTATCATAGTTTCCCCCAGCCCCCATCTTCTCATCTCTGATAACCATTCCTAGTTCCTTCCATTCATGTTTGTAGGGAATCACTTCAATGCAACCCCTCCTCTTCATTTCCTTCCAAAATATGTTACTCACTTCACCAAGGTTTTTAAAATTTTCCTGAAGTGATGTCAAACTCTCCACTCCATAGATTTATACTGATCAAGTTTCTCTTCTGACCTGTAGTTCTAACACAGAATTATACCTGTCACTTCCCAGTGCTCAAGAATCTGTTCCAAATTTAGTGAACTTTAACAAATGTCAGTTAAAGGTTCACTGACAAATTAGATGTTAGCAGAGAGACAAATGAAAGATTGAAAAGACCTTAGCCAGAATCGAGGGGCAGGAGATCTTTCTGGAAATCTGCCTGTTTGAAAATAATAGGAAAAAAAAAGAAAATTGATATAGGGTTAGTAAAATCAGTCTTAACAGAATTCCCAATTTGGATTTCCTTATAACTAAAGATAAACCTAAGTCACTTTTATTTTGATAGATAGGTCCTTACACATATTTGGTGATTTTTTTTGTTTTGTTTTGTTTCTTGGATTGTTTAATACCATGTGGATGATTCTCCTCCGTTTATCATGATATGAAGGAGAAGGAGGCCACTGTCATCCTACTACTCTGGGAAGGGATAATGCAGTGACCACTCAAAGGTCACTGACCAAATAGTTCACATTCAACCAATTCATTGAAAAAAATAAATGAGGATTCCCACTACCCATAGTTGCTTTGGTGAACCATCAAGTTCTTTTCACCTGTGAGAAGTTAGCTCAACTAGTCCACGCATGGACTGTCTGTTTATTAGAGAATTTCATCCCTGAATGAATCAGTTTCCCTCCCTCATGCACAGGTGGAAATTTTTTTGCTGGTAAATAATCTGGATGATGCTTGCCCCAAATCACAGGAGGATGAGGCTAATAGGTGGTTGGATCCATGTAAATCCATCACCTCAACCATAAAGAATGTGCGCTTTTGCCCGACTGTGAGGTCAAAGCTATATTGTTGCCAAAGACAACACCACACCTGAAGTCCCTTGACAGCATTTAATTAGAAGACAAAATAGGCTTTTTGAATACACAGTATTCTGATGTCCCAGAGATTCCTCTTTTAAGTAAGATATTGACACAGTCCTGGGAACACACTGAGCTATATTTTTAATTTTCAACACTCTTCTTTGGACAGTGAAACTCTGTGTTTACTCATCCTTGTAAGAGATAACTTTGGCAGTGTCATTTAAGATACAGCAGAACATAACCTTGGAATGATTAGCTTTGATAAGTATGGTACTTCTCTCTCACACATTATCCCTGGTTTGGTGGTCAGGAAAAGAACCAACAGGAAAAGTGAATGAAAGTTAACTGGATCATGAGCAAAAGATTTCATCTCAGGTTCTCTTTTGTCCTGCCCTGCTATGCAGCATTCAAGTCTACCTGGGGGCAGAGTGCACTAGCAAGAGCCCAGTGAAATGATTCCCAAACTATCCTTATTTCAGTGCCTTCTCTCTATCAATTATCTCCAATTTATCATGTATGGAGCTTGCTTTGTATGAATTTGTTTGACATAATCATATCTTCATGAAGGAAGATTCATCTGGCAGGGGTGTGAAGCATGAATCTTAAATATCTTGGTAGTGTGGCATAATGGGGTACTGGGTTTGGAATCAAGGAGAGCTGCATTCAATTCCCTACTTGAACATTTACTAACAGTATAACTCTGGGCAAATCAGAGCATCTGTGCCTCGGTTTCCTCTCCTGTAAAATGGTTAGTCTCTCTAGGTCATTCCAAATCTGAGTCTGTAATTTAACAACCTTACATTCTGCTCATAGTAGCTAGAGCACTGTTTTTCAGGCACAGTGACAACATTCAGTAATTAGTTGTTGGATGAACAAAAGATCGAATGAATGATTTAATCTGTACCTTTATTATACCTATATTATAAATGTGAATACACACTAAGTTTT
Organism: Pseudocheirus occidentalis; assembly: GCA_028646575.1. NCBI lineage: Eukaryota > Metazoa > Chordata > Mammalia > Diprotodontia > Pseudocheiridae > Pseudocheirus > Pseudocheirus occidentalis. The sequence continues at coordinate 4,400,539 of CM053593.1, read as the reverse complement.
ATGACATTTAACAACTCAGCACCACTTTTACGAGTGAACAAGGAAACAAATTGCTTTTTAAAATGCCTAAACTTGTATCTATAAATCCTCCAAAGTTTTATTCTTATTCACAGTAAGCAACAACCACAGTCTAGGCATTTGTTTACAGCTGTATAAACGATCCATCATCGTAAGTGTCCAGATTCATACCGCTCCCATGGCGCTAATCACATCCAACTTGGAAGTAGTTATGGTATTTACTTCCTATGGTATGGAGGGACATAAAGAAGGACGAAAGGATAACAGAAGAATTATGAATGTCCTCTGCTTCAGGCTGGGCTGGGCTGGCAGAGGAGACTTCTTTTAGGTCCTCTCCCACAAAGTCAAAGCCCAAAGGACAGAAAAATATCAATGTATTCTGCCACGAGGGGAGCAGTGGATGGAGATTAAGAAGTGATTTTCTTTGAGCCCTGCTCCTTCTTACTGAGATGACAGAAATATACCAGTAAGCAGTTGTGAGGATTCAGGTCCTCACAGCCATTTAAAGCTGTCCTTCTGCCCTTCCCGGCATCTACTGGGATTTCATCTATAGATGCCTTACAGAAGGGCAAGTTCCTAAGCCAAGAACAAGCAGAAAAACCTTGGTGTTTAAATGTTGGCTTCTCCGGAGCCGAAGCTCCCATCCAAGATGCTTCAGAAGTTTGAACAAAACTGATTATTGCTCCCATTCTTTCCCATCTGTCATATTAAACTATTCTCTATTTCGTTTTTTTGAACAAGAACATTATTTTAATTAACACCTATCAGATGCTAACAATATGCTAGCAATATAAGCATACAAAAAAGTATTATATAAGCACATTTTTGTCTACACGTAGATTTTAATGCTTCAGCTCTCCACTTTGCAAATAGCTCCTTAAAAAAAAATCAATGCATTTCTAACAATTGGGACAAAGCAGTAATGGTCTCTCATTAATTCTGGGAGAGGGAAAAAAGCACAGAAAATGTCACCCGTGCATAATAAAAGCCCTGAATGCTTTCAAAAAAGAGAAAGTAGCCTAGCTCGCCACTGGCAAGTTGGCTGACAGAACTGTGTGGGGAGCAAGCATTTTTTTACATGGAAACCTTAATAATATGAGTGCAACATTTTAGCTGCATGCTGAAGGGATCTTGGCTCACACAATCAATCTTAGAGCAAAGCTGCCTTAACAATAATGTTTGTATTTCTGGGTGTTTGTGTGCGCCTGTGTATTTGTGTGTGTATGTGTGTGTGTGTGTGTGTGCGTGTGTGAAAGTGTTTGTATATTTCTCTGTGTATTTTATGTATGTGAGGGTGTAAATGCAATGTGTGTGTGTGTGTGTGTGTGTGTGTGTGTGTGTGTGAGTGTAGGCTGGCAAATGGAAAGAAGGCTAGTTTTGAAATCCTAGGATTTGAGTCCAATCTCCCTTCTAACACTTAACTCATTACCATGTGACCTGGGTAAGCTAATTAAACTCTTTGGACTTCAGTTTGGATAGTTGTAAAATAAGGGTGTTGGACCACATGGCCTCTAAGAACCCTTCTAGCGCTACATCCAAGGTCCTATTAAAACAAGACTATGTTGATGTAACTCACCTATTACCCTAGAATAGATTCCTTGAATATAATTACTAAAGTGTTCATTATTTAAACCAAGTGGTTCCTTATTCTCTTATGATAAAAATAAGAACTTTGCAATAAGTAGTATAATGGGTTAAATGTAACAATTTAAAATATACTAGATATCTTCTAGGGCAGCTAGGGGAAGCAGTGGATAGCTTGCCTGATGTAGAGTTAGGAAGAGTCATCTTTGTGAGCTCAAATCTGGCCTCAGACACTTACTCGGTATGTCACACTGGCAAGTAACTTAATCCTGTTTGCCTCAGTTTCCTCATCTATAAAATGAACTAGAGGAAGAAATAGCAAACCACTCCACTATCTTGGCCAAGAACACCCCAAATGGCTTCACAAAGAGTCAGCCATGACTGGAAATGACTGAACAACAACAAGCATTTATTAATTGCTCACTATTTGCAAAGTGTTGTGTTAAACACTAAAGATTCTAGGCTAAATATGAACAGTTCCTAGACTAAAAGAGTTGAGTTCTGTTGAGGAAATGGCACACACAAAGATGTTAATGAATATGGCCAAACATGGTTATTTGGGGGATGAAGGCATTAACAGTTGGGGGAGCAGGAAAGACTTTACAAGTTGAAGTCCAGGCTGAACTTGAAAGGAAATCAGGAATGCAAAGCAACATAGATGAGGAAGAAATTTAGTCTAGGCATGGAGCAAATGCCTGAGCAAAGACCCATAGAATGGATACACAAGGACCCAGGGGACAGTGGAAAAGCAAGAGGAAGAAGAGTGAAGGTTTTAGGGCATCCTCTTCACCAGAAGGAAAAAAGCTGCCTTTATCTTCTTCAATGAGAGTGACCCAAGTTAATAATTCTGTTGTGATGAGACTACCAAACACCAGTAATGTATCAAGCTCTAATGGGCTCAGGGCCATTAGGCACTCTTTTTTAAGGAAAACCATGCCTTGCAGTAATGGACCTCAATATGCTACTTGTCTATAAGCAAACTCATGACTACATGTGCACTTTCTGAACATTATATGTTAATTGAAACTTAAATGCTGGTTCTCTCACTGAAAATAGAAAGCAAATGATAAAAAAGGCATAGTACAGAAAGATAGTAGGTAGTAAAACAATGGAATTTTGCCACTGGAGAGGAGCCTGAAGCCATCTTTTCAAACCCATTCCTAACAGCATGGACCTCCTTAACATCATCCCTTCCCAGATAATCATCCAACTATTGTGAAAGACTTCCATAATAGAAAGCTTGTTACCTTCTGAGGAAGCCATTCAATTTCTGGACTGTTCTCAAGCTTAGGAAGACCTTCTCCATTACCCATCACATTAAGCAAGGTCCTTAACACCCATCTTTTTTTTTCCTTGGTTCTCCCTTGTTTGGTCAAGCAAACAAATTCAATTTGGATTCTATGTGGCAGATCTGGAGATATTTGGAAATTATGGTTGTAGTGCCCCTAGGGCTGCTATACTACTACTTTCTCCTTCTCCTCCTTCTCCTTCTCTTTCTCCTTCTCCTTCTCCTTCTTCTTCTTCTCCTTCTTCTCCTCCTTCTCCTCCTTCTCTGTCTTCTTCTTCTTCTTCTTCTTCTTCTTCTTCTTCTTCTTCTTCTTCTTCTTCTTCTTCCTCCTCCTCCTCCTCCTCCTCCTTCTTCCCTTACCCCCCTCCTCGTCCACCCCCTCCAGCTCTTTCTTCACATCACCATTCTCTTCAGCAAGTACTCATGAAGCAAAGTGCTGAGAGCCTTCTCACCATCTAGCTGGTCTCTTCCTACATACTCCAATTTGTCAATGTCCTAGAGTGCCCAACACCCCAGATGTGTTCTGAACAGGGTGGAATGGAGTCAGGCTGTTGCTCCTGACACTCTAATCCTATTAATTCAGTCTAAGATTTCATTAACGTTTTTGGCTGCTGAATCCCACTAATGACTCATATTGAGCTTGCAAGCCACTAAAACCTCCTGGTCTTTTTCATATAAATTGCTGTCAAGTCATGTCTCTTCTCTTCTCTACTGGGTACAGTTGACTTTTTTGAACCATGGGTCAAGGCTTTACATTTATCCGTTCTCCACTTAAGATATGAAATCTGAAGAAATTGATGAGCTTAACATTCCCCGAGGATGCTGTTTTTAGCCCTCAGAAGTTAAGCTAAGTAATTTTCTTCGTTTTAATGCAGTGTAATTTATTGTGATATTAGCAGTGTTCATGACCCTAAGAGGAATTTGTTCACACAGGCTCTGAAGAGCTCATGGCCAATCTTCTCCTTGTCAGTTTCCATTTTATCGTTCACATAATTTCCAAGGTCTTTTATTCTGACTGAAGTTATAAATCCTGATTTGGGGGCTTCCATGTTCTACCAAAGTGGTGGTACTTAAAATGAGATGTGGGGACCCCTGTGGATCTCTTAGATCCCTGCATGGATTCTGTGAAATTGGAACTCTTTTCCTGAAAATGCTAAGAAATTTTCATTTCTCATAAAGCAAATATCAATTCATATAAGCCAGATAAACAAACGTTCTTTGGGAGTGTCTAAATATTTTTAGGCATGTAAAGAATACCAAAAGGGTTGAGAACTAGATAATGAAAAGAATATAAATAATATGGCCTCTTATACAACACAGTGAATTTCTAAAGCAAATTCTCCATAAGGAAGGAAAGAGGAGCATCACCTTTGTTCTAAATATAAAGGAACAGAGGCCCAGGAGGTGGAAGGGTCTTTATGAAAGAGGCCAAGGCAAGAAGATGGCAGATGTGGAACTTCGTTCCCAGCTTCCAATTCCATCACTACAGCAAACATCCAGTGTCAAAATGCCAGTTCTGACTGCTGCTCTGCTACTCAGCTATGACTAGATTTGTCTTGGGCGTTGAATGTTGAAGTGACCTGTCCCATGACCAGTATTTGACAGAGTAAGGACTTCAATTCATGTCCTCCTGCCTTGAAAGTCAGCTAGCTCTGCCCTGGGCAAGAATGTGTCTTCCTCATCAGTCAAAATTGAACAAAAGTGTATGCCCTGTCTATATTCCAAGGCCGATGTGATCATGAAATGAAATAATATATCTGACCCTGTTCAGAGAACTACAAAGGGAAATATAAATACCTATTATGGTGACGATTAAGGGATCAAAGCATAAAATACCATCTTAAAGAAAAAAGGAAATTTGGAGAACATCTAACCCAAACTCTGCATTTTGCAAATGATGCTATTTCTGAGAGCCAAAGGGCAAGAGAAGAGGATGGACAGAAACCAGGCTCTGAGAGCCACCAGGCTGATACCAGCAGGAGAAGAAAACATTTCTAATTTTCCTTTCTCTTCCTCGTTTCCTTCTTTCCTTCCTTCCTTCCTTCCTTCCTTCCTTCCTTCCTTCCTTCCTTCCTTCCTTCCTTCCTTCCTTCCTTCCTTCCTTTCTTCCTTTCTTCTTTCTTTCTTTGTTTCTTTGTTTCTTTCTTTCTTTGTTTCTTTCTTTCTTTCTTTCTCTCTTTCTCTCTTTCTTTCTTTCTTTCTTTCTCTCTCTCTCTTTCTTTCTTTCTCTTTCTTTCTTTCTTTCTCTCTTTCTTTCTTTCTCTCTCTCTCTTTCTTTCTCTTTCTTTCTTTCTTTCTTTCTTTCTTTCTTTCTCTCTCTCTCTTTCTTTCTTTCTTTCTTTCTTTCTTTCTTTCTTTCTTTCTTTCTTTCTTTCTTTCTTTCTTTCTTTCTTTCTTTCTCTCTTTCTTTCTTTCTTTCACCAAAGCTCAGCCTCATTTTCCCAATCTGTGAAATGGAGATAAGAATACCATGTAGACCACAGAGCTGTTTGAAGACTCAAATGAGATTCTCTATAGTGGTTTGTCAACCCTATGGACCATATAAATCGATAGAACTCTCCAGCCTGCCTCACCACTACTTCCCTAAGCTCAGTTTATTTCCATGTCTTTTTGATTTGACTTCTATGACACCTTTCATATTGACTTCTTTCCCTCTCTCCAATTAGCCATCACCCCATTTTGGCTTCCCATCACTTATTGCTGGGGCCATTGCCATGGGCTGCTAAGTGAACTGACCCTGGAGTATATGTAATGGGGGTGTTCGGAAGCTAGAAGGGCATCAGATGTTGCCTATTCCAGGCCTCATTTTACAGGTGAACACACCTGGGTTCAAGGAAGTCAGGAGATGTAGGATTGTAGGACCAGAGATTTAGATGCAGCATGAACCTTTCAGGCCACTGAGTTCTGCCACCCCACTTTTACAGGTGAATAAACCAAGGCACAGAGTTGTTAAGAAACCTGTCGAGGGTCACACAGTCAATGTAGACATGAGGACAGATTTGAACTCAGATTAATTGACTGCAAGTCCAGCTCCTCATCCTCTGTTGTCTATACCATAGTTCTAACTTTCCCAAGATCATATAGGTAGGAAATATCAGAAGTCATATTTGAACCCAAGTTGTTTGACTCCACAGTCAGCATTCTTTCTACTTCCCCACATCTTCCTGCTCCAATCTATCCTACAGAAGATTCATCTTAAAGCACAGACTTGCATGTCCCTCTGCTACCCTACAATTTTCATGGAGTCCTTATTGCCTTTTGACTATAATAGTAGGGTGGCATGTAGAATCCTTCACTATTTGGTTGAAATCTAACTTTCCAGATTTATTTCACATTGCTGCTTTTAAACTTTATTTTAAAAGCAAAGTGGCCTATTTGCTGCCTTCCAGAGTTAGTATTCTACCCCTCTTATCCATGTGCTTTTAGCAAAGTTGCTCCCCTCATCACTGAAATAGACTCCCTCCTAACCTCTACCTCCTAGAGCCTTCTTTAAGTGGAAATTAAAAGGGGATACATGCTCTAATCACCTTAGGCATCAGTCCTCTGTTCTTATTAGAATTAGCTTATGTTTACATGTTAAATTTACTGGCTACCCTTTCTTCCCATTATTAGCACCTTGAGAGAAACCACTTCTACATTTTTATCTCTGCATCCCCTGGCACCTAGTACAATGTCTAGTATATGTTAGGAATTTAATAAATGCTTATGGTTTGATTGATTTGCTTTCTATATATTTTTCATTTTGTTAACTACATAATGATTGTTCTCCCCATTAGAATGTAAGATATTTGAGGGTGGGGCAGATTTATTTTTTTTCTATACCCCAAGTGCCAACTACAATGCTTCACACATAATCAATACTCTCTGAATATTAGTCATGTGCAACCTAATGCCATAGCTACAAAACTCTTAGGATGTCCCCAAATGCTAGATAAGGTAGTTTCCCTTGGAAGTTCTAATTAAAACTTGTGCAACAAATACTTCACAGCCAGAAGTTCTGAATTTCCGAAGAACACACATTAACAATTCTTGGTTCTAACTCTGTAACACAACTCAAGATTCAGGGCACTTACAGACAGAGTTGAGAACTTAACTTAGCAATGAAAGTTGACCTGTAAGTGGTATGATCATGCCTAGAGCACTCACTGGCCATGAAATCAGGAAGGTTCTTCTCTAGTTCAAATATGGCATCAGACACTGATGTGGTCCTGGACACACTTAACATCTTAACCTCTGTCTGCCATTTTTTTCTCATTCTCATAGTGGTAATTCCACTATGCGTCTCATTGCTGTTGTGCTGAAGAAATGAGATCATCTATATAAAAAGTGACTTTGCAATATGACAAAGGTCTCCCATCTCAATGACTACCAGCAGAAGGAAATTAAATGCACTTTGGGGAGTAGGATAATCTAATAAGATTTCAAAGGAAGCAGACAAAAGTACTCCATCCACTTCAAGTGAGTATACCAATTCACTTCTTAGAAACACATTCCCCAGAAAGATGAGCAGATATCAGTGGAAGAGACAAATCCACAACTTCCAGCGTCTCTATTGGCAATGACAAATTTCAAAATTAGGACTAAATTATTTTGGAAAGTATCATTAAAATACTACCTAATTCCTAGCAAACAGTAGGTGTTTAATAAATGCTTGTTGTTGATTTATTGAATAAAAATTCCTGCCCTACTAATTCTTTTTGGCATGGAGGTGCCCAAGTAGATTATCTGGTCAATAGAACACAGGTTCTGGCAAGATGTTAACTGAGGGCCTGGCGGTGGATGACAGATCTGTGGTCTGAGTACCAGCCAAAGGAAACTAAGAGAAACTCATCTACAGGCTGGCCAGAGGGCAGGATACCCTTCAGTCTTACTTCAAATGAGAGTAGGAAGAAAATGTAGCCATGACAAAGAGGAAGATTTAGGTTTACTGGAATGGAAATGTTCCTGCCAATTAGAGCTCTTCAAGTTCGGAATGGAGGGCCTTGGAAGGTAGTGGGCACGCCTCCTGGGAAATCTCCAAGGAAGAGCTCAATGATTACTTTTAAGGATGATCTAGAAGTGATTGAAGCATCTTAGCTACAGAGGTGGAAAGGGCATCCGTGGTCTCCTGACCCAACTCTCATTTTACTGATGAGGAAACTGAGACTGAGGGAGGTTAGGAGACTTCACTAAGGTTATCCAAGTAGGAAGATCAGTGATGGATTTGAACCCGAGTCCTTGATATCAAGAATACTAAACTTTCCACTGTATTGTGTTGTCCAGATATAGGTTGCCTAGATCTCCTTTTGGGTTCTGGGAGTCTGCCTCTGCTTCTATAGAGGAGTTATGTAGTACATCCATAGAAAGAATAGCTACCAGATCAAAATCCAGGATCATTGATGCATTAAAGGAGTTAAGCTATACGGTGATGTAGGCCTTGAATATATCATCTCTTGAAGTTCACACCTAATCATCACTTATTCTGGCACACACTCCTACTAGGTTCTCTCCAGATCTGTATAAATTACTTCAAGGATCACTATGATACCTACTCTTTGCTTTCTAAATCTTGGAACAACGACTAGCCAAGAGCAATAAAATGCTGACCCACTTAAGCAATTGAAACACCATCTTACTATATACATAGACTGGCATTATTCGAATGGATTTGCCCTGACAATACTATTTGGAGTGTTATATAATAAAAGCCAAAGTCCTTCTCTGATACATTACTGTATTGTGGGGGTGACCCTGGGGTCTGGAAAGACCATTTATTTAAAGTCACCACCGCTATGTCCTCCCAAGATAAGTGTGAGCTCGATAAGGGGCTGGATCTCTGCTGTCCAGGTACAGTCCAATAGAAGTTTAGGAAGGGTCATCTCTAGGCCTCAAGGCTATTAATCAATAAGCCATGTCAATGTTAAGGATTATCTACCAAATCATAATTCCTAATGGGATTCCAATCTGCATCAGTGAAGGGATTCCATTCACAAATAAAATCAAAAAGAACTTGAAGTACATTTAATTACACACATATACACATACATATAAATTAATATATATATATACATAGAACCATATATTCATGAATATGTACAAATTTATGTATATATGTAACACATATGCCTATGTCGATACGTGTGCATAAACAGAGGACTATATAAGTTCATCTGCATAAACAAATGTGTGTGTGCATACATATACTGCATATTCCTATTCATAATTATGTAATGTACATCTCTATCTGTATATGTGTACATATGATATCTATGTGACTGCTTTGTGAATATGTACATTGTATGCATGCACAAGCACATGGACCCTTGACAATATATTTACATGAATGTACACATATGTTTATTATATGACATGCATATGCATATATAAATGCTTGTGTGTCTAGACATTCATTGTTCAGTTTTTTCAGTCATGTGAAACTCTCTGTGATGCCCTTTGGGGCTTTTTTTGGGCACAGATACTATAGTGGTTTTGCCATTTCCTTCTCCAGCTTATTTTACAGATGCAGAAACTGAAGCAAACAGGGTTAAGTGACTTGCCCAAAGTCACTCAGCAAGTAAGTAACTGAGGTCATATTTGAACTCTGGTCTTCTTGACTCCCAGAACAATGTTCTATGCACTAGGGCACCACCTAGCTGCCTATGTATCTACACAGGCACATGCACATGTACTTATGCTAGGTGATGTGATGGATCTCACATATAGGAGTAATTACCTAAATGTACAAGGCACACATAGATTGCATATATGTATCACATATCACACACATATGCACATACACACATAATGAGACTATGCATATATGTCTATATGCGCACATTATATAATTTTCAAGTTTGCATGGCACTGTTCTACACTTATTTGTGTGATTTACATAATAATATGACACAGGCTGGGACTAGCCTGGTAATGTCATGGACTTGGGACCCCCTGTTAACCTGCCCTGGGTCTCACTGAAGCCTGAACCCTTCTCTGTACATTAGAGCCTAGAACCTGTGAGCAGCCAACCTGGGGGAGTCTGTGGGCCCTTGTCAGAAGAACAGACTCAATGCATGACATAGAATGCCCTGGATTACAAAGGAAACCAAATCTATCACCATGCAGTTACTGCATTTTTAGGTTTAGGAGTCTCTGTTTAAAGGAGCTGCTGGACATCTGGAGGGGCTCAGGGACTTGCCCACGCCTGAGTCCTAGCTTCCCTGTTTCCCAGGGTGGCTGGCCATCTTCTAGGCCCTGCTGCTTCTTCGGTTTCTTTGTCTATCAGTGAGTGCAAAACATTTATTAAGCACTTACCACATTCTAAAACCATAAATAAAAATTCTAAATGATCCACCTTGGGGGAAAGAAGGGGCTCAGGGTACGGACCAGAGACTTACAGGGAAGCCATGACTGTCTCACCACCACACAGTCATTGGTTCCAATCCTCTTTCAGGCATTGTCTAATTTCTGGCTCAAAACAAAGTCTCTTCATCTCTCTCTCAGCCTTGCTTTGTGCACCTGTAAAATGAAGAGACTGGTTCTGTGCCCTCTAGGGTCCACTCCAGCCCTAACATCTCTGATTCTAATATCTAGGAGCACCCCCTGCCTAAGAGAATCAGTGAGATTGTACTTCCAGAGGGAGGAATCTCAATCTATTTTTATATGGCTGCATGCGAGTATTCTTTTTGATATATACATGGAATATTTTAAAGGGAAATAATTATCATGAGCAATGCAATTTTCTCCTGAATTCTTTTTTTTTTTGCATGTGATGTTTGGGAGAAGCACAGATACTGTTCTGAGCTTGCCATTTCAAACTTTTCCACCACAAACATTTATTCAGGGCCTCCTGCTTCCTCTGCCCTGTCTCTGGGTTACACAGAAGCCTGCTGGTAGGTATTGTAAGACAGACAAGAAGAAATCAAAGAGGTTCCACAGAGGACAGAATAATCTTTCTTTCAGTGGGAAGATTAACTCCAAAAGATAAGTAGCAGAAATATCATCTATTCTAGGCCTTGTTCAAACACTAATTGTACCGTTTGGGATAGAGCCACAATAGCCTAATGTCACTTGGTGTATCATAGGATCCAGGACTGGAAGTAACTGCAGAGGTCAGTGAGAGCAGCTCTCTCATTCTACTGATGAAGAGACTGAGGACCAGAGAGACTGAGTGATTATCCAGGGTCACAAATGCAGTGGTCCCAATGGATTATTCCAACTCTGGTTGTCTTACTCTCCTACCAGTAATCAAAGAACCAAAACAAATCAAAGATCGAATTTCACTTAGGAAGAGTGTAACAGTGTAAGAGTATACTGTTTGACCCTCCAATGCATGAGCCTCATTTAAATATGATGGTGATGATGATGATAATGAGGATGAGGATGATATCTGGGGAGGTAAGTGAATCAAGATTATTGTCCCATACCCCTGCAGAAGCAATTACAATTTACAGATGTCTAGGAAAAGAAATGAACACCCTCCCATTTCTCCCATTCATTCCTTTCTCAATCATGAACACACACACACACACACACACACACATACTTTTTTCTTAAAGGATCAAAGCCCATCTCCCCCCATTTTGGAGTCTGTGTCCATTAGCAGCACCCTTGAGCTTTTAGCCCCCAAAGAAGGTCATTGCTGTTGCCTCTCCTGGCACTTCCAAACTGCCCATTGACTGGGTTTCTCTGAGCCCTAATTACCTCTCTTCACTGTGTCATCCTGTCACTGTAAGTACCTTGGCCTCTCAGTTTCTCACCCAATACCACTTGGCAGCTATCAGGAGCAACTCGACCAAATCATGATGTTGGGAGTCACAGACTCTTAAGATCTGTTACTTTTCCTGCCTAGAATGTCTCTGACAATGTTCTCAAAGTTTCATCTTCCCTTTGTGAGAGGAAAGAGAGCCCTGAACTCTAAATATTCTTCATATATCTGTTATGTTTTCTCCCTTTGCACTTTCAATTCCTCTGCCAGCCCCATTCCACGCTAAGAAGCTTCACAGGATCTTACCCAATCACCAAAAATAGGCTCACACACAACGTCAAGAAATACCAGATGTAGATTCCTCCCCAAAGACTGCAATTTGGAGTTTTCTGTTTTTCCCTTCTGAATTCAATGTTATATGTCCCAAGAACCCGGAGAGAATGAGGAGAAAGCAGCTCTAAGATCTACAAAGACAATGATTGTCCTATACTACCTATTTTCACTGGTATACATCTCAGCCCTTAGTGGGATTGGTGGGGCAGGCACAGAATATAACAGGATGGAGATGGTAAATTAGCAGTTGTTGTGCCACATTCCCCCTCAATATAAGCATGGTTCTGTTCTCTCTGCACTTCTACGTCATTTCAGCCAATAAGGCCTGTGTAGGAGCTGGCATAATGGCACCAGATCCCATAGTGGGCAACTTGCCATCTTCAGAGGCAGAAAGTTGAGGGTAAAAGTCAAGCCTCTGAAGCATACTGACTGCCACCCTTGGCACTTTATTCCAACTCTCTTGCCTCTAGGCAGCCTGCGAAGGTGATAATTTGCAGAGCATGTGCTCATCTTCATTGGAAGAGGGTGTTTCCTCATTTGGAACAGTTTAAACCTAAAATCCCCTTGCTAGTTAGTGCCTGATTCATATCCCCTAGCTTATTTCTTGACACTCTGGCTCATCTTGCCATTGTTCAAGTTTACAACTAGCATGGTCTTAGTCAAGAGCAATATTAGGATTATTTCAAACAGTGCCTTTCTTCAAGAATAGGTAGTGATAAGTTTAGAATGAATACATGCTATTTATTTCTGGCACTGTGTCCTTGGAGAAGTCACTTAGCATCTTGGGTTTCAGGGTTTTCATCTTGAAAATGAGGATTATGGAAATTGGAGATCTCTTATGTCCTTTTTGGATATAAAATCTATGATCTTAGAACCTTTGACTTCTACTAATGGTGTGACCAAGGCAAATGCCTTTATCTCTGAGGCCCTCGGTTCTCTCATTCATAAAATGAGTATAATGATAATATTCACATTACCAAACTCTCAGAATCATTGTGAGGAAAGTGCTTTACAATGTAAAAGAATTTTATAATTGTAAACTGATGTTATTATTATCATTAGCAATATTGTTGTTGTTGTTATTTCTTTGGTGTAACTGGAAATATGGGATGGAATGGAGGGAGGAAAGACTTGAGGAAAAGAGACCAGTTAGGAAGGCATTGGAATAATCTAGACCATGGGCGATAAAGAAATGAACTAAGGTGTAGTGGTATGAGTGGAGAAGAGTTGGATGAGAAATATTGTGAAGGTAGAAGTGAGCAATTAAAAAACAAAGAAACGAGCAATTTCACCAGTTTTGTCATTTGCTCAGTTGCCAGCCATGGGTTGCCAGCATAGCACCCATTTCCAGTGCCATTTCTCTAGTGAGAGCGCTGTGTCATACAGCCTACCTTCCACACCCAACTAGGCACTAAAGTATAGAAAGCAGGGGAAACAGACTGTTCTGGAGTTAGGGGACCCCCTGCCTCCAATCTTCAGATATGTGAGAGAGCCTGAGATTTCAGGCCAATGCAGGAGTCCCCTCTCATTGAACCCTCCAAGCAATCAATCAAATTGTGCTGAGGACTGATTGTGACTGACTCTCTCAGCTGAGCAATTATATGGTGCAGTGTGAGAGAAGTGGAGAAACAATAAAGATTCTCTGTTCCCTGGAGATCTGCAGAGTGGACTAGAGATAAGGAGGAGATAAACTGCCTAATATCAGTTGCAATATGGAAATGTGACTTCTCCGGCTGTCTCCAAGCTACGGATTTCTGCAGCCTGCCCTCCATTTCTTCATTACCTTTGGAGGTCACCACCATGGGATAGGGGCCAGATGGAATAAAGGCAATGAATGATTTATCAGCTCTGAGTTGGATATTAAAAGCAATATCTCATGAACACTCTCAAATTCTTATATGCATAGACTATGGCTCAGTAATGACAAATGCTAAATCATCTGAGTACACATTTAAGAGATAGGAAAGAGGGGCAGAAGTGGAGTCCTGAGACCTTAGTTCAAATTTCAGACACTTGCTAGCTAGGAAGTACTTGATTCCTTGGATTCTTAGTACTCAAATCTATCAAAAAGAGATAACAATGCTTATATTACCTATCCCGTAAGGTTATTGCAAGGAAGGCATTGTATAAATCAGATATTATTATTATCATTAGGAAGATATTGATTGGGGATATTCCTCAAAGATATACCCTACTGGATGCCACAGAGAGGACATTCCAGCCTTAGGAACAGTGTAAATAAAGTCATGGGAGTGGAAAAGCATGAAATTTGTACACTGAAGGGGGAGCACGTCATTTGGATTGGAGTACAGCTTAACTTAATAGGGATTTTAAGAAAAAAAAAAGAGGCTGAAAGGGAGGGCGCCAGTGACTCCAGTGGAGCTCACTGTCAATAAGGAGATTGGATTTTTTCAGCATGTTCTAGAGAATCTGTGTCCTCACCACCAGAGGGAGACCATACCTTTACTCATTGCTCTATTATGTAAAATGGCATTTAGGAGTCACTGGAGAAGGGTCTCTTCCATTGCCAAGGAATCCTTTGATCCCACTTCTTTTTCAGTGTAGGGCCTGGAAGTGACCTGATGCTTCTGTTCTCACAATCATTTTTCTTGAATCATTTTTTTTGTCTCTACAATTTTCTTCTTTGGGATTCAGAAGCCATTAGTGGGGTTCTCCATGGCAACTTCCCAAAATATTTCTTCCAAATCCCTCACTTGGTGAATGAGTGACACAGTTGACTTCCCCGTCCCTCCCCCACTCTCTACTCCTCACATACTTGTGTGAGACATAATATATTGGTTTAAACAGACTGAAAAAAATCAGGGAAGCTGAGGACTAAGTGGCAGAAGTAGCTATCTAGCCAGCTAGCTAGATGATAGATAGGTAGATAGATAGGTAGATAGATAGATAGATAGACAGACAGACAGACAGACGGACGGACGGACGGACAGACAGACAGACAGACAGACAGACAGACAGACAGATAGATAGATAGATAGATAGATAGATAGATAGATGGATGGACGGATGGAGAGACAGATAGATATCCTATATTGTCTTTTGTCTCTTTTTGGTTCCTAATGCTTGCTTTCAGATATCAATTTATCAATTTCACAACTCAAACTAACATACAGAAAGCTTATAAATATTATACATATAGAGTTGGGATTCACTTTTGATATGGAGTGTGAATCAAGTCATCTTGAAGATGGGAATACTGATGGCCAGAAGGGGAAACTGATTTGATGAAGGTCAAATCGATGGAGGGTGGCAGAGCTGGGATTCAGATTCAAGTCATCTCATTGGATTTACTCAGTAAATATCTTCTATGAATAGTCTCTGCATGTTTTTCTCTCCCTCGAACCTCCCCACCCCCACCCCTGAAAGTCTTCTGGTTAAGGAATTCTGGAGTCTGGCCTTGGACCCCGGTTCTTCATGGTCAAGGAACTTTTATTTGCTTCTGGTTTGCTGTACACTGAATCCTTGAAGTTCTCCAGCTCCCATTCCTCCCCAGGTTCAAAAGTTCTTTAGTCATAGTGGCAGGAAGATTGGGGGGGGGAGGGAATGTCATTACAATAATGTAAAAAGGAAGAACAAAGATAAAAACAGCAAAAAAATGTTTCGTTAGAATGACTAGGCTTTGTCTTCCCTTCCAAAATAGATAATAAAATGTACCTTCTTCATTTCTTTGCAGAGGCAGTGGACTGTTGGTATGGAGTACTGCCTACACACTAAGCTTTGAGTATTGGTTAAGGTTGCTGAACTGCTTTTCCGTATTTCTGTCTTTCTTATTCTTTGTTACAAGGGCTGTTTCTGGGAGAAGGAGGATAAAGTTCTTGCAGAAACTAAAGTCACTCTTTGTTTTCCTTTCTTACTCTATTTCTCCTTTCTTGTCTACCTCCTTCATTTTATCTCTTCTTCCTTTTCTCCCTTCCCTACTCTCCATCTGCCTCCCTCCCTCATTCTCTCTCTCTCTCTCTCTCTCTCTCTCTCTCTCTCTCTCTCTCTCTCTCCCTTGCTCCATCTACCTTCCTCTCCTGTCTCTCTTTTTCTCCCTCTCCCTCTCCCCTTCCTCTCTCCTTCTCTCCCTCCCTCCCTCCTTTCCTTTATTTCTCCTACTTCAGAAAGATGTGTCCTCTGGGCAAGCAATATCAAACCTTCCACAGGCAAAAATCATCATCCCCTCTGTTATATTATGCAGGCCTATGTCCCCTTATTCAGACATTAGCTAATAAAGTTAACGTGTTTGGGAAGAAAAATCAAGTTTTGGAAAGTAATAGTGCAACTGCATTCATTATATTTATGTTATTTAAATAAACATGTGATCTGAATTGATTGAGTCCAGTGTTTTAGACCACTGAGAAAAGCTCATTATCTTTTAGCTTTATTTGAACTGATCTGGGAATTCTATAATGGAATTAATCTACCTCAATTAAAACAAAGATGAAAGGGAGGGAGAAAGAGAAGGAAATAAGGAAGGAAGGAAGGAAGGAAGGAAGGAAGGAAGGAAGGAAAGGAGGGAAAGAGAGTGAAGGAGTGAGTGAGGGAGGAAGAACAGGAAAAGAAAGGAAAAAGTGAAAGTTTTCTAAATTGCTGGGGATGAATACAGGCACACAAAAGAGTAAAGACTTTTGATTTTAGGCCCTTGGGTCAATTTAGCTTTAATTCCATCAGGGATCCAACCTTGCTTCTCAATTTGCTGTTAATAAGCCACTTGGTCAAATCTGACCAAGTCAGAGGTCCTCAAGTGCACCCACATCCTTTTCTATATTTTCCAATGTTCTTGATTACACATACCCATCTGAGCACTCCCACAAGAGTGGAAGGGGACACATCTGCATGCAAACATGACCCACTGCCTTTCTGTGACATTTTCCAGCTGCCTTAACTCTTGCTAAAGCTATCATTAAGTTGCATATGTAGACTCTCTTCTAAAGATGGACCACTGAAAAGAATTGGTTCAATCAGTCAATTCTGAACATATGACCATCCACATGGTTAAGACTGTACTTTATAACCATGGATGTAATCGTCGGCTTTCAGTGGAAACATGAGTGGGTCCCATCCTTTTAATCTGAATTTTACTATTCACTTTTTACCAGTCTATGGGTTGTTTTACTTGTTAGTAGGACCATGCAGTCCCTTGAAAATAGTTTGTTAATAGGAATAAAATGAATTCTACATTTCCTTTAGTATCAATACTGTTATATGTCAGCTTTCTTCATCTTCTCATTGAGTCCAATACCATTGATTTTCTAGGGAGCAAATGAGAGGCAGTCTAGATTCTTCTGTTTAAACAAAAATAAAAATCCCTTCTAAATGGCCCTTTAAGTTATGGTACTAATCCTGAGGAGGTATACACAAATTGCCTATTATTTGCACACTATGCAAAAAAAAGAGAATCAACAGATTCACCAGTTGGTTGATCAATATTGACCTTTTTTGCTACTGGAGTGTAGAGTCTATTTCATTTCTGTTTACAAACAATTCCCTTATCTCCACAAGCCCCACTGTGCTCATCTGAAGTGTACATTTAAAAAAAAATCCATTTAGGCTAAAGTCATCCTGTTAAGGCTGAATATTGACAAAGTAACCAGTTGGCATTTTGGTTTTGAGTGGTTGGTTGCCAATCAGAAACAGAAATATCTTGTCACTGGCATGTGAATTTTTCCTTCAGTAACTACTCTCCCTAAGAACCATAAATAGACTTTGATTAATCACATACACTTTACTATCTGAGATATAAAGATGAAATTAGTATCATATATCTCTAACATAAATTGGTAACCCCTTAATTATGGATTGTCAAAAAGCCAGGAACTTAAATTAAACAACATTGAATGACTTACTGGCTTTCTCATTTTCTTTCACTTTCTTAAACTTTGCTTAACATCAGACAATCAGCTCTTCCTTCCTAGGTCTCAGTTTCCTCATGTGTAGACTGAGATCACTGGAATAAATGACTTCTAATTCCCTTTCCTGCTTTTGAAGCCTCTGATCTCTAGATTCTTCACTTACCACACACTCACAAATTCTCATGTTATCTCCTCCAATACATTTTAGGGTCCCTGCCAGAAGGAACTGTTTTATTTTGTTTTGTTTGTCTGTCTTATATCCCCAATTTCTTTTTTTTTTTTTGCTTTTTGGAGGGCAGTTGGGATTGAGTGACTTGCCCAAGGTCACACAGCTAGTTTTTTGTGTTAAGTGTCTGAGGCCGGATTTGAACTCAGGTACTCCTGACTCCAGGGCCAGTGCTCTATTCACTGCGCCACCTAGCCACCCCATATCCCCAGTTTTTAACTCCATATCTTGCATACAAGTGCTTACAAAAATTGTAGATTGTGAGTATTTAAGATCTGTGATCCACCTGTCAGGTACTCTGCTAGGCATTCACGATATAGACTTGGAAAACTCCAGAGGCCACCCAGAGCAATACATGCCAAGACAGAAGTCTCTCCTATAACAAACTCCCCTTCAACAAATGTGATAATGTCATATATATAGTCTTTGCTTCAAATCTGTTATTTAGGGGAACCACAGAGCTGGTGTGGGCAGTTGACTTGTCTTTTGAATAGCTGTAGTCAATACTATGGTCGTTAGGAAGTTTCCCTTTCATCAAACCTGACTGGGCTCTTTGCAGCTTCAAAGAATTTCTCCTAGACCTCCCTTGAAACAGAGCAGAACATCCCTGCTTCCTCATTTACAGGACAGTCCTTTAAAAATATATCAAGCCTCCCTAAATCTAATTTTCTCAAAGTTATACGTTTCTTATTCTTTCACCACATGGTTCTCCTCCTCTGATTATTCTCAACTTTGTCATTCCTTCAATGTGGCATAAAGAATTGAGAATAATACTTCAGATATGTTCTGGCCAGGTCAGCATGCAATGCACCTATCACCTGTCTATGTAAGGATGAAGTTATTCTTTCAATGAAGCCTGAGATGCATTCACATACTGCGGCTTCCATGTCACACTCTGGACTCCACTAAACCTGACGACTTTTTTTTTCCATACAAGGACTCACATCTATTTACAAACCATGTCAAAAATTTTTATTTTCATTTTTTACATTTTCCCCCCTTACCAACAAAAAGATCAATGTTCCCAAACATTCTTCTCAGCCTAATTTTAATGCCTTATTATACTAATACAACATATCAATCAAACCTGGAAGGTCTATAAAATTAGCATTTTGGTAAAAAATTCTACAGAGTCAAGGAAGAGTATGTATGCAAATGTAATTGAATAATTATGATAATTATAAAGGATAAGATTATCTCGAGTCACTAAACTACTCTGACAGCAAATTGCTTGCCATTTTTATTCAATTTCCAGTAGCACATAGTGATGCATTAGTGTGTGATATTTACTTGATAGAACATTTTTTTCGCACTGGTAGCTCTTTAATTGTGCATGCAGAGTACTGCTCAATAATGTACAGAAATAGTCCACAATTCTTTGGCACAGATGATTGATTGAAATGGGGGTGGTGGTGATCCAAGCTCCCTCCCCCTTTCCCACTTCATTCCTACAGCTAGAAACTTGTACAATACTAAATGGCCTTGCATGTGTAGACATTCAGTAAGTATATGTTGAATTAAGTTAAATGTTTTTACCCTTTGAAATATAATTTCAAATAAATTACTAAAAATTATAAAAATATTCAAATATTCAAATTCAAATGAATATTTGAATAAATTATACAAATTATACAAATTAAAAAATTATAAAATAATTTTATTTAGAGTTTTACCTTTGAATGTTTTAGGATTTCAAGATAAAATGAAACCTAATCAATCTATTATATGGTTGGACTGATTTTTTTAACCTAATTTTCTCAAGGGGGTATAATTTGGGGAAAGGTAAAAAGCACTCTCTCACCACTCTGATCCTTATGTATATGTGAATTCCAGAACTAGGGATAACTGAAAGATTTTGAGAGGAGGCATATTCTTTATAATCTTCCACAAAGAACTTCCAAAATCTTAGATTATTTTCAAAAGTGATTCCTAATACTTTAGGATTAAAGTTAGCCTCTACCAAAGTCCTCAGGTAAACATTGATCCTATCCCTACTTGTCTAAGAAGCAATTCAGTAGCCTGGTCATTGAATCAGGCTTTAAACCTGTGGCTTCATTGGTTAGATCTTGCTATTCTGAGTTCTTCCAGTTACAATCCAAATAGTACAGAGCTTTAGAAAAAGAATGCAAACAACAAAATAGCCCAGGTGTGTCCTCTTCATAAACTTCAGCTATTTCCAGTGGCCCCTAAATATTTTAGTCTCATACAAAAAATTAAGTTCACTGATTTAGAGTTGGAAAGGACCTCTAAAGTCGACTTGTCTAAGTGCTGGATTTTACAGATCAAAAACTAATGTCTAGAGAAATTCAATGCCTTACCCAAAATTGCACAGCCAATAACATTCTTAGGCAGGATTTGAACACTGATCTTCCTGACTCTCTAGGCCAGTTGTACATCTTGGCCATCATGTTACCTCTGATATGAATGTATTATCCCTGAAAGGCTGAAATCATGTACATTGCAATCTACATATATAATTGGATTTGATCTTTCAGTGGAAGAATCTTATAGACCATCTTGATAAACTTGAAAAAAGGGGAGGTGATCTACATCATTAAGGGTGTTTAGAGAAGAACTAAAATCAGCATGGATGCTGGGCAGCCAGCCCCTAATTATCCCTCTACCTCTTCCATGACAAGGAATGAATGAGAGAGAAACCTCAGGTCTTTTGTATTTTGATTTTGTGTATTTTAATTTCTGTTTTTAAAGATATAGTACAAATAAGGAATGTGTCAAGAGAACCTGCATAAAGGATGTCAACCAAAGAAATATATGATTGGAAACAGAAAAGCAGTCAAGAAAAATGTGGGCCAATGGTTTGTCTATGTAATATTCCATTAGTATCCATGCAAGGTCAAGCAAATTAATGAAAGATTATAGCTTAGTAGTGGGGTGGGTGGAGGGGAGAAGCATCAGTGGAGGGTGTATGGGGAGAAATGGCCAAATCTTCTATGGAATATGCAGGCACAGATGACCTCTGATCCAGTCTGATGTAAGTAAAGCCAATATTTGTGATACTACAAATGCAAAAACAATATCATTGATGACTTGGGTTTTACCCCAGTTCCATTTTGTCATCTAACTTTTCTGCACACACACACACACAAACACATACACATTGATCCCTCTATTTTGATGAGGTAAAAGGGTTGATCAAAACCAACCAACAAAACCATAGTCTTTATGAGTATACTTACAGTTCCTTACCAATGCCTTCCCACCTTTGTACGAAAAGTGGGGAATGTATTTCACTATCTGTTCTCTGGCCTGGAGATTGATCAATGAAATGAATCTGAATGCAGCTGCCTTGAAATTTTCCTTTGGTTTTGTTTTTCACTAGATGTATAAACTTTTCTTTGTTCTACTTGAATACAAAAAGGATCTACAGCTTGGTTGTCCCTGAGGAGCTCAGGGGACTCTCCAAATTGATCATGTCCTGGGGACAGCTCTGAATATAGTTAATGGGAAGCGTAATGTTTAATTTATTATTGGAGTTGTTCTTGTTCAGTCATTTCAGTCATGTCCAATCCCATTTGGGGTTTTCTTGGCAAAGCTACTTGAGAGGTTTGCCATTTGCTTCTCCAGCTCATTTTTCAGATGAAAAAATGGAGGCCAAGAAGAATAAATGCATAGACCACGATCATACAATAATTGTCTGAATCCAGATTTGAACTCAGGAAGTTGAGACTTCCTGCATTCAGGCCTGACACTCTTGCACCATCTAGTTTCCTGATGTATAATATAGTTGGAAGTTAATGCCAACTTCGATGACTGTGGTTTACATTTTGTTATTTATGATGTAACCTTGGATCATTACCACATTAAAAGAAAAAAAGTGGCTCAAGCATGGTTGTTTAAATAAAACAACATGCCTGCAATATTCATGGGGTTATATAAAGATAATATTTTATGAAAACATAGGGTACAGAGAAGCTAAATGTAATCTGGAGGGCACTTGTTCTCAGCCATGCACAACAATGACATATTAGCAATGAACAGAATGTAACAGTGCCACAATCTTTGTTAATTTTCTAAACCAAGAAAAGGAATCAGCACTATTGAATCCCATTGGCAATGGTGAGAGGGAGCCATTCTGAGATAAAAGAACAATTTATCTTCTCCCGTAAAGGAGGGCAGTTTTGGCAGGTAGTAAAATATATCACAGCATAATGTACTTGAGCCAGAACATTACAAAGTATGGATTTTTTTCTTAAAATTTTTAAGAGGCTGGTTCAATTTACCTACTGAAATAAAAGGCAAATGATGGTACTAATTGCCAACTGCAAATATTAAAAAACGTAAATTACAGTCGTTGGGGCCATATGCAGGTGTCTTCAGAAGACAAATCTTAAGTGGTGATTCAGGGGGAGGAATAATGTCCCACTGATTTATCCAAAAGTACTAATTAAACCTTAAGAAAATTAACTGTATCAGCCCTATTAAATCAAAATGGACATATCAGAAGTGGCAGGTTATTTTGAAACTCTAGGGCAATCCAGGTTGAGCTATTTTTAATAATACTATCTGGTTCTCATACAGCACTACAAATTCAGCACACCACTTTACATACACTAGCTTGTTTAATCTCATTATTTTGGGGGTATTAGGATTGATATTTTTTTTCTTCAAAAAGCATGACCTATACAGCTTCTTTCTCAAAGACTGACCTCAAAGTCTTTCTTCTCTATGAATTCCTCTCACCCTTTCGAAATAGCTTATACCCACATTAAATAGAAAGGGACAGAGCAGGAGTGGGGAACCTGTGGCCTCAAGGTCACATTTAGACCTCTAGGTCTTCAAGTGTGATCCTTTCATTCAAAGAGCCACACTTGCAGACCTAGAGGGCCACATGTGGTCTCAAAACTGCAGGGTTCTTACTCCTGGCATAGAGAGAGGGCTACAGTGGAAGGGAGAAAAGAGAGATTGAGGTTTAGAATTCCTTTAATGAATCCTGAAACTCTAAAAGAAAAGCTACTCAAACAAGTTTTGCAGTTAAATTGTTAAATTCTAAACACAATGTTCTGGAGTCAAAGTTACTGGCATAACAAGGAAATTAATAGCTCCCATCTTTATTAAAAAATAAAATCCTCCTTGGCCAGTTCCAGAAAGCCTTTCTAACATAAAGATGCAGTGATAACTGAGTTACTCTTTGAGGATCAATGAGAGTCCAGAGAATCATCTCAAGACAGGCATGTATTCTGGGAGTTTGACACGCCCATTTCTAACATCTATTCTCAACCAGTCTCTAGGCAACCAAATAGGCAGGTGTGGGGCCTCAATGACCCAGCCAACTGGAGATGTGCAAAATTGGCAGAAGCAATGATGATTTGAAGGCTAATTTGAAAATCAGGGAGGTATAAACTATTTTTTTTAATTTTCCTTTTTTATTATTATTAAGCAAAGCCAAACATTCCCCTTCTCCAGTGTCTGTTCCACTCCCACCTATTTTACTTAGGGTTTGCAAAAGTTGTATTATTAAAGAATGTTAAAATAATAGGAAAGTTTTTTTTGTGTGTGTATATATATATATACACACACACATATATACATACATATCTATCTATATCTATCTCTCTATCTATTTATTGATCTATCTATCTATCTATCTATCTATCTATCTATACCTAGACATGTGCATTTCTCTCTTCCTCTCTCTGTCTCTCTGTCTGTCTGTCTCTCCTCTGTCTCTGTGTGTTTCTGTGTCTCTCTGTTTCTGTCATTTGATCTTTGTTTTTCTCTCAGTTTTTAGTAAACCTATTTTGCAGTTCCATCCAAAATTTACTGTTTTCATCCTCTGTCACGATAGCTAACTTGGAGAATATGAGGCAAAATATTAGAGTAGATTTAATTTGGATTTCTCTTAATATTAATAACTTGTCAGCCCTAGGGCTATTGATGATACTTTTCCCCAAAAAATGCCATTTTCTCATCATTTATTGATTTATTATCTATTGGAGCATTGTTTCTTGGCTCTAAATATTTGTGTTAATTCCATACCTATCTTGTATATGGAGCATTTTTATATGAGTTTTTGGTACAAGGAATTTTCCCAAATGAGGTGATGGTATGTATATGTAAAGACTATATACACACACAAAGTATACAACTTCACTTTTATGATATAATTTCTATAGAATTATAATATTATTTTCTGAATAAATCCTGAAAACTGTAACATGAGACCCAATTTTTATTGCATCTAATAGTAATTAAATTCAAAAAGAATTCTGTTCATCTTATTACACATCAGAATGATGTTCAGTAAAGGCATTATTTGTATGTGAGAGTAAAGAATAGGAGGGGTTCTTGGTACTTCTGTATTTATTTCAGTTGTAGTCTTCAGCTTTGCATTATCTAGTGCATATATGTGTGTTTGTATTTATCTCTATCTATCTGTCTATCTGTCTATCTGTCTATCTATCTATCAGCTATCCATCCATCCATCTATCTATCTATCTATCTATCTATCTATCTATATCTCCCAGGTTTATGTCACAGTATTGAGCAAAATGACATTACAAAATCTCCAATAGTCAAATAGTCATAAGAAGCTTTTGGTTTTGTCTTGACTGTGATTTCATAACTTACAGAATTCCCAATATTGAAACTCCCATCATTAGGATAGCAATTCATTTGTAACTTTCAGTCTTGTAGAATTTCCTGGAGTCAACAAATCAAATGATTATTATCTTGTCTCTAGTTTGAGGCAGAGATAAGTCTTAAAGCCTTCCCTCTAATTCTCACCCTCTAGATTATGCCAATACACCTTTACATTAAGAACAAACGTTGAGTATAAGCTTAACAGTAATAATAGGATTTAGAGTAAAAATGCTCACTTTCACAAGTAAGAATAAAATTAAAATTTTAATCATAATTTCTATTTTGTCCCCTTTTCATCTAATTATATTCAGAGTTACAGCAGCCTAAATGGCATTTAGTTTAATTATAATAATATTGGGCTATCACCAATGTCCTTCTTCTGAACATTTGAAAGGACTGTGTCAGCTGCATGATTGGAAGTCCCCTAAATTGTTCTATTGTGCTGGTTTAAGTGCAATGTGAACCTTGGAATTTTTTTCTCACCATAAAGCAGCATTTTAAAAAATAGGAAGAAAAAAGAAAATCAATGAAAACATCTCTCTCCTGAGATTTTCTAAGTTCCATTTAAAAAAAAATCAAAGCCTTTACTATTCTCCCCCCAATATGCAAATTTCAGTGAGAAGAAATAAATTAGGGGAAGGGAGGGAAAAGAGCACTTTTTGATGTCATAAGAATTTGATGTCATAAGAATGAGAAAAGCCAACCCTGAATCTTAAAAGAATATGTGTATTAAATATTTTTCCCATTAAAAAAATCAAGGTGTTGCCTAAGGCAACAAAATATTCTCAATGGTACAGTCAATATGGAAATCTTTAGAAACAAAACCATTATTATCCTATTTTTCCACATATTTGTTGAATCATCACTTGGTGAGTAGATTACTTACATGATGCTAAGCTACATTTCTATGCAAAACCCTCAGAAATCATTTGAAATGAGGGTTATGATTATGCAATTCAATGCCAAAAATTTTAAGTGAATTACTGAGGAATAGGAGGGAGAGACTTGATCAGAGATATTTGGACAGTAGAGGTGAGAAGACTGGACTTGGCGTATTCTGCTTCCTCCCAGAGGTAGGAGCAATAAGAAGAATTTATGAAGTTGAGCATTTAGCTTAAGGTCAAACTATTTTCCTAACAATAAAATTTGTACAAAAGAGGAATGGATTACCTCTGAAGGGATGATCCCCCCTTCCTTGCATATCATTAAGCATGGGTTGGACATATATTTGTTGAATGAGTTGTGAGGATTCCTTACAGACCTGCTTTGACCTGGATGGCTACTGATGATCTTACTTCCAAATCAAAGTGATTCTTCAGGAAGCATAGGTTACATAGTTAGTTGGGATACATAGGCAAAGTGTTCATTAATATTTCATTCCCTACTGTCTTCATCTGTGAAATGGGGATCATAATACTTCACCTATACTACCTACCTTTGTGAGGAAAATGCTTTGCCCATCTTGAAATACTCAATAAACATGAGGTAATATTATTAGGATCATAACTTTAGAGGTAGAAAGTGCTTTATAAATCATTAAGCCTAATTTCCTCACTTTCCAGATGAGCAAATTTAGACACAATGAGGTTAAGCTACTTGTTCAGGGTCACACAGTCAGTCAATAGCTAGAATGATCTTTGAACTCCTTTCTGATTTCACATCCAGGCTTCTGGCTGCTGGATCACACTTTCCTCTGGTTAAAGATTTAACTTGCACTTACAAGCAAAATTGTTTTGATGTCAAAACAGTTATATCTTTAAAAAAATGGAGCCAAAGCATATTATGCAGTTCAAAGGTTAGATTGTTACATAAATAAAATGGTCTTTGAATGTGAATGCAAGGTCTTTGAGTTTTCTCATATCTAAACGTTTCAATACTTTTAGGAAGTGAATCAAAATTGCTTTCATACAACCTGCAATGGGAGAACAAAAGGAAAAAAACATTCCCCCAATTTATTTAGTTTGTAAGGATAGAATAGTGTTTAGTGCATAATGAATTAGGTTCATGGAAAGTGTCTGGGTGGTGATCATTAGCAAATCAAAGACTATGATGAAACAGCAAGACTAAGAAATGAGGAGAAAAAAAGTTTGCCAGGTTAGAGCATGGCTACTAACCTGAAGTCAGTAGGTCACATCCACAAAGACATCTCGAAAACATCTGACGTACTTTGACATCTCTGATCATTAGATGAGAGATTTATAGCTCGGGGGGGGGCAATGCCACTCATTCATTCAGCACTTTCTATATGACAGGCTCTGGCAACACAGAATCAACAGGAAAACATCCCTTGTCCCAAAGAATGTAAGATTTATTGGTGTGTGAGAGAGTGTGTGTGCGCGAGAGAGACAGAGACAGGGACAGAGAGCGAGACAGAGGGAGAGAGACAGAGAGAGAGACAGAGAGAGAGACACAGAGAGAGACAGAGACAGAGAGACATAGAGACAGAGAGAGAGAGAGAGAAAGACAGAGAGAGACAGAGACAGAGAGAAGGAGAGACAGACAGACAGAGAAAGTCTCATTTTATATATTAAAAAATGAAGCCTCGAAGTCAAGTATTTGGTCAAATAAGTTGATAAACTTTATTTCTTCAAACATACTAAGTACTGGGAATATGAAGAAAGACTAAACAGTGTCATTTCCTCCAAGGAGGAGGTGTCACAACAGATAACTACAACTTGTAAATAGGAGAAGTTGAGTTTCAAACAAATCAGCATTGAGCATGGGAGAGAGCACTGGGCCAAGAGGCAGCAAACCCCAAGTTCAAACACAGTCTCTGATACTTCCCAGTTGTGTGAGCCTGGACAAGTCACTTAGTTTCTCCTTGTCTCAATTTTCTCAACTCTGCACTGGGGATAACAACATCTACTTTGTGGAGCTGTCATAAGGATCCACTTAGACAATAATAATAAAAAGTCTTTCACACATTTCCTGCCACATAGTAGGCGCTTTATAGATCATTATTCTTTCCTCCTTCCCTCTCCATATCAGACATCCGTTCCCTTATTTAATTATATTATGACATTAGAATGCTTGTAAAGATACCTGAGAGGTGAGCCCCTACAGGTTAATATCTGCCAATGTACCCCAACTTTCGTGGATGGAATCTGGACAATAATGATGATCCCTCTACAGCTTCATCTCACCGAGGACCCCAGAAACACTTCTCTAGTGGGTCATGTAAAACCTGTCCCCAAACACATGTCACAGAGGGGATTTATGGACTGTGCCCAAGCACCACCTTCTTGCACAAGCCTCCCATTATAGAGGAGAGATTTTCCTCTAACTCTGGCCCCCAGTCCAGGAAGGGTGCATACCTCAGGACCAACTTGATGAAAGATACTCATTAAAAGCAGAGCAAGTAACCCCATCTGCATCTGCTAAGAATCATAGTCTCATGGCCATGATTTCCTGGCTAATTTGGAGGGCTATGGAATGCTCCAATTAAAGAAGAATTGTTGACCGGGCCAATAGAGAGAGTTAAACAAAAGAAGATTGTGTTGGGATAAGATGACATTCTGCTAACTACCTTATCCGAATATATGCTCTTCTACTTTTAACTACCCTGATGATGCCACTAATTCAAATCAGTTTCACAGCCTTCTTTTGAGATACCTAGTAAGAGCTGAGCACTGGAAGAGAGGGGAAAAGGGAGAGGGGCTGTGATGCCATTCACATCATAGTGAACAATGGATGACAATGGATCTGTGAAAGAAAATTGAGCTAGCAGCAGATTGTGGAGAGTCTTGAATGCTGTACCAAGGCATTTCTGTGTTTCTCTGACCTGTAATTAGGAGATTTTGTTTTCGGCAGTGAGACACATTGGAAGTTACATTGTTTGACAGATCCTGGCAAAATTACTTGATCAGTGCTGTGAAGGGCTGATGAGAGAGTAGATATCCTAAAGGTAGTGGGGAGGGAGGAGGTTTCTGTAATAGTCCAGGCAAGAAAGAAATAGGGCCTGAACTGGGGTGATGGCAGTAGAAGAGGGAGGAAATATGTGGGTAGACCCAATAGAATCTGGCAACTGATAATGATGATACGAGCTTATATTGTGCTTTGCCTTCCAAATTATTATCCTTATAATACAGGTATTTATGAAATAAGTATTTGAAGTACTCTTATTTTTTTAATTGAGAAATGCCAAGAGAAACCAGATATTTGGTGCTGAAAGAGACCTGAGTGGTCATCTAGTCCAATAACCTCATGTGATGGATGAGGAAACTGAGGTCCAAAGGAAAAGGTAACTTCTTTAAAGTCACAAGAGTAATTGCTAATGGGGTTTTGAATTCCATTCCTATGATTTGAGATGTTTCCATTCCCCTGGTGTCAAAGCCTTGAATACAAAGCACTTTCTTTGACAGCAAGATTCCCCAGTTTTACACTAGCTTACTCTTGGTTCTTAGTTGAATGGGTTGAGGAGAAGTTGGAGGAGACAGAGGGAAAGTGAAGAGTAAAATCTGATTTCCAAGTTTTATGTCTTACTAACTGGGAGGATGGTGCTACTATAAAGAGAATGGGGTAATGGGAAAGCGAGGAAGATGATCCTCAGCCCCATCATTTTGACTTTTAAATATAAGGGGAATATTCACACTCACATGTCAAATAGGCATTTGGAAATTAACAGCAACATTTACATAGTACTTTGAGGTCTTCAAAATTCTTTATAAATACCACCCTGGGTGTCTAGGTGGCACAGTGAATAGATCATCTGCACTGGATTTAGGAGGACCCGAGTTCAAATCTGGCCTTGGACACTTAACACTTACTAGCTGTATGACCTTTGCCAAGTCACTTAACCCCAATTGGCCTGCCTTCCCCGTCCAAAAAGAAAAATAGAAAAAAACAAATACCATGGCATTTTATCCTCACAATAATCCCAGGGATTGCCTGTTATTACTATTCCTTTTTTACAGTTGAGGAGACTGGGGAAGAACAAGGTTAATTGACTTGCCCAGTGCCACACAGTTGGCCAATACACATTTATTAAGTACCTACTATATGCCAGGGCTAGGGATACAAAGAGAGGTGGAAAGAAAGACAGACCCTCCCCATAAAGAAGGCAAGATCTTCTGAGGGGAAGATAACATACAAAATGTAGCTGAAAAGTCAGGGTCGGGGGTGAAGTCTGAAGATGAGATTCTCAGCATTTCATGAGGAAATGGAACCAGTGAAGGGGTCAAAGGATGAAGAGTCAAAGAGGAGAAAGGCAAACCCTTCAAGTCCCATTGATTCCAACAGAGAAATAGACCTGACACTTATTTCTCCAGTGTCAGCTTGTTAATCTGAATTCTAGTGTGGTGTAAGTAGAGAGAATGAGCATGATCAATCTCATACTGGGCCAGGAGTCAGGAGCCTTATCCTTCATTGCTGACTCTGATGCTCCCTGTGTGTGTGACCCTAATTAAATCACTTAATCCTTTTCAGTTTCAGTTTACTCTTCTGGAATACGGGGAAAATAATAACAGTAAAGAAAGTGAACATTTTGAGGAATTTGTCCATAGTCACACAGAAAGATTTCAATCTCGTTCTCCAGAGGCCATGTTCCCAAGGCCACATGTGGCCTTCTAGGTCCTCAAGTGTGGCCTTTGGATTGAATCCAAAATTTGCAGAACAAATTGCCTTAATAAAAGGATTTGTTCTGTAAAACTTGGACTCATTCAAAAGGCTGTACCCAGGGACCCTAGAAGGCCACTTGTGTGTGATCTCAAGGCTATAGATTCCCCACCCTTTGGACTGACTTCTTGAACAAGAAATGAATGAACATCTACAAAATTCACCAGTTTACATATTTCTTCTATTTTATATATTATCCCCTTCATTCAACAAGAAGAAAAGAAATACATGATGGATAGAAATTAGTATTCAGAAGAGGAGAGAGAAGAGCTATTAGCCTATAGTCATTTCAGCCTATAGCCACCATAGGAGTAGAACTATTCAATTGGGCAGACCTCTGAGTAGGGATAAATGAAAAGTCAAGAAATTATCACCTTGAAAAACAGTAGCAGTTGCTAGTTCTCTTTTCTAAGACTATGACTCACTCCCAGACTGTCAGTATGGGAAACAAGGCAATCTGTGCCTCATCTGCTCCTACCAAACACATCTGACCTGCTTTCCAGTATTCTTGTATAGTATCCACTTTGGGGGCTGCAGAAACAACAAATTTATGTGAAAACAGATCGCGTCAGGGAAAACTGACTACTCAATATGTAAAATATAGAAAAAAATGCACTTCTAATTCAAAGGGATAACGAGCAACAATTAAGAAACGTCTGTTTGATTTGAGAGTGAGAATAAAATATGGCACTTAATTAAAGATGTAAATAGGTTACAACCCCCAAATCAAGTATATGAGCAATTCCAAAAAAATCAGTCTTCCTATTACAATTTTCCATGGTAAATTGAAATCAAGTTTGCAGATCTGTAAAAGACTCATAACAGCACACACACACACACACACACACACACACACACACACACACCAAAAATAAAAACATAAATGCATGTGGGAGATAATCTAAAAAAGTCAACAAATTGAAAGTTCTATTGATGAGAGACAAAGTTCTGTGCTTGGAGATTTAACCGTCTATATGCTGTAAATGAAAGATTTTTGCAATTATATCTCTGAAAGTGCCAACTGGAACGATTTCAATAAGACTATTAGAAAAGCTTGCTCATGTGTAATCTATAGATGATCATAAAGTTAGGGTTGGGAAACCTCTATTTTGACTCTTTGGATCAATCCAATGGATTTTATCCACCATTCTTAGGCCCATCTACCCACTTCAGACAGATGAGCCCTCCTGCTCTCCCAGAACAGATTAGACTTTGAGTAGGAAAGTCAAAAGGGGTACTCTATACATGACTTCATTTCAAGGAGTCCAAGAATACTGATAGAAAACCAAATTACATCTTTATTTTCACTGTTTTAACTGAAATTTAACATTTGTTTAATATTTTTTTTTCTTTTCAGAGGGCAATTGGGGTTAAGTGACTTGTTCAAAGTCACACGGCTAGTAAGCGTGTCAAGTGTCTCATGCTGTATTTGAACTCAGGTCCTCCTGACTCTAGGGCTGGTGCTCTACTCACTGCACCACCTAGCTGCCCCTCCTTAAATTATTTTAAAATGTGATTAGAAGAGATCAAGCACTAGGCATCTCCAGTCTGCCAAAAGGGTCCATTGCACACAGGAACAAAAAATGGTTAGGAAAACCTAATCTAGAGAGTACATGCCATAGACATTGCATTGCACAGGATATCCAGTCACTAGAAATTCTGCACTCCTTCCCTCCTGATTTTTACCACTTTAGTTCCTGATATACCCTTTTATACTCAGAATCTTGACCTCATGAGATATATTTAACCTTTTTTTTTGAAAATTCTGTCTTTACTCTCTTTTTATCTTATCAGTTGTCTTTTAATGGATACTAGTGAATTACTCTTCACTAACATTTGCAATTGTATAGATATCATCTCATTCACTGTTTACAAGGAGCTAGGAAGTGGGACTGTTTTTGTGGATTATTGTCACTTTGTGGTGAAAGAGGGTATTGAGAAGAGGCTGTCCCAGGCTATACATTAAGATGGTGCCAATGTTAAGACTTGAACCCAAATAATTTAATATCATAGTTCCAGTTGTTTTCATTCTACTAGCTTGTTTCTGGGCCTTCAATTTCAGAATTACTATTTTAATAAACAAAAAGTAAAAATATCTAGTGAACAGGTGGCCAAAGTCAAAGAAACCATACATCTGGGAGGAGGATTGGGTGGCATGATCCAGCCCAGACAGAGATGGTAGCCTTATTGTTCAGAAAGCCCGTGTTCAGATCCTGCCTTGAACACCCATGTAAGCACAGAGAAGTTGCTTTGTGTTTCTCACCCTTTGCTTGTTCGTATATAAAATTGGAGCAATAATATTTGTGTTAGGTTCACCTTCAGTTTACTTGGCAGATGAGTGAGATAATAGAAAGTGACTTCAGAATTTAAAGGATGGAAGGAGGAAGAGTGGAACCAAGAACATCTAGTATGTGATTTCAATGGGCATTAGAGGAAGGTTTTTTTCTGGGGTGGGGCAAGATGGTATAAAAATTCCCTCTGAAATCATCCTTATTCTGGAGATTCAGAACTTCCCCTCCCCCTTCTTCCAAAGTCCTTACTAAACTCAGTTCTTTAGAAGGCCATCACTGATGATGAGAATGCATTGACTCTCCTAATACTGGACAGCTCCCAACACAAGCTCACAA
This sequence comes from Pseudocheirus occidentalis, assembly GCA_028646575.1. Taxonomy (NCBI): domain Eukaryota; kingdom Metazoa; phylum Chordata; class Mammalia; order Diprotodontia; family Pseudocheiridae; genus Pseudocheirus; species Pseudocheirus occidentalis. The sequence continues at coordinate 4,367,712 of CM053593.1, read as the reverse complement.
GTAGTTGAATCTAAAGTAATGAGGCTCCATTGCATTCTGCCCAGGTTTGGATGGAAATAGATTATTTTCTCTAGATAGACCAGATGGGGGTGAGAGGGGTCTGATAGAAGAGGCATTTCCTCTGTTCAGAGATGAAATGCTGATGAAATGATTTCAGCCCCTATTGAAAGGTTTTAAGAAGTACATCCCCCAAGTCCAAGGGGAGCCCAGTTCAAGATTGGGTCCCTTAGGGAGCTCAGTTCAAACAAACACTGCAGCTCCCATGAATATTCATGCCACCCACTTTGATATAAAGAAATGACGGGCTATACAATTAAATTGTGTTTGACTTTCTTAGACCATACCCTGAGTTTGACAATGGAAATGGAAATGAGAAAAAAAGAAATTAATGTGACAATGTGGAAACAGAATCAATAGGTTTTAGTTATGTGTAAGACATGAAAGTAGAGGGAAAGAAAGGACTAAACATCATGAGGAGAGAAATAAAGCACTAAGCATCATTATAAGGCAATTCATTAAGAATGCTAGAAAAATGGTTAAAACGGGAGTTAAAAAAGAAAAGGAAATCAAGGAAGAAGAAAATAAGGGAGGAAAGGAGATAGTGATCAAAAAGCTAGAAGGGACCTCAGGCAGCATCTTGAGGACCAATCATTGCCATTCTTCAGGTTTTATAGATTACCTCACTTAGTCATTGCATTTGACTCTCCTTCCACTCCATTCATTGTCTATGTTCTATTCAGTCTATCTCCACATTGCTTTTCTTTCCTTTAAAAATCCACTGAAATTATCCCATTCTGAGGTTTGAGGATGTAAGGACAACTAGTTGTTCTCACTGCTCTTACTTTCATCATCTTCCCACCAACCACAAACAGTTGCCAGTTTATACTTTGTAGATCAGAAAGCTGATTAACTTAGCTGCTCTACTGGTTCAAGTACTTGACCTGGTCACAGGAAGGCCTGAGTTCATATCCAGACACAGACACTAATGAGTTGTGTGACCCTGAACAACTTCTTACATAAGGTTCCTCATCTTTAAAATAGAGATAAAATAGCAACTACTTTTTATGCTTACTATTAGAACAAAATTAAAGATCTGTAAAGGACACTGCAAAGTTCAAAGTGTTATATAAATGCTAGCTGAGAAAGATAAAGGATTAGCTTATTTTCCTAGAACTAAAGGGCATTCATGGACTAGTTCTATTCTGTATTTACAGGTTTAGTTCCAATATATCCCCATCAAATAATTGCTCATTCTAATTCCACAACATTCACTATTACCCAAGATGTAAAGCCACATTTACTTACCACCAGGCTCTTCTGTGTTCTAGTAATGGACCCCCTTCTTCTACCTGGTGAAACTCTATCTGTCTTTGAGATCTAGGTTAACTGTTACCACTTCATGAAGATTTCAATGACTACTAATCACAATCAGTAAATGTTTTTTTTCCCTTTCTCTAAACTCATTTCATTTTGGCTTCCATTCTGAAGATTTTCACATACTCTCATGGCCATTGTGTCCATACATACCCTGCATTCACTTGTGAATTACTTCCATAGAAACATATTCGAAGAAACAGCATTAAAAAGGGCACTGAGGGCAATGAAACATATTAAAAATTTGCAAGAAACCAAACAATTTGACAACAGAGTTTCACAACTTTATGCTGGGCTGTGGTTATAAGATATTAACAGTGTTACTGTGAAATGATGCTAGAGAGGAAAACTTGACTCAGCATATGCTTATGTACATTTTGTGGGTTATCAACATTATAATCATTTAATGTTCTTAGAGTGAAATAGTAAATGGTACATTTTGTTAGTACATAGGATATATCCATATGTTATCTATGTGTATATTTTATACTATGCAGACACATATGCATACATATATATTGTGAATGTGAATATGTATCTATATATGTCAATTTCCTCTCACTATATGTAGTATTTATTTTATAAGTATAGATGTGTATATATGGCTATAGAGAACTATATATACATCTATAAATATGGAACTAAATGTATAAAGTACTGTCTTTTCATTTGTATTACTCCATGTGTGTGTGTGTGTATACACACAGATATGGAGAGAAAGAGAGAAAGAGAGGGCGGGGGAGAGAGAGAGAGAGAGAGAGAGAGAGAGAGAGAGAGAGAGAATTGATATAGTCCTACTGTCCCCTCACCCTTTTTTAGGCTACTCCAACTCATTCTAATTTTTCAAAATTGATAACTTCATTATTGTATTTGTTTCTCTTTCCCTGTCATTTCCATCTACCTTTCTTCAATCATTTGCTGAGGTGGGGACTGGGGTGGGGGTGGGGGTGAAATAGTTGACAAAGAATTGGGTCTGGCATCCACAAAGCCTCTGAGTTTCTCCACTTAAGCATACTGACTCTGTGTCTATGGCCAAGTCATTCTGGCTCTTAGCTCCCCTAGGCAGCTCTCAAAGTTTCTAACATCCAGAGTGATGATAATCTGGATTGATGGACAGTCTTTTGTCCTCAGGTGTTCTCTACAGCAGGTCAAAAAGAAAAGAAAAGAAAATCCCAGCTCCTTGTGCAAAGCAGTAGCTTAATATTTCTCTTTATTGACAAATACAAATTACCTAAATTGAATTTTAAAAATTAAATTTGAGAAATAAGGTTTGCACAATTTGAAAGCCAACAAAATATTGGGAAAATGATTTTTAAAAATAGGATGAATAGTTTTGAAATGCTCTTTTGCTGCTGACAAAGTAGAGAGAAAGCTAGTTATATAGCTGTAGTTATATATTTGAATGTTTTACATGTACATACATACTATATACACGTACATATGCATGTATGTGTATATACCCACATACACACTCATATATATGTATTTTTAAGGGTGATTTCTCTGACACTTCGACAGGTTTTCTTCCCTTCCCCAAATGTCATGTTCTATCTACATAGAAATGGGGATTACTTTTGATAGATATCAGTTCTGTTCACTCAGACATGTAACCTCTTCTTGCAAGCTTGTGTCCTAGGTGCTATATTATGCCAGATAATCCACAGGAACTTGCAAAGACACTATTCTCTTGCCCTTTACTGATACAATCTCTGTATCTTAGTACATGGATTTCTAGAATCTGACCTTTGTCAAATTTCCTTTCAAAGACAGACAGGCACGACATTTTTGAAATAAAAAAAAAATCAATGAAAAAGATGTCAATGAAAAAAATGAATATTTCCATTGCAAGAGAGAATATTCCCCATTCATATTTCACAGTAGAGTTTGGGGTGATGCATCTTATGTGAGAGAATGTTTCCTACTCCTGAGAAAGCTTTCTAGATTGTTTTCCCTTTGCTCTGATATCCTAGCCAAAATACCTACCCTGGGTCTCCAATTCCCCTTCTATGTTATTTCTTCCTATTAGAATGTAAGCATCATGAAGTCAAGGACTGCTTAAGTTTATTATGTGTATTGTGTATTATTCAGTTTATTATTATTATTATTATTATCATTGTTATTATTATTAACAAAGCGCTGAGCAAATAGATGTGCTGGATTTTTTCATTTATTTATGAATTCATGAAAAAAATAGCCTTTGACCCAGATAAATCTGTAAGGAGATGGAAAACTCCCTTAATTTCATTTAAGTCAAAACCCCTTAAAAGTTACATTTCAAAACAACCTGATGGAGGATGACTTTTTTTTTCAAACCAAGTAGAAAATGCACTACGCATCAAAAAATCAAAACTCTTCATGTTGTCATTGTTGTTCAGTCATATGCAATTCTCTCAAACCACATTCAGGATTTCTTGGCAAGAGTACTGGAGTAGTTTGTCATTTCTTTCTTCAACTCATTTTATACATGAAGAACTGAGATAAACAGGTGAAATGACTTGGCCAGGGTCACCAGCTAGTAAATTTCTGAGGCCAGATTTGAACTCATGAAGACAAGTCTTTCTCATTTGGAGCCTGGTGTTCTGTCCATAGAAACACCTAGCGGCCCTCTTGATTAAGTCAGGCTCATTTCAATCCTTAAAAAATAATCAGTAGATTTATTAATGCAGCATCCTAACAAATTATTCAAAATATAAACTCAAATAAATTTTTTTCATGAAAGTTTCCCCTTTCACACATAAAACTGAGGCATATAAAGGCACAAACAGTCTCTCTCCTCAAGGAACTTACATTCGACTATAGATCAGAATCAGGAAAAGTTCTATAAGAGAGAAGTTTGAATGAACAGGGCTCAAGAAAATAGGGAAGAGTCAGTGAAAAGAAGGAAAGATGATGTGGACCAAATGTAGGAAAAAAACTACAAGTATGAGAAAAAAAATATAATGAGGGTTTGAGAGTTGACTAGCTTCATGGATTGGTAGTTTAGAGAGAGAATTTTTTTCTTCTCAGCTCCAGTAGTGATGTAAGACTGTCTCTGACATGGAAGGAGGACTCTCATGTCTGGGAGTTCTTAAGCGGACACAGAATATGTGAGAGAGAACAAAAGGAAGTAGGTGGGTTTCAAGAAATGAGCAATGAGATGGCCACTGGAGCCTCTTACAAGAGCCAAAAGACTCAGTAGCACAGGTACAGTAGGTGAAAGGAAGAAGTGATATGAAGGAAGGATGTGCTGTGACAGAGAAGGATGCCTCCTTAAGGCCCAACTCTTTAAGGACTGAAGGAAGATTTAAACATGGGCTCTCTCTCCCCCATTCCCTCCTCATGCCCAGCAGTGGATGTTGTAATCAACAACAACAAAGACCAGCAGCAGTATTTCTAGAGCATTAAAGTGAGTAGCTCTTGAAGTCTATGAAACACTTTCCATATGTCACCTCTGCTTCTTACAACTGTGCAAAGGAGATGCTATTGTTTTTCCCTTGATACTGATCAGGAGACTGTGCCTAGTAGTTTTTCATTTTCTTTTGTCTTGATTTTTGCCTTAAATGAAAAGAAGCTGAAGTTCATTTAGAAATATAAATAAAATTAAATTATGAGAGAGACCTCAAACTCTGAATCTTATGAATTTTCTTGACCAGAGGCTCGGAGCTGTTTCAGTTGTAATACTAACATGTCATCATCTACAAACTCTGTAAAATATCAGAAGAGGGAGCCATAAGAACCTGAGGGCCATCAGATTGCACTCAAATGTGAGCTAATTGTTTTCATGAAACATGGATTATGGTACATATGTAAAAAGAAAGTGGTTTGGGAAAGGAGAAGAGTGATGAGGAAAGATGACAGTTGAGAAAACCTGCAGTCCACTCCTAGTGTAGAAAGGATTTTTGACTGTCTCCTTAAGTGCAGCAAGGAGAAGGGTGTAAAAGGATGGCATATATACCAACAAACTCTTCACTCCACCAGAATGGCTAGCCGTGCTACATCGATAACAGGAAGATGTATACTTTCTGACTGGATCTCATATGAAGGGAACTTGTGACTATAGGAAAATTCTAAGGCCATTATTTGCATATATTTGCTCATATTTTCTTACTTCCATAAAATAGAGAAGCAAAGGAGATAATAGATGGATGGTGGGAAGGGTTGTTATAATTTTGTGGATCAGGCAATTTCTACTTTTATGAAACCAGATGGATTTTTGCACTAGTGGCTTCTGAAAAGCATTTGGAAAAAAAATGGGCACAGCCTTTCCATATGCTTAGAAGATCTGTTTTCTCAGTACTGAGAAGGGGGAAAAGCACACCCACATCCATGCAGCTCCTCATTCTTTTAGGGTGGTACTTTATGCATTCTATGGGAGTCCTTAATATCTAATTTTTATATCATGAATTATTAAGCCATCATTAGATCTACCTCATGGTAGTGACCTCTTTCAGGGTTGGCTGCTTGTTTCTCTAATCTTTCAATCTTCCCATCTACTTTTCTTCTACCTTGAAACGTACCAATGTTTCTCCCATCCTTAATTTAAGATAATTTCCATTGATGTTTTAGCATTCTGAATGTGACTCTGTATGTGTTAGAAAAGTCCCCCCCCCCCCAATAACTATGATTTCATCAATCTGGTGAACTTCTCTTATAAAATCCCTCCACACTAATGCTGATACAAACCCATCCATGATTTAGGAGATGGATTTTAGAGAGTTGCTTGAAGCACAGAACAGGAAAGTCCCAAGGCCAGCTAGTAAAAGTGAATAAAGTCCTAACTAGGGAAAGACAACTGGGAGATGTTCCCAGGGTACTGAGTTTAGACTATGTCAACAGCACCTGGGTATATTCAGGATCCAAAATGCAAATAATCTCTTCCCAATTAATTTCTAATAATATCTAGTTCAAAAGAAAATGATGAGTTAACAGGAAGGGCCAAGTTTTTTGTTATTCATATGCCTGTTATGGATTCTGATCCTTTCTCTGGGCCAAAATAATTGCTAGATATAGTTCTGAGTGTCAAGTAAATTTGAACTCAGTTTTGAAGACTCCAAATCCTGTATTCTATCCACCATTCCACACTGACATTCAAAACTCTATATAGGTTATGATTTTTAAAAATACTCTCTGCTCAAGGAAGAAAAGATTATTTTTAAGTATGCTAAAAAGAAATTGGCCTTTCTTTGGAGGTTTAAAATACATTTCAGGATCCTGAAGTTCCTCAGAACTAACGTTCTAAGCATCAATGCCCAGTGCTAACATATCCCAAGTAAGTGCTGGTGGAAATAGATCTGGTAAACAAAATGTCTCATGACAGAATTCACTCTGTATGCTGCCCAGATTGATTTCAGAAAACAGAAGAAACAATGACAACATTTCCCTGCAGCTCTATGTGTATCCTTGTTTTCATACTTAGAATTGTTGTTCTAAGACCAATTTTAACTAACTGTACATATTCTTCACTTAAAGTTCCTGTACAATGACAATTACATCTTTCAGAAGCATTTGTCAATTCTTAGGTAAAACATTTTTGAAGGCCCTGGAGCTGTATCTCATTATATTTAAATAATGTTTAACAATGGCCTTTCGAGGAAGTAAAGGACTAAGTGTTCCTGAATTTAGTGTTAATATATTCAAATTAGTCTGGGAATATAACAGTGTAGCAGCAAGTCAGGTAGAAAGAAACTGCTGAATAGGAAATGGGATTCTGAGATTTCACTCATAAAAATAATAAATTTTATGATCAAAGGGCATAATCGGAAGAAAATAAAATCAATAGTTTTAAAAAAATGCTTCATCATTAAAGTGACTGAACTTTCTAAAGCATTTATAAACTGCTGCTTTTGATAAAAAGAACTAATAGGTTGAAAAATACAAAATACATTAAATTCACATGATAATTTTACAGATGATCAAATGACAAATATGTGGAGAAGATGTAGAAACAAAGATATGGAGAAGAAAGAAGAAAGGAGGAAGAAGAGAAGGAGGAGAAGGACAAGAAGAAGGAGGAGGAGGAGGAAGAATAGCAGCAGCAGCAGCAGCAGCAGTTATACATTTTATTACCATCAGAAAGTAAATTCTTACAGGCAGCTAGATGGCCCAGTGAATAGAGCACCAGCCCTGGAGTCAGGAGGACCTGAGTTCAAATCCAGCCTCAGAATGAACTTACTTAACACTTACTAGCCATGTGACCTTGGGCAAGTCACTTAACTCCAATTGCACTGCATAAAGTGAAAGAAAGAAAGAAGGAAAGAAAGAAAGAGAAAGAAAATTCCTTGAGAATATTCTCAAATTGGGGCTTTATATCACCAATATGTAGTCCAATTCCTGGTACACAGAAGGTACTTTATAAATGCTTACTGACTGGTTCTAGGATTGATTTGAGTTTTTATGAAATACCAGGAATGTTCCTGCTGAGGAATTCACTCACTAAATCTCCACACAACTTAATTTTATGATCATCTCTCCATATCTGGGGTCTTTTTGAGAACAGCATTAAAATAAATCTCCTGGATATTTATTGAGCACCCAAATTGTACAGAAAGGGGTAAAACCCTTGCCCACCTTCACCTTGGATTCTAAAAAATTCCTAACTGCTAAGAGGTAACAGCTGATATTTGTACTAACAATATGTTTTTTCACTGCATATTTAGGTAGTGGGGAAAAATGAAAGAACAAGATGAAGGGATCGTACATTAAGACTTATAAAGGGGCCTGGTTGCCATCTCCTCTAACTCACTCAGTTTTCTATGTTGCACAGAAGGGAAATGACTTGTCTGAGGTTCTCCAGATTGAAATGATCTGAAATAGAATTTGAACTAAGACTTGTGATTCCAGATCCAATGCTTGTACCATGTATGGATGAATTTGTGAAGAGACAGTGTATGAAAATTAAAAAGAAGTTCTCTAAATCTACTGTGAACATGTCTTTGGTTTTTATGCCCTTCTACAGTCAGGAATCTAAAGAGAAGTCAAAGAAAAACAAAATAATTTACTGAAAATGTAAAATAAACATACTTTGAATGACATCTGTTCTCCTGCAAAAAGAAGATTTTACCTGTGATAGTGTTTTCCCACATTCCCTAAGCCACACAGCAAAGGTAAGTGGGGTTTCAAACAGATAACCCTTCATTTCTGTTTCAGTAAAACAACTTGTTGGACTCTTTCAGCATCTTCACTGGTCTCCTTAGTGTGAGGCTACAGGGAATGTGGTCCTACCAGCAACTTGGAAGCTGCTTCCAAGAAAGCTAATGATTTCAATAGTAACCACCAACCTCAAAGAAGAGAAAAAAGATACATTTTTTTAATCCAGTATCTTTTGGCTTCAATAGAATATGTGATAATTCTTCAATAAAGCATCAGGAAAAATGGTGCTCTTACGCCACTAAGTTGAAGACTGAAGGAGAAAAAACAGAAGGCAGCTGCTGAATAAATGTGGAAAGGAGCAAACAGGTCAAACCAATTTTACAGGATCAGAATCTAACCAAGAAATGTCATTGTCATTAGATTAATTTTCTTAGGAACTGAGCAAGATAGAGGTTTTATAGATGGCAACGAGCTAGAATGCTTATCTTGTTTTTTTTTAAAGTATGTCTATACATTATTTCTCAAATCCTAATTCAGAGAATTTATTAATTTTTAGTATTGTTTTCAATTTTTGAAAATGTAACCTTACCACACAGCAAAAACATGTTCAAAAATCAGTTCTTAATTTCTAAACCCAAAGATTTTTTCTTGTTCTGTATCTTCCTTCTCTGAAGACTGGATGATATCAAACATCCCTTTCTTCGCCAAGGTTTACTCTTGTCTTGACTTAAGTGAAGGTGGATGCTCTATCTGTATTATCATCATTTAACATTAGATATTCTTAACTTATAAATCAAAATTCTGCAGCCCCTTCTTTTTCTTGTCTTTTATCCAGTCAACAAGAAATTGCCAAGCACTATGTTCCAGCCACTGTGTTCAATAATATAATAAAAAGAGGGAGATGAGTCCCAGTCCTCAAAGTGCTCCTGATGTTATGGAGGAGACAACAAGCAAACAACTATGTTTGAACAAAATGTAAGCAGGATAAATTGCAGAATATCAACAGAAGGAAAGCACTAGCTTAACAAGGAAAGAAGGAAGCTACTTGAGGAATGTGAGATTTCCTATGGGACTTGAAGGAAGCCAAGGAAGTCAGGATGAAGAGGAAGGGGAAGATGATTCCAGCCATTAGTTTCCCATAGACTTCCAAATTTGCAATCCTGACTTCTCTGTGGGTGACTCCCAAATCTCTAATTTCAGCATGAACATATATTCCTACTTCTAGCTCAACATTTTCAAGTGCCTGTTGAAAAATTCTGATGAAACAACTTGTTTATCCCAGAAGCTAACAATTCCCAAACCAAAAATCATTATATTTCTTCTTCAAAATTAGTTCCATATTCTTTCTTCTCAGTTTCCCCTCCCCCTGCCCCTGCCAAGGACAATATAATTATTTGCATGATACCTACTCAACTCTCTGTCTCTGTCTCTGTCTCTGTCCCTCTTCCCAATACCCAGACATCTAGTAAGTCTACTTACTTTCTCATTTTCCCTCTGTATTTCATCTCCATATCCTTAGTCTCCATTCAATTTCTTCTTCTAGCACATAGACCATTAAGTACCTACTATGTGCCAGCTAATTGGTCAAGCACAAACCCCAGAAATTTAATAGTTTCTCTCCTCAAGGAGCTTTTATTCTATTCTTAATAACAACACTGGCAAAAGTAAAAGAAAGGGAAGCCCAATTCTCACTTACCAGAGACCAGGCTAAATAAATAAATCACATGAAGAAAAAAAATTCCTAAAACTTCCATTTCCTTAATTGAAAGTAATGTGAACAGAACTAATAAAGTACTACCCAGTAGGAATCCTTATGTGAAGGTAAAAATGATTTCTGATCCATATATTATATGTAAATGAAGAGGCTGAAATCAATTTGGTCTCTTAAGTAGTTTCAACATGTCCTTAGAAATCTTATTCACAGTATTTGTCTGCTTAGCCAGCCCATTTCTCATCAATTCTGAACATATTCAAATGTGATTGTCAGTCTAACCCTTTCTGAATTATAACAATTGTGAATTAGTGGAGACCAAATTGACTTCATTTTTTTTCCAAAAAGAAATTTAACAGAATAACAGAGATTATTAGATTATTTTGTCTGGCAATGATATTGGAAATAAAGTAATGGAAGAGATCTTATCATTCCTTTATGTCTAAAATGTGCATCTCAAAATTGGAAGGAGAGTATTTCAGAAAATATGTGGAGATCCAGAAATCTAGTCAATACACTCCAGATTTTTTGAAGCATATTTGTGTTTGCAAAGTAAATTAAGTTTTATGACAAATAGATGGCCATGATATAGTAACAAATGAGAATAGTTTAGAAAAGAAAAAAGTCACTTAATGGAAAATTGCCTTCCTTATTTTGCATTGGTACATGAGACATTTCCTCTCTTATTTTGTGAATATTTTATTCTTTATTCCTAATAGTGACAAATACTAAGTAAATAATATCTGATGAAAAGGAGGAGGATGAAGAGGAGAGGAAGATGAAAGAAGAGCAAGAGGAGGAGAAAAGGAGGCAGGAAAGAAAGAAGAAGAGAAAGAAAGAAATGGAAAGAAGAAAGAAAGAGGGATAGAGGAGATAAGAAAGAGTGAAAGAAAAAGAAGATCCAAAGAGGAAGCAAAGAATAAAAGAAGGAAGAAAGGAAGGAAAGAAGGAAAAGAGAAAAAGAAAGAAAGAAAAGGGAAAAATAAAGAAAAGTTCCAGAATTACATAAATTCAGGAATGACTCAGCCTGTTCTTCTGTGCCTTGTTAATATAAAATAGTGTATTGCAGTCTCCAAATAATTACCTGAGGTACATCAAGAACCCAGAGGCACCTTCTGAATCATCAAAGAAACAGTAAGTGATGGTTGCTTTCCTTCTATAGTTTATGTCCTAATCTGTTGTTTCCTGGTTCATCTTTCTAGACAGGAAGGAGCTTGCAACAATGTACCGAAAGTAAATGGGGACATGAATTTAAGACACAAAAATTCAAATGAATGTGTACAAGGGCTACAAGGAAAGTAGTGTATTCTGCCACTTGTTCTGTCACACATTAGTAATCTCTACAGCCTCTTAGGGTCTCAAGGTCCCCATATGTAGAGTGAAGCCTAAGAGAGGAGATGTCCAAGATCTCATGGCTTCTGCCTTGAGAGAGAGCGCACCCACCTCTAGGTTCTTTGGGAAGGTTGCAGACTCCGGAATCTTTTTTCCCTGTCTTTTAGGGACATTACTTGAGAAGAGCATGGAAATCTGTCCTCCCTTGAAACTGGAATATCAAAGAACTCTGATCTTTCCTCTTCTATTCCCCTTCCATATGCATGGGGCACCAAGTGATCATTGTTTACTAATGAAGACAATCCCATGCCAAATGGGTTTAATGTTGCTTCCAGATTTCTCTCTAGACAAATGGTGTTGTCATTAGATTGTTTTTCTAACAGAGTGAATTTTGCATAGAGTATAGACTGGCAGGTCCTATAACTGGTATTTTTTGTTATAATCAATGCACACATGGAGAAGCTGTGCTCACTGCTACAGATCAATAGCTTCTCCTCAATATATAGTGCTAAAGAATTTTCTAGAAGCCTGAGAGGTTGTTCAATCTACCTAGAGTCACACAGTCACCATGTAAAGCAAAACTTTTACTCCATCCTCCCTGACTTGGAAATAAGCTCTTTATTCCCTATGGCATTTTACTTGCCATTTGCTGGCAAATTTTGAAAAAAAATATGTTACATTACATTGAATTGATTCGATCAGGATTTTTTTTACATTTTTCTTACTTTTTTCTATTTAGACAAAGAAACACACAAGCACTTCAAATAATGAAATACTATTAATACCATTATTAATAAAATAATAGCTCACATCTATACAATATTTTAGGGTTTTTCAAAACTCTTACATTTTCAAAACTCTTTGGGGGTGGCTAGGTGGTGCAGTCAATAGAGCACCAGCCCTGGACTCAGGAGTACCTGAGTTCAAATCTAATCTCAGACCCTTAACACTTACTAGCCATGTGACCTTGGCCGAATCACTTATCCCCAATTGTCCCTCAAAAAAAAAGCAAAATTCTTAACTTAACCCAGTGAGATTAATAGTACAAATGTCACGATTCCAATTTTATACAGAAGACAGAGACTCCAAGAAAGTTGATGACTTGGTCATGATCACTCTTCTAGTAAGTGTTGGAATATCCAGAACCTTTGTTATGATACCTGCAGCCTTTCCACTACATGACTGGGGGAAAATAAATATCTACAACCTCTTTGTTCTTCGATAACAGCAATGCTGGCATATCTGGCATAACTGTACTCTTTAGTTACACCTGCAAGGCTTAATCCAACTAAGAAAACATCATCTACATAAGTGGCACATTTCCCTACTTGTCAAAACCCAGGAAGTATTTAGGTCATCTCAGAGGTAAACAATCTGTCCATTTAAGAGAATAGTAGAATCTCTGAGTTGGATAGGACTTTACTGGCCCCCTAGTCCAGTCTCTAAACTTATTCCCTACAAAATACCTGCCAAATAGGCTTCTGTCTGTTGATGGAAGCCCTCCAGAGAAGGAACCTCTCAATTCCTCAAGCATTCCATGCTGTTTTATAGATGGTTTAAGTGGAAAACCGAACCAAACCAGTGACCATATTTTCTTTTACCAAGCTAATTTCACATCATATGCTTCAATCTTTGCCGCTGGATTTTGAGGCAAAACTCAAAAGCTAATTTCTCTTCAAGATTTTCATTGAATCACAAAATTCTAAATCTCAAGCTAGGAAGGAATTACTGTAATCTTGAGGATAGTATATATACCCCCCTGAGCAGTCTTCTCTTCTGCAGCCTAAATGTCTTCAGTGCTTGTCCTCATATTGCATGACCTCAAAAACCCCTCACCTTCCTGCTTTTCTTCCTCAGTACAAATTATTCTCCATCTTTTATGTTTCCAGACTTTTTGCTTTAAAACATTAATCTTGAATCTTTCATCTATCTGTATTTATCTTTTTGTTCATTAGAATTTTTCAGCCCCTCCTTTATAATGATCAGGTTATAATAATTTTCTTCCACTTTGATCATGCACTATGATGGTTTCTTTATTTATGGTTGCTCTGCTCCTACCCAAGTCAATCAATGACATTGCCATTCAGGACAATTACCCATTTCCTCTTCCAATTGCTCTGAGGCCAAGAGTGACTTTAGTCTTATGGTCAATAAATTTATCTGAGCTAATTTCTGGGCAGAGGTAGGACTGGGATTTTTGTTACATCATTCCTGCCATTTAGAATGACATTAATAATACATTAATAATAGTTATTCTAATTCCCATCCAATTCCTGATTTTTTGCTGTTAAAATGGAAGGGTAGGGGATGTTATGCTTTGGCTGTATTCCTTCCATCCTATTATCTATTTGTGCATACAATAATTTCTTTTTGCAAGGTCCTAGAAGAACTGATAAAGTAGATAAAAGATCTTTGTTTCGAGAAGGCCTCTATGTCTGCATGGAGTGATGGTTGTATAATGGCAACTTCCACTGAGAGATCAAGGTGAGATGAGTGAAGTAGATTTCACATAAAATGCAAAATTGACTCTTAAGTGATTACTTTAGGTAACAGTAAGGATAGAAACATTCCATAGATTATAACTAAGACCTAAGTGTCTGTTGGGGTGGGGGTGACAACTCAATATGGGGAAAATGAAACAAACAAGAGTCTTTTCCATTGCTTGCCATTGGGAAGACCTGAACAATCTGCAACTTTCCCAAGGCAAGAAACCCTCTCAAGCAAGATAGATGACAACACATCCATGACTTTGTAATTCAGTCCAACAGATTGATTTCAGACACATCAATTTTAAGGTCACTTGCTGAGGGTTACACAGCTAGGAACTGCTGGAAGTAGAATTTGAACTCAGGCCATCTTGACTCTTGTTCATGATCCAATAATAACATCATATTCCCCCTAGTACCCAAATGCTTCCTTTGAAGTGAATAGAAATTTTATAACTGGGTTGGTGCTAGGGTTAAGGAGACTTCATCCCATGGGTTTGTGTCCTTTCTTTAGACATGAAGTCTAAAGAAGTGTGATAAAAAATGATCACTAGAACCCTACTCATGATTAGTTTCTAGAAATATGGTAGTCATCAAGCAATCTCACTATAAATCTACAAATTCAATTCTAGGAGTGCCCAGATAAGGCCATGTAAAGGCATTTATTCATTCATCAGTAAATAATTATGGAGTAGCTACTCTATAGAAAGTATAGTGCAAAACCACAATGTGTATAGTAGGTAGCAGAAAAGAAGGGGAGTGCAAAGGGACATCAATGAACAAAAAGAAGTCACTGTTTTAGATATTTTCTACTCAAAGACAGGATTTGAAAGCCGGTAAATTACATTTTATAGAGAAGATAGTGCAAACCTTATACTTTCAATTGGATTCTGACCATATTAGATATTGAATCCCATCCACATTGAGCTTCCCCCATGTTCTCTTATATGACCTGTTCATTTTAATGTTTGTGCCCTTTAAATCCATAGACCAATCTGAAACTGTCCTGCTAAAAATGTCAGAATTCCTGATGCACTAGCCTGAACTTTAGAGAAGATCTTAGAAGCTGTCACTAATTAATATTCAGGAAGCAGTTAGAGATTATCAAGTTGTTGTTGTTGTTGATTTTCAAGGGGAATTACATGTATCCATACATTATAAAGCCACGGCTTTCAACTTGTGGGTCACATCCCATTTGGGGAGTCAAACAACCCTTTCACAGGGGTCACCTAAGATCATAGGATAACACATATTTCTGATGGTCTAAGGAACCAAGACAGTGCTTCTCTCTCCATCTCCAGGCAGGTCTGCCCATGTGCAGATATGCCCACATATGAGTATTAAAGGGTTGCAGCATTAGGAAAGTTGAGAACCACTGTTATAAAGGTATATATTTATAGATGCTGACCTCATTGCTTAATGGCTCACATGGGGAGGAGAGAGGTCAATAGAACATCAAAGACAATCCAGAGTGGGAGGTAATCAACCCTACCCTCCTATTTTTACTGAGGAATAGAGCAATTCAATGACTTGCCCTAGGTCTCTTCTCACTATCACATCTCCAACTAGCTTCTTCTTTCATGTTTTCTTTTCAATCACAACTACCAAATATTCTGGGGAAGCTGGGTGGCATAATGGATAGAGAACCAGGTCTGGAGTCAAGAAGACTCATCTTCCTTAGTTCAAATCTGGCCTCAGATACTACCTGGTTACTCTGTGAACGTCACGTAAAGCTGTTTGCCTCAGTTTCCTCATGTGTTAAATACTCAGGTGAAGGAATGGTGAATCATTCTAGTATCTTTGCCCAGAAGACCCCAAATAGGTTCAAGAAAAGTTGGAGACAACAGGACAATAACAAACCAAATATTCTAAAACTCTGTGATTTAGTCAGTCAACTTAGGTAACTCCCAAAGTGGGAACTCCTTCCCTTATTTTTCCACACATCAGCTGATGATAGAGTTGTTTTAAATACATACATGTTAAGAGACTTAGCCAAATTTAGAAGGTCAAGGACTGGAGCTGTGATTCCATTGGAGTAGGTAACTTTGGGTGGGGATCACAATGCAAATTGGAACCTTCTCTGTAACTTAACATCTTAGTGAGATTCTTGGAGCCCTGGGATGTTCAGTTATTTTCCTTGGTCAGATACCTAAGGTGAGCCAGAGAAGGACTTAAGTTTAGCTTCTTGCCATTGAGGTCATCCCTCCATATATTATGCATGTAGAAAAGGGAATGAACCTGGCTGATCTGAACATCATCAGGGATTCTATCAAGTGAACCACACGGAGGCTAATCTAGGTCACAAGGGGGCAATGTCCAAGTCTCTTAGAGATTCACAGAAATATACCTCCTTTGGCACATAGTCATTCTGATGATGGACTGTTTTATGGTAAGAGGATAGCCTCAATCTTCAAGGGCTTTCTGGTGTGGTCAGGAGCCATATTTCTACCCCCCAGAATTACCCTATGATTTAAAATAAATTTTATTGACATTTTATTTGTATATCACTGGGAATTCTCAATGTATCCTTACTCTTTTCCTTTCTGAGAGAAAAAAATTACCTTCCTCAAATTCATTCAATAAAGAGGGAATGTATTTATTCAGCACAGTATTTCATATATGTATATCAAATTACATATATGCATATACACATGTGTTTATTATATATGGACACATATATAAAGTTCCTTATTCATTTTATCTTCCTGCCTACCTATCTATGCACCTGTAGTTTGCTACAACCAAATGACATTTCCTTGATGGAAGGAAATGATATTTTTTTTGTCTTTGCATTTGCAGTGGTACATAGTACATACCAATTGATATTGGTTGTTCAGTTGACTTTCACCAGTTCTAGTTTATCTATCAATCTGATGTCTCAAAACTGAACTCTTTTGATGTCTCAATTTGATGTCTCAAAACTGAACTGAACTCAAGAGAAAGGCTTAGAGAAATCCAGACTTGCTATAAAGTTGGAAATGGGAAGCAGGCTTGATTTTCTGTGGGGGTAACAAGAATAAAGAGTTTTGGAGATTTAAAAGAAGGCAACACTGCTCTATGGAGCTATATTGAGCTAAGTCCTTCAACTATCTCCCATATAACTGAGAAATGAAACTTGCCTCAAACAAATGAATGAAAGAAGAGGAAAATAAAACTCATTTGAGATGGTTGTTGTATCACATGAATACACCATCCTTCCATTATTCCATTTATTAATCTAGAAACATTTATTAAGCACCTGTTATATACCAGGTGTTGTACAATGTGTTGGTAACAGAAAAAAAAATAATCGAGCCATCCATCTCATTTCTGAAAAATCTGACTTTTCTGGTAGACAAGACAACAGATACATATATAGCTACATACTCAACAAAACTAATATATATGAAGTAGCTAAATGCAATAACATTAGAAAAAGAGCACTAGCAGTTGGGGAGATCACAAAAGTCATTGAGAAGGTCGCTCCATAGGCTAGAATCCCTAGGACCAAATCCCATGAATTATTATTGAACTTTATTAAATACAAAGTGTTCAGAAAGACTTCAGTGTGAGGCAACAAATATGGCAAAGTCTGCCTTAGACAAGAGATCATTCCATATGAGGACAGTAGGAGAAATCAAGGATCATTAGGCTAAAAGAAGAAAGACACAGGGTGGATGATAACCTTCTTTAATAATCTAAAAGACCCCACCTAGGAAATTAATCAGATATATTTTGCTTGAAAGAAGTAGGAGCGATAGGAGGAAGCTTCGGGGAAAAAGATGTCAATTCACCATGATAATAACAACCACAGCAACTTTCTAACTAACTCTAACAGTTCAAACTATTCCCCTTCACTGGATATCTTCAAGTAAAGTCTGAGTGACAGGTTGTTAGAGATGTTGGAGAATCCTTATTCCAGGCAGTTGTACTCAATGATATTGAATGTTCTTTCCAACTCCGAGAGTCTGTGTTTCAGGGCGGGCAGTCCATGATAAGATCTTCAGATGAATAGAAGAGACAAGTGCTGCTCAGGTTTTACTTTAAAATATGGAACTCTAGAAAAAGTTCAACAATATTTCAAAGGTGTCACTGCCCTCAGCTGGGAAGACCAAAGGATGGCCTATCCTGATCCCAAACACTAGCCAATGGTGATGAATTTAAGTCCATTTTCTCTGCAACTGAATACCAATATTTTATGGACTTGACTATTCCCTGAGGGCCACCAGCTCTAGTCTGGCATTTCGAGACTAACTTCCCTTCATCTTGAAACTTTAATTAGCAGTTCCATTCTGGGATTTACCTGTGACTGTCATGGGTGAAAAATATTAGCTAATGAATTATTCCAAGTAAATTAAGTGATTTAGGAAGTTCTCTCCCTGTCTAGTTCTAGTACATGCTTCGCTAGTTAACACTTCCACCTATGACAATCACAGGCACCTCAGAGAGGGGGATGTTTATGCTCACCTGAAATGAATCTTACCCATGACCTTGTTAATGCCAACCCCGAGTTCTGTTTCTGTAAGAATTACATTAATGCTGACAGTTAATAAATTAGTTCCTGGACAATTATAAGCTGGCTTTAATAGAAACCCTAGCCAACAAACAAACTCAAAATAGCAGAAAGTCCTTGTTCATCATTGAATTCTAATGATTTTTAAAGCAATATATTTGGGAGGAGACCATTATCATTCATATGTTAACAAAACTTCTCTTTCAATTCCTTCATCGAATTCTTATATACCTACCATTTCTGTCCAAAAACATGAGCTTGAGGTTACTTTGAGGTTATTTAGCTATTATCCTCCCATATTATTTTCAATTATTATTTAGAGGCTCTGTGTGATGTGGTAGAATGAGGGTTATGTTGAAGACATTTGGAGGGAGGTCTATTAAACCCCATCACCCATACTTACTATGTGTTTGACCATGCACAACTCTCTGAATTTTCTAGGAATTTCTGTTTTATTGTTAATGGAAAGGGGATGGCAATATCTACCATAAGCATCAACTGTTTGGGTTAAATAGGAAATCAGAAATGGAGCAGTGTACCAAGCTGGCTACCAAGCTGGGTAAGTTGAATTTTCCAAAAGGAAAAAAAAAAAGGAATAGCGTTGTTGTTTTTTTTAATTGAGTACTTGCTATGAACACCAGACAGGACTAGGTATTATTCCTCTATCTCATTATTATATTGAGTCTTAAAGAGTTCCCTGTGATTCACAGAAATTTACTTAAACTCAGATTAGTCCTCAAATTAAAGCACAAAAGGAAACAGAGAAAAAAACATAAAAACAAAATCTAAACCTTTGGAAAGCGTCCTGGTCACTGACCTAAGAACAAATGGAGCTAATTGGAATCTTACTAGAAGGACTAGTTAGGATAGCTCCCAAGGCTCAGTAAGAAGAGCTCTGGAGTTTCAGCAGCCCTATGGTGACCCACTAAGGTCAAGTCTGTTCTTTCATTTTGGTTCTTTTACTTAGAAACGATTTACCTTGCTACTCATGCAAAATTTTGAACAGGAGAGTCCTACAGCAAATGACTGACTTACCCATCCAACCTTTGCTAAACTAACAAACAAACCAAAGGCTACAATTTTGCAGGAGGTATATTTTGGAGGGGTGGAAGGATTAAGTTTTTAGCATCTACATTTTGGCAAATGAACTTCAGCAAAGCTATCAATCAGTAATAATGCCCTTGTCAATATTTTAATCATTCTATGGTGATTTTTCTTC
This sequence comes from Pseudocheirus occidentalis, assembly GCA_028646575.1. NCBI lineage: Eukaryota > Metazoa > Chordata > Mammalia > Diprotodontia > Pseudocheiridae > Pseudocheirus > Pseudocheirus occidentalis. The sequence goes on along the minus strand of CM053593.1, from coordinate 4,348,030 downwards.
TTTACCTGCAGAGAAGAGACAAGGAAAAGGGAAAACATTTCCTTTATATGTGGTTCCTGCCTTATTATTCATTTATGTAATTAGAATTATACTATTAAAGTGAAAAAGAATATCAAATATTTGTCTATGACTCATAATTAAATTGATGCATAAAACAACAATACTTTACATGTATCTAGTGCTTTAGGATTCAGAAAATATCTTTCTGCCCACAACTCTGAGGCAAGGAGTACAGTTATTATTCTCCTTATTTTCCAGCAGAGGAAATTGAAACACCCACAGGAAGTTTCTCCATCATCAAATAGCAATTAGGTTTACAGGAAGACAGACTTTCGTGTAGGAGTTGATCAGAAGGGATTGGAACCCAGGCATCCTTACCGAAGTCCAGGACTTAAACAAGTACCTCGAATTGCCTCCCTCATATTAGATCAATATATTCAGAACTTTGGTGGACATCCAGGCTAAAGTCAAGATTATTTTAGGTAGGAAAATTCAAGCAAAGTGCTACCCCAGGAAGAAAGACGAACTCACAGTCATACAAACTGAATTTCATGCCCGTTCTTCTATCATCTACTATTGTGTGATGGAATAATTTACTTAACTTTAACCATCTATGGATTTTTGTTTCCTCATCTGCAAAGTGAGGGTGGCAGTTGGGCTTTATGCCACCTAAGCTTCCTCATGCTCTAAATTAATGACTTTGGGATTCAATGATTCCCTCTTGATGGATTCATATTGCCTAAGATGGCATAAATTATGTCTGTCAGAGTATGACTCCAAATCCCAGATTGTTTCTACTGCACCACACTTTCCCACATGGAGCCCATTCCTTTAAATATATGGATATATAAATATATTGATGGGCTTCTCATCTTTTTGTATGTCTAAAATGTCCCTACTCTCATTTTACCAAACCTCATAACCTATCAGTGTGTTGGTTCAGTCATTTCACTCATAGCTAACTCTTCATGACCCCAGTTGAGTTTTCTTGGCCGAGAAACTGGTGAGGTTTTGCAATGAACTTCTCTAGCTCATTTTACAGATAAGGAACTGAGGCAAAGAAGATTAAGTGACTTACCCAGAGTCACACAACTAGTAAGATTTTAACTCAGGAAAATTAGCCTTCCGAACATCAGGCCTGACACTCTATCCGCAACACTACTTAGTTGCTGAAATAACCTCTCACATGGTAGCCAAAACCATGACTTTCACTAATATGTAAATGTATTTTATTAATACCTACACACATATACATATGTATATGTATATATGTTCATACACACATATACACATACATACATACATACACACATACACACACATATATAATGAATGGCTTCAGAAATGCTCACTGAATTCCCTGGGGCTGTATCTGGTACAAGCTGGGCTCAGAACAATAATTACTTTTCCATCATAACTGATGTGAGATTATTTAGTCTCTGCTCCAAGACATGCAGTGGGGCAGAATTCCTAACTCCCTAATCCAATACATCCTATTTTAGGAGAGATCTATATTTTAGAAAGGTTTTCTTTAGCTTAAGATAAAAATCTCTCCCTACAACTTCACCCACTGCTGTCAATCAGAAGAAATCAATCCAATTTTCAACTTAATATTTATTCAAGAAAAGTGAAGATTCTTTTGTTATCTCTAGACCACCCCTTTCTAGGTTAAGTAACCTCAGACCCTTCAATGAAACTTGAAACGATATCAATTATTCACTTGATCTTTCTAGAATAGACCTTATCTGAACAAACAGAATGGCCATCTCTTCCAGTAACAGTATGCAGGGAATGAATAAAGATGTAAATATTTCAAGGCCTTCTGGCTGAGGAGATTTTCCATGTAGACTAAGTTAAAAAAACATACTATGACAACCAAAGGGATGAAGAAGTGCAGTCCTTTCAAAGCAAAATCTGTATTTTAATTTTAGTAGAGTTTCCATGTTCTGAAAGATGTACCAAAATTGCCTTTGGTTGAGGTTTATGAGGAGAAATTTTGGAACTGATTTTATTTAGCTAAATCTGTGTAGTGTCAATCACACACAAAACATTTCTATTATACTTCATATCCCATGGGAAGGAAGGATAAGAGCAACACAATAAATGGGTGCTAGAGTTCAAGAGCAGTCTACAGAAGATGTAGTCAGGCCTTCTCATGAGCCAGATGGAGCAATGGAAGCCTTCATGGTCACATAGCTAATACAGGGTGAAATCAGGGCTACAAAGAAGGTTGAGACATTGAATGATGGTGGTCAAGGTAGTGGGACTGGGGAACAAATATTTCATACAAATATCATTCGAAGGAACTGGAGATGTTTTGCTGGTAACAGAGAGAATTGGAAGGGAAATGATAACTGTCATGAAAAATGGATCTCACATATTACATCCTATAGAATATCTTTCTTGAGTCCTGTATTTTGTTAATGTTTTATTGAGCAATGAAATTACATTATACACCATATTAGATTCTTTGTATTTTTGGTGAATGTGTTGCATTTCCCCATTTGTACATGAATCCATTGAAAGCATAGATTCTTTCATTTATTTTGTCTCTCTATTCCCAGCACGTAGACAAAGATGTCTTACACATTGTAAGCACAATACAGAATAATAAATGCTTTCCAAATGATATTTAATTGAAGGGAATTGGTGGTAAGAACTGTTTTAATTTTCTCTTTGTATCTCTAGTGCCTAACCAGGTATCCTACACATGGTCGATACTTGGTAAATCCAGGTTGTTGAACTGAAGCAAATGGAATTGAATCTAATATTTGACAGGCTGTCTAATGGAATAGGAAATTGATTTGTTCAGATGAGAAATGGGCAAAAATTGCAAATTCTTGCATCTGAGGAAAGCACTTCCCTAAAATTACAGCAGTTCAAAAGTGGGAATGGGCCATGTAAGGAGCCAGCAGATGACTCAAAACTCTAGAAGAGCCCAGATGGCCATTGTAGATGTATGTATAAATGTATGTATAAGTTTCATTTAATGACCTCTGAGGTATATTCAGTGAAACCTTTTAAAATTAATCAAGCTTTGGGTGGGAAATCAAGGTACCAATTACATCAATTTTAGCAATTTCAGAATTATAAAGGGGGCAGCAGATTCTTTTCTCTTTCATGCTTTGCCCAATCAGTCTAAACACTGAACCATAATAATTAGCATCATTTCATTGGTTAGGTGAAACAGAATGATGCTTCCCTCCTTCCTACAACTGTTTATCTTTTAAAATGCAAGAAAGTTGAGATATAATCACCTTCATAGTAATTATAAGACTAAATAGCAAGTGAGGCATATAATTACTAAACATTTGCAAAGGGAAAACATCAGAGTGACACCACCATGCTACACCTTCATATTAGCAGCTCTCCGATCAACATTTGGTACGTTCCAGCTTTAATGCAATTTATTAAGGAATTTTTTAATCTGGATAAATCAAAGGCATCAATAAATAAATTACTAACACAAAACAGCAGTGCCCTCAACCCCTTGCAACATGAAAGCTGTGTTATGTTGAAGATTCCCCAAGGAGAAAGAGTCTCCACTGCAACTTAGTGATTTGTTCCACTTGATGCTTTTTTCTTCCTTTACCAATGCAGTCCCTCTGGTTAATCTGCTCATCTAAGCATTAATGTTCTTCTCCATTTTATGTTCATTATATAGATAAATGACTCCAGCCAGACCCCATAACAATTACTCTAATTAAAATCTGTGGGGAGAACAAGAGTAAGACTGCTAGGGTTTTGAGTATTTGACATTGATTAGGAACTGTTCTGTCTACACAGGACTCAAATGTTCTCTGCTTTTTTTCTTTGGTTTGGTCTTTTAAGTGACCATGTTTATAAGAGACATTTTTCTTTCATGAAGTGTCCTTTGGAAATCAGCTGGAGAAGAACAAATCTGTGGGTTCTTGGGATCTATGTGTCAATCAGGTGAACCACTTTCATTGGTTCTAGACATTCAAAGGAGGCTTAAAAGCAGGCTCAATGACTGAGGACAGTTCTCTTCCTACCTCATAATACCTCTGACCTCCCCAAATTCAAATCAAACAAGCTCCAACTCTGATTACTAATATTCTCTTCTCAGCTTGAAGTTCTATGCCATTGTGATATGTAAGTTACCTTAAATTCACAAAGGCTATGACATCAAAACATCATTTCTGATAGGTCCCACTAAGCTTTGGGTAACTTGGAGCACAGGCCACAAATCTACCTTTCTAGTCTGAGGACTAGATAATACAAACTTGCTGCGGTTTATCATCATGTCTGCCAGGGCATGAAGTTTTTGGCCACAGCAACACACAAGGACCATCAATTTAGAAAGATTCTTTGCCTGGGGTGGTGAGGTGTGATCTCTGTTAGAGAAGTATATGTGTATACCAATGAAGTACTGGAGCTTCTGATCTTTAGAGTCATTGCCACTCTTTAAAACTCATCACAAATTTTGAGGTCCTCTAAAAGTTTTGTTTTCCATAGAATTTTGTGGGTTTTTTTTAATAAACTGAAGAATTGGATTTTTGTCGTTAATTTTCCAACATTTACTAGTGGCTCCCTTATCAAATAAATCACATTAACTCTATCTATCCATCTACTGATCTATCTATCTATCTATCTATCTATCTTTCTATCTGTAATACTTTTATATAAACGTGTTATACTAATAGAATATAAGCTTCTTTGTGGCAAGAATTGTTTCATGTTTTAAAATTTTTACCCACAGTTTGATTCATAGAAAGTTGATTTGATTTTTTACAGAAAATAATTGAGATCCATTGTAAAAAAATATTGTATGTTTTCAAAATTCCATTCTGAAAATTAGTTACTATTGTATTATAGCTAGTATGTGTCAATGGCTTTACCATCCTTTTGAAATTAACTCTAATTCTGCTTGTGCATATCTATTCCTTTCATAGCTATTTGCATAATGTCTCCCTCACTGGAATTTAAGGGCAGGGTTTTGGGGATTTTTTGGTCTGTCTTTGGCATTAGAACAACATCTGGCACATAGCTAGAACTTAAAGAATGACTATTGATTTGATTGTATTTAAGAAATCAAAAATCAATTATACGTCATTTAGTAAAGCTAATAATGTGTGCATGTATACATATATGCATAATTATAGATTTAGATATGGATGTAGACAAGGATATATAAACATATGTATCTAAATTTGAATATGTATGAGCATATATGTATATGTATGTATATCTGGAGACTGAGAGAGAGGAAGGCAAAGAGACAGAGAGATCTCCTGGGTCTTCTGAAATTCTTTGAGATGTGTTGAGGATGTCTCTTTCAATTTAAAGAGAACAATTAGGCTCAGAAGTGCTGTCTTTCAAGGGTTAATGTTACAGCATAAATGGACCAGAGTCTATTCATCTGCAATATGATTCTCCAAAGGAATCATATTGAGGTAATTCTTATGAGCTAGGTAGAACACACAATCAAATCTAAAAGGCTCAGGAGGTTGAGAGTGCCACTTAACAAAGATGCAGTAGCAAAATGTATCCACCTTATTGTGCAGCCTGATGAGATACACAGGTGTCTGATAATTCTAAAAAGGTGGATCTTTTAGGAAGACTTATGTAGTTAACTTAGGATGGACACACACATTTTGAGGGACTAAGGGAAAAATGGTACAGCATAATATACATAAGTATCTGAAATTATTTTCCCCCAATTTTTAAAGATTTTTGTTTAAAGCTTTGAGTTCCAAATTCTATTCATCCTTCCCCTTCCTCTTCCCTGTGATGGCAAGCAATCAGATAAAGGTTTTACATGTTCCCTTATGAAAAAATATTTCTGTCAGTATTTTTTTTTACAAGAAGACTTGAATAAAAGAAAAAAATAATCATGAAACAAATTAAAAAACAGCTTACTTTGATCTGTATTAAATCAATATCACAGTGAGAGAGAGAGAGAGAGACAGAGAAATAGACAGAGAGAGAGAGAGAGAGAGAGAGAATATCAGCATAACATATGATTTTCACCAGTATGATGATCACTATCTAATTTATTAGACAAGTAGTGTGGTATAGTGGATAGAAAGGGTTGGGTTTGAAGCTAGGGTGATATGGATTCACAGCCTATGTGAGATCCTTACCACCTGTGAGATAATAGGTAAATTACTTAAAACTCTCCAGACTATAGTTTCTTTATTGATGAAATAAGGAAATTAGAAGGAAGGATGACTAAGGTCACTTATAAACTCATGAACTCTATAGTCATGGCAACCCCTGAAACAAAAACTACAGGACAAGTTGAATAAAGACTGTAAAAGACTCACTCAGTGTAGATAGTCACTAAATCATATGATTTTTTCCTCCAAAATATCATTTCCCTGTCATGTCATGTCTGCATTGCAACATTCCCATTACCAAGGGTGAATAACAAGTTCTATAGTATGGATCTAGCAATATTCTTGTTTATGATTCTGAATGAAACCATCTTGAAAATGACTAAACAATTGTACTCAAATTAGCAACAAACTGTTTTTTTTAGCATAATACAAAACGTCACTATGCAAAGATGTCTTCAGATTTGGGATAGAGAGACTGCCTATTGGTATTGCACAGTCTGGGTCAGGGGTACAGGACCTTGTTATGCATCCAGGAAAAATGACATGCAGCAGGCTCTCCACGAGCAAGGTCATTCTTTCCAATACCCAGAATGCCAAAATGCCTGAAATATTGAAGTCAAATCACACAGACTTTATTGAAAATCAGAACAGAAATTCTCTTTTAGGTGATAAATGGCAAAACATTCAACTCCTAATTGTCTTTGTAGAGCTCACATCTGACTTCATACATATATTCATCCATTTTTTGACTCTGAAATTACATTATGGGACTGATTTGGCCTTTGTGGATGCCCAATTCTACCTTTCCTTTAGACAAAATCATCAGAAATAAATATTTACTAGGATTCTCATATTTTCTTCAATATTTTATTTACCTTAATGAAATATTTGTGTTTCTCCTCCACAATAGCTATTGAAATTCAAGAGTGAAAGTGATTTAAAATTTATTAGTCTTTCTAAAACACATTTAATATAAGATGTCTGGACATATTCATTAGGAAAAAAATCTTTTTTTTTGTCATATGCTTTCTTTTCTATAATTTTAAAGTGTTGAAGCTAAGGAACTAAATATGAGTGTAACGATGGTCTGGCTGAGGCCATCCAATATATTGTTCAATTTGGCCCAACAAGAACTGATCTGGTTGTTCTTTAAAGAAAGAGGGGGTCCTTGATGCATGCCTTGCATCTAAACATTCAATATCAAACTGTGAGGATAGACAGGTATGATTTGTTTCCTTACCATTCCCATTCTTGATTTTAGAATACAAATGAAACATAAATGTCTAGGATTAGAAATGAAGAATCCCAGAACCCCCAATTCTCCCAGTCAGAAGGAATCCCAGAAGTAATCTAGGCCAAAGTTTATCTGCTCCCAAATTCCATTTACAACACAATCAACGAGCAATCCTCCCAGTAGCTCTTAAAGACCTGGTTGGGTCAGTGGGAGGAAATGCTTCCTCCAGAATCAGGACCTTCTACTTTTGAACAGTTCAAATTATTATTACTATTATTTGTCTTTCTCGGAACCTAATATTGTTTCTAGGTAACATTAGCCTATTGAATCTAATTTGACATTTTGGGGCCAAGCAGAGCAAAACTAATCCATTTTCTGTCCTCCAGTAATCCATTACGTATTTGGTTAGACCTAACCTACCCCAGTCCTACAAATGTTCCATTTTCTCCATAAGAAACCTTAAATGCTTCAGTTCAAGTTCTTACAGTGTACTGGAATTCTTTCAATATTCTTCACTTTCTCAGTGGACACTCTCATTTTTATTAACATCCTTCTTAAATCTATTACTTTCATCATGGAAAGAAGATCAAATAATTAGTATTTTTATGCCATATGTCATGGCTACCTCTTATTGAATTCACTATCTATTAAAATAAATAACAAAAACAAATAAAGAATTAAAGAATTAAAGTACATTTATGCATAACTATTAATCCATTTTTCACAAGTGAAGGTCATTATTTGGGTGTACATATTCAAGGGAAAAAGTCATAAAATATTATATTGACTATTCAACACTAAGACAAGAATTTTTTTTACTCCGGACTAAAGGGATATGGCCAATTCTTGTAGAGTCAAAATTTAAAACTAAAACCTAAACACTTAAATAACATACAGCTATCTAAAATATTGGCAAGGATGCTTTACCCTGCCTGTGGCCCCTAAATGAAATATGCATGAACTACATATACGCATATACAAATGTACACTCATATACAAGTATGTGTATACACATATTTATAGGTGTATATATACATATGGGTCTCTGTGTGTATATTTCCTTGGGGATCCATAAGGAGAAATTAAAACTACTAATCCCATCAACGTAGTCTGTATTCCTTTTAATACACTGAAAGTCATTTGAGGGTAGGTACTATGTGTCATTTTACTCTGAATGCCATGATACCTCCATGATGTTTTGCAGACATTAGACATTCAATTGATTTTTTTTATATAATGACAGATACCTACACTTTCATAGCTAGGATTTGCCACTGATGATTTATCAATCCACAAGTGTGAGTCTATTGAACCAACCTAATTTTCTGTCATCTTCCTCATTCCCATTCTTGGGAAAGACTACTTCTTCTTATTTTTCCAACTGGTTGATAAGGTTAATCCCATTATCACCCTGACTAGCTCCCTTAGGCAGCCAGCTTTCCAGCTACAGAATCATTTCCAAAGTCTAGCCTTTATCTCTTTTGTTGCAAGCATCATGCTAGAGAAGGAGAATGGGTCTTCACATCTTCATTAAAATAAAATGCTCAACTAGAATTATACAATAATCACTCAGACCTTTGTAGGCTATATCATTACAATCCTTCAACATAGGTTTTATTTTTTTTCCAATAAAGGTATTTTAATATGCAGAATTCAGAATACCATAAGAAGAGGGTTTTTTTGTTTGTTTATTTGTTTTTTTAAGCACAAACCAAAATACTGCAAAGTCCTTTAGATATGATTTGAGACTGCGGCTTCTTTTAGGTCCCACGTAAAATCCCACCTTTAACAAGAAGCCTTTCTCTACTCTTAATTCTACTGCTTTCCTTCTGTTTATTTTATTTAATAATGAATATTTAATTAATTTAATATATAGATTGCTTGTAAATATTTGTATGTTGTTTTTCCTATTAGACTGTAAGCTCCTTGAGGACAAGGACTATCTTTTATCTTCTTTTGTATCCTCAACCCATAGCCCAGAGTCTGGCATATATTAGGTCCTTACTAAATGTTCATTGATTGAAAGAACAATGAAAGAATTGATGATTCTGTCTTTGTGGTGGAAGACTTCTGCTATGTTTAAATCCTTCCACTGATGGAACTTTCAAACTATCTGTGACTTATTGGAGAAGTTCTAAGAAGTAGCGTGAGAGTTTTAACCTAAGATGGCTGAGAGGTTTAACCAGTGTTCCAGAGCTCATAAGATTGGGTTCTAGAATTTGAACCACAGTATTCTAGACTCCAAACCCAATCTGCTGTACTATGCCATGCTGCTGCCTCTGAGAATGACTGAATCAAAGTATCTGAGAGTTGAAGGGACCTCAGAAGCCATCTAGTTTCAAACAATATAAGCAAACACTGTCCATTATAGTTTATGGAAGGAAACCTATCCCAAGTCAGGCAGCCCATTTAACTTCTGGTTCTTTTCCTGAAATTTGTCCTGCCACCAATTACTATCCTTAATGAATATTTTATTACTCTTATGTGGGAAATTCTGGATTAAGTTGTTGGTCAAGAATTACTAGTAATCCTTCCTTATGAAGATGTCACAAAATGTGTATAAAACTGTCTGTCTTGTAAATGCATTCCCCGTTGATTCCCAATATCCTTTCAGAGATGTATTCCTATAGAGGAAATTTTGACCCATCAGCTCATAAAAAAATGGCATTTGAAATTGGAATATTTCTCTAGGCACTTTTTGCTTCAAGAAATCACACTCATTTATTCGGTGCACCTACAAATTCCCTGCAATATTTTGGGGGTTTTGTTGTTTCTTTTTTGTGTTCATACTTCTGATTTCAACAGATAAAAACCCTGTGAGAAAATCCTTGTGATGGCTTATATGCATCTCTTCTGCAGCTTAGAGCCTTAGCCAGTGGGTTGGAGAATGGAGGATCTAAGTGACTTTCCATAGCCATACACCCAGGATGTATCAGGGGCAGGGAATAAGGTTTTCCTTTTTCCCAGGCTAGCCCTCAATCTACTCTAACAGCAAGTACCCTAATATACCCAGGATTGCATGTCAGCACTGGTTCTTTGATGTGTTTTTCTATGCAAGACTGTTCAAAAGGGAGTCAACAATCCTGCTTTTAATTACATTCATAGCTTCAGGGGAAGGGTCATCCTCCTAAACATCAGATAAAATACAAGCAGAGAAATTAGCATAAAGACTATCAGACAGGGCTCTGACTGCCTGAATCTAAGCAATATTGCTATACACTTTATATACACCACTGGATTGAGAGATCCTTTACATCTGAGCTGTCTGGGGGTCTGAACATAGGACTACTCAGTGTCAAGCAGGAAATCAAATGGTTTTTCTCATAAGTGAACCCCCTAGCAAAAAACCAACTCAGTCTATATATACAGTTACCAGAGCCAGAAGACATCCCAGCCCTCATGATTCAGTGCCTAATAAACTTAGTACCAAAAGGAGTGGAAGCCTTCCTACAAGCAAGCCTCCTATTAAGCACACTCCTCCTTAGGCAAATCCTTCCCCTAATGGGCTTCATGTGAGGCCTATTAATGGAGAGTGAAGGTCTTATTATACCATTACCATTACACTTTGTCTGGCTACTTTTCCAGAAGGTATTCAAATGTTCCAGATCCCCAATAATTGTGTCCATGTAGTGCTTGCAGAGGCATTCTAAGCAATACCTCTTTGCATGAGAACAGATGCCAAAGGAAAGGGACTTCTGGATTCTATCAGTTCACCTGAACTTTGATGGGGCGTTTGAAGAAATCCCATTCCAGGGGTCATGAAGGCCAACTCCCTCACTTTGTAGATGGGGAAACTGCAAATCAGAGTGATCAAGGAACTTCCAGGCAGAAAGTGAATGGGATGAGATCTGAGAGTTGAAATAAGCACAGTGATGCCATTAAATGGAGGTCCCCAGTTGGGAGAGGAATAGTTCTGTTGTTGTTTTTCTCATGGAATCCTGACAATTTAATCCATAGTGGCTACTTATTGCAAGGCATTACTCTGTCTCAAAAGCAGCAGTCCTCAACCTGTGCATCACGATCCCTTTGGGGGTTGAATGACACTTTCACAAGGGTTGTCTAAGAACATAAAAAAATACATATTTCCAATGATCTTAGGAACTGAGACACTGCTCCTCTATCCATCTACAGGTGGGTCCGCCCACATGCAGATATGCCCACATATGGGTATTAAATGGTCGTGGCATCAGGAAGGTTGAGAACCACTGCTATAGGGTATAATTATCTCCTGTATCAATCCAATTCTATATAACTTAAAAACAACATAGATTATGTATTTTCTGTATACATGACAGTGGGCTGTGGACAGAGGATGCAAGGATGAATGATACCAACTTAACTGTACAAGAGACAATCTGATGATCATAAATAGCAAAATAGTCTAGAAGGAAAAATGACATTTGGAAAAACCATCTATCAGTGGTGACACACCTGAGTTGAGCCTTTAGAGAAGGATAAGGAGCTGGCTGGAGAAAGAGTTCCTCATGGAAAGTTAGGGAACCCAGTTAGGGAGCCCAGAAACGGGAAAGGAGGAAAATTAATGCATAGCAAGGGGTCCTAATGATTGTAGAGAAAGTGTCAGACTTAGAACGTAAGTGAAGACAATCTATGGCTCTAAGTAGTGTTTGAAACAGTGGTTTTTGTGATTGTGTTACTTGGAACTATTTCTTTTATGAAGGGCATCTCCAAGAGGTTTCAAGTACATATCGTGCATCATCAAATCTGCATGTTTTACATTATGGCCTTCAAAACATGCTCTATCTTTATCTGTGGATGGAGAAGGGAACGTGTTTTTCTTAAGAATCTACTATGTTCCAGGCAACATCCTAAGTGTTTTACAAATATTGTCTCATGTAAGCCTCACTCTAACTTTAAAAGGTGCATAATATCATTACTTCTATTTCACAGACAATGAAACAGAAGCAGACAAGTTATATGATTTCTCCATGGTCACACAAATAACAAATGTCTGGGGACAGATTTGAATTCTGAATTTGAACTCTAGGTTCAGTGGTTTATCCACTTAGCTTCTATAAGTACATGTTGTCTCCATCAAATACAATCTACTTGAGAGTGAAGAGTGTTTCATTTATGTGTTTTCATTCTCTGCCACAGCAGCTGGCACAGAGTAGGTTCTTCATGAAGACTGGCTCACTTATTCATTGAGAATTCATAAAGTTATTCTGTACCTATTTTTTATTTGCTTGCATCTGTAGGACCACTCCATTAGAACTAATGGTCTAGGAAGACAAGAGCTATTTATTTATTTTTCTTTACATTCCTAGTTCCTAGCAAAGTCCAATGTACATCATTTTTGTTCAGTTGAATTGAATTGAACTGAACCAAATGGAATTGGATTACATTGAACTGACTTAAGTGTCTGTAAAATGACTCTTGGCTAGCCTTTGGTCATTACTTTTATTCTCAAAGTTCCCTCTGAGTTGATCCTATTCATCAAGTATAATATACTAATATTTCTCCAATTTGTCCAAATCAATTTGGAATCTAATCCTATTCTACCCAAGATGGTGGTAAGATTCTCCAACTTGATATCCAAAACTTAACAAGTGTGCTCTCTACTGAGATTTCCAAATCAGGAATCAAAACATCAGAAGTGGCTCCCTTGGAACTGCTCACCAGTGCACAATCTCTTCAATATATCTCTTTGATTCAACAATGAACCACTGAGTAATATAGTGCTGTGAGATTTTCCAGGTCAGCTAGTTGAACAAGAAAGACTTGGCTCTTCCAACTTGAGGCTCTTGAAACAGCATGTTTATGTAAAGATTCTAACCAAGATCCAGGCTATAGATTCAAATATTCTCATTCAGTGTAGATATTTGGTGCTTCTAAATTGAAATTCATTTCAGTATATTGAATTCTTTCTTTTTTGGGGGGGCAGACTTGGAAGGTATATTCATCCATGTGTTATCTAACAGTGTGAGAAAAGATATAACATCCTATGACCTCTTGGTCTTTTCTCATTTAGGCAACTGTGATATTGATTCTTCACAGAGAGAGAAGTGGTGTATGATGATGTAATGTTCATGTCACCTGGACATCATATTGTCTCTCCTACTTGACTTGCCTGGGCTCACTTTGGGTCCCTTTGTGACCTGGCTGCTGAAGAATTGTATCCAGAGGTCTTCTGGTTAATGAGTAACTACTGGATCTCTCCCTGAAAATATGGGCACATCCATTAATCAAGCAATAAATATTTATTAAGCACCTCCTTAGGCACTGTGCTAAGCCCTGGGGGTACAAAAAGAGACAAAATACAATCCCTGACTAGGAACTCACAGTCTAATGGAGAAGGAAGCATGCAAAGAACTAAAAAGAAAACTATACATAGAAAATAATTAAGAGAGGTAAGACGCTATAAATAAAGGGATTGGGAAACACTTCCAGTAAAGGATGGGATTTTAGTCGGGACTTACAAGAAGTCAGGGAGGCCAGAAGACAGAGTGGAGGAGAGAAAACATTCCAGGTATGAGAGATAGTTGGCAAAAATGCTTGCAATTAAAAAAATGAAGTGTCTTCTTCTGGGACAGTCAGGATGCCAGGATCATTGGACCTACATGACATTTTAAAATTGATTCTAAATTATTAATACTTTCTTTGTTGCTTTCTTAAATCTATATGGTCCACAAAACAATATAATGAACGTTGATTTGTAACATTTGTCAATTTCCCAGGTTTACATGCCCTCATAGAAACTGCAACAATCAAGCTCCCTTGAGCTCTTAGAGTTTGACTCCAATATGTCTTTTATTGTGGTGCTCTGGACTTTTCAATTTAGAGAGGAAAAGAAGGGGAAGAGGAATAATGAAGGGAGGGGGAGAGAGAGGGGGAAAGAGAGGTGGTAGGGAAGTGTAGGGTGAGAAGTTTAACCACTTTAAGGTATGGAAAACATTCTATACATGTAATCTCCATTGAGCCTGACAACAAATCTGTGATATAATAGCTCTTATTATTCACATTTTACAAATGAGGAAAGGGAGTCCAAAAGAAGCCAAGTGACTTGGTCAGAATCATATATTTATACAGTGTCTAAGGCAGGACTCAAACACATGTTTTCCTGACTCCCAAGTCTATCTGTCTCTCTCTCTATCTCTCTGTGTGTCTCTCTCTCCCCTAAAGTCTAATAAAGACTTGCTCATTGAAGTGACTTCCTTTTGCCTGAGTATTATTTATTTCTTCTTTTAGGTAAATACAGTATTTCTGCTACAGACCAGAAGAATCATTGCGGGCTACTCTTCTTCTGAGCTCACTAGCCTGGCCCTGTCTTACTGGAAGATTCACAAGGGACCATACAGAAGTTGTACTTTGCAATGTTTGTCTTCATTACACACAAGCTTGACTCTAATGTTGTCCTCAGGAGCTACCTCACAAATGAGGCTGTTCTATCACAATGTCCTTTAGGGATTTGACTTACTGTCACCTTGGAGGGAGTCTAAAATTAACCCACCCTGAATTTAATTTTGCACTTTGTGGAATTCTTTTCCAGGAAACTATACTGTTGCACTACTGTAACCTTTTGATTGCATGTATATGACTGAATGAGTGGCGGAGACACATTTTTAACATGTCGACGATGTGCCAACCATCATGTTGTGAGAAAGTTTTATAAATGTACGATCTTAGATAAGTCATTTCCTTTCTCCAGCTTCAGTTTCATCACCTTAAAAATGAGGGGGGTGGACCATGGACTTCTAAGGTCCCTTCAAGCTCTTAAGCTCTGATTGGTTGGAAGAATCTGCTGCCAAAATAGGATGGCTAGACAGTCTGGTGATGATTGGAAGTGGAAAAGGAGCAAATTATACTTTTAGCTCAGGAGGAAAAACATAAGTATCAAAGAAAAACCCAACCTTTCTAATAATTAGAGCTATCCATACATGGAATGAGGAGCCATGGCAGAGAAGGAGGCAGCTGGGTGTTATAATGGATAGAGTCCAGAAGAATTCAGTTCAAATCTGACCTCAGACACTTATTAGCTGTATGACCGTGGGCAAGTCACCTAACTATTATTTGCCAGTTTCTTCATCTGTACTATGAGCTAGAGAAGGATATGGCAAATCACTGCAGTATCTTCACAAAGAAAACCTCAAATGGGGTCACAAAGAGTTGGGCATGGCTGAAAACAGTCATATAACAAATAATGACCCTGGACAGGTCACTTAATCTCTGTCTGTCTCACTCTCCTCAGATATAAAACAGGGATGGTAATAGCACTTATCCCCCAGACCTGAGAGGATCAAAAGACTCAACAATCATAAAGCACCTAGCATATTGCCTGACACATAGTAGTTACTGTCTAAATGTTACTTACTATTTAAAGAGATTTTCCCTTTCTGAAGGTTTTTAAGCCTTCCAGAGGTTAGATTACTTACCAATGTCAGAGAGCCAGTGATTGGCAAATGCAGCATTTGAACCTGGTTCCTCTGCCCCTAAATCCCCCACCCTTTCTACTATACCATAACATGGTCTTTAAGAACTGAATTCCTTCAAGGTCTTTCTAATAAGAGGGAAGACACTGTCACACTAATGCTTAACATGTTGTCTTGGAACTACTTCCTAGCTATTACTTGAATGGCTCTTCTCTTTCACCTAGAAGGACTATTGGTTGGTTTGGGGCAAATACACCATTGGAGGCAAAATTCCTACTCTGCCCCACCAATTTAGCTCATAAGCCTTTTGCTATTTTATTCAGAAGAATTTGTAATCATATTAAGTAGTCTTTGCGAAGGGAAAGAAGATTGATAGAAGATCAGACTGAGGAGTATAAGAAATTAAAAACAAACAGGAAATTTGGGTTTTTATTGGAGGAGGAGAGCATAGGTGCAGTAGAGTAGCTTAATACCTAAAAAGTGCTGGATGTGGAATTAGGAGAGCCCTGAGTTTGAATCTCACTATTGATGCTTAAGTAGATGATTTTGGGAAATGCATTCGAGGTTCCAATTTCTTCATCTATAACATGGGGGGGGGTCACATCATCTGCAGCATTCGTTTTCAGGCTGGAAAATGGTTTGCAAACCTTAGAGCTTTTGATAAATATCAGGTGTTAGTCAGAGCATTAACTTAAGACCACTGCTTTGCACTCATTTTGCATTAGCATTCTAAGGAAGGAGTAGCCATTTACCAGAGGTTTGCTGGCTGAATAAATTCCCTTCACTCCTAGAAACTGCTACTAGATAGGGAAGTGTCTTAGGAGAATATCTGATGCACAGGGGGCCCACCGAAAGGCAAGGATATAGTAGACCTTTGGGGCCATCTTGAGGTTCATATACTTAGTAAGACTCCTCCCTACAGCATGCTTGTCAACGTCCTGTAAAGTTCCTCTCTACTCAGTATTACTTTCCTTATGATCCAGGATGCTTTCATGCTTAGATTCATTCCTTTGGTCCATCCTTATCACTCCCTGGCATTACTAGTAATGCAAAGAATCTTTTTTTTTCTTCCCTCTCTTCTTGTTTAGGTAATCACAGAGCTAAATTATGCTACTATTTCCCTAGTAAATCACTGGTTATTAAGTATATCCTGGGGTAGTAAAGAGGTTTATCTCTTCTCAGAGAAGAGTGGACTAGGCACAAGAAGACATTAGCAATGAGATCACTTGGTTTGGGTTGTCCTTTGGGATCCTGGGCTTCACCCTTGAACTCTTTTTGATTGCTGAAGATTTCTCTAGTATGATGAGATTCATGTCTCTGATATCAGAGTAGACATCTTTAATTTAGATACACAAACCTTTTTGGAGTGATCCCTATTATGAACTTAGATATTCTGATCCCTGGGACACCCTGATTCCATACAGCTGAGAATACTAACTTAAGGTCAGAAAAGAGGGCCCCAGTCCCAAATTCACCATGCTGCTGTAAAACATATCTGAGCCTCCACAACTTTAGCAAAAATAAAACTCATATTAGATTTGGAGAACATTGCTAACTTTATAATGCCAACCTTTAACATAAAGATTGTATTCATTCTTTTATTTGTTGATTTTAATGGAATTGACCAAATATTGTAATAAATCATAGAAGCGGGTAAGAATTGATGATAATTGATGATGAGGAGAGAGTTTTAAAGGAGAGAGAGAGAGAAAGAGAGAGAGACAGAGAGAGACAGAGACAGAGACAGAGAGAGACAGAGACAGAGAGACAGAGACAGAAAGAGAGAGAGAGAGAGAAGAGATTTCTAATGCTAAGTTCCTTACTTTCTTCTCAAAAGTGTGTCCTTTCTTAAAAAAAAAGTTTTACCAAACAGATAAATTAGGAATAATTATTTGCATTAAATAAGAATTCTCTAATTTACCACAGGATTCATTGCTGAGTTCCTTTAAACAGTGAGATTCCCCCAGTGCAGTAGTGCATTTAAATGTTCATTTAAAGATAATTAACTACTAACAACTTGACAGAGATACTTGGGGTGGGGGCCATGTGGAGAGATGGTCATAGAATCTTAAATAAGGCTTTGCTAATAGACCAGAGATTAAGATGAAGGATCCCTGAGTTTATTACTTCTCAATACAGAAATGGGAATTTCTTTATGAGCCCCTATTCAGGAACACAAGAACAATCTTATAGTTAGGACCAACATGGCTTTAGATTGATCCCCTCTCTTGATGCCTTCCTGGAATGTGCTGCCTTGCCATGTTCCCCTTCTGGAATCTGCAGACTCTTAAACATTCTCAACTCAAGTGTCACCTGCCCCAGGAGGGGTTTCCTGGTCCCCCTGGGTTTCATTGTGTGTCTTCATTTATATTATATTTATTGTATATCCTGTTGTATTCCAACTCCAATTCCCACTGGAGCACATAAGCTTCTTGATGGTAGGAGTAGCTGGAATCTCACCTTTGTATCCTCAGTAGATAGAGTAGTGCTTTGCACATATAATGTACATAAGCAGTTTTAGGTAAGAATTGCCTTCTCTCTTGTACCCATTTGACACATATTTTTGGGCAGTTCCCTGGGGCTTCTGAGAACATTAAGTACAGACTGCTTAAGACTTCTGGCTCATATTCTGCCTCCTGACCTGGTGTTTGCAAACTAACAATCTTCTACTTCCTCTGTAGCTTCCCTAAGTCAGGACAAGGCATTCTCTGACTGAAAATCTTTATTGCATTGTAAAGTTTGTGCCTCTTTCACCTTGATTTGGCAATGACTCCCATGAAGAGCTGTAGATGGTCATCAGTAGAGGACCGCAGGTATGACTTTCTAAAGAGCTTTTTGAATTTACTACAGCAATGGATGGTCTGTGTCTTTTGTCAACAAACCACTTGTAAAATCTCAGTTATGGGATATACCACAGGAGCCATATAGCCATAGTTGTACCAGAGTAGGTATCCCCTTGACAAACACTGTGATAAAGAGTTCCTCAGCCATTGGCAAAGACCGGTTTTAAGCACATACTCATAAAGCAGACTCCTGTCTCCATCTCTGAATTCAATGAGTAGTTTAGGAAAACCAGGACCAGGCTCTGGAGTTACCTTCACTCTGCCTCTTTGAGGCTGGTACTGTGGGCCCCAAATAGGGTCTTATCTCCACAATGGCTACTTTTCTCTAGAGAGTGTGGTTTTGCATACCAAAGCCTAGCCTTGGACTCAGGAATCAATCACTCAATCAATAGGCATGCATTCATAGAATGCCAAGTCATTCACTGTGCTGAGTATGAGGACACAAAACAAAAAGTAAAGTCTTTGCCCTCTGTGAGCTAACATTCTATCAGAGCAGACCCTATATGCTTATGTGTATATATATATATATATATATATATATATATATATATGCAAAATGTCAGGAAAGTTCTCCTTAAGGCAGCTGCATTTAAACTGAGCTTTGAAAGAAACCAATGCCTCTAAAAGGTCAAAAGCAGAAGCAGAATCTTGCAGACATCAGTTATGTAGCCTGTGTGAAGGCAAAAAGAGGAACAGAGAGACTGGTTTACCTGGATGATATAGAGCAAGTGTGTGATGAGGAGTAAAATGTAATAAGGCTTGATGGGTAAATTGGAATAAAGATGAGAAGGGATTTAAATGCTAAAGAGAAATATTTTTATTATTCTAGAGATAATAGTGAGCCACAGCAGTTTATTGAGTAGGAGAGTAACATGATGAGACTTCTACTTTAAAAATATTTCTTTAGCAGTGAATGAATTAGATAGATTAAACTGGAGCACAGAGTCCTTATGATATACACAAGCTACATGATCACAAACATACTGTTTTCCTTCTTGATGCACAAATGCTGCTTTCTAAGTTCAGGAGTGATCTGACTTGCCTCATTGTTGTATGTTTCAATCTTACTTGGTATATTTACAATAATAAAATAAACAGGGTGCAAAAATATGTACTTATGCCTACACATATTTGTATTCACACATATGTGTGTGTGTTTATATACATATTTGTTCTATCTGTCTGTATGTGTGTATATATGTATATATGTGTGTATATATATTAGTGTGTGTAGATATATAGATAGATAAAGATATATAGATAGATAGATAGATAGATAGATAGATAGATAGATAGATAGATTCAAATACATTTCACTCTTTGCAAGATATTCTAGGCACCAAGTAACAAAGCATCTCAAATTATCTCTAAAGGGCAATATATTCATTGATCTCCATTACTGTCTGTAAATATTGACGCATTATGCCTATGACCATATAGTGAGCCATGATCTTTTCTTGAAAACTAAGACTAGAAATTGAATCCCTTTTGTCAGTAGCACAAGCAGAAAGTGATAGGTTGCCTATAGGAGATTTCTAAGACTAACATCCTGGTCTGATTTTTCCAGAAGCCTAAATGCATTCCTTAGATTCAGGTAAAGTTTTATCCTTTTCTGTTTTTTTTCCAGTGAAAATTTTCTAATCTTGGAGGATTTTCTGGTATAAAGGCTGACAGAGATCAGAAGTCACCTAGTTCCCCCCAACCTCAGACCTCCCCAAATCAATAAGCTCCTAATATATTTTATATATAGTTCATTCAGGATTAGAACCACAGCTTTCAGAGGGCATCTAGTCTTATCTATACCAATAAAGGAATGTAGTCTACAACTTAATGCATAAGTGATCATTTATTTACTTGCTATGTGCTTTCATTTTCTTCTTTCTGCTTTGCTACCTCTTTCTTGCCCTACCTCTCTTCTTCTTTCCTTGCTTTGCCTCTCCTTTCCTCCTTCTCTCCCTCCCTCTCTTTCTACCTCCCTCCCTTCCTTCCTTCCTTCCTCCCTTCCTTCCTTCTTTCTTTCCTTCCTTCCTTCCTTCCTCTTTTTCTTCCTTACTTTCTGTCATAAAAGATTCTTCTAGTATATACAATAATTTATTGGACATTCTTATCGGAGAAGTCATTAAAACTCTCTGAGCCTCATCTCCACTTCAGTATCTTTAACATAAGATGTGATAACTATTATAAAATTTTAGTATCCAAATATTTCAGGGGAATTGTTTATTTATTTATTTATTTATTTTTGATTCTACATTCCCATGAGGTTAAAGTAGGCATCCATGTGTCACAGTCTGTACTCTAGGATAGTGGACAAATGTCCATATTAGCCTCTACATTAAAGGAAAAATTATTTAGCATCTTGCAAGAACCATGAAAACTGTCACTTTACTTGATTGTCACTCTTATAAGTCTAATACTTTAAAATACCTTTAAACCCTAAAGGGAGTACATAGAATATTTACTGAGAAAAAATACATCTTTGTATATTTATAATACACTAAGATCAGCTAAACATCGCATTACTAATTTTAACATCAAAGCTACTCAGTGCCATAAAGAACAGGCTGTTCATTTATCTATAAATCAAACAAACAAAACTGTTGTATTTCTCATACCCAGAACTTAATTTTTCCTCTGAAGAGTTTAGGAAACAACTCTATGCACTGCCCCATTCTCCTCTACAATAAGGTATTCTACCTCTAAGCTTCAGTTTCTTCATTTGTAAAATTGGCATAAAAATCTTTCACTTTGTATCTCAGAAGAATTGGTAAGGAGCATCTTTGGGAACCATAAGGCACTAACTCACATAAATGTATATCATTTTCAATATTACCACCTCCACCACCACCACCACCACCACCATCATCATCAGCATCAGCATCATCAGCTTCTTCTTCTTCTTCTTCTTCTCCTCCTTCTCCTCCTTCTCCTTCTCTTTCTCCTTCTCCTCCTTCTTCTCCTTCTCTTTCTCCTTCTCCTCCTCTTTCTTCTCCTCCTCCTCCTCCTCCTCCTCCTCTTCTTCTTCTTCTTCTTCTTCTTCTTCTTCTTCTTCTTCTCCTTCTTCTTCACTTTCGCTTTCTTCTCCTTCACCTTCTTCCTCTTCTCCAGCATAATAATCATCTTCAACATTTCTAATTATCCCTGTCTTCAGTTCTATAGATCTTAGACATAAGTGGTCTGAGGACAAGCTGATATGCTTGTATTTTCCTTTTCAGCTTACTTCTTGAATTAGGCATTGTGTTGTAATCAAGAGAGAGTTAGACTTGGTTCTAGAAAGAGGGGAGCTTGCGTTTTGCCTCATATAGTTACTAGACATCAGATGTTTGGCAAGTCATATATCATTGCACATCCTCAGTTTCCCCATCTGTGAAATAAGTAACCCAACAGCCCCTACCTCAAATATTTTTTTGGACTAAGCAGATGAAGCAGTGCATAAAGATGTTTTGGAAATCTTGAGTAGTAATGGAAACATTAGCTGTGATTGTTGGTTTTATATCTCCTTCAGAGCACTTGACACATTGAAAGTGTTTAACTTATACTTATAGATTGAACATTGTGAACATCACCATCTTGCTCATTTTTATTTCCTTGAGATTCTGTTATAATTATTCCTGAATGCAAGAGTTATCACTATAATCTTCCCTAACTCTTGTTTGCTGATCATGAAACGCATTTCATTTTTCTCTACTTAAAATAGTATACCAATGGTAATTCATCTAAACAGCATCTTTCACATTAGATGTAATAACTACCATAAAATTTTAGTGTCCAAATATTTCAGGGGAATTGTTTATTTATTTATTTATTCATTCATTCATTCATTCATTCATTTATTTCTTCATTCATTCATTCATTCATTCATTCATTTATTTATTTATTTATTTATTTATTTATTTCCATTGTCAACCCCAGACCTATGCATTGGTCATGACTGTATTCTTTCTGCATTTTGGCTTAGCCTCAGTTCTCACTTCTACATACAATACAACAATGCAATATTTCCAACATGTTTTCCTGATCTCTATGATTCTCTCGCATCTGTTGACTGTGAGCTTTCTGTGAGCAGCATATTTTACAGTGTGTTTCACTGGACCTGAAATCAAGGAAACATGGCTCCGAACCCTGCCTCTGTGACCATCTGCAGTATCTTTGTGTCCAAAGACAAGTCATTAAAACTCTCTGAGACTCATCTTCATGTATTCAGTGGAAGTAATAATCTGAGTAGAAGATTATTAGGCTTCATGTGAGACTGAAATGACATCATATAATCAAAGGATTTTTTTCAAAGCAGAATTGCAGTGATCTGTGGGAATGTCAGTTATTATTATCCCCACTAGCCAAAGGTATTGATTCCACCTTCTGTGAGAGTGACACTTGCTCATAGCCTTCCCAAAAATATTGATTGTATGGGAAACAAATCACTGTCAAGAACATTATAAAGGCAATGTTTATGCTACCCAAAGATGATAAACTATTTTTAAGCCCTTTTGAAGCTTGAATTTAGGTATAAATAACTGGTTGTCCTCTCAAGGATTGTTTTTATCTATTCACTCTTCCATCTTCTCAAAGATCAAAAGTACAGCCTAGGTTCCCATCTTTCCTCAGATGCTTCTGGATCCCTTGTGGGATCCAGAAAAAAAATACATTTATTCTCACTGGCTCTCTGACTCAGTCAGTAAGACATAAGTTTAAATCCTGCCTTGGACACTTACAAGTTATATAATCATGGGCAAATTATGACTATTTTCCTCAGTTTCTTTATCACCTTTATCACAAAAATGGGATTAATAATAGCAGCAAACTCCCAGGGTTGTTTCAAAGTCAAAATGAAATGATATTTGCAAAGTGTTGACAAACCTTAAAGCAGTATATATGAACAGTAGTAGCAGTAACAGGATTGAACACCCTCAATGACATGAATTGTAAGACATCACATAATGTGATTTCTTTTCCTGTCCTGAAAACTAGAATTCCTTCATATTTATCCACCCATTGCCCTCTATTGATCTGGTAGAGTTAAAGAGGGTGACTTTCTACCTAACAACTAGATCAAATTAAGAGAAATAATAAAATCAACAAAAATGATAATGAATAATAATAAATGAAAAAGTGGCCCAGTAAGCTTCCAAGGTCCCATTTAGCTCCAGATTTGTGATGTTGTGAAAAGTGCCTTGTTAAACTGCTATGAGGTGTTGGACATGTTTCCAATATTTAAAATATGTATAATTCTGAATAGATTTTATGAATATATCTGAAATATTTTAATTTGTTTAAAATGCATTTTAATATCAGAATATGCAAAAGATCACCTAACAATGTTTGACAAGAGGTATGAAGGAAATGCATGTGTATGTGTGTGGGTGAGTGTGCATCAACAGAGTGATGCTTACAATGAATATCAGATTCATTTCAATAAATTCACATTAAAAAGAAAATATGTATTATAGTATTAGAAAGGTCCTTTGAGATATCTTCAAATCTAAAAAAAACCTATTTAAATTGTAGCTTTTTAAAATTCAACTCTTTTATTTGAGGGGGGAAGAAGGCAATTGGACTTGGAGAGATTAAGGACCTTGGCAAAGTTCACAGAAACAGTAAATCATAGGAACAGCGATCAGAGACCCCATACTCACACTGCATCATGTTACAGATAAGGAAACTGAGGTCCAGCCAAATAATTTCCTAGAGGTCTTTTAGGTAACAAGTGAAGGCAAGATGAACCCAGATCCACTGATATATACAGACACATATACGTGTATGTACTCACACACATACACAAATGCACATATATATATTTATATGTATATCATATATAATCACATATACATATATATGCATACATCTCTTTATGTATGTCATTAAGGTTAGTGTGTCTGTGCGTGTATGTACACTAGCATTTGTTGTATGTATTTATTTTACCACTCCAATGGACCACAACTCACACTAAAGTTGCAGTCAAGGGGAAGATGTGATTCTGAATAAAAGAAAAATCCATTTACCAGAATAAATAATTAAACAACATGAATAAAATAAAATGGATAAGTACTAATGAATAAAGAGATCACTAACTCTAGCTGTGTTAACCTCATTCATTGAATTACAGGCTTTTATATTGTTATTATATGGAATCAAATACATATTTAAATATCTTTGATTATTTGTTACCAAATATTCCACATTAAACATATTAGTATATATACTCTCCAATCAACATGGATTTATTAAGTGGATATTTAAGCAAATAAATGTTTTATAATTATTCATTTGGATAATTCTAACAGGATGATATTTAATTGTAAGTAAATTAAACATAATTTGAAATGTATTTCTCAGCAAATATGATAATGCAATGAGTGAAAAGAACTTTAGAGAATTATTTAAAACATGTCTAAACTAAAACAAAACTTGCAAATATTTGCATTTTAATCCATAAAATTGTAAGAATATAGACAGCTACATGGCTCAGTGGAGAGAGCTTAGCTCAAATTCTGGATTAGACATTTACCAGCCATGTGACCCCAGGTAAGTCATATAACCCTGTCTGCTTCAGTTTCCTCATCTTAAAATGACCTGGGCAAGGAAATGGCAAACAACTCCAGTATTTGGGCAAGGAAATCTTAATCAGTTCATGAAAAAGTTGAACATGACTGTACAACAACAGAAAATATAACTTCAAAATATATGTATTCATTGTTCAAGAAAAATGCATTTATCAACCCAAGGGTGAGATTTTTCAGGAATTAATAATTAAAGGTATGTGTGTGTGTGGGGGGGTGATTAGCCTTCTTATTTTCTTGTTAGATACTTAGAAAGTTGTCAAGAGCAATTCGAAGTTCAATGACTGTTGTTCAATTGCATGTGATCCTCTATTATGCCATTTGAGTTTTTTCTTGGCAAAGATGCTGGCGTGGTTAGTCATTTCCTTATCAGTTCATTTTACAGAAGGCATAACTGAGCAAACAAGTTGGAGTGACTTGCCTGGGCTCACACAGCTAATAAGCACTTGAAGTCATATTTGAACTCAGGTCCTCCTGATTCCAGGTCTGGCAGTCTCTCCATTATGTCAATGACTTGACTGTGGCGCAGTAGAAAGCATAGACCAGAGGTAAGTCTCAAACCCAGGTGTCTCATGACCATAAGCCCAGGTTTCTAAGCACTTTACTTACTGAGGCCAGCTCACTATTCATTAAACTATGCTGCTTCCGAATAAATAAATTATGAGATCTATTTGAATACAACTTGAACATTTAGTCGTTAAGGCAGGAAGGCAGGAAGAAAAATAAAGACCAGTCATTAGAATAGTGGTGTTTGAGAATGAGGCCAAATAATGGCACATTTTAAAAAGATGAACTAAAAGTATGAATTATGAACTATACTTGTTCACTTGAAATTCTTAACCAGTACTAGTCCCTCCAATCAGATGAATTACAAGTTGTTTGATTATTGGTATCTCTTTACCTTTAACCCAATGCTCTCCATTGATCTATTAGAGCTAACAAGGATGCCCTAATCCAAGAAATGGGTAAAATTTCTTTCTAATTCCCTTTTCCCCTTTTCAGCTTTTGATTTCGATTAAAATTGAGAAGGAAAACCTCATCCTTGAGCAAAATTCCATTTTTGTCTTCCAAATCGCTACTTAATTGCCGAAAGGACAATATTTAAGAAGAGTTCTGTGGGTCTGATGTCTTCCTTGCTTAAGCCCTATCAAACCACTCTGGTGACTGGTGAAGTGAACAGAGCATTAGAATGGGAAGAAGACTTCCACTTATTTTCTCCCTCCAACACTTACTCGCTTTTTGACCCTGCTGAGTCCTTCAATTTCTGTCTTCCTCAGTTTCCTCAGCTGTAAAGTAGGGATAATAACAGCACATGCCTCTTAAGATTGCTCTGAGGGGGGGGGGGAGATGAGACACTTGTAAAGTTCTTTGCAGACCTCTAAAGAACTGCCTTTGATTATGGCAAATAGATAGTGCAATCCTTCCTGCCCCCTAGGAGTCACTCAAGGAAAAAGAAACATTCCTGGCCATGTTGAGTTAGGCAGTCCACAGGGACTATCTATCAATCTTTTGAGAATGACTTTTCCCAGTAAAAACAAACAGAAAACCAAATAAAATAAAACAAAAACAGGATGCTAAAATGTTTGAAATCTAAATCTTCTGAGATGTAACCCTGCCTTTCTCTAGATGGATAAAAACAAATACACATGTTCAACATCCAAAGGGATTCTTTTAGGATCCAAAATGTAATGAGATTTTCCAGTGGGAAGGCTGAGACAAGGCATGGGGTGACAGGATACTTAAGAAGAAATGTCAGACAATCCAGTGTGGAAACACAATATCATAGAGATGAACTGGTTTGGCCAGAGAGAGACAGGTAGAAGTGGGATCTTGTAGCCCACCCCTGCCCATCCTTCCATTCTTCCCCTGCATACAGTGTACTTCCATTGACCAATCTCTACCATTGCCAGTGTGGGGTCCATCAGACACCATCTATTGCAACTGATATTTGAATAGGACATAACTCTTCAAGGTCTAGAGAAAGTGCTCATCTCATTCCCATTTAGAGATCTCCAGTCACTGGGAGGTCATTTCCTCTACTCTAGGGCAGCCCATTACACTGGCGAATAGGTGTAATTCTTAACATTTTATTTTCTGTTTATTTTTCTTTACCTTATGTGTTGGGGAAATATGCCTCCTTTAACCTTCTAACACTGCTCCAGGATCTGACTCTCAGAGCACAATAAAATACCACCAATCCCTTTTATACCCTTTAGGATAATCAAGGATTTGAGAAACTCAATATTCACAATTGAAGTGAGATCCTTCAGGGCAAAGGACTTCTCATCAGAGCTCCCAGACCGCTGCAAGGTTTATATTAGCCACATAACAAGTGCTTGGAAAGTGAGTTGAAATAAATTGGATTTGCACAAACTTCTCCATTGATGTTCAAGCCACCTTCCTGCCCAAATTCTAGCTGCTTCCCTCTTCAGACTTCCAGAAGACTTTCCCGCTTTGCACAATAACTTCAAATTCAGATCCTAAAATTTTAGCAAAATTATGAAGCAAATGAGTCCAATTAAATTGTATGGAGACAGGGGAAATTAAAGAAACATAAAGGAAATCCATCCATATTGACCAATTCTAAGATGCCCTAACGATCTGCGTGATCATGCCCTGCTTACAAAGTTCTACCAGGAGCAGCATAGCCAGAAATCCCTGTCTAATTCTTCATAGCTTTTCAGATATTACATACTAAATCAATATTTTTTGCATAGGCAAACTGGACATTCTGCCTGTAGATGCAACTACATCAAGAGGGCCCTGTGGTCCTTCAAAGCACACTGACAATTTATTTTAACGTTGATGTTAATACCGAATTTTAGGGAAATTCATTAGGAATATGAAAGACCAGAGAGCAGAGAATCTCTGTTGTGATTTTCATGAACTTAACCACAAGTAAATGAGAAAACTATTATTAAATAACATTAATTTAATGGCAGAATTTTTGTTTGCTGTCCTGTCTGTAGGGAAGGGCATGTTAAAAACCAGGATTTAAACCCTTCCTATCAGAATCAAATTTACTCATAACTTAAAAAAGTTTTGATAGTTCACAAAAGTAAATATCCTGATAGGGGTGGTGGGGGAAAGTATCTGAAAGGAATAAGAGAACACATATAATTATAAAAAAAAGGCAAGGGGAAAAGCGTGTAGAGGATGGATTGGAAAGAACTTTTGCAGTCATCAACCTAGCCTCAAGCTTTTATTTTAAACCTTAGGAATGGAGGGTCAGAGAGGCTCTAAAGGGCCAGAAATGCCAGATGTTGTCTGTTGTTGAAAGACTAGAAATAAGGTATTCTGATTCCAAAGCAAGGATCTGTTTTTCAAGCACTCATGACAAACTAATTACAGGAAATGGAAAGTACATTTTGATTTGACTTTACTAAGACTTGGCACAGAGATAAGTCAGTAGGGTAAAACTATTTCCTTTGTGTGTGTGTTTGTGTGTGTGTGTATATAATACATATATATGCATGTATCTGTATACATACTTATATGTGTGTATAATAAATGTATGTGCACATAACATAAACACATACACAGAAAAACTCAACATTTATAAACATTCCTAAGGGCCTCACATATCCCCAAAATCCTTGGTCCATTTCTAGGAGGATGAAACATTTTTTTCAGGTCTAAACCCGACTGGGTCAGAGGTATCTGTCAAAATAAATCAATGAGTCAAACAATCATTAAACATTTTTAAATGCCCAATATGAAGCAGACACAACTGATCTTTGAGAGATAATGATACTTGACATTGGGGATATAAAAAGAAAGCTGATCAAATCCCCACCGTCAAAAAGCATACATTCTACTTGAGGAAAACAAGATGTACCAAGTGAGGAATATACAAGGTGAAACCAAGACATGAGGGGATGAGGAGGAGCACTGACACCTGCCAGAAAGGTTCACCTCCAGACCTGCACTTTGTCCTGCACCTGAAGTCAAGAAGAAATGTATCATGACAGAGCTGGGGACAAAGTTCCCAAATAAAGCTACATTTAATGTGAAGAAACAGGACTCAACCTCCTACTTTCCATATAGACTCCCTAGAAAGGGTAACACGAAGATCCCTCAGTGAAGATGCTTTCTCTCATGGGGGCTACAAGAATGCAGTCCAGGTCCCCCCTTTCTGATAATGATGATGAGGGCTTAGTACATGGAGAAAAGCCTCATGATGGAGGAGAAAGTCCTGTGTCTACACTCAGGAACCGAGACTTGGAAGCCTGCCTCTACCACACACTAATTTAGTAAAGTAAAGCCCTTCCCTGCTTTGGCTCTGAACTTCTTTGTCTGCAAAATGAGCATGTTGGACAAGATTATCTCAGAGGTCCAAATACTATGGCCCAATATGGCACAAAATAACTGTTGTGATAGGGCTGTTTATCCAGAAACATTCCACTATGGAATGTTTCTAAATATTCTGCTTGTTTCTTTTCCACTTGGAACACTGTCTCAAATGTCAAGAGTGTAAAAGAGAGCCTCTGGTAGGTGCTAAATGGCTTTTGCTAAAATTTGCCAGTATATTTTTTATAACACCTTTAAAACTCAGGAAATCATCAATATTATTCACAAGCAATAAGTAGTTACCATTTCAGTGTGTATTATTTATTTCTCAAAATATGTTAATATATTGGGTTTTCTAAATGCTATCTAAAGAGAGATCCATATTTTATGTTCTTCATATTAATGAATGCAAATGGCCTTAGGCTCCCTTTCTGAAGTGATACCTGTTTAGAAGACCTGCTGGAAAAGCAGCTGAAGAGTCAGTCCAGAGGACAGAGATGACCCATATACAAAGGGGCCCAATGGTTCCTAGTCACTTCTGCTTGGTGCCTGTGACTCTTGATTTAGCTTAACTATTTCTCTTCATCACAAATGATGGTTCTGTGTGTATGTATATGTTTTTAGAGGCAGAGCTAGGGGAATCATAGTAGAAGATGGCTTGGTTTATTAAAAAAAAGGATCAGTATACATGATTAGAATCAACAACCATTAATTAAGCCCTTATTTTGCACTTGCCACTGGAGATTCAACAACAAAAATGAAACAGTGCCTGCCCTTAAGGAAGTACCATTCAAATGGGCAAGCAAACATGCACACATACAAGGATTTGAAGAATACAAGTCAAATGAATCCTGGGTAACTTGGAGAGCTAGGTCACTGACAGTTGTAGGAGGAGGATGGATATTTCAAGGTTTATGAAAAAATAGTTCCATGTGGCTGATTAAATGCCCAGCAGGTTCAACCTTTCTTTAATGAACATCATAGTCCTGTTCAGTAGTATATCTGTATTTTAAAGAAATGTTCTACATATGTATTTTATTCAATATTATTTTTCTTGAAAATGTCCTAGAATATTGTTAAACTTATTTTAAGCAAAGTATCTGATATTTTGAAAAAACCTGATATATGTCCTTTCTGAAAAATATTACCTAATAATTTTGATCATTCTTGTTCAATCATTTCAGTCTTCATGACCCCATTTGGGTTTTCTTTGGCAAGGATTCTGGAGCAGTTCACCATTACCTTCTTTGTCTCATTTTATAGGTGAGGAAATGGAGGTTCAGTTGAAACAGTAACTTGTTCAGTATTAAGGTGCCCTACCCACTGTACCATCTGGCTTCCTGCCTTACAATTTCCTGGATAAGTAACTGTAAGTCTTGCAAAGCAAGATGAAAGAAAAAAAAAGTTCTTGTGGTTGAGGCTAGTATTCATCCTAAATGCAATTCATCCTGTGAAAGTGAATGTGACTTGCTTAAAGCAAGTATGAACTAATCTCATTGTTCAAAATATGGTTTCTAAATCTATGTGTTGAGTCCTCAAATAATATAGTATATTTTAGTCATGTTTATAAAATCAGTTTTATGGATTTGATCAAATATACATGGAAAAATGCCCACAAACTAAAACCAAGCTTTAAAAGTTGATATCATTACTTAGCATCAACTAATAACATGTCGTAATAAATATGGAATTCTAATTAATATGAAAAGACAACTATCACAGAAAAACACCTCCCAAAGTGGCATCCTCCAAACAACCTCATTTGGAAGTCATAAGATCTCCCAAGTCCTCACAGAAAGGCAAGTTGTTTGACTTTGCCTAACTCTCTGCAAAATATGCTATTGACTCAAATTGACATTATAATTAATGCACAAGGGAGGTAAAAGTACCTAGCCATGACAAATCCTTACTGGAGAGGGGGGAAAGGAAATTTTATTATCCTAATCTTAAATCATAATTTTAAATGAAAATTATTCCAGAGTAGTTTATAGATACGCATTCTTATAAAAAAATCACAAATGAATTCATATTTTAAAAAAAACTTACATTTTCATGAACTTCAGTGTAAGAAGAAAAAAGTTCCCAAATGGGACTAAGTGCTTTTATTCTTCTATCTTACATTGTGCATCAGAATACATGATAAAAAATATCTTATTTTCTATATATTTGGCAAAAAAATAAATATATATATATATATATATACATATATATATATATTCCTGGATTAGTTGCCATAGCAATTTTGGAATAAGAGCTGGGTAAAGATTACCTATTAACTTATTTTAATCTGCAATTGTATCAGGACAGGAACAAGAGGCTTTGGAATGATAAAATTGGTGGGGGTGGGGGGAGAAATGTGGCAAGTAGGAAATGTGAGGAAAGATTTTTTACTTTTTGTGAATTCTCATCTCTTTTCAAGTTCTGGAGACAGAAATTTGTGCATGAAAGAAAAATAAAATTGATATATATTGGAGTCATGGTTCAGAATACTTTCTGAAAAATCTTTCCATATTATGGATTATAAGAAATGATAGATATTTTTGGAAAAAAAACATTTAAATTTTTTGGAAAGAGAAAGCTTAGATGCTTTTGGAGATAAACTTCAGGTTTAGACCTCCATTTAGTGTACTAAAAATCCATCCACATGCAGACAAGATAGGAGGGAAGAGATTAGATTTGATATGATTAAAAGGAACTAATCCTATAGACTCTCTAGAGAGCATGGGCAAGCTATACAACCCTACCACTGCTGGAAAAAAATGCTTGATAAAAAGAAATTTCTTTCAATGGAAACCAAATGAAAACCTACAGGTAGAACTCCAATTTTCATGTGATTATGATCCTAAATATCTTTTAGATTGATACTGCTGTTTTCTAGCAGGTAGGGTGGGGAGGGAAGGTGTCATTCTCTAGGCTCTTCCATGACCACATTCCTTTTGGCTTCTGCCACTAAGATAGGTCATAGAAAAGGAGTAGCAATAGGGTATAATCTTGGACTGAGGAGGTTGCTTTCTCAGGTCAATACTGTTGAAACTCCAATTAGAACTGAATTTTTCCTAAAAGAGGCTGTATTAAAGTAGATTCTCATTGTTTGGGAATAGCTGGACAAGTTGAGGTTCAAAAACACAAGCAAATTTGACCATCTCCAACATTTTAGGCTTACTTTTTAGTTGAAGAAGTTCAATTAAAAAAGAAAAATATAGAGTATTTACATTAGCATAGCACTAAGATACTTCATGAAAGCAAAAAGATGTGCCTGAACTTGTGAAACCTACAGATCTCAAGCTCTTGAAATTTTTGTCAACCTGGACAGTGACAATGCAAGGACCAGTCAAGATAAAGTTGAGGAAATATCCACAAGATGGTTCCAGGGTAATGGAATTGATCCCCATAACTCCTCCCAAAGAGCATCAATGATGTCAGTCTGAAGAGTTCTATCCTAGTGCATTGGAGGGAGTGCCCATATCAAAAATATTTCAATTCATTGAAATATTCTGTAACTATCTTGAAATTCATTAAATGGTTCATGTATTTACAAGAATTCAAAAGCAAAAGGCAACCCCTGAAAACAAAGAAAAAGCATATTTTCATGAGTTGTAGAAGTTATTAGATAAAGTCAATGAATAAAATATAAGCATTTGCCTTTTAGCCTCGATTTTCCCTTTAATTGTTTATTCAATAATCACTAAGAATCATATGCATTGCAATATACATGGAAGAACAAAATACTGTACAGGAAACTCTGAACTTCTATATGTACACTTCTCTCTTTCTCTCTCTTTTTTGTAGCAATCTCAAATAAGGCCAATGTGTTGATTTATTTTGATTGACTGAACATCTCATTTCAAATAATGGAAAAATTCAGCCTCAAGTAAACTTGTAATAAAGAGTTTGAATAAAGCTTGCCCACTGTGCTGTACATCTCACCATGGCATCTAAGTACCTCAAATGCGTGACATAAGACTTTGGTTAATAATCTGGATGCCTTTGTAATACTTTGGCACCTTGGACAGAGCAAAGAACAGAATAATAAGTTTTACTGTAGACTCCTTTTCTTTTGTCCACTGATATCAGAACTTTAACAGCAAATACATATGTTATTTGGCTCTTAATTAAATAAATTCTCAGTCAATGATATATAGTAAAAACAACATGAACACCATCCAAAAATGTGATTTTCAAGCTAGCAAGCACATACAGTCAGATTATATCTGTATGGCCAAAGTGGCTCACCCCACTGGGAAATAGCAGCCTCCCCATTAGGGAGATGTAGTTATTTCCAGGATGGTCTGCTAGCTATACAGTTACCCAGCAGGCTCCCCATCACCCTCCAGAGAATGGAGGATTTAGGAACTAATGAATTCCATTCTAGCAGGGGCAATGACAGAACTCACCAAGGGGATTTTCTGCACCTCTACATGGGAATTCTCTGGCAAGATAGTAATTTTGGGAGACCAGGAGTAAGGCATTAAACTCGAATCATATCTCCTATTGAATTATGGAATCCTCTGGTGAGTTTGTGTTGTCAGGGATGTCTTAGGAGCATATAAGATCTTGCTGGGTTTATTATATCAGAAAGGGGGTATGTATTAGGTCTTGCTGACAGTCATGAATTTTGTTTCACACATTTTACAATAGCCTTGACTGAGAGATGTGGTGGTGTGGCTGATGTTGTTTCAAACACCAAAAATGCTCAATCATTCCAGTATTCCTCCTCCTAAAGAGTGTAGAAATGAGTAGCTTGATTTCTAGGACCCCTCCCCTCACTTCTTTCCAATCTGTTTAAAAACAACTACTCAAAACAATCAGGAATTCAGATACAGGGATATGTTTTCCAATGGTTATATCGTGTTTATATTCTAAAAACATCACTGAAAAGTTCTTTCATTATAGAGGCAGCATGGTACAAAGGAGAGAATGTTTGACTTGGAGTCAGGAGGACCTGAGTTCAAATCCTTCCCCTCACACTGACAAGTCACAGATTCTTTTGCTTCATCTGTAAAATGGAGATGATAATAAAAGCATGAATCTTAGAGGGACATAATAGATCCCAAATGAGACTATGTGTGTAAAATGTTTTCTAAACCTCAAAGTCTATCTCAATGTTTGCTCTTTATTTTGGCATCAAAAGAAGTGTTCAGTCCAAATGGTTAATGAACTTCTCTTGAGGGCAACTGAAACATCTGTTGGTCATGACTCTGATATAGACATGATTTAAGTTTCCACTAGGACAAAGTGTATTTTCTGGGAAAACACTGATGCTTTGTTTAGAATTCCGCAGAAGACTCAGTGTTCTGGTCACAAACAATCCAATTGGTTGGTCAACCATATAAATATACTCAATTACAAACTAGATTTCATTTTAACTTTCCAAAACATTCATTTTTATTGTATTCATAGAATTTTATCATGTTTCTAGAAAATTTGCAACCTAATGACTCTTTGAAAACATTTAGCAAGCAGATTAGTCATTTTGTCTAGGTGACTTTCATTTCATGTCACTGATGTCTCCTGGTCAACTCCTTTTGATTTGGAAATGACCACACTGCCCATTAGCATACTAAGAGTGAATTCAATGGCTTTTTGCCAAATGCCACATTCCTCCATTGAGTGTTTTGTATTGCTCCCTGCCACTGCCTGGTCATTTCCCATTCCAGAGTAGGACTGAATAATAGTTCTGATTTATTCACTCTTATTTTCCATGTACTTGGGGGATCAAACATTGTATGTTTGCATCTTTTTAATCACCTAGTAAATTCCTCCATCTCATTAGGGTATAATCCTACACAGGCACAGAGAGACAACTAGTCGTACTATTTCTTGAAATATCCCAGTTCCATGGAGAGATAGTAAGCCTAAAGGAGACTGAAAAAATGACGACTCTCAAGCTTCACCTTAAGTTACTGTTTGTTATGATGTCAATTATTTTCTCTTCCCCCTCCATTTCAGAGGAAGAACACTGGCTCTGGTGTCTCACTTCCTGAATTCAACGCCTCTTTCTGAGACTTGCTGAGTTCAATATATCTCTATTGACGAGACAACATGCAAACACAATCACACAACCACACACACACACACACACACATAGATGCCATCACAAAACCGCATATACACATACATGTGTATTTGTGTATGTGTGTAGAATAAATGTAAGAAATGAAATACACCCAAGAAGAAGCTATTTCTATTATTATTATTATTATTATTATTATTATTATTATTATTTTCAAGTCCTCAGCTCTGAGGTAGTTAAGGAAAGGGCATTAACAGATCATGCTTTAGGCATCTCATATTACATGCTCTGGATTAGAGTCATTCCCACTTTTTTCTTTTCCTGGATATCCATCCCCCAATGATCTTCCTCATTTTGAATCTTTATTTTCTTCTTTCCTCATTCCTTTTCTACCTACATCACTGGGAAGTTAAAGGACACAAAAAGACAGTGTCATTAAAGGGATTTCCAAACTCTACAATTCTGCATTCCTAATGAATATTCATTCCATTATCATCAGTTATATTCATATAGAACTTTGTCCAGATTTTGACAATGAGCTTTCCTCATAGCAAACAAAAACAAACACAGTGAAGAAGAAACTACAGGCTTTTTTAGCCTGCTTTATCAGTGGCTGAAATTTCTGGAGCTCTTTTCATTATGTCAAAGCTTGAATTCTGATCCAAGTACATATATCATCCATGCTTCCATGTGCAGAATAGGGATGGATCATATAGGCTTCCCTGCTGCGTACTTAGTAAACATAGGTTTACTAACAAAGGTCATAGGGTTCTAAATTTAAATCTCTATGTAACTTTAGAAGTAATCTAGTCTGATCTTCCCATTTTACACAGAAATAAGCTGATGCTTAAATTGAATCAAGTTGATTCTCACAATAAACCTATCAGGTAGGTAATATTGTTATCCACATTTTACAGATGAGGAAACTGAGGCTGGTAGATTAAATCCAATTATACAGGCAGTACATATTTGAGCCAAGATTTAAACTCAGGTCTTCAAGCAATGGGCACAGTTGACACCAGGATAATGATATTATATTGACATGAGAGGAATCAGAAGACCTTGTTCCTAGGCTCTTACCTTCAGCACAAGAGCAGACAGCATTTACATGGGATCTATATCTAAACCAAGATAAAAGGTATAATCTAGTATTTATCAGTGGGAACACCATTGAGTTCAGTTCTTCCCTGAAACTTAACTTTCTCAAATATCCTTGACAAGGGATTATTTACACCTTTCTTTAAAATCTATCACCTTCTACTTTGGGAAAGTTTCTTCTTTGGTTAGGTTTCTTCCCCTGGCATCAAGACTAAAGATCTGCCTCTCTCCAATAATCCTTTATTCATTCTTTCATTAAAATTTTTTAAAATTTGTTTTCTTGTTTACATTATTCATTTTCATTACATTTTTGAATTACAAATTTTCTCCCTGTCTTCCCCTGTCCCAACCCCAAAACAGCAATTCCACTGTAAATCCCCTCCCCTGCTCTGCTCTCTTATTTTCAGTTAGGGCAGGGAATGTTACCCTATCCCAGCCCCTGTATATCTTAATTCCTAGTTGCAGGTATAGCAGAGCTTTAAATTCTAGATTCTTTCTATTCCTCCCTTGTCACCCACCCCCACTGGAAGGACAAGCACTTCAATACAGGCTGTGGATGTGTGATTATACAGGACATCTTCATAGTGGACATATTGTGACAGTGATCATATGTCCCTCCTTCCTATCCCTTCCCCCACTTTGCTCTGTTCTTCCTGAAGGGTGTGCTTCCAGCATCCCTCCCCTGGACCCTGCCTTCCCCTTCATCATCCCGCCTCTCATCCCCATGCCCCCTACTCTCCTGTGTGGCATGATGCCCAGTTCAGAGTTTATGCCATTTCTTCCCTAAGCCAAATTCCATGAGAGTAATTGAAAGTAAAGTTGTAACAGTTATCCCTTGCCTCTTCTATATGGGATGATTAACCCCATTTTGTCTCTCCCTGTCTCCTCTCATTCTAGTCCTCTCCCACCTCAGAATTTCACCTTTTAAAGTATCATCCTTTCATATTCAATTGATCCCATACCCTCTATAAACACATATACGCACATGCTCAGCTATATATTCATATGCATATATATAGCCTCCTATATAGACATATATTTAAGTATACATATATATACATTTATATTCCCTTCACCTATCCTCATACTAAGAAAGGTTTCATAAGTTACTATTATCATTTTT